>OY728145.1:619273268-620523268 GCA_963277665.1 Viscum album
AGGTAATGTATGTTACTGATTCTTTCATCTTTATTTCTTCTTCCACTTCTTATTCATTAGTTATTTAATTATGAAGTAATAACATCAGTATCACTAATATAAGGATATGTTATTATATGTATGAAACAACCCTATTTCACCATCTATCCATCCTACGGGAATGAAATCACCGCACGTGCGTACGTACGGAATACCGTCTCCACGCCATGGTGTAATCTATTTTCCACCACCACCTTAATTGGATGGGTATAATGGTGTAAATAATAACTATATATGATTATTGTAAAGTGATATTGATCCTGAAATAGTATATATACACTCCAATACAATTCCACGATCAAGGGAACGATATCATTGCTCGTGCGTACGTACGGAATATCGTCTCCACGATGTGATGCGACTTGTTCTTCATGATCTTCATTGCATAATGATTATATAAATGAATTGAATGAATGAATATGATATATATTACACTAATACCATTATGTAAATGAGGTATCTATAACCTAAAAAGAAAAATAAGAATTTATTCGACAATACACGCATAAGAACAAAAAGTAATAAACACCCGAATAACAACTAGTAATGAAATATTACTAATAAGAAACTAAGAATATGACCATATATGATATCATAAATATAAGTATGATTCTGTAATATTTAAATAACATTATTTTAATCATTATACAGGAGGTTCGGACACTTACGAAGCAAATTGGACCTATGTTTAGGGAAAATATCACAATCTCATTTTATCCGAGATTGTTTGTACTTTGGTATTTTCTGGGGTGTATTTTATCATCCACATCCATGTTTGCTCAATATGTAATATTATTTAAATCCACCTAAAATTGCTTAAATCCAATTTTACCTTTCGGTGAATTTTTAGTAAATGATATGAAAGGAATCTTTTGTCATTTTTCGTACAAGGTACTTTTTGACTTTTCCGACAAAAGTACGAGAAGAATGTTTTTTTAGCTTATACGGCATGAATGGATTTTTAATACATTATTTACAAGAAGCTTACTTTACAAGTTTTCAAGTTTATTTTTAATCAAATTCTTTTAGTTTAAAATTGTATGACATGTTAAGAAAGTAAAAAATGTTTTTGAAGTAAAAAAGGATATTTTCCTCAAGAATAGAGTTCAAGTGTTTTATCAAAATTATTTTCCATCTAAGATAATATAGGGTTCTGTTTCTATCCCAATTATTACATTGATTTGATTATGTTGTGATTGAATTATTTTTATGAATTCCTTTATCTTATATGAATTGTTTTATGATGACATTTTGTTTAAGTATCCCATTTTTATTACATGGGTTATGCAATGATGTATGATTTATGATTTTGTGGCACACATAAGAATGGTATCATTATGAGATTAGTGGTACCTATATCTCCCTAAAATGCATTGTGTAAATATTTTATATCTCATGAGTTATACGTGGCTGGAATGGAAGGTTAAACCGGTTTAGTGAAGTAGGACTGAAACGAGGAATGAAATCGGTTCAGAAATGGACTTTGTCCACTAAGATAGTCTTGGCAATGAGTCTTGACAAATAAAATATGATTCTCTATGATTATGTGTGTATTCCACAAAGTTTCATGTTTTATGTTATGATTATTGTGATAAAATTTCAATGCTATGATTTATCCCATGTTATGAAATTATGATCTCTTTTGCAGGTTATGATTTCATAAATTTATGTTCTTATGAATATGATGTGATTGATATTTCTTTTGTTTACCCTTACTGAGCATTTGAGCTCACCCTTTTGTATGTTTTCCTTCCCTAGGTTAGAAAGAATGTTATTAAGTAAGATATTCCAATGGGGACTATAGATATGATGAAATAAATGGGAGACAGTGTAGACGCTTTATGAACCAGTTGTTTATGTTTCCCAGTTTCTAAAGACACTATACCTATACGGTCCTTTCTGGGTTTTGTTATATGTTGTAATAATTGTGCTTCAATTTTGAAGTAATAACAATGTACGTAAAGTATGGGTCGTTATAGTTGGGGTGCCTATATAAATCACAAGTAAAAAATACATGTATTAATATATATAGTAAAGAACTCAAGCCCATACAATGGGTTTTAAAAATAATAACCAACTAACATCACCATTACCTTAGTTGCTTCCTCTAAATGTATTTTTTTATATCTATAATAGTTGTTTCAGAAGTTTAAGGGCCCAAAATATATAATGTAGATTCATAATTCCTATATTTTTAACACAAAATATTTTATTATTTTTATCCAACAACACAAAACCACCAAACCCATCTTTTATTTATCCATGATTTATTTACATCCCTTTAACAAATTGAACCAAGTTCATTCTAAACATTAATAAAGAATTACTCATTTATTCCCTAACTACTCGTTCATTTATCAAAACATATAGACAATTAAGAAAACATCACACCATCCCCATAATACCAAAACCTCTACAACCTAAATGAATGAAAAAACCACATATATCCCCACACCGCAAACACTCTTCTCCATACCACCTGAATGATTTCAAATCAGAACACATAATGTTCCATTTACTAATTTATAAAGGGTATTTTATCACATTCCTAATTAATTTTGGGGATTTATAACACAAACCAAAATCCATTGGAACCCATTTTATTATCCAAGTATTAGTAATTATCCAATTTAAATTTAGAGTTATATTACAAAAATCACAACCCATGATGGGAACACAACACATATATTATGTATAAACAAATCCCGCAATTGGCACAATTTTTAGGCGGGCATCAATCCCATTAAATCAAAATATTGAAAACATATAATTGTTGTAAAACAATTTATGTCTACCCCAATACCCTTAAATTTAAATTAAAAAATTTGCTATCTTGGAATATGATGACGAAACAATATTCCATATAGAAACAAATGTTAACCCATCCCGTATGTTGTGATAAAGGGAGAAATGTGAGAATTCATACCTCAAAGAATGATTCTAACTCACAGCATACCGTAGAGTGAATAAGAATACATATGGACAAAAATAACACTATGAAAACCATATATTAAAATTTATTGAACTATGGACCCATTTAAATGAAACACAAATGAACCACCAAATAAATGAAATATCATTAAAGAAAATCCCTGATGTATAACAGAAGAAAACAATCTATGAAATAGATATGATATCAAGACATATCAAACACAGATTTTTAATTAACAACCACCATGATCTAAAAATTGAAGTGGATGTAGGAAAAAATAACACCTAAAGTTTCCATGGGTTTTCAAGAAATATCTGGAAGTAGAAAAAATTATTGAATGTATGATATTTTATATGAAAGTAATTTTAAATATGTATTTTATCTGGGAATACTCAACGTGTAATCCCCATTCATGTCCTGTAAAACCAGGGATCAGATTTATACCTAACAATTTTTCATCTATTCTTTTGAGTTTTTATTCGTAAACCCTTATAAATTACACATCACAAAACCAACATTCTTTTCATATAACCCAATTCTGCATTTTCAATGTTCACAATTCCCTAATATGAGCACCTGATCTCATACTGAATTCCATCAAGACTCCATTGACCACCTCTAGCATCCAAAACTATGAAAATGATTGTTTGGAAACGAATAGACCATTACATCAAAAAAATATCAAATAATTATCACCCATGAGAATCCAAAATCAATCCCAAAAGAAAATGTGTATGAATAACCACGCAGTGATATAACTATCAAGGATCTCCTCAAACCTAAAATGATAACACCATAGAAACATTCCAAACCAACCAACCACAAAACAAACTAAACAACCACATTAACAAAACCAAAAATCACCTCCTCTCACATATCTAAAAATCTACACTATACCTAATACTTGAATATAGTAATTCCATCTACCATATCAAGATGTTTTCTGCTCTAGGTGGCCCTGACCCACCCACATGTGTTTAATCGCATAAAAATTTATGTGTCTAGATTAATAATCAGGTCATACATTTTTCATATGTCAAGAAATCATCAAAAATCCAAGAAAAAACATCATAAACATTGGAAGAAATATTATCACATAGATAATCAGAATTCAAACATCACATAACACTAAAAAAACTAATTCAGGTAATTGGAATGCATCCACATCTCTCATTTCCATGTAATATCCTCCTAGACACCATGCATATACAATAAACGAACCAACGAAATGATTTATCCATGAAGTACCTTCCCATTGTGATCTTGAATATATACTATGTTCTCCATGGATGTGTTGTCATCCCTGATATCTGAGTTCCCCACATTTAATGGCGTGGGAGTCATACTGATGAATCTGAGACATGTAGAAGATGTTGTGGATCATCCCCACATGTTGTGGAAACACCATCAAAATTTAATCCTTTAAAATGCACCCTTACACCTTAAAGGGTTCAACAAACCTTGGTTATATCTTACTTCATATTCCAAACCCCCACTACCAACATCATGAAGAATCCTACAATAACACATGGTCCCTATACTCAAATAGTATGGTTCTTATTCAGCAATGAACATAATACTGATATTGGACCTGTACTGCCTTCATACTCTAATGAGATCAATGAAAGTTCACTATCGTTCTCTACACCACATCAGGAATATTAAAGTTTTTCTCCCCATCCACTGTTTAGCACAATAGAGAACAAAACATTCTCTAACATAAAGCCTCAAGTGAAGAAATGTAAATAAGTGATTGATTGATATATTTATAAGACAACTCCACCTAGGGAAGGTTTCATAACTAAGATCCAAAAAATTTAATTATTCATGTGAATAACATATCCTACAACAAGTATATAGTTTGTTCAATCCAATCATACGTAATTGGATAGAAGGAAGTGCTAAAGGATTACTGAGTGTCAAAAAATGTTTAATCCCCTCCAAAACAGTGAGGTAAAATGTACATCCCAATTTGAGAAAATGGACCACAATCATTAATTATACTACATCAGATCTTCCACATAAATATTTTCCAATGCATCCACTCTTCTCGACCCCTTGATGACTAAGAAGTGGGATGATTTATTCATGTTATACATAATAACCTATAGAGAATCACAACATCCCAATTCTCTAGGTAATGATGTGATGAAATACATCATGATGAAATCCCGTTTCCACATAGAGACATCCATGTGAGGCAACAATCCACCAGAAGCAAGAGGTCCAGACTTTATATGCGGGAAAAATAAGCACTTTTCCACAAACTATGTGTGCACATTTCATCCTGGTCCACCAAAATGGTGTCCTCAGGCCATTGTGCATTATAGATATTCATAGTTTTATAGACAATGGAGAGTTATAAAACACACTAATGACTTCATTCCACATTAAAATTAAATTATACAACTTCCTTAGAAACAACATCCAGTTTTGACCTTCCTATGACCTTCCCTCCAGAGCATCAACATGGCCAACATGATTTGACATCCCCTATACCTCTATGTCTCCCCATTGAGGCTCCTCCACCTGTTACAAAAGGTAAAATTATATCGTCATCTAAAAACCCACATCTACCACCATCCACTCATCAATCAATGTTTATAGATGCATAATAATCTATTTCTCTCAAAACATCCCCATAATTTGGGGAAAACCATACCATGACTTCTTACTATTTATATTAGCCCCAACATTCCATTTTGATGTGGTGTAAGAGATCTCAGAATCATAATTCTAAAAAAATTCATCCTCCTCCACTACCTTATGTTCTAATCATGTGGAGAAAAGATATAACTCCTCCTATTAAGATCTGTGAAAACGAAAAATTTATCCCCAATGAGGTAATTTCATAAAAACATTGGATCAACCATAACCACAATTATCTCTTAATAATGGTTGACATAGCTATTCTCATCAGGAAATAACTACCTAGACCCGTACGAGATCACCACTCACTAACACCCCAATACAAATCTGAAAACCAGACTAGATTCTTCACAAAACACCTCCAACACCATCCATTCCTTAGGGAATTCGTGCAATATAGCAATAAAAATCATCCCCATTAGATAGAAAAATACCTCCTAGATCTGATCACTTGAAACAAATGTTATGTATCTCATAGTCAAAGATATCTACATGGTTGGAAATTTAGAAAAATTGGAAACCAACCTCTAATAATTTCTTGCAATACCAAGAAAACGATAACCCAATGCCTCATTAATGGGTTCTTCCCAAGAAAAAATTACATCAACCTTTGATGTGTCTACTTACACACTCTTATAAGACACCAAAATTCAATTGAAATGCAAGTCCTGTTTCAAAAAATAATTTTGAGAAAGGGTCCCTAGAGCTGGTTGAATCAATGAACCGGCATGAAAGAATATAGATTCCTGACATGATCATTTTTTTAATTTGAGTATATTTATATATCATATATTATTATGATTATGAACTAATCCTAGAACACACAAAACATATAGATAGGGAGCCCCAATAACATGAATGGGGAATTACTAACACCAAAAGAAATTACTACAAACATGATGATCCCATTCCTATATTAGAAGGAATCCTTCAAGATATCCACCACCTCCACCAACAACTAGTGATATCCATACCACATATAAATTTTTGATAACTAACTCACCCCTCACATCTAGTCAAAAAGATCTTATTTCCTATAAATAGTGTAACAGTTCTTACTTGTCACATGATTCACCCTCCGATAGTCTGTTCAAACCTCATACCACCATCTACATTATTTGAAAAAAAACTCCATATCTCCCTGATGACTCCTTAGGATGATTAAAACTATTCTTCATCATATAATATATCTTAATCCTTATATTCCATATCTTAAGAAGTTTAATCTAATGTGGTTCAATCAAAATCATAGATACACACGACCTCAAGTATATCCAAAACTTAATGCCACATCAATTATGTAGTGTAAGAATATCCTCTAAGAAATCATCTAAGAACTCCCCCCAATGACCTCCAGAACCTCCACTATCTCGATGTCCAATGACTTCATTGATGACTCGGCTAAAAAATAATGTAGGGGATTCACATGCTGACTAACCATTTAAAAACTCCACACACCATAAAAAACCAATAAATGGTCACCCACATTGGAAAACATGATACTCCTCCGAAACCTGTTGATAAAAGAAGGTATGGAAAAAACCGGTCAATGAAGCGGATGGCACTATACATAAACATATTTATCATGAAAAAATATTTATGGGACTTTTGTCGTGCAATAAATTGTCTACTCCCCCAATACAGATCCAAGAAGCTGGATTGGCCTCTGACTGGAGTACTTAACATAAATAGAATGAGATGCCTCTTTATGTCTAGTCTTATATAATGGGCTAGATCAGATAAAACAAATCATTTTAAATCTCAAGAATTAAAATGTCACAAACATGTGTACTAAACAATAAAATCATTCCTTTATTGATCTCTATAGCCTCTAGAACTACTGCTTTAATTGTGTAAAAATGACCACACCTAGATCTTCTACCTTCTTACTAATGACATCCTCTATGGAAACTTTTGGGTCACCATCCCCCAACACGAGGAACATTTGGAGGCGAACATCTACTGTCACCATCTCCCCTCGGTGGAGCATAATCCTACATCCTTTTCTGTTGAAACATGATCACTCATTACTACTTTTAAGGTTGATGCTCAACATTTCCTCCTCAAAAGATATATCTTCAATACCCAATAAGAACTAGTATGGAAGATGGCCATGATTCCAAAAACCAAAACACACTACCAAAAAACTCATTGGAAATGAATAGAAACCATCAGTATTAGAATGACCTATAAGAAACTACCAAGGTTGAATCCCCTATGGTCGAAATTTCAATGGTCCTAGTGCCTGACATCTTTCATTAACAACTCATCCCTTGAGGAAACCGACTAGTTTTATTTCCTTAGAAAAACATCTCGTTAGTGAATCTGCTCAGTCACCTCTACCATATTCTAAACCACTTGATTTGATGAAAATGAAAATGGAGTAACTACTTAGTGGATATATGGACATAATACCCCCTAAAGGTGCCTATCCTAGGTCTCCACATTTGTAAAATGGTTAGGGGAAAAGTTTATATGTTCATTAAAATTGATCTAATGATCATGTATAGATATTCTCCCATGTAAATGGAATAGTAGTTCCCTGCTTATTACCATATTCATGATCCAGGAATGGAAATCAAACTGAAACTCATTCTAGAAGATGACCGAAAAAACGTATTACTCATTGTTCTATCATTAATATAGTAGGAACCATTAACAAACACATCCTCATGATTGAAAGACTTCTAAAATGACATGGTACACTCTAATGGTCCAGATCAAACTGAAAGAGATCCCTAGGTCCACTAGCCTTCTCATTGTCACCCCATCTGAAACATTACCCTCATACTTCACTAATGCCTACTGTTGGAAAGCACGAATCTTCTTAAACCATTGTTCATCCTCCTTAAATAGATAAATCCTACAATGATCAATCAGACAATCCTATTGAATTTAACTAGTTTGAGACACACATAGATGACATCTATGAGGCATAAGTAAATGGAAAAAAAGGATTTCCATTAACTGAATATAATGAAACTTTATTATGACATATTTTAATTAATATTAATGAATTTTGTTATCCATTTCAACAATCCGTAAAAAAAATATTCAAATAGGAAAAATGTATTTATAATGCATGTACCTCTACAATGTCTTCACCCTATAAGAATTGTAGCCTCACTTGGTCATTTGATAGGATTCAAGTCCTTACATAGGATAATAGGGTGCCTAAAAATATTATGACCTAGCCTGTCATCCCTTAACTATGTGATGCACCATGGTCATCTCATAGTATTTTCATACCGAAACATTAAAAACTAACAGTTCCTAAATCCAAACTCCATACAATATCTCATCCATAACCTTTGATGTTAGTTTTTTTCTCAAGCCCTCATTCCATAGATACCCTTCTTGTGTAGTCAAGGAGGAGAGGGATATAATGACACCCATGTTCTGCCTCCAATAAATCCTGGAATGGTAACTAGAACCATATGTATAAAAATATCACAATATGGGAGGTATTACCCTTAAAAACAATCAAAATTGTGAGATAGAATGATTTATCCCAAAACAACCCCATGAAATAAGATAAATGAAAAAGCCAAACCATCTAACATAAATGTATAAAATAAAAATGATAAAAACAAAATAATGTCACCATGGTAAAGAACAAGAATTGAAGCTATTTTAGTGACATAAAAAATGTAAAAAGTCCAAGATAGTATAGTACAAAACGGTCCTCAAAACTACTTGGAATCATGTAAACTATTTTATATAAATAGGGTGATCAAGAATGTATAGTTAGTAGGAAAAACGAAGTCCCTCATAAACATCATAAAGGAGAATAATAATGACTTAATTGAGAATATTAATTCCCCCGTTAGAAAACAACGGAACTGAAATCCACATATCATGTTACACTAACCATCACAAAATCACCAATGTACCCATACCAGGTAACACGATAAATGTAATATAATATAATGAAAGTCACATCAATGATAGGGTATCCGACACCACTTTACTAATGATTATATATTGTTAACCAAATTTAAAACTTCTTGGAACTCCCACATATTTAGAATATAACACATCAAATCCTTCCCTCATAAACCTGGGACTGACAAAAAATCCATCCCACACACACCATGTCCAAATTACACAACACATCATACACACACGTACCTAGACGACACAACACATCCCAACAACACTCACATGGGCGTCACAACACATCACATCTCATCATGAGGACACTTGGGACATACCATCCGAAATATCAAAAGACACCTAGGAAACCAAATCACAACTCATCCTGATGACACCTAAGACACCACTCCACAACCACCATATAATACTCAAATAGGCCTTAATCCATCTATGCCTATGTGATACCAACATCTCATCTTAGAGGGTGTTGGGAAAAATAATTAACCATCCATCCATCCTCCCACTCATATGTTGGGAAAGACACCCCCACATGACGATGCGGGTGTTCAGAACATTGTTCAAAACATGGGTGGGGTGTGTATAGAAATCAAAAGGAAAAAATAATTGAATACATATATAGTATAAAAATATCAATACCAACATATACGTTCTCAAAAAAACATACCAACTCACCACACTATAACCTTTGATGATGCATGTAAATTCATTTGTTAATATCTACCACATTCATTTTAGAATGCGATGCATCTAGATAAACTAATGTGGCTTCACAATTCCTCCAAGAATAAAACACATTCATTTTATTATTTATCACCAACAAAACTCAACCACAAAAACAATCATTTATTTATCTATTAATAATTTTCCATACCATTAACAAATCCCAACCAAGTCATATCAATATGTATTAAATAGTTATTCATTTATTCCATCACCACCAGGTTATATAGGACATCATAACCCCATATCACAAATATAATAGAATCCCTATCATACCATCACCACCCCATCCCAAAATCATGACCATAAAACCACATTTCACCCACACTCTAACCACACATCATCATCCCTAATGATTAACCACAGATCACCACACATCAATATGCATTTACAGATTTATAAAGGTATGTTTATAACAATAGACTTTAATTTAAGGGTTTCATCACATAATTTAAAATCATGAAGAACCCATTTCATTGTCCAAGTGTATAGAATTAGATATTTTACCTTTAGGATTATTTCATGACATTAAAAAACATATAATCAAATACAACAGACATACCTTTCTCTAAAAAATTTCCAAATGTCCATAATTTTCTTTTGAGCATCATGTTTTAACTATCAAAATATCATAGACATATCAAGGCTTTAAAAACAAGATATGAATACCTATTTAAAACACAATTTCAATTAACTAATTCTTCAATATAAATTAATCTAGCACAACCATAATCCATAGAGAAAAAAATAAACCCCTCCCGCATTTTTCACAAAATGGAGAAATGGGGGAATTCCTACGTCAAAAAAGCATTCCAACTCATTGAGCTTTGAATGGTGAAGAAGGAAAAAAAATTTAAACGAACTATAAGAATTAAATATCTAATATCACATCCTAAACAAACTATAAAAACAAAACCCAAATACCACCTAAAAATAAATAAATACTACTAATGTGAAACCTTAAAGAAGCATTGAATAAAACCAACAATAAAATGAGAAGTTGAAACCATGAATCAACTGTGGATTGGCAACGACCAACCACTAGGATGAATAGATAAAAGATTAAATAAAAAAAGTATAAATAACACCACATGGTGACGAGGGTTCTCCCAAAATGAGAGGAAATAGAAATAATGGCTTGATTGATGATAATTCGGACAAAAATAATTTTTTAACAACTATGTGTTAGGGAATTACATGATGTGTTAATGATTTCACATCATATAATCCACAGGGCATGATTTCCACTAAAAACATATTGTCTATTTATTTATTATTTATTTCTAAAATCCGATAAAATATATTTCATGAAACCATCATTCATTTTGTGTAATTGTTCTACACTGTGTGAAACACAGTTTCTTTTTGTAAATTTCCTCTTCTATAATCTCTCAGCACCAAAACTAATCCCAACATCATACAAGACAACACCAAACACATCCAACATCTAATACATGTAATTTAATGCACTGGTAAGTCACATACATCTACTCATAATAATCATCATATCAAAACATAAACTATTATAAAATCAAAATTAATGGATCTATTGGGACATTCCTAGAAGGATAAGAGTAACATAAAGGAATTCATCTTAGATTTAAAATAATATGGAATGTTATTATGAATACATTTAATAATGAAAATATCATTTTTCGTGGAGAATTATTTAAAAAAACACTTTGGAAAACACTTTTATTTTAAAAAATGCATTAAAAACATTGAAATAATAGATGAAATAATTTTGAAAATTATTTCCCTGGAAAACATGTAAAAGAAGATTCAGTAAATTTTAAAAACCATTTCTTTCAAAACTAATATTTAAAACATTTTAATAAAAAGTAATGTTATCAAAATGCAATGTAGGCTTCATATAAATGATGGTGGGTAAATCCGTACATGTGGTATGAGGTAAAAAACAAAATTCATTTCTCATGGTAAAATTGGATAAAAATGAATAGTTATAAAAAATAAAAAGATTACTTTGAAAAAAAACATAAAATAAAAAACTGGATAAAATGAATTTTAAATATTATTTTATAATAATATATTAATCTTAGAAAACTATTTTTTAAAATATTTTTTTGGATGAACATGGATTTTCGATTGAAGAGAGGGTAATGTCAGGCTTTCTCAAAAATTAGTTTCTAATCAATATTAAGTACAAAAGAGTGGAAAATGATACCAACACCTGAATATATCATGAATAACTATTAAAAATAATATTCATGAGAATTATTTGAGATATGGATAGTAATATGTCATAAAATTATTAATAATAATAAATAATGTCAAAAAGCGGGGAGATTGTTTCAATAAACTATGTCCAATTGGTATCTTATAACAGTAATTCCCATTTATGAAAATAAAATTAAATGGAGAAAAAAATATCAGTTCTGTGTATAGAATCTCATTATAATAATTATAAGTATGTATATACTACTCCTGAAAAAATATATGTGAATAACATGGAAAGGGTCTCAATGAAGAAAAATTGAGACAAATATATTACCGAATTGGTAACTATTGAAACATAAAAACCCCAAAATATAGATCATAAAATGTATATGTAAAAACACATAAATATAATTATATCAATAATATATTACATATTTGGGAATTATAAAAACAAAAAAAGGAATGGGGTGAATAAAGCATGTTTCTCATGCAAATAAAAAGAGAGTTGAAATTCCCCTACATTTCATCTTTACTATCATCATGCCCATAAGAACCTCCTGAATATTAAATATAAATTTATTATAAATATTTTATAAAAAAACATATATATATATATATATATATCCATATGGGGTTTTATTTTGGGGTAATGATATCTTCTTATCAATAATTCTATGTTAAATTTAAGCTTCGGGTAATATTCGCATTATTTTAACATGCTTCTAAATTTTTTATATCATTGGTACTTATACATAAAAAATGATTTAAACAATTATAACAATGATATTAATCTCTTTAATATTCAGTATATTTATATTTTAATAATCCATATAATATATTCTTTCGTTCCATTTACGTATTTATAGAAAGAAAGTAAATGAAAAACATCTATATATGTGTATATAATATAATATAATGGGAATTATTAGGTCATATATATAATATATTTTCACTGAACATATTTAAAATGAATTCCATGTTGTGTGTAAATGAATCACATTAATTTGAGGGGGCTACAGTCCACACTTCTTTAAACGAAATTATAAAATTTAGACAAAAAGGATTGATTAACGGTGTATTATAAATAAAAATTATATAATCAAAAAGATATTATAAATATAATATATATTTTTTATAAATATATTTTTTATAATAATTTCCACCAAGTGAGGCGTGAAGGAGAAATTAATAATCATTAATTTGAGAGGAGATAGTTCAATGTATATGTAAAAAGTATTTTCGTTACCCATTAGATTGAAGTGTGTATATCAGTAGGTTGGATACTTATCATAAAATATTTCCTATTATATTTATTATTATAATGTGGTTATTAAATAATTTAATAATAATAGTTTAGGGAGTGGAGAATGAAAATAACATAAAGGAGCTTGAGGGAGGTTATTACCTCTTAATCGGGAAACTCATATTAATTGTTTCTCAAATGGATTCCTTTGATATATTATTATCAAAATATATGATTGAAGGAGGAAGGGAGGTACATTGGAAGGATATTTGAGATGATATAGTATGAACATATGTGTTTTGAGAGGTGTGGAGAAGATGGAGTAGAGGAGGCCTTCTTATATTGAATGATGAGTGGCACTTTTGTAATATTTTGACAAATGAATTCCATACACATTTTTCACATGTCATGTGGATAAAATAAATGAAAAAAATAGATCAAAAGTAAAATATGGTTCAAATAAGTCCATACAATGGCCATTTTACCAATTTATATTTTGTTTTGGGTCTTATATTTAATGTTTAGTGCTTTGTGAACCAAATTTTTCTTTTAATTGTTGTAAATTTTTTTGATAACACTAAATATTGTTTTTGGGAAACAACAATGAATAACTTAATAGAAATTATAAATTATTTTTCTAAAATATATGGAATCCAGTTTTGCAAATTCCAATTTCATAATTTAATGATGTTAATTTAAATTTAATCCCTCTGATGGGATGACATTGGTTGTTTTTAATGTAAAAACGATCAAATGATTGATTAGTTTTTATATCCCATATCAATGTAAAATAAGTTAAAATTAAATAAATTGGGTTAATTGGTAATTATGTTATATAATTTAATTTTTAATCCTATTTATAATATAATTTATCATAAAAAATAAATTAGATGAATATTTTTTTTTAATTTATATTATGTATTTTCCACTATTAAATGAAAAAGGATGTTTCTCAAAAAAAAATAAATAACAAATAACTATAGGATAATTAAGTCATTATAAATTAAAAAATGAATTTTTTATTATGAAATTAAATATAATATTTTTTCTAAATATTTTTTTTTTCATGAAAGGACATGAAAAGTAGATCATTTGTAAAAGTATATTTTTTAAACATAATAGGACTTGAAAAATAACAAAATCCTTATTTTTAAATATTTTTTATTTATATACAAACATTATAAAGAATATTATAATATAGATATGAATACTAATAATATTAACCTTAAAATATAGGTTCTAATGTTCTCATTTAATTAATTATAAAAAAATGTTTCGTAGAAACTCAGTGTTGTGTGTAAGTACATTGAGTTTGTGTTTCCAGTAACATACACAATGTTAGGGTTCTATGTATCATACAAAAATTTGGTGATGTGTGAATAGAATGCATGAAATAGTTCATGCATGGTATTAATGAAATATAAATATTTCCAGTAAAGTACAATAAAAACTAATGGTTTTACATTCTACCCTTTAAAACAATTCCCTTGACAAATTATAGGGTTACCAAAGTATTGATAATAGAAAGATTCATTCATTAAAATGAGAAACGAAAAAATTAATATCAAAAAATACATGAAAAATGGAATGTTATAATAATAATATTTATGCAGTGAAACATATAAATTTTATTCCACATATGAAAACATAGGTGGAATTTGAAAACACAAACATTGAAAAGAAATATAACAATCAGGATCTAGAGGAAAGTGATAGAGAACTTTTTCATTAAAATGATAATATTAATGAGTTCATAAATCATTGATTATCTAATGGACAAAATGATTAATTGGAAATGATAGAAATATAATAAACTTTTTTTTCCAATATCCATTCCCTAATTTTGATGAATATTTATGTGATTTTATTCATACTTGATTTTATTACCTTTCATAAGTAAAATTCCATCATCTGGACTTGTCTTCACAAATTTACACATTACACATTTCTCAAAAAATAAATGTTAATTTATCATTCTTGAAGCACTAAAATATCATGGGATCCAACATATGTCATCCCATATCACCTTAATTAATATTATCAAAAAATGTATATAATTTTATCCTATATGAATAAATTCACATGTGGTGTGATAATACATTAATATCATAATCATTAACAATAGTTTAACATAAAATATTCATAAATATTCAACCTTATAAATTTTAATAAAGATAAAAATCCAAAACATTATAATTATTATCCTTAAATCAGCTCAACATGGATCCCACCATATATTGAAAATTAACTCCTCATTTTCATAAACTAATCTTTTTAATACCATTAGAATATATTCTATTTTATCACATTAATAATCTGAATTAACCTAAATACTTTAGGAAAATATTCATGATTCTTTCTTCCAACGATTACATGATATATTCCATATGTACAGTATATTTTATACATCATCCATGATGGTATAAAATTCTTTTCAACAACCCAATAATCATATTTTTGGTAATTAGTGCTATACAATTCTCTTTATACAAATCAATCATCTCATTATACATGATAAAATAATCTCAATATCGTGATCACCATAAGAGATACCTTACCATAATAAAAAAATTTATTTTATAATTCATAAATACCATTAAAAATATCCATTCTCTTACATAATGAAAACTTATTCCCAAAAACAATATATTTTTCATATTTCATAAATCCCAATCATTGATTTCTAAAAATAAATTCTTCATTCATCCAAAATTATTCTAAAACCATTACATAGGATTCATGAACATATTTCATAATACATATTCCATAGAATATGATATATGAATCATTTTTTATGGTTCTTAATTATTAATATATTCAGGATTATTATATACAAAATACCTGAATAAAATCAAAAACCATTCACATGTCATTTGTGTTCTCTTTATCTTCAAATGTATAACCAAGTCTTGTACAACCTTCCGGATTCTTATTATGAAATTTCCATATGGGAAATATCTTTTCATTACTCCCATAATTGTAACGTATAAAAAATTAAATTTAAAACATGTTCCTTCTATTTTTCGACATTTTCATAAACCAGAGTACACTAGATCACTAACACATATCATAGATAAATACCATATTATCATGAAAAATTACATATAAGATTTCCAAATCATGTGAACTACTTTATTTATTCTATGACAGCATAGGTTTACCGTTGGATATTCAATGTTAACTTCGATTTAAATCCTTCATGATGCTTTATCAAGAGTTTGTGAATTCCAAAAGCATATCCCATGGGTGTGTCAAACCATGTATGAAACAGGAGCCATTGTCATGGTCCAGATTAACCCAAGTTAGGACTAAAACTTATTTCTAGAGTTGTTACTCATAAGAACATATGTTCCAGATCCACATCAACATGTTGTATTAAAGAAGAGATGTATTTCTCTAAAACCACTTACTCTATCCATTACTATAATTATATTAAGTGTTTATATACATTTGATTACCCTTATATATATCCCATGACAAATCCCTAGGGTTCTCATTATGGTTTTATAAACCATGTTTCCAACGGTAATCTAAACATTTATTATCATAATATATATGGAGACCATGTCCTAACATACATAGACATTACAAAACTGTTGTGGAATACTTAAAACACTAAGGAAAATGTTGTTCATAAAAATCATTCTATAAAAAAATAAACTATTCAAGAAAAAATATTAATGGAAAATTTGGGTAATTTTATAGTGGGTCTTGATTAACATCAATGGATGTAATAATCTTTGGAAAATAATTTGGAAAGAAATATTTAATAAATTTATTATGTAATATATCCTTTAATTTTTTAAAAGTTTTTTTAAAACATAAACACTTTTGAAAACTATTTTAATAGAAAATTCAATGAAAACCTAGAAAAAACAATTGAAATAAATTTGAAAATCATTTACATTGGAAATTTATAAAATATTCGTGTTTATTTCAAACAATTTCATTGAATTATATTTTTTTTAATATTTTCTTAAAAAATATATTTTTTAAAATGTTATGGAATCATTAAATAAATGATGAAAGGTAAAGTTGTACATGTCATAAGGGGTAAAAATAACATCCGACTTCACAATAAAAAGGGATAAAAAAATTACTTATTCAAAAAAAGATTCATTTAATAAAATTTGAAAAATTAAAAAATTATAAACATTTAATTTATATATTTTTGTAGAATAGAATAATATTTTTCGAACACCATTTTATAAAATATGTTTTTCAAGATACATATATTTCCGACTGAAGACATGGTAATAATTGTCATTCATAAAACAATTTCATAATTATCTTCTGTAAAAAAGAGTATAAAATGCTACCAATATATGCATATATCAATAATAAGAAATGGAAAATAAAAATTATGACTATTCATGGAATATGGATAAAAATAGTTCATCAAATGATGAATAATCATAAATAATCTCAAAAATATGATTTGATTGATTCAATAAAACCTTTCAACTTGGTAACTTTGGATCATATTCCATATTCACAAAAATTAAATTTCATGAATCTTAAAATATCATGAAATTAATAATATTCCTTTTATAAAATTTCGAAGTAATTATCCGTACCTCATAGGGTATTATAGGAGAATTATATTTCATGTGCCTCAAAGAAGGCAGTATGAGACAAAATTATATTAATTATTGGGTATCTTTTGAAAAGAAAACACATAAAAGAAAGTTCATAACTTGAATATTTAAATAGACCTAAATAGATGGATATAAATATTAGAATACATACATTATATGTATATAGACCTAATTAAATTAATGTGTGGTGAATAAAGAATGTATCTCAAGGAAATTAAGTATGCTTGAATTCCCTTACCTTGTTCCTTGACTCTCTCTACTCATAAGAGCCTCATTGTTGATAAATATAAGATCAATAAAAATATTTTATATAATCATATTATTATATATAATACAATATATGGTTTTATAATTTCATTATATTAACCAATTCATAACAATTCTAGGTTAATGATATGCTTCGGGTAATATTCTCTTGATTTTTCGCATGTTTCTTATTTTGTTATATCATTGGTCCCTATTATTATATCATTATTTTAAAAATATATACGATGATATTAATATCATTAAATTTTTTTAATTTTTTATTATAATAATATATATAATATAAAATTTTTGAATGGTATACACTATTCATGGAGGAGGTAGGCCATCCATACTCATGAATGTTGCTTCTCTTTTTTCGATGTATTAAATGAAAGTAAGTAAATAGAATATATATATATGTGTGTATATGCGTATATTATATCATTATAGTAGGATTATTATTTTATTTATATCATATTATTTCACTAAACATGTCCTCAATTCAATTCATGTGCTGTGTGAATGAATCAATTCGATTTGAGACGGTGGTTATCCAAACTTCCTCAAGCGAAATTATTAGATTACACAAGATAGAATGCAGATGTGTATGTTATAAATTGAAATTATAGAAGAATACATACATTATAAATATCATATATATCAGATATAAATAGTTTTACTTTCATAATGTTCACCGTGAGAGGCAGTAAAGTAAAAATCAACAATCATCATTTCATGAGGATGTACTTCACCGTACACGTAAATTGCATGTATGTTACCCATTTAGTTGAAGTGTGTGTAAGTGTAAGTTAGGATATTACAATAACAACATATCTTCATATTTATGATACTTGTATATTCATAGAATAATTTACTAATAAAATTCTAGGGAGTGGATAATGGAAATAAAAGAAAGGATATTGACGGAGGATATTATGTCTTAATTGGGTAACTCCTTTTCCTTTTCCAAAAGGGATTACCTTAAAGTTTTTCTTAAAAAAGGAAGATTAATGGAGTATTTAAGTGATTTTGGGATCATATTTCAGTTGAGATTTGATGATATTATGTGGTCTGATTAGTGTGAAGAAATGTGAGGAGGGGATTCAATTTTATAGTTGAGGAGTGGAACACTTGTAATATTTTGAAAAAGTAATTCCATACACAGTTTTAAGATTTTAATTGGATCTGATAATGGACAAAATTATATATAATGTATGATATGGTGGAATTATTTTTAGATAAATCTCCTTGAATAATATTCTTTTTCATTTGGGTATTGAATTTATGGTCTAGTACATTATTAACCTATTTTTTCTCATAATAAATATAATTAATTTTATTCCATTTCACATAAATTTTGTCTCAAAACTATGTTGAACATAATATAAAATTTAAATAATGATAATTAAAAATATGGAATCAATTATTTCTAAACTATAATCACAAAAGTGGATGAAATAAATTTTAATATAATCATACTGACTTGACGACACTGCAGATTTTTTATGTATAAATGGTCAAAAGTTTTCTAAGATTTTATATGCAATTTTAATGTGAATTTCTTTTCAATGCCCTAAATAATATACATTTATAAAATTATTTTCTAATAATCGTTATAACTATTTCAAAATATAATTTATACTTATAAATAAATTAGTCGGTATGGATGTTTTGAATTAATATTTGTTGATTTTCACTATTCATCCAAATTAATATTTATCCAAAAAATCCAAATATTTCACCGTAATATATTTGTTATTTTATTAATTCAATAACAATTATGATTATATTATACTATTAAATTTAAAATTATGTAAAATATTAAATTTAATATTTTTTTTAGATGTACATGAAAAATTAGTTCTTTTGAGAAAAAAATATTTTTAAACATACAAGGGCTTTACAAAAATTGTATATATCATTGTCAATATGACTTATTTATATAAAATAATTATATACAATATTTTAGAATTCTAGATTATTATTTATATTTTGATGTTTAATATATATGTTATTATAATTTCATTAATGTAATTATTACAAAATATGGATTCTTTTTAATCTATGTGTTGCATGAAACATATGCCAAGTCAGTTTTTCTTATAACGCACACCGAAATAGTGTTTCATGTGACATATTAAATGATAGTTATTTTTCAAAGCAATTATTGACTATATTGAATTTTAGATATTAATTACAATTAATTCCTTAAAAAAGATCATAAAAACACGGCTGTTATAAATCACACATTAATCCCATGTTCTTAATTTCTTTAACAAAATCAATTAACGGGTAGTGTTCCAAAAAAAATAGTTTAGACCATGAAGTTTTCACATGATGTGGTCCACAATATTCCTTTAAATATATTTATGATCCTCTTATCATGCAAATACTATTTGAAATGAAAAATAGTAATGTTGTAATTGTAAAGACAGGTAAATTTCAAGGAAACTTTTTTCTTAATTTTCGTTGGAATTTTACAAGAATGCAGTTCTTGAAGGCACCTGATTCTGAGGCCCGGAATGCCCGGAAACATTTTCCGAAGTTTGGCTCTGGTACGTTCAGTGAACGAACGAGCGGGTTTTTCTAACTTATGAACTGGTGCTCGGAATCAAATTCTGAGGGCACCGATGGAATCGTAGTGCCGGTATTTTCTTAGAAACGCCTCTTCCGGAGTTGCGTTTTCTCAGGTGTGGTTTTTAAATTTTTGGGGTTAAGTTAAGAAATAAAATAAAGTGGTGTGACAACTTTATTTTTATTTCACTTAAAGCCACTTAAAGCAACTTGAGCTAAGTTGAAGCGGATAGGGTGCGATACAAAATATCCTACCCTCTTGGTAGGATATTTGTGAGGTGGGGCCGGCACGAGCCCCACCGTTTCTTTTCATCTAAGTAACGCACCCGCGAAAACTCCTCATTAATGAATGTCAACTGGGGCGTTTTCTTAAACTCTAAAACGCTCCTATTAATTGGGCGGTTTATTCGTTGAAATTAATTCTATGAATTAATGGGTCGTTACTTAGTTTTTTTTTCAATTTTTTGGCATGTTAATAAAATAAGACCAACGCTTGTCTTCTTGAGGATTGCTCGTTGAGAGGATTTAGAGAAGACCCCATGGCTTGAGATCTTCGTCCTCCTTCGCGATGAACGGGAAGAATGAGAATAACGCGAAGAACACGAAGAACACGAAAATCGCCGAACCATCGGAGATCGGCGACGCGACGCCGTGTTCCGCGACGCCGACGATTCTTCTCCCACGACGTTCTTCTGCGACGTTTCTCCTCCCACGACAAATCTTCGATCAACTGTTTGAGGTAGAAGATTTAGGAACTTTTAAATATACTTTGTGGATTTTATCCTTAACACAGATTTAATTCATGAAATAAAATCTGTGAGTTTTTCTTTAAACCTCGGAGATCGTCGATGCAATGCCCTTCCGCGATGCGACGATCATCTTATTCCGCGACGGTCAATTCCGCGAAGAACTCGTCCGACGACTACGACGAGTTAGGGGTTTGATTTTTTTAAATCATTGTGATTCATATCTGTAGCTTGTGATTAAATTATTGTTGTTAGACTTTTAAACCGCTAACACGGTGGGTGCGGACCAACGAACAAGTCCGAACCCACCGCCCTTCGTTCTTGGTGTGCGGACGGTGGATGGTGAAAAAACAAGCCGCTCAGGCGTTTTGAAGGCTTTGCAGCGAAGTTCGGGTCCCGAGACGATCACCAGCGAAGACAGTAGGCGAATCGGACCACCAGAGCGCGTCCGGTGGTCCGAGGAAGTCTTCGCCGGCGCGTCGTGCCAGGGGCCGGAGGCGGCGGCCGGCAGCAGTCGGTCGCCAGGATGCGGCGGCGCCCGGCGCGCCTCCGGGAAGACCCGCCGCAGCTGAAGCCGATGCGGCACTGGCTGGGCCCGCGGCCGCGCGGGACCGCGGAGGACGGGACGCGGCTTAAGCCGCGTCCTGTGACACCAAGCGGCCCCACGCGGGGCCGCGACATTCCATCAAGGGGGGGGGGGGCTTGCAACCGCTCCGCCATTACGGCCGAGCCGCCAGCCGATCAGGCCGCGCCCACGTCAGCCGGGCCGCGCCGGCCGGGCTGGACCCAGACTCGAGTCGGGTCGACCCGGTTCGGGCTGACCCAGGGGGGGTTGGGCCGGGTCGGCCCGGGCCCAGACCCCCCGTTTTCGGACATTTCTGGTCTTTTTCTCATAACGTGAGATATGGGCCTCCGAACGACACGCCGTCAGCAGAGATGCGAAAATGGGATCGAGACGGTCGATTCGGTATATTACACCCAAGGTTTCGGAATACTTTGTGTTCGGTCGGGTTGGTTCGTACACGAAACCAACCGGGCCCTCTGAGCGGAAACACTCATATCGTGATCTTCGGACGTCCGATTGACGTACCGTCGACTTTGATGGATTCCTCTCAGTGAGACGGATCTTTTGGCATACTTCTCTTGAGGTTTGGACATTGGTGGAGTACGGTCGGGTTGGTTTTTCTTTAAAAAACCAACTGGGCCCCTGGGACAAAAAAGCCAATAACTCTCAGCCCGTGCGTCCAATTGACGCGCCGTCTGTGACATTGAGTTCCTGTTCACGATATGGAACTTTTGGATATATAAAATCTGGACTATGTTTCAGTTGATGTATCAGCCACTTGGCTCATGGAGCGGACCCTCCCGAATGAGTTAGCTGTGTGCGGGAACCCTAGAGCTGGCGACGTCTGCGACGACAATGAAGACAATACGAGAATCCTCCGTGGGTTCGGTAGTGACCACTCCGGTATTTTTGGCATACATAAACTCCGGAATAATGTCAGTTGATCCATCGACATCTTGGCTCGTGGAGTGGACCCTCCCGGAACAAGCATGATGTGTGTGGAAACCCTAGAACCAGTTGAGACTTGACGACTGCTGATCGAATGACTCGGTGTGTTACGAATAGCGCAGTGGGAAGCGCTTTGTTGTACCAGCAGACCCACGACGGAGGAGCGCTTGGTTCTAGCGTCAGACCCGTGGTACTCAACAGAAAGAGTATCTCTTGAGGCTATGAGGGGGAGCGCTTGGTTGTAGCGGCAGACCCACGACGGAGGAGCGCTTGGTTGTAGCAGCATGGGGGAGCGCTTGGTTGTAGCGGAAGACCCACGACAAAAGAGCGCTTTGTTGTAGCGGCTGACCCGTGGTACTCAACAGAAGGAGTACCTCTAGAGGCTATGAGGGGTAGTGGTTGGTTGTAGCGGCAGACCCATGGTGGGAAGCACTTGGTTGTAGCAGCAGACCCACAGTACTCGATAGGTGGAGTACTACAGCAGTCCAAGGTAAGAGGGAAACGCTTGGTTGTAGCGGAATAACCACTGTACTTGATGGAGAATGAGTTTACCAATAGCTATGGGTTCAACTTCATGATCGATTATGTGTGGGTCATTGCGGGGGTTAGTACCTACAGATCTTTTGTGGGTCCGACGGCTTAGATGAATCAGTGGCTTCATCTGATCATCTCTATCGTCTTACGAAGTAGTATTCCTCTGTGAGCTGAATCATGTTTTTCTTTTCTATGTGGATTGTGTTGTGCTATCCTGTGTGGATTTACATTTTGCATTCCTATGTGGATTGTGTTCTGCTATCCTGTGTGGATTTACGTTTTTCTTTCCTATGTGGATTGTGTTGTGCTATCCTGTTTGGATTTACGTTTTGCGTTCCTATGTGGATTTTGTTGTGCTATCCTGTGTGGATTTACGTTTTGCATTCCTATGTGTATTGTGTTGTGATATCCTGTGTGGATTTACGTTTTCTTCCTGTGTGGACTAGGTTGTGCTTGTGCTCGGATGTTGGAGCCGATCGGGAATAGATGACTTAGGTATATGTATGGGAATATACCTAAGTAGTGCCGGATGTTACTTCGTGATTGCATCTCTCCTTTGTGGATTATCCTTTGCGGACTCTGGGAAACATTCAGGGGTCTCAGGGTCCCTATTTAGTAGCTTATACTCACCCCTGCATGGGCTATGCCCGCACTACATTTTGTTGGTTGCAGACGACGGACAACGCTGATCGTGGTTGAGGCTTGCAGAGCAGGATGGTACCTGGAGGTGGACCACTGGGCAGGACGTGCTTGGAGGGGACCGTTGGACCCGAGGAGCTGTAGAGGCTATCTATACTCACCCATCAGGTGGGACTTCTAGTGGACGGCTCGAAGTTGCAGCTTTAATTTTCCGTTGTTGTTTTTCCCTGTTCAGTTGTACTATACTTTCAGTTTGGGTTTGTATACTGGCCCACTTGCTTTTCCGCACTTACTGTTGTACTCAGTTTTTACATAGTGTTTACTTCTTCCTTCTTGCCCTATGGTGTTTTTAGTTTACTTACAAAGGAAATTCCTTCCCTTTTTCTGGGATTTATGCCTTGGTGCTAGTCGCCAGCCCCTGGCCTCTGGAAGGTGAGCTTGGGGTAGTCACGACACGGGCCCTGAGGACGGGTCGTGGAAAATTCGTATCAGAGGAGATCGGTTCTACCGCAGACTCTGATCTTTTTCTATGTGAAGAAATAGTGTTTAGCGTATTGGGTGTGGTTATCAGTCCAGAGAGTCCAGTGTTGGTGCGTCGACTGACGTATCCGTACACCAGGACCCTGACTTCTGATTTCCGACATAATGCACAAAAACATTAATTGCGTGAGTGTTTCATGTTTTCTTTGTGATTACATTGTGTCAGCTCACCAGGTATACTGTTCTGACCTTGGTCCACCTGTTTCCTTTTCAGGATGGCCCCACGATGGTAGCCACCTAGGGTTCTGAGAGTTGAGTGTGACGACAGACCGCCGAGCGACGAGGCCTCGGTGTAAGGCCCTTTGACAGCTGAGGCACCGGCGGTACCTTTACCCGCCGAGCCACAAATGCTTTCATCCCTAGCCGCTGACGATGCACGTCGCCTTAGTGCACTGCATTAGTTACAGCGCCAGCGACCGCCCAGGTTCCGCGGGGAGACGGACCCCCAGGCAGCCGAGGACTGGATGGAGGTAGTTATATGAGTTTTCCGGTTAGTGAGGACACCAGCAGACCTTGTGGTGGTCCTTGCAGCGAGCCTCCTACTTGCGGCACCAGGCAGATGGTGGAGATTGATGCTCCAGGTGCACGACGAGGCGTCACTCCTTTGGACGGACTTTGAGAGCCTTTTTCGCTCAGAGTTCGTCCTAGCCAACCTCCAAGCGGTGCGCATCCAGGAGCTACTACAGCTGCAGCAGGGCAGCATGACAGTAGCCCAGTACGCGACGAGGTTTACTGATCTCTCGTGCTATTCCACGGACATGGTACGAGACCCATTCTTCAGGGCCCGAACCTTCGAGCAGGGGCTCAGGTGAGAGATCAGAGCTTCAGTTTTTTCTCACAAAATTCCTAAATAGACACGGGTGTTGGAGCGAGCCCTCTTAGTGGAGAGTTTCCTTGCTGAGCAGTCTCCGCAGTAGGACCCACCACTAGCCGACATGCGGCAGTGTCTTCTGCAGTGGGCAATAGACAAATGACGCAGGGGTCCAAGAGGACTACACCTACCGGTGGTCGACCGCATGAAACGAGATTGTTTGTGAGAGGCACCCTGGGTGGACAATGACTTACCATGAGCAGACAGTGTTACTCATGCGGCGGGGTTGGTCACATGGATCGTGACTTCCCGACCCGCCTTGCTGAGGAGCAGCAGACGGTTGAGGGGCCACCCAGGCAGAGGTAGAGGGTCGATCGTGGCGGTCCGCAAGGGGGAAGGCGGGTGAGGCAGAGGAGCTGGCCATGTAGCTGGTGGTGGATGACATTTCGAGGTGTTTCCACCACCACCACCAGGACGTCCACCCCGGCCACATGGATCTGGTGGACATGGGAGATCTCAGCATCAGGCAGCTGAGGCCTACGATCGTGGAACTCCGGGAGAAAATGGACAGGAGCAGGACTAGCTCCAGACCCAGAGACTTTTTTTTATGGTGATTCTAGCATTATTTATGTTTGTTTGTAGGTGTTTTGTGTCTTTGTACTTTGAGCAGCAGTAATAAAAGACACCTTTCTTTTGGTGTTTACCTTCTTGTCCTCTCTTTGTGTTGTTACTAAGAGGTTCTGGTTTAAAAATTGTGGACTTGACCCTCACATTGAGATACCTACTGCAGGAGACCTAGTGACCAGACACTGATGCTGATAGTGTGACTCAACCCTTACAGGCAAGAGTAACGGTTGGATCTCTTAGTAGTAGCATTGAGGCCTTATGAAGTCATCCTTGCTATGGTTTTTTATCATCCATGACGGGATTGACTGTATTAGGTGAAGAATGTGGTTCATCCAGGGGATGAGACCAGATTTCACTTCTCGGTAAAGAAGAAATATCAGCAACTCTAGTAGGATCAGAAAGGTCCAAGTCATCCTAGAGCGGATGAGGACAGCTCAGAGTCGGAAAAAGTCTTCTGCTGACAGGAGGCAGAGACCACTAGTGTTCGAGGATGGTGACCACGTTTCCTTACGGGTCACACCTCGATGTGAGTTACGGATATTTGGCCGAGGCGGCAAGTTTTTTCCACACTTCATCGGACCAATTCAGGTCCTGAGCAGGATTTGAGAGGTGGCATATCACCTGGCTCTACCACCTCAGTTGCACCGGGTGCACGACGTCTTCCACGTATCTCAGCTGAGGAGGTACGTGCACGACCCAACGCATATCTTGGACCATTGGGATCTGAGCGTTGATGATGGGGCGACTTTTGCGGAGGTCCCAGTGGAGATCGAGGATTGACAAGAGCGGGTTCTACGTGGACGATCGATTCCCCTAGTGCGCATCATATGGCAGCACGGGAACCTCCAAGAGATCATTTGGGAGCGGGAGGCTCAGATGCATGCTTAGTACCCACTTTTGTTTCCCTAGTTTATGATGTATCTTTACGGGGACGTAAATCCCTGAGGTGGGTGTGATGTAAAGACCCGTAAATTTCAAGGAAATGTTTTTCTTAATTTTATTTGGAATTTTACAAGAACGTAGTTTCTGACGGCACTTGATTCCGAGGCCCAGTGTGCCCGGAATCATTTTCCGAAGTTTCGCTCGGGTACGTTCAGTGAACAAACGAGCGGGTTTTTCTAACTTTTGAACCGGTGTTCGAAATCAAATTCAGAGGGCACTGATAGAATTTCAGCGCTGATATTTGCTTAGAAACTCCTCTTACGGAGTTGCGTTTACTCGGGTGTGGTTTTTAAATTTTTGGGGTTAAGTTAAGAATTAAAATAAAGTGGTGTGACAACTTTATTTTTATTTCACTTAAAGCCACTTAAAGCCACTTGAGGTAAGTTGAAGTGGATAGGGTGAAATCCAAAATATCCTACCCTCTTGGTAGGATATTTGTGAGGTGGGGCCCGCACGAGCCCCATCGTTTATTTTCCTCTAAGTAACGCACCCGCGAAAACTCCTCATTAATGAAAGTCAACTGGGGCGTTTTCTTAAACTCTTAAATGCTACTATTAATAGGGCAGTTTATTCGTTGAAATTAATTCTATAAATTAATGGGTCGTTACTTAGTTTTTTTTTTCAATTTGTTGGCATGTTAATAAAATAAGACCAACGCTTGTCTTCTTGAGGATTTCTCGTTTAGTGGATTTGGAGAAGACCCCAAGTCTTGGGATCTTCATCCTCCTTCGCGAAGAATGCGAAGAACATGAAGAATGCGAAGAACGCGAAGAAAGCCAAACCCTCGGAGATCGACGACATGACGCCGTGTTCCGTGACGCCGACAATTCTTCTCCCACGACGTTCTTGTACGACGTTTCTCCTCCCCCGACAAATCTTCGATCAACTTCTTGAGGTTGGAGATTTTGGAACTTTTAAATTTCCTTTGTGGATTTTATCCTTAACACAGATATAATTCATGAAATAAAATATGTGAGCTTTTCTTTAAACCTCAAAGAATGTCGACGCGACGCCGTATACCGCGACGACGCGACGCCCTTCCACGACGCGTCGATCATCTTCTTCCACGACGGTCAATTCTGTGAAGAACTCGTCTGACGACTACGACGAGGTAGGGGTTTTATTCTTTTAAATCTTTGTGATTTATATCCACGGCTTCTGATTAAATGATTGTTGTGAGACTTTTAAACCGCTAACGCAGTGGGTGCGGACAAACAAACATGTCCGAACCCACCACCCATTGTTCTTGGTTTGTAGATGGTGGATGGTGACAAAACAAGCCGCTTGGGCATTTTGATGGCTTTTCAGCGAAGGCCCGGTCTCGAGATGATCACTGGTGAAGACAGCAGGAGAATCGGACCACCGGAGCGCGTCCGGTGGTCCGCGGAAGTCTCCGCCGGCGCGCCGCCGGGAACACCCGCGACGGCTGAATCTGCGGAGGCTCTGGCCGGTCCCGCGACCGCGTGGGACCGCGGAGGAAGGGACACAGCTTATTCCACGTCCGGTGACACCAAGCGGCCCCATTCGGGTCCGCGACTTTCCATCACGGGGGGGGGGGGGGGGGGGGCTTGCAATCGCTTGACCATTACGACCGAGCTGCCAGCCGACGGGGCCGGCCCACCCTGGTCGGGCCGGGCTGTGCCAGCCGGGTCAGAACCGGACCCGAGTCGGGTCTACCCAGTTCGGGCCGACCCAGGGGGGGTTGGGCCGGGTCGGCCCGGCCCCAGAACCCCGTTTTCGGACATTTTTTGTCTTTTGCTCTTAACTTGAGCTACGGGCCTCTGAACGATGCGCCGTCAGTGGCAATGTGATCCTAGGATCGAGACAGGCGACTCAGTATATTACATCCAAGGTTTCTGAATACTTTGGGTTCGGCCGGGTTGGTTCGTACACGAAACCAACTGGGCCCTCTGAGCGGAAACGCTCATATCTTGAGCTTCGGACATCCGATTGACGAACCGTCAACTTTGATGGATTCCTCTAATTGAGACGGATCTTCTTGCATACTCCTCACGAGGTTTTTATGAAGTTGGAGTACGATCGGGTTGGTTTTGCCTTAAAAAACCAACTGGGCCCCTGGGATGAAAAAGTCAATAACTCTCAAACCGGGCGTCCGATTGACGCGCCGTCTGCGACGTTGAGTTCCTGTTGGCGATACGGAACATTTGGATATATCAAATTTGGACTATGTGTCAGTTGATGTATCAGCCACTCGGCTCATGGAGCGGACGCTCCCGAACGAGTTTGCTGTGTGTGGAAACCCTAGAGTTGGTTGCGTCTGCGACGACAATGAAGACTGTACGGGAATCCTCCTTGGGTTCGGTAGTGACCACTCCTGTACTTTTGGGATACATCAACTCTAGAATATGTGTCAGTTGATGCATCGACCACTTGGCTCATGGAGTGGACCCTCTCGGAATAAGCATGATGTGTGTGGAAACCCTAGAGCCAATTTAGAATTGACGACTACTGATCGAACGACTCGGTGTGTTACGGATAGCCTAGTGGGAAGCGCTTGGTTGTAGAAGCAGACCCACGGCGGAGGAGCGCTTGGTTGTAGTGGCTGACCCACTGTACTCAACAGAAAGTGTTCCTCTGGAGGGTATGAGGGGGAGCACCTGGATGTAGTGGCAGACCCACGACGGAGGAGCGATTGGTTGTAGCAGCATGGGGGAGCGCTTGGTTGTAGCAGCAGACCCACGACAATGGAGGGCTTGGATGTAGCTGCTGACCCGTGGTACACAACAGAAGGAGTACCTCTAGAGTCTATGAGGGGGAGCTATTGGTTGTAGTGGCAGACCCATGGTGGGAAGCACGTGGTTGTTGCAGCAGACCCACAGTACTCGATAGGTGGAGTACTACAGCAGTCCAAGGTAAGAGGGAAGCGCATGGTTGTAGCGGCATAACCACTATACTTGATGGAGAAGGAGTTTCCCAATAGCTATGGGTTCAACTTCATGGTTGATCCTATGTGGGTCATTGCGGGGGGTTAGTACCTAGAGATCCTTTGTTGGTCTGATATCTTAGATGAATCAGTGGATACATCTAATCATCTCTATCATCTTACGAAGTAGTATTCCTGTGTGAGCTGAATACTGTTTTCATTTTTATGTTTATTGTGTTGTTCTATCCTGTCTGGATTTACGTTTTGCGTTCCTATATGGATTGTGTTGTGCTATCCTGTGTGGATTTATGTTTTTCTTTCCTATGTGGATTCTGTTGTGCTATCCTGTGTGGATTTACGTTTTGTGTTTCTATGTGGATTGTGTTGTGCTATCCTGTGTGGATTTACGTTTAGCGTTCCTATGTGAATTGTGTTGTGCTATCATGTGTGGATTTACATTTGCTTCCTGTGTGGACTGTGTTGTTCTTGGGCTCGGATGTTGGATCCGATCGGGAATATATGAGTTAGGTATATGTATGGGAATATACCTAAGTAGTGTCAGATGTTACATCGTGATTGAATATCTCCCCTGTGGATTATCCTTTGCAGATTCTGGGAGACCTTTGGCGGTATCGGGGTCCCTACTAAGTAGCTTAATCTCACCCCTTCACGAGCTATGCCCGCACTACGTTGTGTTTGTTGTAGACGACGGACATCGTTGATCGTGGTTGAGGCTTGCAGAGCAGGACGGTACTTGGAGGTGGACCACTGGGCGGGACGTGCTTGGAGTGGATGGTTGGACCCGAGGAGCTGTAGAGGCTATCTGTACTCACCCTTCAGGTGGGAATTCTAGTGGACGGCTCAACATTGCAGATTTACTTTTCAGTTGCTTTTTTTCCCTCTGCAGTTGTACTTTACTTTCAGTTTTGGTTTTATACTGTCCCACTTGCTTTTCCTCACTTACTGTTGTACTCAGTTTGTACTTAGTGTTTACTTCTTCCTGCTTGCTCTGTGGTGTTTGTGGTTTATTTACAAAGGCAATGCCTTCCCTTTTTCCAGGATTTACGCCTTGGTGCTAGTCGCCAGCCGCTAGCCTATGGAAGGCGGGCTTGGGGTAGTCACGACACGGGCCCCGAGGACGGGTCATGAGAGTAATGGTTTATCTCTTAATTGGATGGAACTCAAATAAATAAAAAATAAAACGAATAAAACTAACCCTATGATATGAAATAAATTAAATGTCATATACATGCATATGACCATGTGGGTCAAAAAAAACACCAAACCAAGGTCTATGAATTGTGACTGACTCAATGCTGGAAGAAAGACCAGAATCTGAGAATAATGATAGAGCTATTGGAATAAGTATTAAAATGAAATATGTGTTCCTCAATAAACTATTACCAATTCCATATGATTAAGAAAAAACCGAACTCATTATATATTGAAAATTAAACATATAAAAATAAATTCTTCCATTCTATTTTGAAACAAGTAATGTACTTACATTTAGAAAAAAACAACATTCAATTACATTTACAATATATCTTCTGAGGAATGAAATGTCATTTAAGAAAATTAAATTACCAGATAATCATTAATACAAATTTTATTTTAATATGGAATGAAAATAAATGGAGTCACTATAAAAATATACTATAAAACATTTGAATGTAGAGTACATGTAAAAAATGTGTCATGGGGTCTTTGGTTCGGGTAAAAAAATCCAAGGAAAATATGATCATGAACTGGTATATTCAATCTATCATGGTAATTATCATCCACAATCACTTCCAAAACAGCCAACGACACCATAAATTGATCGACCGAGGGATAGATATCATAATTAGTCAGGTTAACTACCATATACAATATATGTTAGAAATAAAAACTAGTGTAGAATGTGTACATAGGCTCCCACCATAAAATCCACGAATAACCATGAAAATGAAATAAATGTGACTTTTACAATGATATTTTATATATAAATATAACCTTCATCATAAAATATACATTCATCTTGAACACCTATATACTCCCACACTAATCAAATTCCCTTTCAAGCTCACATATAAACTAAGCACATTCATCTTCTGTATGAATGAATAAAATATATAATAAATAAATAATAATCCAAAAGGTTGGGGAATGCCTTAAAATTGGGGGTTCAATTTAAATAATATTATTCAAAATGCATATCGTGCCTCAACACATTACAAAATAATTTGTATTTTATAGGAAAAGATTTCATAAAGTATATTGAGTTCCAAAACCACACATCACATGTCTAAAGATATTTAGATAACCATTTTAATATTTTTTTACATTTAATATTTAAAATAAATCTTGTAAACAAACATTGAAAAAAGGAACCCATGATCGATGTTTTTTAAAAGCATATAAAACATGTGGAATATGATTTCTAAGATTCCCAACATCATTTCATATAATTTATATAAAAGTTTATAATTAAAAAAAATTAAAAACATCAATCAAACAATGATTTCAAATCAAAGGCTTGGACATGGGGACCTACCATAAAATGTTCTCATTTTTATAAAGGAAATATGAACCCGCTATTTTATGCGTACATGCACATGAATTTATACCAATATATATAAATCACTCTACATCAAATTATATATTAGCCTTATTATAATGGAATATATTCACAGAGGGTGTGTGTGCATATATATGACTTACCAATGAAAATGTTATTAGGTGGCCCTCACAAACGACGGTCTAAATCACACTAGAGATAAAAAATACAAGAAACATAAAAATATGAAAAACATTAAATTAAAATTGACTAATGATGAGGAATAGATAGAAACCTACTTGAAATAAATGGATAAATCATTGATATTGATATAAGAGACATGAACACTCTATAATCCTAAGCATAGAACCCTATAAAAGAAAAAAATGCATCCTCATTCAAAACAACAAAATACAAACCATTAGAACCCCTCAGTTTTGGGAAACTACACATTTTAATGAGTGGAAATAAACATTTGAATGGAATGTCAGTAAATAAAGAGGTAAAATCACCTGAGGATCCCAATGAGTATCAGGAGGGAAAAAATATAATAAAATTACGGTTAGTGTTGTGATAATTCGCATGAGAGGGAAAGGGGAAAGGGGTTGTAGAGAAAGAGAATGAGAAGGGTGGGGGTATGGATTTAGCCATAATGTGGGGATACCACTTTTAATTTAGTTTTATTATTAAAATAATTAATATTTCATTTAAAACCCTATGGTGGGAACATACGGTTTTGTTTCATGGTTTCCAAAACCAGGGTGCAATTGTGCCCCAATTACTGGGCACATCGGGTGCCCACAATTCATAGTTTTATGGTATTATAAATGATGTTGGAACCATGTGAATTGTTTTGTATAATATTCAAAATTCACCCTCACATATTCCTCATGGTTTTTCCAAATATATTGAACAATATGGTGACATGAAAAATCATCATAATTTGTAAAAATATCAAAATAATATAAATCTATCCAAATAAAAATAAAATTTGTTAAATAAAATAACTAAAATGTTATGTTGTCCAAATTTTCCAAACAATTAAGACATTCTAAATCCATAATGTCACATATCCATATAAGAAACTAAGTCTATAATTGGAATGGATTAAGAACAAATAGATCCATATAGTGGCCTTTAAAATACACAATTCAAACCCTAAAAACCTAGAAATAATAACATATAGGCCATTATTGGGTCTCCACTATATTAAATTTTTTACATTTAAGGATGTTTCACAAACATTAACAAATCCAACAATATTCTATGTGAGGGTTTCATTAAAAGTGGTTTAAACATGCCACTTGACCAAGACAAAATTAACGACTCTTAATGTTATTCTCATCCTAAACTAAAACCACTCAAATACTAAAACATTTTTAATGGTAGAGGAACAATTTATGTCATAATATTCCACAAAATAAATCTATTTAATGTTCTGGAAGGTGGTCACTGAGGTCAAAAAAATGAATGGTTACAAATAATAAGAACTCATAGAAGAATGAAAATTAATGCTCACTACTATAAAATAGGATAAAACATGTTTGAAATACATAAACCACACTTAGAAACTCCAATAATATGTGAAAATATTCATGTAGATTCCTTTTAATGGATCCTCAATGTCTTAGTTCTTATGCTACCTTGATGTTAGTGGCTTATAATTTATAAAAACTCTTATTAGTGAAAAAATATACTGAACATCTTCATGTATCACATGAGTCACAAAAAAAATACCTTATAGTATGATGGAAATATGTATTAGATTCCCCAAACTGAACACATTGTATGAAAATAATTGATTCATTCAACAAGAGATATGTAATAATTGCAAAGAAGAGTTGTTTAGAACTTTTTACTCCATTTCACTCTCCTCAACTAATGAGAAACATCCATGAGCACCAAAAGAATCCAAAAAATCCACAACCAAAGGATACCTCTTTAGTTGTGCCCATATTAATGAATATAATATGTGATCCATAGAAGGAGACACACAAAAATTGTATTTAAAACTATTTTTCGACATGATATTTGGATAAAAGGACACTCATTCTTTGTAATGGTAAACTTTACCCTTCAACATCAGTTGTCCTTTTCATGAATCAATGATGTATGTAAATTTATTCTCCATAACATCAATATTAATAGACCACAATATGGAATTGGTATTCATGGCCGCATAAGAAATACAAACATGAACCAATGATATCAAAATCACCCTCCATTAATCAATTCCCAATATTTTAATCATAAGCTAGAAAATTATCACATGAATTGAATCTATAGTTTCCAAATACTTGGTGCCACTCCCAACATCCTAATACTATTTATAATTATCTAATGTCCTTGGATAACTGTAAAAAATGTGAAATGATTAATAAGATATTAGATCATGCACTAAAATTTTAGTCTTATCAGGGCCAACGACAAGACTTTTCTCCTTAGAAACCAACTAGTAATTTATAGATAGTATATATTAAATAAAATAAAAAATAAACCCCATTGATAAAACATCTCATACCAATAATAACCTCAATAAAAAAAATCAATATCATAATACAAAATACCACAAAACACAAAACTAATATTCAATTTTCAAAAATAATTATTTTTAAAATACAACCATTTCCAATAAAAATAAACCAATATTATAACCATTAAAATTCATATAAATTAAAAAATACCATATAAATTATTCATTATAATATGAAAATTACATTAGAAAAATAAACTAAATATCTTAAAATCCCAGAAAGCATTTCATGACACCATAATCCATTTCTCGGTAGATTATATTATCTTTAATTTCCACTCATTCCCACAAAAACCTAACGAGATAAAAACCCAATTTTTTTTTCCAATAATAAAACTAGAGATCAGGAATATTATAGAAACATTATTTATAACACCATATAAAATCATTTCACAAACCATTATATGTATCTTGGAATCTGCACTCTTTCTTTACATGGGTCAGTACTCTATCCATGCTCACTAAGTACCAAATGTTCCCTTCCTTTTTTGGTCCTAAAATTTAAATTCCATAAATCCAGGAAATAGAATAGCATCATATTAACAAAATCAAAATTATTTACTCATGATAAAAGAGAACAAAAACTTCAGGATTAGAATGAGTAATTTTTTTTAACACTATTCTCAACGGAACTTATTGAGTACTGATAGTCCTACATCCATTATTACTGGGATAAAAAATAACAAGGAATGATGTGATACTATTTTTTCATAATCAAACCCAGGTAAAACCTGACCATGTCACTTGTGAAATCCCTTAATATGGATAGAGAGTTGTCTGTAATCTTTCCGGGATAGAAAGTAGTTTTGTTCATAAAAAATTTCTCATGTTTGAATGGTTTAGAACATATATTATTCAACTCAAAATGATGAAAAAATAATGAAAAAATAAAATCCAATAGTTTGTAGAAATTAAACAACTCATACCTCCACGTTCTCTAGTTTTTCACTCTAAAATATTTAACATTTGTCACTCCTTCGTGACCATGTCTGAGAAAGAATATGCCAAAAGATAAAATATGATAGAGTTATAGTTATGAGTATTCATTATCTGTCCGTTTTCCCAAATACACCTTAATATTTTACATATATTTAGGAATAAATAAAAGTGATTTCATGTGGGAAGTAATGAAATATAACAATATATTTTGATAATTCATTTTATAAATAAGTATCTATAGTCCCTTTTTATGAAAACGATATTTCATTACATTTCCATGATAATTCTTATGCATGAAAAGTCATTTTAATAACATCATTTAAAATATAGTATGTATTGTGACATGTATTTTAATATGTAATCTAAATCCATGGTGTATCATTATAAAGATAATATAAAACAGAGGAATATGAAATTCACATAAAATATGTATTTGAGGATATCAGGTTTTTGGTAGAGATGGCCTAGGTAAAATTGAAAATATATATCATAATAAATCTCAACTACAACTTATTACCCATAATCACTACCAAAACACTCAGCCACACCCACACATTCTAGACTGATGGGAACATCACAAAACCACTCAGGTTATCTATGTTGGGCCAATTGTTTTTGATTAATATCAACAAGTGAAGCATTCGTAGCTATGATCCCACATAAATATCATATTATTTTAATGAAAATTATATGGCATTGAGTTTTATTAATCTATCATATACATATGTATCACCATCATTACACATAAACCCCTCCTCTTTAACACATATGAAATCCCACAAAAATGATTCCCCAATATAAGTCACATATGAATCTAGAAAAAGCCAAAAAACTAGGTATACAACAAAAATAACGTAATTAATAAATTAATAATTCTTCCATTGCATATATAATTCTTTAATATGTCTTATATTTTCTCTAAAAATTTTCAAAATGATAGTTGTACATTAAATGTTTAATTAAACACTTCCATTTTAGAGAACAAATTTTAATAATGCTTTTGTGTTACAAAAAATACTTCACATGATAGAAATAGTTTATAAAAAATTATTAATTTAAAATAATTATTATTTAATGGTATGCTTGTAAGCGTTATTATGCAAAAAAGAGTTCATGTTGTAAGGACAATACTGAATAATAAGTGGGAAACCATTTTCTTGAATCAAAACCTAGGATCATAGCATTTATACTATTTATAATAATTAAAAAATGTTTTAAAACATCATAAATTCATTGATTTAAAATTAATGTAATATAATTAAGGAATATATCTCACAACATACTACTTTTAATGATGGAAATAAGATCCACCTCTTTTACACTTACACACAGAACCATTTATACATATTTATAAAAATACCCATTGTAGTAATGTATATCTTCCCATATCCATTATTGAATGTATAAAAATTTGGTTTATATATATAGACACCATAGTCAATCATATTTTTCAAAGATACAATAACAACTTCAGAACTATTTCTCAATAGAAAAAAATTATAACTCATATTTTTTAAAAAATCTCAAATAAAATTAACCTAATATAAAAAATATGGAGAAATACATGAAAGTATTGGAGATATTACAACCTTCGATGAATAATGCACAAAACCACATTATATGGTACCATGGAACTACACCAAACAAAAGAATACCCAAACCTCAATGAAATATAAAAAATGGACCATTTTAAACACTAATGGTTCATCCAACCTCAAACAGTGGAAAGGGGAATGAAACTGTCGATAAATGAGATGACTAAGTAGGATAGAACCTTACCTGAGGTGACCACTATATGGATTGGAATGGGAAACATCCAATAATGTATGTTGGTTGGATGTCACGGAAAATAATATGGAGAGGGGTGGTGGTTCATGTGGAATTCGAATTATAGACATGGGGAGGGTTAGTCTAAAATGGGATCTACCCTTATAATTTAGTTTTATAATAATTATTATTTCATAATAAATCCATTGTGGGAAAATAGAGTTTTATTATTTATCTTACCATACAATGCACTAACTATGAATCATTTAATTACCCATTGGGATAAAAAATGGGTTCATTGTACAAATAATAAATTTTATAGTAATTGGGAAAAATTATTCCATTATATTAATAAATTCTCCATCACACGTGATTTGAAAAAAATCCCTCAAATTGTACATTTTTGAAATTGAAAAAAATCCAAATATAATAATATAAGTAAAATTAGTAATAATATTTATTTTTTTGTACGAGTTCATTTATGATGATAATATTAAACAAAGGGAGATACATATTTTTTGACATGAAATTTCTAATCTGTTTGTTGATGTATGTGAATGATTTTTTTCACTTGAAAAATATGATTATTGTCGATCACTTTAATGAGAATTACTATTATTTATTCATGATTTCACTTGAATGGTATTTTATGGATAGTTTAGACATTCTTAGTTGTATCTCTCTTTTTTTCAAACTATGTTACCCAATGTATACTTATAGTTGATCAACTGAAGCCACATAAAAAAGAGAACCATGTGAGATCATTCATATCAAAGAAGTTATCTTTAAATTTTCATTTAAGGGATATAATATTATCTTAGAAAATAATATTAGTTTATAATACAATATATTCATTTTTAATGTTTAATTTTGATAATGTAGATAAATGTTGGACCAAACAATTTACATATGATATGTGTTGATATTAGAAACAAAATAATAAGGGGGAGATTGTTCAATATATATTGTACTTGTTGTCAATAAATTAATATGTGTTAGTGGATATAGGGGATATTCCTAGAGAAGAGTTATTAATTTATCTAATGTAATTATAATTTTCACTTGAAATATTATAATTTTATGGTGTATTTATTTAATTTACTAATATTCAATGTCTAATTAATGAATTTAAAAGGTCAAATTTTTTTCAAAAATTTATCAAAATATAATGAATCCTATGTTTTGTGAAATTAATATATTTAATGAACAAGATATTTGAGAAGATAAAGGGAATATAGATGGTGTAGTGTTAAAAATATATTTGAGGAGACTTTGAATTTCATTTATTTGACACATTGAATATTTCTATTTATTCAATGAGACATATTTAAAAAAATAGGTCCTACCGATGATATCCACAACAGATATCCATCTTCCTCATATATGTGGACCCATGAAGTTGACCCACCTGTGTAGGGCTTCCATATGAATCCCATGAGTAGAATGAGTAATATTTATTAAAAGGTGTGAGAGGGACCATATTTAAGGCATGAAGAGTGCACACACTCACATAAAAATATATTATGGGATAGAAGCATGAATGGACTAATCCTAGTGGTAGGTGTGTGTAGTTGGAACAAGTGAAAATCCCCATAGCCAGCATGATGAAAAAACCATCACCATTTGAATGATATATTTCACCATTTATGAATTTTATTTGATGTTATTTGGAAATTTATTGACATACTAATAACCATATTATTAATAATATGAAACAAATTATTCCTATATAATCATGATAATCCTTATCATCCACTAAATCTTATTCAATATGTATTTTGAAATCAGCATCACCATAAAAATATAGATATTGAAGCACTATCCTACATGATTCAAGACACCAACATCCATATTGATCAATATATATAAGTCATAGGGATTATGGTTGATCAATTCAATAATATTAATTCAATATTTTAGTAGCATACATGAATTTTATGAACAAAGAAAATGCATGAATCTATCACAATAATGTGTAACAATTCAAGAGTATGTCACCTGAAATTTTTTAATGATGATTTTTTTATCATGAAATTTAATTAATATTGTCCATTCATGACATAGAAAATCCCATGGTGGAATGATGACAAAATTGGAAGCCTTCTCATTAGAATTTATGATTGCAAAATCATCTTTCTATTGATGTAATTATCGCATGGATGTTTGTATTATGAGTAGATTTTTAATAGGTGCATCTTGTAAATACCTAGATATTCCATGTAATTTTTTTAATTATATAGAATTATTAAGAGTCTTTGTAAATTGACGATGTGTGATTTTGAGTCTGGGAGTGCCCACAATGATCTGTCAATGTTTTGATAAACAGTAAATAGTGTTTGTTGGATGGTTTCCTTAAAAAGTGGAATAACTCTTAAACGGTTCCCCAGATCAGAAATTTGAGGGCACTATTGCACTATGGTTAGTGGTTTTACCCTAAGAGAGACTTAAGCTTAGTCGGTGTAGAACACCTGTGAGAAAACATGAATATGTAATAACTATAAATAAACAAATTAAATAAAATTATTTTATTTTTCTAATTCATATAACTCATGAACGGTAACTCGGAATGAAAATCTGAGACCACTAATAAACTCATGAGGGTATGATTTCTTTAGGATGATAATAACATTGGCTAGTGTGGACACCAGTTAAAATTAGTTTCTGGTCGTAAATAAAATAATTAAGTGGTAATTATTTTATTGTAAAATCCATACCTTCTAAATGGTAAATCATATTGAAAAGCTGAGAGTACTGATGTGTTCTTTAGAGAGTTTTCTCCTTAGGAGGAGCTTAACCTCGACCGGTGTGAGTCAATGGTGATTGCTAATAATTAACTGAACTTCTTTTTTGGTTATGTTCAGTAAACACATGAGTGGCCATTTCTATCTTCTAAACCATTGATCTTATTAAAACGTGAGGGCACCGTTGAATCTGTATAGTCGGTATTCTCCTAAGGGAGGCTTTACATTGATGGCAGTAGGTCTAGATAAAAAGTTATGTTTTTCAACATTTTAAAATAAATGAAATGAAATAATTATATTTCATATTATCCAACAGATAATTAACGGGGTGGGGCCAGTGACATTTCATGCCAATAAATGTCCTGACCTACCAACCATATGTAACAACATCATTGAAGAATTAATAATCTTGATAATTGTTGAGCCCCATTAAATTTTAACATCGTTACTTACCCTCCCCCTCACCTATATATATGGATCTTGGGGAGGTGTATCAACATAGCTTCACCATGCACCGATGTTCTGAAGAGGCACCATGATGTTGGACACATAGAAGACGATTCTGATCCCAGTAGGAGGTGTTGATCAACAAAAACCCCCAAAACAAATGATGATGTGCAAGAAGAATCGTTGGAAGCCTGTGGCAGGAACGAGGATCCCTAATCCATTTTCGAGCACAGATGTTCCCCAATGGGTATATCATGAATGGGTTTTGATTATTTTTTATTTCAAGTGAAATTTATTGAAAAAATTATCCTCCCTCATGTAACTACCTAATGCGGAGGGCGCATGCCTAATGAACCCGACCCGGACTCTCTGATACTATGCTATACCCTTGCGTTCTCTATGGAATACCACAAGCGCGGCGACACTGACTGACTATGAAGAAGGTCAACACCGAAGCACGTAGCTAGTGGATTTCATGGCACAAAGCTGCGACAGTCATTGGAATTCCCGACACCAGCTGGCCATGGAGGAGGATTGGCACGCTGAAACACAGTTCTGGTGAGTAAGGGGTCATGGCTCATCAGTCGTGGTGGTGGGAGGAGGCGTCTGGCACTTCTACTGACTGCAGAAGAAGAGGAGGCATGACCAGCGTGTCTCGTGTGAGTGGGGAGGTGGCACGACCAGTGCACCGCCATTGAGAAAAATCTGCAGCCGAAGCCCTGGAAGAGGGAGAACTCGTGCCTCTAGCAGGTTATGCGGTGACCGTGCGATGCCCACATGCCACCATCACTTCACAAACCAATTTGGCTCCAGGTCGTTCGGGAGTTCGAGAGACTAGGGGTGACACCCCCCACCCTTTCCAGTTCTGGCAGATAGCAATTGGGCCGCGCCCTTATAGGATACGCCATGCGCTGGCCAGGCTTCCCTCTTGTGGGTCGCACCCTATGCGGGCCGAGCCGCCCCCTTGCGGGCTGCACCCTTTTCAGGCTTCCCATGTGGGCCGCCCATTGCGGGCCACCCATTGCGTATTGGTTTTAACTTGCGGGGCACCCCCTTGTGGGCTGAGATGATCTAGTTGTGGCGTAGACCAGACCATGTCGGGCATGGTCAGTTCGACCAATTCCGACCAAACCAGGGCCTTACTATGCCAAAAAACACATAAAGGTCCATATCATGGGTATTGGACATCCGTTTAACGAACCGTCTATGGCGTTGGGATCCTTTAATCGATAAGGACCTTTTGGTATACTATAATTGAGTATTGGGGATAGATGGAATATGGATAGGTTGGATCGAACCTGAATCCAAACAGCGTCATTGGATTCTTGTGGCGGGAATGAAGATCACCGATCCAGCTTCATGCGCGGACAATCTCTAACAATATTACGAGGTAGGGGTTTTTTATTCTTGTTTATTTCAAGTAAAATTTCTCCAGCACTTTATCCTTCCTCATGTTACAAGATAACGTAGAGGGTGCGGGCATAACGAAGCTAGCTCAGACCCTCTACTACTTTTCTACACCATTACGTTATCTGTGGAATACCTCCCTCGCAGCGAAACCACCCAGCTACGAAGAAGGTGTGCGTCGACGCACACCACAAAATTAGGTCACAGCACAAAGCCATGATGGTCATCAGAATGGTCGGCACCAGACAGCCATGAAGGTGGTACGACGCACCATAACGTGCCGCCGGTGAGCAATGGGTCGTGGCTCGTCAGCTGCGTCGATCAGAGGAGGTGGCTAACACATTCGGCCGACCGCGGAAGGAGAGGCAACATGACCAGTGCTCCACTGGTGAGAAGAATTCACTCCAATAGCAGCAAAAGATGTAGAACCTACACCTCCAATAGGATCTGCAACAACCAAGCGATGCCCACGTGTCACCGCCACTCCACAAACCGAATGGCCTCCGGATCGTTTGGGACATTGGGAGACCCGGGGTCACACCCCCCTCACCGACTCGGGTGGACACCAACCGGGCCGCCCCCTTGGAGGGATAAAAACTATTGTAGGCTGGGCTACCCCCTTACGGACTGGGCCCTACACAAGTTGGGTCTCCCTCTTGTGGGCAAACCACTTGCAAGCCGCCCTTTTTGGGATGCCCCTTTATAGGCCGAAGACTCCCCTGTGGGACTCTATTTATAGGCCTCCCATTGTGGGTAGGGCCACTTTTGTGGGCTGCCACCTTGCGGGCCGGGCTGAGCCCATTGCAGCCCTTCTATGACTAGGTTAGGCCGAGTCTGTCTGATCGGGACGGACCAAACCTGGGACCAAACAGGCCCCGAAGAACTTAAAGTGACATATATTGAGAAGTGGACGTTTGTTTGAGGAACCGTCTACGGTGTTGGGATCTCAAGACTGAGACGAACTTTTTGGTATACTCTTATTTAGTTTTGGTGTAATGCTCCGACCATAGTTACCCAGAGTCGGTGCATTATTTTAATACATGGTCATGATTACTAGGAATCATTTCACGAAGCACCGATCAGTTTAGCAGTCATGGATAATAGATTACAAACCTGAACGTTACATTACACATTTGAAAATAAAACACAACAAAATTGATCTTTGGGTAATGCCATTAATCCCCCATCTTAACCCTTCTTATCAATCATAATGCACTTCTTGGAATCTTAGGAAAAAAACATACAAAAGGGGTGAGCTGAAATGCTCAGTAAGGATAACAATATAGTACAAACATTACCAAATAATAATAAACATTTAATGAAATATATAAAACTAAATCTAAAGACATTTAAACAAAAACTATGGCATAATATGGAAAAGATAAATCAAATAATGTCATTTACTTATTCACATGGGTATTCTACTAGTTAAATAATCACATGTAATATCAATAGATACTTTCATAATGATTGAATGTGTAACGCCAGACTTCATAACCACATAGTGAAGGCCTTGTGCCAATACTACAAATTAGATTTTGTCAAGGCCTTGTGCCAAGAAACTAGTTTGTATCATGAGACCTATCGATGCATTGAGGAGCTATAGTGGGCTCCACTCGTTACTTAATATGTCTAATTCATTTCTCATATGAAATGGTTTAAACATAACATAAACATTCTTAATAAAACTAGCATAAGAAATGTAAATACTTTATCCATAAAACACGAATTGTATAAAAATAACACATCCATAATCAAATATATCCCAAAACCTTCAATAAAATATGGAATACTTTTATCATAATAAATCATCCTCGATCGAGAATAATATCCAGTAAAAGATGTTGACATAGTGGATAATGATTAGTTAAACACTTTGAGAGAAATATCCTTTTATCATGAAATCAATTTAAAAGTCACACAATTTATAATGTAAGTCATTTAATAGATATGTTTTTAATAAAAGTTTCCCATACCACTTGGAACCATTTTAATGAAATTAACATTTAAAATCAATCATGTCCATATAAACGAATCATTAAAATCATTTGGAAAACATGAACATTAATGAGAAAGGTTAAGAGGAATAAATATTTATAAAATTTGAAATGATATTTTTTGTAAAATAGTCCCTTAAAAAAATCCCTTTGAAAAATATTATATGAAACATGGACATGGATAATAAATATATCCCAGTAAAAACATACACATAAACAATCTCAAATTATAATGAGATTGTGGAATTAACCATTACCTAGCACTTTCCATTGGTCAAGGGTATGTTTAACCTCCTTTATAATGAACATAGTATGTTATTAAATTATACCAAACCATATTCATATTTATTATATAATAAATGATTCATTTATGACATTATACTACCCATTTAATAATGATTTTCATGTTAAATTGACATTTCGGGTAATAATCACTTTCTTTATCGTACATGTTTTAATTTGTTAATCATAATCATTTTATTTATATCAGGATTTCAATACTTCCAGAATATAAACATTTATTTATATATCATATATGTTTATAATATAAATATGTATATTTGATAGATATATGAAATGGAAGGCACCGTTTATGGAGACGGTAGGTCGTACCTACGCATAAATGCTGTTTCCATTTTCATATCGTATTGAATGGAAGTAAGTGAATACGATATATGTAATAAATATATATATATAAATATCCAGGGGAATTATAATTTCATATATTACATACTTATTAAAAATATATATTTTCGTAATCATCGTCAAATGGTGAATGTGGGAATGAATCTCATCGTGCCGTGGAGACGGTAATCTGTACGTACACCGAAGTGAAAATATCATTATATTGATGGTGAAATTGTATGTAATTTGGATGGTATATCATATATAAAGAATCATTAACATGTAATATTTATTATTTTCATTATTTGTATTCAATATTATACCCATCCATATAATTATGTGTTTGTATAACAAACTACACCACGGCGTGGAGACGGTAAGCCGTACGTACTCATGTATGATGACTTTGTCATTATTGTGATGGATATAATAATTAATATGATTATACCAGTTTTATAATAACATAAAAGTATATAGAAGATACTGGATTTATTCGTTTATAATGTAAACAACAAATAAAGAGGAAGTATAAGAAGTAATGAACTTGAAATAAGTGATAAAATATTTACCTCTTCTTTGGGTTCTTCTTTTTGATTTGATGAAAAGGAATTTTTAGGATTGATTTATGACCAAATCAAGGACTCTAGAATAAGTGGAGGAATTATGGGAGGATATTTGGGTAGGGTTTGGCCGAGCCAAATGGCTTTGGAGGTGTGAAATTAAGTGAAGGGGAAGTACCCATTTATAAGAGAGGCGAGGGTTACTTTAGGAAAAACTTGAAATATTATTTTATAATAAAATCAAATTCGATTTATAATGGATCTGAAATAATTTATTTAGAGGATAGGGTGGGTATGGGTCTAAAAATTCTCAACCATTAGGTTTTAGATAAGTTTAGGTCCCCATTTTAACCTTATCATTTAGATTTAACTCTTAGTTAAATATTTTAACTTTTACCTTGTCTTCATGTATTTTTACACTATATGGTTAATAAACTGACTCAAAACATCCAAGAGAACCCCAAGTGGTTCATTAATGTCATATATAATATTATTTATGTCCTTTTTTCTTAATAATATGTTTTTAAGAATATTATATAAACTAATAAAATAGTTTTTGTTTTAAAAATTAATTTATGTCAATTTTGATACTATTTGATATTTTGTTTTTGTGAATGTTATAAGAACCTTATCAATTCAAAATAAATTATATAATCAAGCCCAAAATGTCATAAAAACCTATAAAATTAGTTGAATTTATCATAATTTTTTATTTAAATTTATTTGGATATTTATAATTTCAATTATTTTAATATTTCTTAATAAGATAATTACTGCATCATCATTGTGTCATAAATATACTAAATTATTACATGTATAAACATTATAAATAAAATACCATTATGTAGGAAATATTTTTATATTTCTAATTAATATTTATAGTCGAATTTATGTTGTGTTTGACCTTATATAAAAATTTTTTTAGTTATTAAACAATGAATTGATCACATTTAACACTTCTTTAAATAATATAATAATAATTGTATTAATCTAATATAAGTGGACAAAAGAGGATATTATATTATTCTGAAGTTTGTTTTTGGTCTAAATACACTTATAAAATATAATTATGACATGTGTTAGGGTAATTGTAATACCATTTTACCCTTAATTACCCTATTTACTTTTAACAATAGTAAACAAAAGTCAACCATTTCTATTCACCCAAAATTATTTTCATCTTATTGAAACTAATTTTACATACTGATGTCAACTTTATGTCCCAAATATTTTCAATTTTTCTCACTAAAATGTTAGAATTATGTTTTATGCAAATTTGTAAATTTTTCTAGAAGGTGGGTAAAAAACGTCCAAAAGATCAATAAAATTTTATACATAAAATTTTATTATAAAATGACTCCAATAAATTACATTGAAATTATATAGGTATTATATATATATTATTAGTTAAAATAAATTTACATAAAAATAGTAATTATTTAAATAAAAATTCATTCTTAAATAATAACGTAGTGGTTTTCACTATTGATCAAAAAATTCATAGTTTTCAGAAAAATACCAACAATTTAAACTTAGATAATTTTGATATTATGAATTCAAAAATTTAGTCCATTCTAAAAAATTAAATACATATAAGTTTCAATTATTAATTTAATATTAATTCCTGTTATCAAAACCAAATAGCGGGTTTTTAAGAAATAAAAAATATCAAAAGATTGACATGTTTTTATGACAAATTTAAATGTGAAAGTACTTATAGTGACATAAATTATAGAAAATTATAAATATTAAATCTAATTATAATTAAAAACTATTAAAATTCATAATTTAACACTATAAATTATTTTTATTAAAAAAGTTGTTTTTAATTAAAACATAGTATTTTTAACTATTCATCAAAATATGAATGTTATCAGAAAAGCACCAATGTTTTTATGATACTAAATTTTTATGTAATGATTCTAAAGATGTATTTAATTTCATTATATTGAATATATAAAAGTGTCAAATATTGGTTATAAAAAGGGTTCTCCAATAAAAAATGTTAAAATTGCATTTTTAATAAAATACTTCTTTTATCTACAGAAAATGAATTTGTTCTTATATTATGACCAATAAACATATAATATGGATGTTAAAAATATATAGAGGATATATGATCTCATAATTCTATTAATATTATTCATAACCTCTATTTGAACAGATAGTTTTGTAAGTTTGTATTCGCTCGAACTTGGTATTTCTTGTAGCGTATGCTATTGAATTACGTTGAAAAGATAATGTACTATAAAATCATGGGGAGTTACATTCTACCATCCTTAAATAAATTACGTCCTAAAAATTTTAAATCGTTCTTCGAAAAATAAATTGTTAAAAAAAGAAAAATACCTTTGTGGAAAACTCACATCAGAAAATGTGTTCATACATTTTAGTTTTAATTAGAGGGAAAGGAAAATAAAAATGTCACCACCAAAATATGATCTCGATTAAGAGAATGTTGGTGGAAATTAGTGACACATTATTGAAGAAAAAAATTAAATATTTATATGGAATTATTGGGGTCATCAATCACAGACCAGTGTAAAATTGAGGGCTTCAAAGCCACAAATCTAAGATGATGTAAATTACCATCACTACAAAAAACATATGGTATTAGGGTAACACATTTTTTTTATAATCCCTTCCCTAAATATGAAGAATTAATTTATTCATAAAATAAGATGGAAAATATATTTATATATATATAAACTTGACATTTAGAGTTTCATCCTTCAACTAATTTCAACCACAAACTCATCTTTCACTCCAAAATATAATATAATTCAAAATTTTTTTATTTATCCTAATTGTATAGGGTTCCAAAAAAATTAATTAATAATTTATCTTTAAAACCATTTAAAAAAACTACATTATACAAACTAGTACCTCCCATAGGAAAGTGGTAGGTGATGCACCCATGACTCTCCTCAGTAGAGGGTTCATGTCTCGTGGCCTTGACGGACGCGAAAGGTTGTCTCACGAAATCATAGTTATCATTTTCCTAATAATCCAAAAAATAATATGAAGAAATGATTTTACCTTAACAATAGTATCCAATGTCGAAATAAATCCATTCCAGCCATTATACTTATCCAAAATACTTCTGTCATAATTTCCAGTCTGAAATACATAAGTGAGGTAAACACAATGAAAATTATTTTCTCCATGTAATAATATGTTAATAACTTCATCTGGTATTCATTTAAAACATGGTAACACCTTGAATTACCATAAAACCTTATTTATTACATTCAATCTCCCTTAGTCCTTATAAAATAATAGATATACTTTTTATATGAGAAAATGTTGTAAACTAATAATGTGATGGAAGAAACAAACAATTAATTAGACCCAATGTAGTCAATAATATCCAATATAATTTATCCAAATCAATAATCTCTAATTCCAAAATCAATGCCTCAGTATCAGGACCATATTAATGTTTATCTTTCCTTCAACCATGTATTTTCCAAAAAGTATAACTTGTTATTGAGTCACTTTTCTTCGTACCATACAATCTCAAATCATTAATTAAATAGTACATAAGTACAATCCTTTGTACTCTATAATTCTTATAACATGTAAATCATTAATAAAACACTCCAATGAAATAATTATTTAATATAAACATAATAACACTATTCATTCATCTTCATCTATGGTAGTATAATATCTTGATTATTATCCAAAATCATCATTGTATGTATACTCTAAAGATTGTTACAATGACTCGCGTAGTGTCCCAACTCCTTGGAGATGAATCATTTTACATCTAAAACACTTTTCTTCCCCTTGAAATCATGTATTTTGTGTCCTTTTTATCCAATCTTATAACAAACTCACATTCCCTTCAAGAATTTACCAGGGTGATTATTTCAACAATTATGACATATGGGAAAAATCATTATTTCCCACCTTCCCTTTATACATAATTCTTTCTACCATCATTTTCTTCTCTAGCTTCCCGTCAATTCCATAAGACTCAGAGAATTCATTACATTTCTTATTAAAACATGATACTATTTCTTCATATGATGATAATACATGGGAGACTATTTTCTTTCTAAATTTTGGGTTATTACCCGGAAATATATTATCCTTCTTGATATTTGGATCATGTGTATTGTTGGAGTTATCATTCATTCTACTAGGCACCATTTCTAAACAATGACAATGTAATGTCCTGGTTCTGGGATGTTACAAAGTGGTATCAAAAGAATTATTATCTCTTTACTTACTGTTGGGAGCTTATCTCCCAGGATAGGACGGAATCGGTACTTGGTAATAACCTGTGCCCGGGTGTAGCTGACCCATGTACAGGGAAAAGCCAATCAACCTCATTGATTGCAATTTATTTCTGTTATTCAATTTTACTGTTGATATAATTTCACTGTTGGATGATTCACATTCCTTGTGCTGTTAACGTTGTTGTTATTGTGGTTCTATTTCAATCGCAACACAATGAAATGAGGGTATTCCATCTCATGCATCATATTGGCACTTGTTAGAAATCACATGCCATGAATTCTTGTCATTCCATCAAGGATGCATTAGTGAATTCATGTTTTTTTATAGATGTTTTGAATATTATGCATGCTATTGTGATAGATTCTTTGATATAATCTATGTTGTTTGATAGAGAATTTTTCTTAATAGTACTTTGCTTATATGGACACAAATCATTCGTTGTTGAGGTGTAATGGGCCCTCATGGGCTAGAATTTGGTGGATCATTACCTGGTTGCCTTGTTATAACTTTTATAAGATTCCAAGCACTGATTCGCGGGGACTATGGGCCCTCATGGATTGGAATTCGGCACTTTAACTCTTGTTTTTGGTGTTTTCTGGGCTTCAGAGCAGTTTTTGAGCTACTGCCCAAAAATAACCAGAATAAATGGCATGTAAATTATTAATACCCGATGTGTAGTTTTTAAACCGTGTCACTGAAACTGTGTAAAGAATCATGGGGTTGTCAAAAATCATCAGGAATATGTCATGTACGGTACGTAGACACCGTGTTGTCGTGACCCTGTGTCTACCTGTGTGACTGACAACACGAATGGATGAAACTTCGACTATACATGTTGTGTCCTATAATCACATGTCGTTCCATGTAACCTAAGTACCCAGACATGTCATGAACAACACATGTTAAAGAAAAACTTCATGTACACGCCGTGTTCTTAGGGAGCATGCCGTGTACAATGAACCATATATCCACCCATGTAACAAACAACACGGGTCATTGAAACCTTGTCTAGTACACTCCGTGTCCTTTTTGAACACGCTGTGTAGTCTAGGATTATGAGGATCGTGTGGGTTAGCCGGTTAATGAGACTTGGGAAGGGGAATATAGTTCATTTTTAAATCGGGTATAGGTACAACACGCCGTGTGGTTGGGGGCATTACACGATGAGTTGTAGAATAACTACTCGCCCATGTGAATTAATTAAACGAACACGATGTGTAGTTTTTATACACGCCGTGTAGTGTTTTGTAAAACATGAATGTTTCTTTCTCCTATTCCATTCTTGTACTCTTGTGTTCTGAGTCTTTTATAATCCTGGCTTTAGGTGTTCTTTAACCATTCAATGTTATGCCATGGAGACGTCCTCCAGTTGTATGTCAGTTGCAAGACGGTAATCAGACACCAGAAATGGACGATCAGGGACCTCCTGTAGATTTTCCTGCTGTGCCAGCCTTGGCACCAGCAGTTATACCAGTTGCAGGCGCAAATTCATAGCTTAGGGAAGACTTTCGGAGGATGATACAGAATTTCTGGGGAGCTCCCCCTCATGCCCCGTCGATGGCAGAGTTGACACGGGTTTTCCACTAGAAGCATCCTCCTACATTCTCAGAGGATGGAGGAAGTCAGGCTGCAGAGTCATGGAAAGAGGCCACGCTGACAATTTTCGAGCATCTGGAGATACATCTAGAGAATAGGGTGAATTTCGCTACCTATATACTCTAAGACTCTTCCAAGAGGTTGTGGGAGGTGATCTCCCAGAAAGGACGCCAGTAGAGTAAGACTTGGGATGTGTTTCGGTGCATCTTCTATGAATAATTCTACCCATAGACCTTGGGGGACGATCCAACCTTAGAGTTTATGACTCTGGATCAGGGTACTCTTTCTATTATGGAGTACTCATCTTGTTTTACTGAGCTGTAGTGTTTCACACCTATTCCAGGAGGCAATGAGTTTTTCCTTGTGAAAAAGTTCAAGGATGGTCTGAGGCACGCCATCCACTCGCAGGTGAACATCTTAAAGTTGACTATGATATCATCTATCATTAAATAGGCATTGATCACTTAGTGAAATCTGAGGGATTCTGGAGAACTGAGCCAGGGCGATTTGACCACCAGAGTCAGTGTTCCTCCTACTTATAGCAGGATGTTCCAAAGGGAGTCTTCTCGAGGAGATCAGAGTAGGTAGAATGTATCTTCGGGAAACCAGGTAGTATGCTACCAGTGCGGGAGGAGCAGGCATTCTAGGCCTCAGTGCCAGAGATAAATTATGGAGTGTCGATATTTCAGCAATATGGGTCCTCTTCAACAATTTTTTCAGATCTTCTCAGCTACAGCTGGTGGCAGGGTTTCCTCTATGACCCCATGTTCAAGAGATACATCACCATTTTCTCACCATTCTGTGAATTGGAGATATTTCTGTTGTTCGAGCCGAGTTGGAGATCGCAGCCGTGGTGGTCAGTCACTAGTTTACCAGCGAAAACAGAGTGGATTAGCTCAGAGTTGATAGCCAGGGTCACATGGCCGCAGTACAAGCCAGACTTTTGCAGTGGAGAACACCCATCAGGAGAAAGATCCCAACCTATTTAATATTCAAGGTATGATCTTATTAGCCTCAGTTTTATCTTCATCACTTTTCTATATGGGTGTTACACATAGCTTTATCTCTATTTTTGTTGTGAAGAGTCTTGGGCACTACATCTTTTCCTCTACCGATACTCTGACTCTAGACACACCATTGGGGACTAGAGTGGTTAGTGTACGTCAGTGCAGAGAGTGTCATCTTGAAGTTGTAGGTTTTATTTTCATATGGGACCTCTATGTCCAATAGATGACGTGCTATGATTTCATTCTCGGAATAGACTAGTTAGTCCCCATCCAATCATTCATTAATTCCTATCATTGTAGGGTGAGTTTTGTATCAGCAGAGGGTTGATCCTTTCATCATAGAAGTGAGTGGGATGTCCAGGTGAGTCGATCAGGACCCGAGCATCATGGTCTAAGAGTAATTAAAGCCCAGATTACTATTCTTTATCTTGATGACCAGGGGACTTCACAGTTAGAGTTTCCTCCTTTAGTGGATTGTTTCAGAGATGTCTTTCTAGAGGACTATTTAAGTTTTCCTCTGGAGCATGAGGTATAATTCTCAATTGATCTTGCACTAGGAGTGGCACTGGTGTCCTTTCCTCCTTATAGGATTGTTACACCTGAGTTTCAGGAGCTCAAGAAGTTGTTGTAGGAGTTGTAGGAAAAGGGTTTCATCCGACTCAGTACTTCTCCATGGGGTTCGCCTATCCTATTTTCAAAGAAGGAAGACAACACCCTCATGATTTGTGTGAATTATCGGATGCTAAAACAGTTGACGGTCAAGAACTGATACCCCTAGCTGAGGATCAATGATCTTTTTTATCAGCTTCGAGGATCACATGTGTTATAGAAGATTGTCCTGAGATCCGATTATCATCAGTTGCATGTTAGGCCATCTGATATAGCCCATACAACTTTCTAGAGTAGGTATGGTATATATGAGTATATGGTTATTTTGTTCGGTCTCACGAACATGCCTACGGTTTTCATGGGACTGATGAACCGAGCGTTCCACCCATACTTAGATTCCTTCGTGGTGGTTTCCGTGGACGACATCTTGGTGTACTCTCACACTCGACACGTGCATGATAACCATCTTGAGATCATTCTGAGTACACAAGGAGAGCATCAGTTACATGTTAATCTCTAGAAATGCCTGTTTTGGATAGACCAAATTCACATCTTTGGACATGTTATCTCAAAGACAGAAGTATCAGTAGACCTAGTGAAAGTGAGAGTAGTAGTTTCCTGGGAGAAGTCGAAGAACGTCTTCTAGGTACGGAGTTTTCTTGGGCTGGATGGTTACTACAGACACTCCATACAGGACTTTTCATGACTAAAAACCCCACTGATAGGTTTGTACAAGAATGGAGCAATGTTCCTTTGGTCATATTTTTGTTAGTCAGCCTTTCATGATCTGAAGAGGAAGTTTATGACAACACCGATACTAGTCTTGCCAAAGCCTGGCAAGAGCTACACTGCTTACTACAATTCTTTGGGTATTAGGCTGGGAGCTGTGCTGATGCATGGAGATGGAGTCGTTGCATACGGGCCTCGGCAGTTGAGGCCACATGAGAGGAATTACCCGACGCAAGATCTGGAGTTAGAATCTATTGTTCTCGACTAATGTTGTTGGAGACATTACCTTCTGGGAGAACATTTTTAGGTTTTCAATTTCCTCAAAAGTCTCAATTACAACTTCACTCAGTGTGATCTGAATCTGAGACAGTGAAGGTGGGTTGAGTATCATCAGTCCTTTGACATTGGGCATGCCTATACCCCTAGGAAAGGCAATGCAGTGGCTGACGCGTTGAGCAGGAGAACTCAGATACATGCATTCTAGGAGGCCAGTAGTGAGTGGATGCTTATGTATCTGTTCTCTGAGATGCATTTAGAGGTTCACGACAGATAGGGGTAGACTTTTCTATCATCTATAACTGTAAGCTCTACTCTTCTTGATCAGGTATGAATGAGGCAGCTATCAGATTTTGAAGGCCTAGTCCTACGGGAAAGCGTGTCAGGATAGGACCCTATTTTTGGATGGATAATAGGTGAGGATAAAATCTTGTGTTTCCAGGGACACGTTTCGGTGCCAACAGACATACGTGAGAAGATGATGTTGGATTTTCATTACTTAGTTTTGGCAGTTCATCCAGGTGTCACCAAGATGTATCATGATCTACACCCCCAGTATTAGTTACCAGGTATGAAGAGAGATGTTGTTGGTGTCGTCATGGGGTGTTCCACTTGTCAGCAGGTGATTGTAGAGCATCAACGACTAGAATGTCTATTACAGCAGCTACCCATTCCCTAGTGGAAGTGGAAAAACGTTGTGATGGATTTTGTTATGGGGTTTCGAGGTCTCCTCGAGGGAATGATGTAGTTTGGGTTTTCATCGAAAAGCTTACGAAGGTGTCTAACTTCGTGCCGATCAAGGAGACCTTCACTGTTGATGAGCTAGGACAGTTTTATATCTGAGAGATTTTACGTCTAAATGGAGTTCCACACTCCATTGTTTTAGTCAGGGATGCCCGTTTTACATCCCGGGTCTGGTAGGGACTTTAGAATGCTTCGGGTACATAGGTGTTTTTAAGTACAACATACCATCCCCATACATATGGAATGTCTGAGCGTACGATTCAGGTGCTTGAGTATATGATCCATGCTTGAATTCTGGAATTTGCAGGTTCGTGGGAGAAGCATAGACCTCTTGTGATGTTCTCCTACAACAGTAGTTTCCAGCAGACTATTCAGATGGAACCTTACAAGGCTTTGTACGGAAGGCCATGCCGATCACCTTTATGCTGGATGGAGGCAAGAGAGGTCGCATTGCTGGGACCTCATCTTGTTCAAGAGAACTCATAGTAGATAGTGTTTATTCGAAAGAGGATGGATACGGCACAGTCTCAACAGAAGTCTTATGATGATCAGCGGAGACGACCTCTGCAGTTTGAGGTCAGGGATCAGGTTTTCCTATGTGTTGCACTGAGGTTGGGACACAAGAGGATTCAAAGAGAGGGTAAGAATTCACCAAGGTACGTCAGGATGTTTGAGGTGTTGGAGAGATTTGGGACGGTTTCTTATCAGTTTCAGTTACCTCAGAGGTACTGGGCTATACACGGCATCTTCCATGTTTCCCACCTCGGATGATACTTTTCAGACTCGTCTCATGTCATTTATCCGGAGGAGGTTGAGCTCGAAGCAGATACATCATTTGAGGAGAATCCTATCCTGATTGTCGATTGCATTACGAAGGTTCTCTGTGGCCGGTCTGTTCCTCTGGTATGAGTGATATGGTAGCATGGGTGAGTACATGTGGAGACGTTGGAGAGAGATTCCGTTGTACGATCGTAGTTGCCAGAACTATTTGTGGATTCATCTTCCATGAATTGCAAGGGAAATTTGGGGAAGAATATCTTTAAGGGGGTAGTTTTTTAGAACCCAGAACTTCATTTTAGGTATGTTTTTCTTTTTTCTATATTTGTTTAGAAAAGAAATGTTTCTAGAAATCATTGAAGTACACTCCGTGAACATTATAAGTACACGTCTTGTACTTTGATGCCGAGCTCGGCCGTGTTCGGGAGACACACACGGACGTGCAGGGTGATGTAGAGGCCACCTTAAACGGATTACGTAAAATCCTAGTACACGCCATGTACTCCAAAACCTCACGTCATTTACTTTATTTTTTTCATTCAAAGGACGGGGCTCTCATTTGACCGCCAAAATCATCTTCTTCCAGGGCATGTTCGACCGAGAGAAGATGTACGGTTCCATAACTTCTCTGAGCCCCCATGCCTCTATCTATTCTCCGAATCGACCATCGTCTATTGTGTTGGAACCACAACGGTAAGATCACCCTTCTTCTAGATCATCATTTTCAAATTCCTTTTCTTTTGAAAGTTATCGTGGGTTGAACATTATGTGCGTTTTCATAGATCTACGGCGTTCTATGGAGATTCAAGCCTCATGGTTCAATTATATTGGTCTTCTAGCATCATGGATTGTGGTTTGTGCCTTTCTGTTGAAGTCTACGAGTTTTTTGTGCAATTTCCAGAAAAACCCTTGAACGGGGTATTTCATGTTTACCGTTTTTCCCCTGTAGTTTTCCAAGCTTGCATGTATGCTTGTGTAGAGTTAATTTGTTTATGTATGAGGGTATTTGATATGATTGGATTATTTTCCCATTCCGTGCTCTATTGATGGCCTTTTGGTCTTGCTCATCCTTTGGCCGTTATACCTATTTTCTATTCCTTGTGACCGTAGGATAGAGTGTTGTCCCTTGACATTCTTGTTATGCTATAGACTCGTGATCTAAGCAGCTCTTTAGGTTTACATTGGCCATATAGCATTATAATGCAATGAATTTTATAGGGCTGTGAGAACCTGGTGTTATAGACTATAAGGGGATAGACTGGGTGAGCTTTCTCAGAGAGTCTTAGAGATTATAGACTATATGGGATATAATGAGTAAGCTTCCTTAGAGAGTCATGGAAATTATAGACCACAAGAGGATAGACTGGGCGAGCTTCCTCAAGGAGTCTTGATCTTTATAGACTATACGGGGGTAAACCGAGTAAGCTTCCTTGGAGAGTCATTGTTTTTTATTTGAATTCCCTTTTACCATTCCAGGCTATAGGAGGAATTGACTGAGTGAGAATCCTAAGAGTGTATGTGATCAACCTGAGGCTATAAGAGGAATTGACCAAGTGAGCTTTTTCAGATATTCTCTAGACCTTTGGGATATAAGTGGAATTGACTGCGTGATTATCCTCAGAGTACCAAACTACCATAGACTATAAGGGGAATTGACTGATCAGGCTTCCATATAGAGTCTTATTTTTTTCATATGACCAAAACAGAGGGCTTAGGCTGAGTTTACTACCCAGAGGGTTTTTGGTACTTCTTGGATTGGACCATAGGGGAGGGCTGTGAGTACATCCTAGAGGGATTCCTATTTGTGGTTAGGTGTTTGCTTCACTGCTTCTTGTTGATCCATGTATTGTTTACTGTTGTGTATTATCCTGTTTACTGGTTACTGTTTAGTGGTTAGGGTACTATTACCTACCATATGCTCACTGACAGTTAGGCAGATATCATTGGTTGGTTTCCTACTGGGATTTAGTCTCACACCCTATTTGTGTCATGCTTTTGGGACCAAAAAAATTATACTACTATAGTTATAGACAAGGGAAAGCACCAATCGACTTCAGTTACTTGATTGCATTGGAGCATGAGAGAATGGGACCAAGATGAGGATTGCGACGCTGAGGAGTTGATTATATATTTTTATTTTACTTTGGATTAGTATTTTATTCAGCATTGTGACTTATTTGGCTGCCTTCAAAGACATATGTATCATCCATCAATTCATATATATGTGTGTGCTCCAGTTGTTTATTGTTTTATTCTTCCATTATTTACTGTTGTTGGATATTTACTACTTCCTAAATTGTATGTGTTGTTTACTTCCACTGTGTACTCTGCCAATGGGGTCATGTTTTTCCCACTAACACACCCAAGGACCTCACTGCTAGTCGGCAGCATATGGCATTCAGGGAAATGTTCTTAAGGACATGTGACCTAACGGGGAAGAGGTGCCTCTGGGTGGCACCCGAAACCAGAACGTTATAGACAAACACTTGGATAGTTTAATAATTACAATGAATAATTTCATACTTGTAAAATACCTAACGTAAGATGAAATGATTATGCATATAATATATAATCATAAAATATTTTCTTTGATGAAGTATTTACTCTTCAATCCTTCATAATGGATTGTAATGAAAATGTGAATTATTATAATATTATCCCCTATGATAGTAATAACCAAGAGTGCATCAAGGTCTATTGTCGTGTACTATGATACCTCTGGTCAAACCCGGAACTCCTTTTCAGAGTTTTCAATCCTAGGTATATTTCTTCCAAAGCCGCCTCTACCTGCTCGTATCCAAACATAGATTTATTGATTGGAAAATACAAAAAATATCTACATTACAAAAATTCTAGGAAGTTATTCTATACTAATCCTCAAAGTCTATCTTAGGGTAATATTCCCTAACCAGAGTTTATTTAAATCAATTTCCAACATTGTTGCTAAACTTCCTCTGATACAAACTGTAATTCAATGACCCCAGATACCAAGAGTCTGTTAATGTTTTAAATACATTGGCAAGATTATAAACAATCAAGTCCTGATGGGCCAATTAGTTTAGCAGACTTGGAAAATATATTGAATACCTAAACGTTACATTACACATTAGAATATAAGACACAACATAAATGACCTTTTGAGAATGTCATTAATCCCCTAGCTTAACCCTTATTATCAATCATAATACACTTCTTTGAATCTAGGGAAAATAAAACATAAGAAATGTGTGATCTCAAACGCTTAGAAAAGATAACAATATTGACGAAACATCCACAAATAAGAATAATCATTTAAGGCAATGTATAAAACTAAGAAAAAAGATAAATAAAATATTTCCATTTACTTATTTACATGGATTTACTACTAGTCGAATAATGACATGTAATATCAATAACTAATTTCATAATGATGTAATGCATAAGTTCAGACACCATAACCACATAGTCAAGGACTTGTGCCAAGAATGAAAATAAGATTTTGTCAAGTAATTTTTCCAAGACACTAGTTTGTCTCATGAGACCTACTGATTCATCGAGGATCTATAGTGGTCTCTTCCCGTGACTTACTAAGTCCAATGCCTTCCTCATATGAAAAGGTATAAACATAACTTAAACATTAATATTAAAACTGGCATATGAAATGTCAATACATTATCAATAAACCATGATTGGTATAAAAATAACATATCCATAATCAAACATATCACAAAACCTTCAATACAATATAGGATATTTTTATCATAATAAATCATCCTCGATCTAAAATAATATCTCGTAAAGGATGTTGACATAGTTGAAAATGATCAGTTAAACACTTTGAGAGAAATATCATTTTTTTCATTAAATCATTTTAAAAGTCACACAATTTATAAAGGAAGCCATTTAAAATATATTTTTTTTAATCAAAGTGTCTAATTCCACTTTGAAATGTTTTAATGGAATTAACATTAAAAAATATTCATCTCCATATAAGTAAATCCCTAAAATCATTTTGAAATCATGGACATTAATGAGAATGGTTTAGAAGAATAAATCATTAAAACATGTAAAATGATGATTTAGTAAAATATTCCCATAAATTAATACCTTTGAAAACAATTTTATGAAACATGGACATGGATAATAAATATTTCCCAGTAAAAACAGACACATAAACAATCCCAAATAATAATGAGATTGAGGAATTAACACTTACCTTGCACTATAATTTAGTCGAGGGTACATTTAACCTCATGTATAATGGATATAGTGTGTTTTTAATTTATAAAAGAACCATATTAATATTTATTATATCATACATTATTAATTTATGACTTTATACTACCCATTTAATAATTATTTCAATGTTAAATTTACATTTTCAGTAAAGATCACTTTCATTATCATGCGTGTTTAAACTTGTTATTCTTGATCGTATCATTTAGTTATTGATATAAATACTTCCAGAATATAAAACATGATTTATATTTCATATATATTTAGAATATAAATATTTATAATAGATAGATATAGGAAATTTAAGACACCATTTATGGAGACGGTAGGTCATACGTACGAATAAACGATGTTTCCGTTTTCATATCGTATTGAATGGAAGTAAGTGAATAAAATATATGTAAGTATATACATATATATATATATATATATATCCAGTTGCATTATTATTTTATATATTACATACTTATTAATAGTATATATTTTAATAATCATCATTGAATGGTGAACGTGGGAATAAATATCATCTCCTCGTGGAGACGGTAATCCACACGTACACAAAAGTGACAATATCATTATGTTGAAGGTGAAATTGTTTATAATTGGATGATATATCAAATATACATAATCATTAACATGTTATATTTATTATTTTCACTAGTTATATATTTATTATTATATACATCCAGATAATGATGTGTTTGAATAACAAACTACATCACGACGTGGAGACGGTAAGCCGTACGTACGCACGTATGATGACTTTTTCATTCATGTGATGGATAGAATAATGAATATGGTTGTACCATTTATATAATAAAATAACCATATATTGAAGATACAAGAGATATTATTTTTTAATGGAAACAAAAAATAAAGTCGAAGTGGAAGAAGAAATGAACATGAAAGAGGTGATGAAATATTTACCTCTTCTTATGGTTCTTCCTTTTGATTTGATCAAAATGGGATCCTTATGATGACTTTATTACCAAAGTATGGCCTCTAGGATGATTGGAGGACAACTGGGTGAAAATTTGGGCTTGGCTTGGCTGATCCCAATGGATTTGGAGGTGTGAAAATAAGAGAAGGTGAAGTACCCTTCTATAAGAGAGGTGAGGGTCACTTTAGGAAAAGCTTGAAATATTATTATTTAAGAAAATCACTTTTTTCTAATGGGTCCAAAATGATTTATATAGAATATATGATGGGGATGGGTCGAAACCCTCTCAATCAATATGTTCTAGACGTGATTAGGATACCATTTTAACCTTATCATTTAGATTTAACTCTTAGTTAAATAATTTAACTTTTACCATGTGTTCTTGTATTCTTACGCTATATAGTTAATAAACATACTATAAACATCCAAGAGAACCTTAAGTGGTTATTTAATGGCATATATAATATTATATAAGTCTTTTTTCTGAATATTAGGTTTTTAAGAATATTATATTAACCAATAATATAGTATTTTTCTTTAAAATAAATTTTTGTCAATTTTGACACTATTTAGTATTTTGATTTTCTAAAAGTAATAAAAACTTTATCACTTCAAAAATAATTTATCTAATCAACCATAACATGCCATATTGACCACAAAAATTAGTTTAATTCATCAAATGTCTTAATTTACATTTATTTGGATATTTATAATATCAAATATTTTAATACTTCATTAATAAGTTAATTATGCATCATCATTGGGGTATAAATAAATTAAATTATTTAGTGTCTAAATTTTATTAATAAAATACCATTATGTAGAAAAAATTTCATATTTCTAAATAAAATTTATATTCGAATTTATATTGTGTTTAACGCTATATAAAAAATGGTTTATTTATTAAGAATTGAATTTAACAATTTTAACTCTTGTTTAAATAAAAAAATAATAAATCTCCTAATCTAATCCAAGTGGATAAAAGTCTATCATATTTTATTCCTAAGGTTGTTTTTGGTCGAATAAAACTTATCCAATAGAATTAGGACATGTTTCAGGGTAAATATAATATCATTTTACCCTTAATTAGTCTATTTACTTTTAACAGCGACAAATAAAAGTCAAAAATTACTATTCCACAAAAATTATTTTCATCTTATTGAAGCATATTTTACTTATTTATGTCAACATTGTCTCTTTGTCTTTTGAAATTTATCTCACAGAAGTTGTAAAATATTGTTTTATGCAGATTTTCAAATGCTCATAGAAGGTGGGTAAAAATCATTAAAAAGTTCAATAAAATTTTATATATCGAATTTTATTATAAAACAACTTCAATGAATTACATTGAACAAATATAAGTAATATATATCTATTTTAAATTTAAATAAATTAAAATTAAATAAATAATTATTTAAATAAAAAGTCAGTTTTAAATAATAACGTAGTGTTTTTCACTATTCATAAAAAATTAAAAGTTTTCAGAAAAATAAAAAACATTTACCCTAAGAATATTTTGATATTCCGAATTAAAAAATTAAGTCCATTTTACGAAATTAAATACATAAAAGTTGCATTTATAAATTTTAAATTAATTCTCGTTACCAAAACCAAAAAGTGGGTATTTAAAAAAGTAAAAACTATCAAAAGATTGACATGTGTTTATGTGAAATTCAAATTTGAAATTACTTATAATGACCTACATTTTATTAAATGAAAAAAATATAATCTAATTATACTTCAAAGCCATTCAAATGCATAATTTAACACCATAAATTATTTAGATTAAAAATGTTGTTTTCAATTAAAATATAGTATTTTTCACTATTCATCAAAATATGACAGTTATCATAAAATAACAAAAATATGTCCAAACTATGTTTTAATGTCCTACTTCTGTAGAAGAATTTTATTTCATTATATTGAATATATAAAAGTGTAAAAAATTGGTTTGAAAAAGAGTTCCACATAAAAATATGGTAAAATTTCATTTTGTAAAAAATACTTCTTTTATCTGAAAAAAAGAATTTGTTATTATATAATGTCTAAGAAACAAATTATATAGATGTTAAAAATATATAGAGAATATAAGATTTCAAAATGAAGTTAATACTATTCATAAAGGCTTTTTGAATGGCTAGTTTGTTATGTGGTGATTAGCTTCAACTCGGTGTTGCGTGTGGCGCAAGATATTGAATTACTTTAATGAGATAAATTACTATAAAATCATTGGGTGATAAATTTTGAGATACTTAGAGTAAGGCTGGATCAGATCGAACTAGAATCCAACCAGTCCCCCAGAAATAAATCACATATAACTCACAGACTGGGAGTCCGATTGACACACTTTCTGTCGCGTTGGAACCCTTACGACAGGGCGGTCTATTGGGTTACACCTTCGTAGAGATTTATGGTAGTTACTGTATGACCGATATCTCGACGGGAATATACTAAAGAATTGAAGTGAAACAGTTGCATGGAATCTAGTGGCTGGAAGTGAGGCGGAGGTTGGAGTAAGTTCATACAGAGGTTAGTACCGAGCAATCTTGTGTGGGTCACCACCGATCCTATGTGGGTCAGATCCTGTGTGGGTTAGCGCTCAGCGATCCTGTGGGGGTTAGCGCAAACCGATCTTGTGTGGGTCAAGAAATTTTGTGGTTCAGTAGGGGTTAGTTACCTCTCAATTTTATGTTGATTGATACTTTGTGGGTTATTTTGGGGGGTTTGTACCTATCGATCATGTCTGGTTCATACTTCTTATAGTCAACAGTAGTTCCTATTAACAAAATAAGGTGATTCAGATTCGTGACTAATCATCTGTATTTCAATACAACACTTAAAATTTTGTTTGAGCCGACACTCTACATGAGTTGTGTCTATTGCGTTATACATTGTGATTGATATCATGTTTTTTGTTTTTCATTTGTGGAATTCTAAGAGACCTTCAGGGGTCTCGAGGTACTTTCATGGTATTATTATACTCACCCCAATATGGGCTTCACCCACACCATGTTGTGTCTTATGCAGAAGATGATCATTCAGGCTGAGGTTTGAGGGAGCCTGGACTAGCTGGTACACAGAGGAGACTTCTAGACATGGAGTGCTAAGGAGGCGATATGTACCTACCCTTCAGGTAGGACCCTTGGAATATGAACCTAGAGCTTTTTTCTTTTTTTTTTTGTATTGTACCTTTCAGTTTGGCTTGTATTCTGGCCCCATCACTTTCGGCACTATTTTAATACATTAGTTTACTTCTTTGTTTCAACTTGTTGCATTCTAGTCTATGTGTTTGAACTATTTTAAAGGCAATTCCATCCCATTATTGGGATACACCTTTCTTGTGCTTGTCGCCTACCCCTGGCCAATGGAAGGATGGCTTGGGGTAGTCATGACACGGGCCCCAGGGGGGTGGTTCGTGACACATCCCCTGATTAACAAAGTGATCAGGCAATGAATTTATTTTTTTTTTCATGTGACCCCCCATGTTGTAAATAAATATAAGATTTTTAACATGAAATTTTATCAATATATACTTGTATTAATTTGAATATGTTCAATTAAAAACATGAAAAGTGGAGGAACTAATCATTGTAGAAACTGTGGGTCGGTAGAGCGAAGTGGATTCTACAACATTGAAATGAAAATAGTGAGAAAAATCTTGTTAAAAAATTGTAGATACATTATACATTCATGTGAAGGAGAATAGTTATAGAGTGATCCGAAAATGAAAATTTGCATCATGTTAACCACAATAGTTACATGAAGATATGGTTTCCACATAAACTTATTCCCATGAAAGACATCACACACACATTATTTTCCATCTGATGAAATATGTATTGTGAAAATAGAATTCACATGAAAAGCTTTTCAAACATTTTTTTTCAAATAGTTTGAGATCATGAAATGAATTATAAAACGAGACAAATAATCTCATTAGAAAATTTTTAGAAGGAATCTGTAGAGAGAGACCACTATACATTAATGGAGAAATTATTGAGACACATATGACTTTCACTGTGTTTGAGGTGAACCCACCAATAATCTCAAAGGAACCCAAATAAATCACATATTTAATATAAATTAAATACTAATTCATGTGATACATTTTTTGATGATATTATGTGAGTTTTTGGAGAATACACAATAAACAACACCTCATGTATGTTGATTTTCTAAAGTGAAGTTTATTTACATGGGGAAGTATAGTTTCTGTGAGCCATAAATGGTATGGAAAAATTTGATGTTATGTCCTATAATCTCATCATCTAAATGAGGTGTTAAATTGAGTTCATGTTAAGGTATTAAATAGATTTTATAGTATTGTATAGATGTTGAGCTTCACATGATATAAGGATGAAGTGAGATTAAAAATAGTTTCATGAGACCGATGAAACACATGCCTATATCACATGTTTAATGGAGATACCTGAAAAAATTTGGAACCAAAAATATTATAGAGAATATAAATATATTTTGAAGTGTTATTGATTATATGGAATCCATTCATTATGTTTCCTTATTTTCATAATAATGTCAAAAAAATGGATAAATATTTTATATCATATTTGACTATTTTTTATCATTCAAGAAGACAATATAAGCTGAAATTGTGCAAGACTCTTCATTTAAATAAATATTCTTGATGATTTTGTATTCACTATAGGCAAGAATATTTATGATGAAATGACATTAGAAACAATGAATCATATTATGAGAATTTGATTCCCTAAGGAATTTTATCAAATATTGTTGACCACTTTAATGTGAGAAAGACCAACGATATCTGTAAAGGTATATAAAGAGGAACATAGGGAAAAGTGAAAAAAATTATCATAGATTAATTTTAATATATTAACATATAGATTAATTATCATTAAGTAATGGAGGAAGAAACCAATATTTATTTATTAGAGGAAGACTGTTATGTGATGTATGAGTAGAAATCTATAATGCTTATTTTAGAGAATGATTAATTGGTTCCTATTAAAACGGTGGGATTAAGTATAAATATTATCATATGTGGATTCATGATATAAATTGTGTAACTATTCATAGGCCACTATAATTGTTTTTAATATTATATTTGAGAATATATATTGGGGATAATGACCACCAGACAAGGAGTAAGTCTTTTTAAGAAACCTTGTAAATAACTGTGTTTTATTCCATTAAATATATGATGGTGTTAAATTTATAAATGAGAGACACATGAATGTGGGATTCCATATTTAATTAGTAAAATATGTTGAATTTTTTTTAATATGGATATCTAATTTACCCCTACCACTCTCTATGATCTCACACTAATTTGGGATATTTAAAATTGGTAAATTCGGATTATCCTTCTGAAACATTATGAATGGAAAAACAATTTTCATAAATTATAATGTTAGGAAAGTGACCATTGATAAAATATACATAAAAGATGATATTAATACATAGAGGAATGTATGTTAAATAATATTTATCCCATAAATGATTATATTTTACCTTTTAGGTAATTAAATTTTTTATTTTTTAAGACATTTTGTACAAATTAAATGATAAAAATAGAATTAATGACTGAAAGGATAATTCATTATTCATTTATGAAAATTAAATATCAATAATTATTGTGGTTGTTAATTTTTATTCATGTCATTCAGGTTTAGAATAAATATTTAACCTCCCAAATAACATGATATTATATAAATTGGTTAAAAATGGTAAAATGTATTAATTACAAGTATATAACTCCACGAATGTCTAACTTTGTTGGATGATGTGTCTATAGAACCCTGTGTTTCAATCTATAGTGGAAATCAATACTATTATAGGTATGGATATACATTCATTTTATAGGGTAATCATAATTTTATGGGAGAAAAATACCACCACTATATTGAGAATATCCATCTCATTCTGTAAATGTGTGATGAGGATGATGAATCTTATAAGGTATCATTATCTCTAATAGGGACATTATTTCTATATACATTTTAGTATCTACGTCAATTGAAGGATACTAAGGAAAAGTTCAACCCTATTGACATGCCCATTAGGTGGGAATTTTGGGATGGGTTTCATGGAGCATTTGTTTGTCTCCCTCATTAAAAAGAAGTTGAGTACTTAATTGAAAATATACCTACAGATTTTCTAATATAAATAATGTATATAGAATGCTAATTTATGAACTCAAAGTTAATTATACTAAACTATAAGATAATATAGATAATGTTTGATATGGATATGTGTTTCACTGTGTGGTATGCCATTCTTCTTTATTAACATGATGTATGGATCATTGTTCCCCTGCATTGATTACAATGATCTGAACAAGATCATGATAATGAAACTGTTACTTATACAATGGAATAATTTCATGTTTGATCAGCTATGTGGTTCCCTGTAATTTGTCATGGTGGATCATTGGACTCGATATAATTAGTTTAATTTAATGAATGAGGATATCACAAATATAAAAAAATTCCCAATTTAGGGGAAATTTCTATTCATAGTAATTCTATTTGGACTTAATAATAATTTATTTATCATGGTCTTGTTGAATAGATTCATTTTTTATTACGTAAAACAATATTATCTTTTAGATATATACAATGATAAAATTTACTCTATTAGAAAAGAGGATTATATGAAAAAATGTAATGATGCTATAAATTCATGGTGTAATGAAATGGAATATGATATGTATTATAGATGATCTTTTTTTATAGAGAAGGAAACAATTTTCGACAGAATGATATAAAAAATGAAATATTTGTAGAACCTTCACAAAGTGAAAAAATTGAAGGATGTTCTAAACCAACACATGTGATAGAGAATGGATTCTTACTCGGATTAGATGGAAATGATTAGTGATTTGTGAGAATTTTTTCTTGACATTAAATCCCAGTAATCAAAACGACACTAAATAGAGTGATGATTAAACATTATGGGTAATGTGATGAGATAATTAATGAGTTAATGGGGATCGAATAACCGAACCATTCCTCACATTATAAACATGAATGTAAGGATATATGATCAGTAATGAATTGTTTAAAATGGTCATGGGATGTGTACTCATGGATAATGAAAATGTGACATCCTATTACTCACATAAATTAATGATCCACCAAAAAATGAAAGGTAATTCCCTATAATGATATTATCATAGACGATTTGGGGAAATTACATATACTAGGAAAATTATGACATATAAATGGATTATAAAAACAACATGTATATTATCCCACAAAATAAATCAATATGAACAGAAAAATGCTAATTAAGATGATCACGGTTTATTATTGTCCAATCTATAACAATCCTATGATAGAAAAACATTTTCAAATAGTTATTTTTATATGTATTGTGAAGCACTTTCATTATGTCAATTTAATCAGAACAAATTTTTGGCAAAAAAAGATTTGGAATTAAAATAAAAAAGGTTATTAATATAATGTTTCTTGAAAAACTTATAAACCATATATTTTTGAGAGGATAAAAGATTCCCTCGTAAATTATTATGTTCCATTGAAAAAAGTTAGAAAATATTAATGAGTTAATTTTTTTAATAATAGAGTTATAATTTTATGACTGCATTTGTTTGTACCATGAAAGCAAAAACTACATTAGGAAATTATTTATGATTCACATAGTTCAACCATCTTTATTAAACCAAGAAGAAATTATATATATAAATATGAAATGAAAAACATATTATGGGATAACATAAAGACGGATGCTATATAATTTTTATATTGAGTATTGGTAGGAATATAGGTCATGGTGGAATAAGAGAATCATAATAGTACGGTGAAACCATTTCCATAACCAGTTTGGATATGGGAAAATAGTGCCATATATATTGTTATAGGACTCCCTTGGACATAATATGGAAATAACTCCATTTAGTTGGTATTTTATATACAGAAAGTTTCATAACATTTCATATCATTCAATGATGAAATTTCCTATAAAAAAAATTATAGATATGTATATTGTATATTCTGAGAATACATATATTTCCATAATTCATTCTATTTGACTGATATTTGATGTATACCTCAATGTTTTAGAGAACCATTTTGTAGAAATTTAAAACTGGGTATAGATTTAATACTTTTTATCACTCTCATACATATGGGAAGTCTATGAGAAATATTAAAAATATATATTTTATTATGGGAACTCATTTTATGGATTTAAATTCATGTTGGGATCCATACCTTTTCCAACTGTAGTTCTCATAATAAATATGTTCTTACTATATCATTCCAATAGAACATTATAATTCTCTATTTGGGATGTGATGGTGGACTATAAAAATATTGGATAAATATGAAGATATGTAGCTTATAGAAAATAATTGTGTCTAATATATGATAGAGAATTATCAAACCATTAATCCATATATGAAATACATAAATTTTCAATCAAGTAGCTATTCTGAAAATCGTTTAATACACCTTGAGATTACGTTCAGAGATAATGTTTTCCATCATGTATTTTCAATTCTAAATGTCCCAAGGTTTGGGGAAATAGAAAATATATGACCATAATATATCAAAAAATTTGAGATCACTAATAAAATCGAGTAAGGGGTCTATCAAATAGCACTACCACCTAACCAATCACTATAACATGTTTTTTTCTATTTATCCATGTTCAAAAATTACATACTAATACGTTCACAAGTACTAGGTATATAGATGGTACTATTATAAATTGATATTTAATTTGATGAAAATATGGTTAATAATAGACATCATAGAAAAACATTTCAATAAAATAAGATAACTCAACAGGTAAATGACCTATGTAGAAGGAAATCACTTTAGGAAGAATCCATAGAACTAGAAGAAGTGATGAAAAATAATAACCCTAACATTATTCAATGTGTCAAATTAAAATTTCAAGGTTGATAATTTTAATGGATAGAATAATAAAATAACCTGAAATATTCAAAATTAAATTCCATTTTTAATGAACAATTTATACTTGTTTCTATAGAATACACATGCACTATATTTTTTTAACTATCATATTTAAAAGATCATTAAGAATAATATGTATTGAAAAAATTGTAATTATAATTTATTGTATATGATTATTATATCATTTTCTAATAAATTAAATGTGAAACAAATTTATCAATCTCAGACATGGAGAAAAAGGATTATACCCAATGAATCCTATAGAATAATTATTACGAGAAAGATAATATAATTATATTTTCCCATTACCAAACCCAAGATGAAATCCGACAACATAAGACTGAATGTAACTTTTTATAACACAATTTCAGTATTTTTGAGCTGATGACCTAACTATAGAGTAATGAATTACCCCTAGAGAACCCCACCATCCCATACCTAACCCTTACAATGTTTATTATTGTAACAAGGGGTTTAATATTCTGGCCCTATTACTGTGAGTGTATAATTTATGTGTGTATTAATAAAATTATCAAATTTACAACTTTTAATAATTTCATTTCATATAAAAAAAATAGAAGATTTTATGAAAATATTTTTTCAAATGATGGAAAAGATTAATTTTTTTTGTTAAAATATATAATTTTAATAAAAACAACTAGGTTTATAAATTAATTTATTTTTAAATAAATGTTTTTTTCAAATAATATTATTACCAAAAATTGGGTATTAATTTAAAAATCCTAATATTTTTTAGTGAATCCAAATTTATTCTTAATAATTGTTTGAACATTTTCAAAATGGGTTTTTTACATAATGGTTTAAATTATCATATTTAGAGAATTATATTTGTAATATCAAATAATAATGGAATTTGAATTTCTATATTATCTAATACTTATTTTTTCATAATTTTTTGAAATTGAAGAATTTTTGGGTTAAAAATAAATATCATATAAATATTTGGTATATATTTTTACAACATTATAACCCAATAACAACGTATTAAGTTATATAAATTGATTTCAATACCAAAGATATTATTCCTCATTCAAATGATTTTTAATGTTATTTTATTATTTTTATGAAGCATTGATGAATCTACTAAAACCATAATTATATATTAGGGTTTTACAATCAAATCTTCATTTTCATGACCCACTTTCACATTGACATGTGTATTAAATTAACAAGTTCATTTCATATTATTATATAATACTTATAAGACATTCATTTAATTAATATTTTGGAAAAAATAATAGATGGAATTAGGGTTTTACTATTTTATTATATATATTTCAAAACCAATGTTTATAAATTAAATATGAATTACCCCCAAATTAAATATGAATACCTACTGATCAACCCATTCCAAATCACTCAAAACACATCATGCATGAATTTACTCTTTATATACTTGTATATTTGAAACCAATATTGTTCACAATATATTAATAACCTTCACCTCATCTATAATTTTTCTTTTCTCAATGTATTTCAACATCTCCATATCATATATATTTATGTAATTAATTTAATTATTCCATTTAGAATTACAATTTTTTGATTTGTGATGTGTTTTTAAAAATAATTATAAATTTATTATAATTTCCTTGAAATGATTGAACAAAAATACAAAATAATATTTATTGGAAGTAATATTAAAAATTACATGCATATTACCACTTTTTATAAGAATATTTATCACATTGAAAAAGTACATGTGTGAGGGAAGTATCACATTAGGGTCTCTTTCATCATTGAATATAATCTTTTACTTTTTTGAATGATATGAAATGTTTCCCAATATGACCATACCATTTAGTACTCCATCTTTAATCATTTCTTCATAATATGGGAAAATTAAAATACGTAAGGGTTATATCATATTTATAGAAAGGGTAAATAATTGAGATACATGATCATAACTTCAGTATAAGGCAATGAGAACATGAGAATAAAATCTAAAAATCATAAAACACATATAAAAGATCGTACCCTACATATAATTGACCCATGTAATATGGATTTTAATAATATTATACATGAATTAAATATGAATCTAGAGAAAAATAAATGAATGAATAAAAGGAGACATGGGGTTGTGTAGGTAAATAAACTAATAAAATGATTTCCATAATATTCATGTCTTGCTGGTAAAGAAATAATAGTGGAATGGGTTCAAGACTCAAACCATCTTAGTACTCATGCATCATTCCCAAGAAAATATATGTATTCATGGTTTACTCTTAAGAGTGTCTTAGCAGTAAATGTCCAATCCCAAGACCATCTTAGTTGTCAAGGCTAACTTCCAAAACTATCTTAGTAGTCAATGTTTACTCCTATTACCGTTTTATTAGAAAACATATATTACTAAAATGTGTTACCACTTCATTTCATTCATGTATATCTCTTTATACATAAATAATTAAACAATTAATTGGATCGAAACACAGGTCCCACCAAGAATATAATGAAATCATAAATATGAGTACAACAACCAAATAAAACATTTATCATATCATGAACTATAAAATATGTGGGACTTAGAAAAATCATATCATTACCCACGAAACAAAATAGTATAATTAAAATTTCATCATATCATTTCATGTGTCAAATAGATTGGTTTCTATATCATTTCATCATATAATAACTTAGAAAAGGAAGTAGGTTTCATAATCGTTTTATAATGGTATAACTCATTGATGAGAAATGGGTTTCATAAAATAAATATCTTTTTAAAGATAAATCAGTCAAATAATTAATTATTATTGTGTACCAACATCATATCCATATTAATTTTTTTTAACAAATAATTTTCATTTATATAGAGATATATTTTGAAAAATAAATTGGATTTTTTCATAATGAATATAAATATTCATATAAATTTTCATATAAATAAAAACAATATTAAAATAATTTTCATTCAAATAATATTTTGAAACTTATGCAGTATTATTTATAATTCATTTGAAATTATTTTATTAAAAAAATCATTTTCCATTTTAAACTAACCATAATTTATAATGGAATTATTTTTGAAAACCATATTCATTGAAAATGTAATTAAAAAATTATTAAGGAAACGTTAAAATTATAAAATAATTGTTTGCAAATAATCATTGAAAAAATTAATGTTTGAAAATAATTTTAAAAAAAATCTGAAAATAAATCATTAAAATACATTTTCATTGAAAATAAGATGGAATTCATATAAAGGAATCTACAAAATATCAATTAAAACACTTCTTAAATGATGTGAATTTATATAATCGATTTACATTGAAAACCATTTTAAAAAAAAATATATCTATGCTATTAAAAAATATCATAAAATTATACTGAAAAAATTCAAAGGATGATTTGATGAATTGACCGTCACGGTGGTAGATTAATTCATACCTATCAAATATTCCCTTTTCACCATAAAATGATTTGAAAATTGCATTTATTAGAAAATGAAAAAAATCTTAATTTAAAAAAAATATTTGTTAAAAAGGTAACATATAATTATAAATGCATTTTAATTATCATTATATAATATGTTAAAATTTATTAAAACATTTTTTGAATAATTGGTTTTGAAATAAAACATATTTTTGACAGAAGATATAAATATTGTTATATTTTTTAGAAAAATTCTTTTCATAATTATATTAATTACAAATGATAGGGAAATAGTGTCATTACAGAAAGATATCATGAATAACCTAATGATAATAAAATTCTTTAGAACATAGGTTCATAACACAATGTATATATCAAAGAAGTCCAATTGATAAAAAATACATTTTCTACTTAGATAATGATTTAATTATAAACCCCTTGAAAGAGGGATCCAAATTAAATATGTAAATACTAATAAAATCAAAAAAAACAATTAATAAAATATGTTCATTGTATATATATACACCAGTTAGAGGACACCGATGATGAATATAGAATGTGTCTTCCAAATGTAAAAGGTTATATATAAATATATTTCAACTTGAGAAATTTTTCAATTATGAGACCTATCGAATGTATAATATACATATATATATTTAATATAAATATATATAGGTAATTCATGATATAATTTTCATAGTATAACATAATATCAACATAAAATAATGGAGTGGGGGAATACTGAATATATATCATAGATATACAATGTGAGATGAAATTCTATTACCTTATGTATTGAATCTCACCGTACATATTTGAACCACCTATATAATTAATTTAATATTATTATAAATATATCATAAAACCATATTCACATATATAATACAATATATTATTTACTTATGACTATATATTAGCTATTTATTGACAATATAATATTAATGTTATGTTTTGGGTGATAACCACTTTTTTGTTTTTGTACATGTTTTTACTTGTCATTTATAGCCATGTTACATTGATCATGATTTACATATTTTCATAATGAAATAAGTTATATTATTATCATATATATTTAGAATATATGTATCTAAAATAATATATAAAATATAGTAATATATTTGAAATATCCCTTTCATGGAGATGGTCGGACACATGTGAGCATGAACGTTCATCCCATTTTCTTATCATATTGAATGAAGGAAAAGTAAATGATATATATATATATTAAAGTATAATTATTAATTATAAATATCACATTTTTATAGTAAACCAATCATTATTAACTCTATGTAAATCATGAACAAATCCTATCGCTTGGCCGAGGTGGTAGTCTACACGTCCACAAACGATGTCATCGTATTCCCATAAATTATAAATGATGATTTTATATGTTACATTAAAATTAAATAAGAATAAAGACCAATCAAATATAATATATATCTTAAAAAAAAGTATGTCTATAATTATTCCATATCATTATAGATGTTAATGGAAGAAGGGATGACATCCGTTCGCATGTGGTTAGTCTATCGTACAGACAAACGGAAATTGTGTATCACATTTGATGGAAGTGTGTGTGGGTGTATGATGATCCCATAACCTAAAAACATATTTTTATTTCTATTATACTATGGTTTTTATAACATTATTTAATACTAATAATTTAGGGGGGTAGAGAAATAAATAAACCCAATGTGCTTGTTGAATAATGTCACCTCTTCTTCAGTTAACTCTTTTTCGTTGCTGTCACGACCCGTCCTCGGGGCCCGTGCCGTGACTACCCCAAGCCCGCCTTCTATAGGCCAGGGGCTGGTGACTAGAACCATGGCATAAATCCCGGTAAAGGGAATGCATTGCCTTTGTAAGTAAACCACAAACACCACAGAGCAATCCAACAGTAGATGTAAACACTAAGTAAAAACTGAGTATAACAGTAAGTGCGGAAAATTAAGTGGGCCAGAATACAAACCCAAACTGAAAGTAAAGTACAACTCGAAAGGGAAAATAAAATCTGAAAAGTAAAGCCACAGGCTCAATCCGTCCACTGGACTCCCACCTGATGGGTGAGTACAAATAGCCTCCACAGCTCCTCGGGACCAACCGTCCACTCCAAGTATGTCCTGCCAGTGGTCCACCTCCAGGTACCATCCTGCTCCGCAAGCCTCAACCACGATCAGTGCTGACCGTTGTCTACAACCAACACAATTTAGTGCAGGCATAACCCATGCAGGGGTGAGTATAAGCAACTCATTAGGGACCTCGAGACCCCCGAAGGTCTCCCAGAATCCACAAAGGATAATCCACAAAGGAAAGATAAAATCACGAAGTAACATCCGACACTTCTTAGGTATATTCCCATACATATACCTAAGTCATCAAATCTTGCTCGGCTCCAACTTCCGCGCTCATGTAAAACCCAGTCCACACAGGAAAGTAAAACGTAAATCCACACAGGATAGCACAACAAAATCCCCAAAGGAAATCAAATAGGATTCATCTCACACATGAATACTTCTTTGTATGATGATAAAGACGATCAGATATTTCCATTGATTCATCTAAGCCGTTGGACCCACAAAGGATCGATAGGTACTAACCACCGCAATGACCCACAAAGGATCTGACCCAAAAAGGATCGATAGGTAACTAGCCCCCGCAATGTCCCACAAAGGATCTGACCTACACAGGATCGATATGTTATCATCATCCACAAAGACCCACAGAGGATCGGACCCATACAGGATCTGTAGGCGCTGGCCCACACAGGACCGCTGAGTGCTGACCCACACAGGATCAGACCCACACAGGATCGGTATCACTGATCTACAAAGGATCACTGAGTGTTGTAGTCTTCGACGAATCCACTGAGGATCTCTGCATAGTCCTCGTCAAATCCACTGAGGATCTCTGCACAGTCGTCGTCGTCGTCGCAGTCGTAGCCAGCACCATTGTTCCCGCACACATCAAGCTCGTTCGGGAGGGTCCGCTCCACGATCTGATAGGCTGATCCATCAACTAACACATAGTACAGAGTTGATGTAATCCAAAACTTCAGTATCGTCAATAGGAACTCAACGTCGCAGACAGCGCGTCAATCGAACGCCCGGTCTGAGAGTTATTGGCCTTTTCGTCCCAGGGGCCCGGTAGTTTTTTAAGTCAAACCTACCTGACCGTACACCACCTGCGTCCAAACCTCGGGCGGAGTAAGCCAAAATATCCGTCTGACTAAGAGGAATTTAACAAAGTCGACGGCACGTCAATTGGACATTTAGAGCTCAAGATATAAGTGTTTCCGCTCCGAGGGCCCGGTTGGTCTCGTGTACGAACCGACCCGGCCAAACCCAAAGTACTCAGAAACCTTGAGTGCGATATACCAAAACGACCGTCTCGATCCAAGGATCACATTGATGTTGACGGAGCGTCGATCGGAGGTACGTAACTCATGATATGGGAAAAAGACCGAAAAGGTCCGAAAATGGGGGGTCTGGGCCCGGACCGACCCAGCCCAACCCCCCCTGGGTCGACCCGGGTCCGGGTCCGACCCGGCTGGCGCGGGCGTGGCCCGGCCGCCAGGCGGGTCGGCTCGGCTGTTATGGCCGAGCCGCGGGCGGGGGTGCGTTGCCCCCGCGTGAAAGAGAGTCATGACCCCGCGTGGGGGCCGCTCCGTGTCACCGGACGCGGCGCAAGGCCGCGTCCCTTCCCCGCGGTCCCACACGGCCGTGGGACCGGTGCTCACCACCGCGGCGGGTGTTCCCGGCGGCGCGTCGGGCACCGCCGCTTCCTGGCGGCCGGCCGCTGCCGGCTGCCGGCGCCGGAGGGGCGCGCCAGTGAGAACTTCCGCGGACCACCGGATGCGCTCCGGTGGACCCTTTTGCCTGCGGTTTGCGCCTACGGCTCTCCCGGGATCCAAACTTTGCTGCAAAGGCCTCCAATATCCATTCCGATCCCATTTCGTAAATGTCGTTAATCCACACATCAACGAAAACTGCGAAGGGTTGTCAGGCCATGTTTGTTTGGCCCGCACCCTCCGCGTTAGGTGATAACAATTGGGAATAATAATCAACACATGAAAACATAACAAGGCACATTTTTAATAAATTAAAATTGAACATTTATCTGGGTTCTTTGTTTTAGAAGGAAACAAACATGTGAATAAATATTATTATCAAATAAAACCCCTACCTTGTTGTAGTCTTCGAGCAAGAGTTCTTCCTAGAATTGACCGTCACAAAAGAAGAGGATCCTCGTGTCGCGGAAGGGCTTCGCGTCATCGCGGTATACGACATCGCATCGACGATATCCAAGGGTTAAAGAAAACACACATATTTAATTTCATGAATTAAATCCATGTGAAGGACAAAATCCACAGTGGAAAATAAAAAGATCTGTATTCCCCTACCTCAATCGGTGTTGATCGAAGATTGTCGTGGGGAAGGATCGCCGCAGAAGAAAGTCGGGGGAGGAGAATCGTCGGCGTCGCGGTACACGGCGTCGCGTCATCGATCTCCGAGGGTTCATCTTTCTTTATCGCCTTTCGTCGAAGGCTGGCGTTCTTCGCGTTCTTCACGTTCTTCGCGTTCTTCGCGAAGGAGGATGAAGATACAGTTTCTCCAAATCCTCTCAACAAACCGCACCCAAGAAGAATGTGTGTTGGTCTTATTTTATTATTATGCCAATAGTTTGAGAACATGTTAAGAAACGAACAATTAATTCGGTGAATTAATGGCAACGACTTAACTGTCCATTTAATAGGAGCGTTTAAGAGTTTTAGAAAACGCACCTGTTGACTTTCATTAAAGAGGAGTTTTCGCGAGTGCGTTACTTAGGGGAAAAGAAACGGTGGGGCTCGTGCGGGCCCCACCTCACAAATATCCTACCTAGAGGGTAGGATATTTTGGGTTCCACCCTATCCGCTTCAAATTATATTAAGTAGCTCAAAGGGGCTTTAAGTGGCTTTAAGTGAAAGAAAATAAAGTTATCGCACCACTTTATTTTATTTTCTTCACTTAACGCCAAAAATTAGAAACCACACCCGAGAAAACGCAACTCCAGAAGAGGGGTTTCTAAGCAAGTATCGGTGCTACGATTCCATCGTTGCCTTCAGTATTCGATTCGCAGCACCGGTTCAAAATTTAGAAAAACCAGCTCATTCGTTCACTAAACGTACCCGAGCCAAAACTTTGTAAAATGATTCCGGGCACACCGGGCCTCGGAATCACGTGCAGTCAGAAACTGCGTTCTTGTACAATTCCCAAAAAGATTAAGAAAAAAATTTCCTTGAATTTTACTGGTCTTTATAGTTTCCACTAAAGAAATTACATGGTACGACTTCTAAACAAATTGAGTTCTTTATATTTAGATTTTTGATGTTGTGATATTAACTTTATAATGTTTTAATGTGGAAAATATCTTAAGATTTATTCAAATGTGAGGGGGTGAGTTCTTTTATATAGTGTTGGAGGAGTGGAATACTTATTAATAAAAAAGGTAAATACTTTTGGGTGGTCTCCCATTTATCATGTGTCTCTAATAACGGTCTATATTTAATAATATAATGTAAACTCTCTATTTGTGTCCATTAAATGTTATTTGGAAAATTATCGTGGTTATTTGTCCAAATATGATTAATTATTAAAAAATAAGAAAACACATTTTAACCTTAATCATTGCAATTAATATTAATTACTATAACTAATTATTTTTCAAAAAAATATGTTGAATATAATAAATATTAATTTTTTTTTAAAATTCCATATTTTTAATATATTTGACCAAATTACAATCATAAGATTGCATGAATTTAATTTAAAATTCGTCCCACAAATGATACGAAACAACAAGTTTTTAATTTAAAAATTTCAAAAGAATTTAGTTTTTTACCAAATTTTACTATAAATTTTTTTACAATGATTAGTATTGGATTTATTGAAGGATATTTGAACTAATTATACTTTTAAAAAATAAAATATAACTTACTATTATAAATTAATTTTATAAAATGTCTATAATCAATTAAAATGAAATATTTTTTTTACAATTCATCAATTCATGAAACATATTTGAAAAATATAAAAAGGAGGATAATTTTATTTCTAAATTATTAATTAAAATAATACATTTTATATTTATGATATAATTTATAAAAGTGTTAAAAATTATATTTAAAACATATTCTCAAAAAAAAGTTTGAAAATTTAACTTCAAAAAATATATATCTTTATACGTAAAATTCATATATTATTATATATTACCTATAAAAACATAATTTTAATCTTCAATAGTTTATTGATTAATATTTATAAATATAATTATAAGAATTCATAAAAGTGTATTAATTAACATAAAAAATTTGTTTTCGCGCATATGATTTAACATATTTGAACAAGGCTTTTATTTTTATTTCTAGTTAAATGGTCCCCAAATAATTCATATAATATACATTTTAAATATTTTTTTTTGTAATTTTATTAATAATGTTCATAAAATTCATTCTAATTACTAGATGATAACTATAATATTTACTTAGTTATAATATTTGTAGTATATTTTTGTCTGTTAAAACATAGTCTTGTGTGTAACAATAGTTTTTCAAAGGAACATAGTATTTTGGGTAACATAGTCAAAAAATAGTGTTGGATGTATCAAAACATGAACATAGTGTCTTTTAAAGAAAAATTTAATATTTTATGTATAAGGAAATTCTAACTAGGTGTATCGTGTAATACCTGGAATCAATGAAATTTAAATTATCCAAAAAATAATAATTCATAAAAACTAAGTGTTTTACATTCTACTCCCTTAAAATTTTCATTCACTCACAAATTTTTATTGGGTTATTAGAGTTTCAATACATGAATGCACATTTTAAATATACATAGATAATAAAAATTGTTACCAAAAAATAATATAAAGAAATTCGAAATATAACGTTCACCCAGAGTATATTATAATTAGTTTTACACGTATGGGAACAAAGCTAGAAAGTGAAAACAAGTACATTTTAGAGAAATATATCCCTAAAGTTATAGTGGAGAGTTATAAAGAACATTTTTAAAAAAATGTTTGTGATCATAAATTTAATAATATAAGAGTCTTGATAAATTTCTTTAATGAAATCAAATGACTAAACACAAAACAATAATTCGATGAATACTAATCATAGTAAAAATCCACATATTCATAATAAATCACATAATGTTTTTCAAAATAATGACACATTTTTAATCTATCAACCTTTTATTTAACCTATTTTATTCATAGAAATTTTATATTTAAATCCATCATGTATGTTTCTATAGAGTCTTTGAATTTCAAAAATCATACCCTCTAGTAGTGTAAAACTAGGTGTGGAATAGGGCCCATTTCAATGAATTTGTTCCTGATTGACTAAATATCAATATAATGTTTTTGGGGTTTTATGCCAATATACATATGTTACAGAGACACATCCACTAATAGTATATATAGGTGGATGAATTTATAGGAAACCACTCGCTCTATTTTATAAAAAAAAATCCTTATCATTTTCCTAGGATTTAACTCATTCATATTCTTATCTATAGATTCATCCCAAGATATATACATAAAAATAAATCTAGGGATCCCACTAATGGTTTCTAAACATAATTTACCATGTTTGAAAATCCAATTCAATATAAATCAACTATAGTGTGCCAAATTTAACATTAATGTATAATATATCATTTTATATGAATATTCAGCACATTAAATAATTTCATTTCAAATAAAAATAATAGTTTATTGTATTTGGAATCCTGGAACATAGTATTATAAGAGGTTGAAACATCATCAATGTTTTCCACAATGATATTCCAATTTAGTACTCCTTCCTATAACATTTCTTTAATGCATAGGGAAAGAATCATAATAAAGAGTGAGCTCAAATTCATTGGAAGGGTAAATAAAATATATATGTAATCATAACCTGAGAATATGATTATGAAAACATGGAAATAATATTTCAAGATCAAACCCTGCAAACCAAATATAATATACATGATCAATGAAATAAATATTTAATGTTCTTTAGGCTTGGATCACAATGTAATCAGTATAATATTCTATGAAATAATAACATTAAAAATGGTGTTTTTAGAACATAAACATGTAAAATAATTTCCTTAATAGTCATGAAATTCATAAAGGGAGATCATAGTAGAATGGTATCACTAAAAAACCATATTAATAGTTATTCTTCACCCCTGATACCATATTATTAGTAATTTATAACTCCCAATTCCATCTTATTAGTCAATTTTAAATCTAAATAACATCTCAGAAGTCACATTTTACATCCATGACCATCCTAGTACTCATGGTTCACTCCCAAGTCCATCAAAAAAAATTCCTTTATTGAATCGATTTCAGTCCCCATTTTATCCTGGTTTATCCCATGAGATACAATACATTACACAATGAATTTGAGGGATGTATAGGTCCCGCCCAACAAATAATTGAATCATTAAAACGTTTTCAACATGAAATCAAAATATTTAACATATCATGTTCCATTAAAATAAATGGGTCTCATAAATATCATATCATAACCGATGAAATGAAAGCAGTACCACAAATAGTTCATTATATTATATCCTATTGAAAATATATATGTTTATTATTCATTTAATCAAATAATAAACCATGAATGGATGTGGGTTTTATATTAATTTTATCATGGTATAACCCATAAAAGTGAAATGTTTTTAAAAAACAGTATATCATATTAAATATAAACCATTTATGTTAAATGTATAAATGGTTTATTTGAATCAAATCCCCACTAAATAATAAGATATATAAAATTATATCATATTATACATGGAAGGATTTTGAAATATCACTAGGTGAGTTTCTTAATTAAAATAAGCATTATTTAAAATAATTATTTATAAGAAATAATGAAAATTCATATAATTTTCATTGGAATAAACATTTTGAACATATGAATTAATATTTACAAATCAATCAAAACATATATTTTGGAAAAAATAATTTTTTCTTTGAAGAAATTTTTTTTAAAAAATACTGCATTTTGAAATCATTGTTTTATGAAAATAACCATAAAATTTATAAAGGATGATTGGAAATCATTAAAATATTTTTTATGAATAAAAAATTTTTAGTACATTTTTCATTCAAAATAAATTGAAAACATATAAATAAGATATTAAAATCATTAAAAAACTACTTAAAAAGTAAGATATTATGAAAACCATTTTCATGGATAACCATGTTTAAAAATATAAATGTAAATAAAGTTTGATAAAACATTTCATAATATAAAATATTGAATATTAAAAACGATGCATCAAAAAATTATTATCATAATGGAGGATACATTTGTACATGTGGAACATTCATTTTTGCATTAAAAAGTTTCGAAAAGTACTTATACCAAAAATTAACAAGAAAATACATTTTTAAAATCCTTTTTGGTTACAATGTAAAATATAAGTATTTTTTAAATTCCATTTGATTATTTTGGACTATTTTTAATATATTTTTAGAGAAGATGGTTTTGAATGTACTCACATTTCCGACCTAAGAGATATATAAATTCAGAATATCATAAAAACATCCATAATTATATTAAGTTCCAAATAGTGTAAAACAGTAAATATACATGAATATATCTTGAATATAATTGGGGAAAGTGTATTATAATTAATTCATAATATATTTATCATAAAACTTCATAAATTTATGGATATGAGTAAACAATCTAGATAAATGATGACAGTTTCTCAATAAACTCTTACCATTTTGGTAACATTGAATAATAAAAACTATGAATAAATAACATAAAATTAAACATAAAATATCACGAGGATGGACAAAATTTAATATATTACTGATAAAAGGGTATTTATATACACATATGGAAGGAATATATATGTATAACACAACGTACATCTCAGTGAAGGGATATAAATATAAAACTCAATTAACCACATTGGTATCATTTAAACCATTAACCCCATAGAAATGTGATACTAAAATTGATATTTAAATTATATTCAAACATAGTATAAAAATCATAAATTCCATTCATGTGATTTATATACAGCACAACGATGGAATATGGGGTGAATATAGAATGTTTCCCACAAAAGTAAAAAGTAACGAGTAAATCCCTTAAAAAATGAGTAAAATTTGAAGCAAGTGCTCAAGGAAATAACAACATAAATATAAAAAATTAATATTATGAATTAATTAATTTCATGATATATTTTTTTTATATTATATAGACAATATAAAAAATAGGGTGATGAAAATTGGATGTATCTCACATATATAAAAATTGAGATAAAATTCCATTACTTTAGGTCTTAACTCTCAAAATACATGTTCAAAACACATATATAATTAACATAAGTATATCACACATATATAAGATAAAAATATTAATATATATATAATACCATATTCTATTTCATTGTGACTTTAAATTACATGTTTACTACTAATTCTGTTATAATGATTTGTTTCATAAATAAAAATATTTCCTTCTATACAAGATTTGACTTTTCATTCTTAGTCCCTTTACCTAGATAATTATTTATTTGATTCCAAAATGTGAAAAAAGTTATTAATTATATATATATTTATTAATTTTTTATTTATAGTAATATATAAAATGTAAAAATATGAAAGGAAATATATTGTTCATAGAGGCCATCGGTCGTACGTAATCATGAACGATGTTTCAATTTTCTTATCATATTGAACTAACTATTAGTAAATAATATATATATATATTATAAATATAGAAGAACTATTGTTTCATTATTATCAAATATTTTTAATAAACCCATCGTTAATACATTCAATGTAAAGTGATAAATAATCGCATTTCTTTATAGAGGTGGTTGTCCACACATCCACAAACGATGTTATCGTAATACTAGTAAATTGAAAACATGAAGTTATTTAATAAATATTATTTAAATAAAAATAAATAAATCATGAATATAGTATATATCATTAAAGAATGAAATCCATTATGTTTCCCCATCATGAGAGGGTGTAATAGATGAACTAATGACATTAGTTTACAGGGCTGAGGTCCACCGTAAAAATAATGTAATATTGCAGATACCACGTGATGAAATTTTTTATAGGTTTAGATAGAAAAATTAAAATAAAAAAAATTATTTTTATTTTACATAGGTAATTATATAATTCTGGAATAGTTTTAATTAATGGTGTCTAGAATGAAATAATACAAAAGTGATCATTGAAGAATGTTACCTATTCATCACAGAACTCATTTTCGATTGATCCAAAGGACATATTTTGTTTTCCTTCTGCACAATGTGTGTCTTATAGTAGGATAGGAGGGATATAGGGAACATTTAAGATAAGGGGTATGGATGAGACAATATTTTTCATAGTTATAAGGAAGCGAGGGGTGTGTGACTTTATATATATGAGGTGTGGTTGGAATCTTGTAAATACAAAAAGGTAAACACTATAGAGAGGACATCCTTAAATCATGTTTCTCAAATAATGGTCCATATTCGATTAAATAAATTATATAGTCACAATATTTTTATCTAATATGGTTTGAACTAGATTCCAGGTCATTGAGTCCCTTACGATTAAATTTTAACCACATAATAAACTAGTTTTTTTCTTATATCGATGTAGTTATTTTTAATTACATATAATAAAAAATTTTATCTCAAAAGTAATAATGGAAATAATAAATATTATAAAATATTTTGATTCCTATTATAGAATACATTTTTTCAATATATCATTTGGAAAAGAGATTGAATTTAATTTAAAATTAATCCCTTAGACTGGACGAAATAATGGGGTGTAAATCTAAAATATTTGAATGATTGGAATGTTTTTTTATCTAATAAAAATTTAAAATTTAATAAAATAAAAAATTAGGAATTATTTATATATAATTTAATTAATATTATTTTAAATCATAGATAAAATATAATTTATTTCTATAAATTAATTATATTAAAACATATTTTTCTATTTAAATTCATTATTTTCCGATTGTCATCAATATATGAATCATCTTAGTAAAATAACAAAAATTAATCCTATACTCATTTTGATATACCTCTTTCAAAATTGAAGTTTACATTTTCAAATTTATTTTATAGAAATGTCAATAATTATATTTAAATCATTTTCTCTATGAAAAGGTTGTAAAATTATCTATTAGAAACATATAGTTATTTATATCGTAAATTGGATCAATTATCATGTATTTTCTAGAAATCCAAAAAGATGAACACTGAATAGTTGATTGATATAATGTATACATATATAATTAAAAACATTCTTCAATGTTGATTAAATAATTTATAAAAAATATTTTCTATCAAATGATTTCCTATTTTTTTAAAATGGTTTTTATGTTTGTCTTTAATTAATTTGTCATTAAATAATTCATATTATACACACAAGTAAACAAATTTTTTATAAATTAATTTTTATTATTCAAAGTTGTAATTCAAATTGTTAAATTATAACTATAGTCATATTTTAATAATATTATAAATAGTATATTATAGGTTAATTAAAATCAGTCTTTCATATAACACAACCTCTCAAATTAATGTGGATTTGTTTGTATAACAAGGAAAAAAGTTGTTGCATGTATTGAAAACTAAACTCCATGTTACGAATAGTGAAGTATAATCATTTTCACTGTTTATAAAGAATGCATAACATGACAGAACATCAAATGAAGTACATTAAAGTATTTTAATATATTCAAAACAATAATAATTCATAAAAAATTATAGTGTAAAACAATGAGATTTTCATGAAATATTTCATTATAATTACTTTTATTTATTCAATATGATATTTTCCACACAATTCCATGTATCCATGAATCATGATATACTTGTAAAATATTGTTAATTAAAAATATAGTTATATCATTTCAGTTTTATTCATGCGTGTGAATATGGTTATGTTAATTATGAAAAGTGTGTGGATATATACGTATTATATTAATCCACTAGTTATTAATTGAATTAGAATAAATTTTTTCTTGCACGAATTTTATTTCAATCTAAATAATATAATTTTTAATTTATGGGTGAATAATTGTGTATAAATGTTAATATTATTTACTTAATATGGTTTTTAAATAAAAAACAAATATTTTTTAGGAATAATATATGAATAAATCATGTTTTAGGATTAAATTATATTTATTATAAAAAATATTTATTTTCAATTTTTCTTGTAAAATAAATTGAAATTAATTTATTCCATATACATTTGATTTGTTTGATAAAATTAATAACAAATTTATAACCATAATGTTAATTTTTTGAAAATTTAACCCTTTTATTTTATTCATTTAAAATTATAAAAGTGGAAAATAATTTCACCATAGTAAATGTTAAATCATGTAAATATTGAATTAAAATAATTTATAAGGAAATAATTATCCATCTAAATTTTGCTTCGATTAAATTAATTATACACAAAATAACTTTTTTTTTAAACACATTTTCTTAATGGAAAATTTCTAATGAAATTTAATTATATATTATTTAGGTGAATAAAAGTAACAAAATGTCACTCTCTTGGTTTCTAATATCCACTATTTCAATATGAGGGAATAATTATGTAGTTAATTATTACATATGATTATATATAGATTATTTAATTTGAGTCCCATATAGTATTTTTATTCATTTATTTGTTGTTTTATAATGGGCATAATTTCTTATACGACGCTGATGGGATATGTCAATATTTAATAAAAATCTAATAAATAAATTTAAAAATAAAAAAATTTAAATATAATGAATGATATATTAAGTAAAATGATATTATGCTATATATAGAACAAATATTGGATGTTTTAACACCTTATATCATAATTAAACTATGTATTTATGTAAAAAAGTTAAATAATATGAATAGTGTAAAAATGAGAATAATGATATTTTTTCAAATTAATATTTTATTAAATTATTTAAAATTAATAAAAATACTGCAATAGAAAACGTTTATTGTTATATTTATTAAAATTTACTTCATTTTACATTTATTTTCTACGGTTCACATTAGAATGGATAGTTACAACCTGAAAATTTGTAGAAGTTATTACCACGGTTAAAATTTAAAACATCATTTAATGAAAAATAAAATTGATAGGGTTTACAATTACCCTAACACTTGTATAAAATCTATTGAGTTATGTTATTACAACCCTATATTATATTATATTAAAAAATTAAGGCCCTTTTGAGGCATATGGCATGATAGTGGATTTATAATGACAGAATATTTTGGGAAATTCTATAAGTCCCCCCCCACTTGAATTATAAAAGAGAGAATACACTATCATTTCATCACATGAAATTTATCATTATATATCAACAAAATTATACTAGTATAAATTATAAAATTACCAATCACATTCTACTGTTTCCTTTTTCCAAATATACATTTGTTAGGGCCTTATATAGGATATCAAAGTAGTCAATTCAAAAAAGTGGTAATCATCTAACCCGGTCACATTCATTTATAATCTTTTTTAAATTTTCTTAATAAATGTTTTTCTCCTAATATTATATATTTAATTCCTAAATCTTATAAAATATTATAATTATTATGAAAATATCATTTTAAAACGACTTTCTAATTAAAAAATATGTGAAACATCTGCTTATCCATATATATATCTTGACATCTCTATATAGTGATTCTAATAATTTTCCATCAATATCATTTATGGTTGGAAATTACAATTTGATTTATCGTTATATAAAATATTTATGAAATATTTAAACTTATTTCATTATTATACAACATCTACATACATACCATCTAATCGTTTATTAAATTAAAATATCATATGTGTGTTCCTGTGGACTGCCACCTCCATGAAATGATGTGACTAATTATTCCTTAATATTTTTCATAGATGGAAATGAGGGATAATTTGGTGTATATAATTAGATATATTACATTAAATTGTTAATTTCATGGATAATTAAAATTTACATATCTTTTGTTGTATCTTTCAAAAAATGAAGGCAATGTTAATCTACAATGTAAACCTACTGTCTACATGAATAGTATAATTCCATTTTCAATGTTTATGTTTCATGGGTGACTCTAAATATATATATTGAATATATATGGAAATTATATAATTAATAATCTAGTGTTTATGTTATCAAGAAAAATATATAATTATTATAACTACTGAATTGAAAAGGACATGACAAATTAATTAATTTACACATGGAATTTTAAATTTTATTAATGGATTTCTTATAAATTGGGGTAATAAAATATTATAAATGGATCACATAAGATATTATTATTTTATAAATGAATTAATTTTGGAATTAATTTTTTTTATTTTTTTTAATGTGTACTATGTAATTTATATCATAGGAAAAGAGGAGTTAATGGTCTATTTCAAAATTTCATCTATACTAAGTGTTGTTTATGTTATAGACTCTTCAAAAGAATATTAATATTCCAAATCATATTAATATAATTGTATTTGAAATTTTTTCCTCTCACACTTCTATTAATAATAAAATTACAATTTAACCCATGTTAAACATTATATGAAATTGTTTGAATGTTATCATTTTTTGAATTACGAAATGTTGTACTTTGGGACTTGTTTGAAAACCCATTACAATGGGTTTTTCAACACATATATAATGAATAATGTTTTCCACTATCATGATTAAATATTTATTCTATGAAACCTTAAGAGATTTATAAATATATATTTGAACTAAATGTTTTATTTTATAATATTCCATCTTTTGTATAGGAAATGATTTTCAAATCGAAATCTTATGTTCATAAATAATAAGTCCATGTGATATTTAAAAATAAATTTCTATATATGATGGAATTATTTAATGTTACTTATACTTAATAAGGAATATAATTCCTGGATTCCAATTATATTCAATATCTGAATGGTTTTTTATAATAAAAATATTTTATATTTATTAAGGATATTTATTTTTAATGGGTTATGTGAAGAGAAAGTTTTTATGGAATCCATTTCTTTTATATGGGATAGGTTATGAAGATACATTTATGAAACCCATTTCTTTTCTAGGAGTTAATTTATTAGAATGTTTTTATAAAAAAATTATTTTCATGGTCTCTAATATGATATATTATATATATTATTGTGGCATAGATATGAATGATCTTCAATATGTGATTGGTGGAACACTATCATTCACTAATGTAATGGGTAATGATTTATATCTCATGAAATATATATTCAATTGATATGGGGTTTTATACTAGTTAAATGAGGGAAATTATAAAATGTGAATTTAATGTGATTCAACATTGACTACTATGATTATTTGTGGAGTGATCCCAATACACTATAATTTCATTTTAAATAATCCTTGACTAGTATGAAATGATTTTATATGTAAATGGTATTTCAAAAATTAAATTTATTATTCCAAATTATGATCTGAGAGTTTATGTACATTTATTAAATTGTATTTATTGATTTATTTTCTAGAATAATTTATTCCATTACATAATATTATTATATATGATATAAAGGGTATAAATTTTAAATGTTAGCATCATATCATTCTACACTATCTCTCATGTTATCTTAGTGTTATTGTTCATATATATCTTTTTACCCTTAATGATAATGTAATATCATCATATTATAAATATTCTATTCCTCTAGTTATAAATTGAGGTATCATGTATTATAATCCTAATAAGGGTATTAGTTATGAAAAAAATGAGTGGGATATGAATTTGATATTTTATGAACTAGATATTTATGGACCCATGTTTCCAAAGTTAATAGACATAAATGATTCTGAAAGGGAAAGAAATATAATATATTAAATATTAATCTATTAAGAATTATATTAGATATATATTATTTTAAATTTTATTGGATTATATTTATGGTATCATAGAAAGACTTAGATAACAATTGAATAAGAGGATGAGAAAACATTAGTATGAACCCTATGTATTTGTCTATGTATAAGATAAAAGAAATGATTTTTTATTAATGATCATGATTAACGTAGGTTAAATATTAGTTATCATAGATGACTTTTCCTTGATTTAGACACCCTGTAAATTATTTTCAGGATTATATGGTTTCACAGAAGGATAATTATTTATCAAACTATTCTTTTTAGTTTTTTTAATGGATATAAGATGATTAAATCATGATAATGATAAATGTGATATAAAATTAAATAACCTTTCTTATTTTAATTGAATTGATATGGGAGATATAATTCATAATATTTTTTCAATTATCACACAACTAAATCAACATATAAATCATGCTGATTACCCAATTGGGAATTTAATAAAAGAATGATATTTTGTGTCATTCAAGAAAAAAAATATCTTCTTATAGTGGGATCATGGATCTAAAAGTTATTGACTAATATATTAGTCACACTGAAATAATATTTTCTATTTTATATTGTTTGGAACAATAAAATTTAATTTTAGATTCTTATCATTTAGATGGTGAATCATATTGGATTTTAAATGTTAGAGAATAATATGAAAGTTAAAATATAATATTATTAGAATATATATCAAATTTAAGATCAATTAATTTCTTAATGTTCTTTATATGAAATTTGTTATTGAGTTTCTTGAGATATTATATGATGGTTATGAATATTTTGGTACCTGTAAGAAAAAATTTAATGGACTTGTGAAGTATATTTATTTCATTATCTTTCAACAAATATGTAGGGTTGATCGATTATACCTTGCGATAAAAAGATATCTCTAAATTTAGTTATCCATATGTGAAATCATGGTAAATGAATTACTTGTTCAATAAAATAACAAGGTGGAGATTTTGAGTATAGATACCCATCAATATCATGGTTTTTTGAGGATAGAAAAATTAATTTGAAAAGAAATTATGAAAACTATAGGGGGAAGAATTTCAAAGTTATTTTTCTACAAAATCTAGAAGAAAACATGGTAGAAATTTTCTTATGTGTATTGGATAATATTTTATGGGTGAATAATATTATCTGAAGGTATTATTATGATTAATATAATGAAATAATATAGAAAATTAGCCAGATAGAGATAATTATTCATTGAATAACGTACCTAAAACTCTAGCGGTTTTAATATGTGGCCAATGGTTATAATGATGACTAGTTCCATAAAATTAAGGTTATTGATGTTGATTTATTTAAAATAAATCTATATACAAGAGAGGGGGATATAATGTGATCCCTATTTGTGATTTATGGTATGATAACATTGTGGGAAATGATACACATACCATAGCCAGCACAACTAAAAATGTCTCTATTTTTATAACTCTTAGAACTATGTTATATATTTTTACATTTCTAAGTGTATCAATGTATCACCTCAATAATTAGATGTTAAATTTGTTGTAAAAACATCTAATTTCATTATTATCGCATTCCCATGTTTATGATTAATCTCTGGATGATGTCTTATTGAATTTTATTCCTTCAAATATTGTTATTCTCCCTCCAGATTATAATGATGTGTGTTTTAAATGGGTTCAATTTCTCAAAATAAACCTCGCCTTAATATCCATAGAATTAACGTAACATTTAATATGACAATCCAACATATGATAGTATATATAAGTGACTAAAAATATGATCATATGATGGGAATCATATCCATTTTATGGGTTCTGATTCATATTCATAAGTGATATATATATTATATTGTTGAAAAAAAATCATCTTGAATGATATGTCTGTTGTGTTGTACTTTTTTGATGTATTTACAAAATGATTTACATAACTTGATCTGAGTTGTGAATATGAATTTTCTATATAACCTATTTATGGTTCTATTCCCATTTCTAAAAACCCATATAGAAGTGTTCCAATAAAGATTATAGAGTTAAAGAAGAAACTTAAGGATAATCATTATAATAAATTCATTTTGAAATTTCATCACCTTTGGGTGAAACTATATATTTTTTATGATGAAAGGTGGATCAATTTAACTCTATATTGATTATCAATAAAAAAAATAAAATGTTCATTGAAGAGTTTCATATATCTCATATTTATGACTTGATTGGTAAAAATGACGTCACTCAAAAGATTTGCAGGATTGATATTTTTTCGTATTTTATCAATTGTGGATTAAGAAGAAGGATATGAATATAAAAATTAGTAAAATTTATGAACAAATTAAAATTTTTGTTGTTCTAAGTGGAGTTTTAAATTTCCTTGATATCTTTATGATGTTAAAGAATAGAGACTCTATAGATTAACTGGATAAACATCATGTGGCCTTTATTGATGATATTCAAAATTATTAAAATAAAATGGCAGAGCATTAATGTCAGTTTATAATGTAAATAATGTTCTTATGTAAGGATACGCATAATGAAAAATTTACCCCAAGTCATTTTTGGAAATAGAATAAATAGTTCTTGGGTCATATAATATCATGTGAGGGTAAATCGTTAGATCATTCCATGGATGATGTTTTTTATCATTAGCCCAAACCAAAAACTATGATAATTATCTATACTTTTTATGGAATGGATGAATATTATCTAAAATTAATGGATAAATTTTCACAAATATATAATCCACTCACAAACCTAACCAAGAAGGGAGAAAAGTTACATTGGATAAAGGAATGTGAGAAATTTTCGATGGAAAATAATAGAGGGATAATTAGAGAAACTATGATTCTAATACCCTATAGTGGATAAGGGTTTCTAATATAGTGTGATGAATCTATAGAGGTAGATGTATATGCACGCATGTATAACAATATGGTCATTGGTAATTCCAGAAAACTATTGAAGGTCCATGAGAAAAATTTACCAAATAATAATTTGGATATACCTATAGTAAATTTTTTTACTAATGACGGGGAGGAATTATATACATAGAGAATGAAATGAAATATATACCAATTCTAAGATTTTTAGGTATATGTTCACTCAAAAATAGTTGAACATGATCCAACGATTATTATTTTAGATAAATACATACAAGGAATTATCAATACATTACAGACCTAGTAAATTGGGAAGAATTCATATTCAATTAGTCAAAAGGATCATGCCTTCATCTATATGATGAGGACCAGATACGATCTAATATTTCTGAACATGAATACAAAATATTAAGAAATATTGATGTAAAGAGATAAATATTATCTTTCTGAAATGTGTTTTAAACCATCTATCCATATGAATATTAAATTTTAAAAAATATGATGATGTACAGCTTCAAAAGAATGTGAGAAATCTTCCAAAATAATAAATTTATTATAATAGAATATTAATGTCCCTGTACCATGTATGTGCCCATATGGTACCAAATTAGAAGAATTATTTGATGGACAAATATAATAGTTTATCATTATATATTCATCCTAGAATTATGAATATGTATATTAATATGAAATGTTATTTCTAATGGGTCAGAATGAATAGAGATATAATAGAGTATGTTTCTCGATGATCTTTAGTTAAACATGTAAAGGATGAGTGAATGAAATATACGATGATGTTTCTCCCATTACCTACACTGAAATGGAAACGGGAAACCACATAATAGATTTTTTTCATTGGACTCAAAAAACATATAAAATGAATAATACTATACGATTTATTTCATTCACATTATGAAGTCTCCAAACAATACTTTCATTAGTTCATTTTTCATTGTTGAATAAGATATTCTAAACATGTTTTATGATTTCATGGCATGTGACAATAATATATATTTTATCAGCATATGAGTATTACATATTTTTTGAGATGTATTCAACATGATATGGATATATATTAATGTTATAGTATTTCCGTCCATCATCAAATAGTTCGTCAGTCTGATAGTACGATTGAAACTAAATAATTCATATTAAAATATCGTTTATGTATTTCAAAGGTGGTAGGGATCGAAAATTTTATTTACTTAAATTTTCATAAAAAATAGCTTTCACTCAATCATTTAGATATATCCTTACAAATCCATGCATTGTAGAAATTGTAGATTAAAACATACTGGATTTAATATTGCGAAAAAATGATATGGGTACATGATATACCTGAGAAAGATACAGGGATATGAAGTTCCAATATCATTACATATGAAAATCATATAGTAGAATAAAGGTTATAATGAATATCATATGAATTATTTATATTTTGAAGTGGTTAATGATATATTAGTATAACTATCACCCTGGAAGTTGGTGAAGAAATTTTGAAAGAAGGGTATGATAAGAACTATTTATATCATTAATTTTAAAATTCTTCATTATATAACGATGGTAGTTTCTCAATCAAATATTCCACAAAATGTCTCTAATGTTCATGATGTGTTCCACGAATCACATTGTATGAAGTATATACCCTATTCTTAGCATGTATTTAACTGAGAGGTCACACGACTAGAAATGTAATATTATTATAATGATAAACAGGTATATATTTTAGATATTAGTGAGATATTTATATAAAAAAGACCAGTCTCATGGTCAATGTTTTAGGTATGAGCCACCAATTTTAGGAAGGTGTGTGGTATCCTGACGATTTAATGTGGATTGGGTATCATTATTTTTCTGTATCATAGTGATGAATTTTGATGGTGAAATTTATCTTAACAGAAATGAAATGTAACACAAATATATTTTTGGTTATTTTTTATCTTTTAATAAATTTATTTATTAGATATCTATTGTTTCATGCCACATCATGTTTACATAAACCACAATATACTATAAAAATATTATTATTTAAAATGATAGTTATAACCATGATAACAGAGTGGTGTGTACAAATAATACCATCTAAACTATAATTTTTTTATTTATTTATATATAAACATATTTAATTGTATATCAATTGATTATAAATGAAATGAATAATATTTTGAAGGAAATATTTTTTAGAAAATAATTATAATTAAGGTCATAATGTTTTTTATCTTAAAAAATTAATGCAATCCATAACATTGAAATAATTTAATGAATTGAATATTTTATTTAATTGATCCAATTTTTTAAATGAACAATAATATTTTTCATGGAATATGATATAAGTAAATAAATTTTCATACCAAAAATCTATTTTTATAAAAATAGTTGTTTTTAATATTTTTCATGATGATATTATAATTATATTTTTAAATTTAACTGGAATGGAATTAGTAAATATAAATGAAATATTTTTATTTAGGTTGCTCATATTTTCTAAATAGGATACATTAATTTTTTGTCAATATGAATAGTAATGATAGTAAAATTTAGCATCTTGACAAAGCATAAATTATCTTTATCAAGAATTAATATAAGTGATAACATTATTATAATTCAGCTAAATATTTATTAGATTTATTAATTTCTTCCATTTACACCTTATTATATAATTTTAATTGTTTAATAGATATTTCTTAATAAAAATGACTTATATATTATTTTACTCAATGAATATGAAAAACCGCCACTATATTTTTTAATATTATTTATCTGTCAATATTTGGAGAACAATGATTCATGTATGAAAAAATGTATTTATTATTATATTAATAAATTTAGTTCTATGATGTAAATTTATTTTAAATTTTTACTCATTATATAATGAAATTAATTGAATTTTCAACCCCAATTCTTTATGTCCACATTTAGAAAAAATTATAAAAAAATAAATTAAATTTATTAAAAGTTATATAATTTGAATGAATTAGTGTGACCCGAACGTTTTTCATGTTTATAGGATATATTAGGTATGTAAAAATTCATTATATTATAATTAATTTTTTTAAGGTGTATATAATTTAAATTAAATGAATTGCATAAAAATTAAAAAAAAATTATAATTTAATAAAATAATAATTTTTAAATTTATTTGAAAAGAATAAAAAACATAAAAACACAATATTGTTATGATATGGTCTAAAATATAATTAATTTCTTATTTATAGTAAATGTGTAACTATATATGTATAAAATACTTTTTATATATAAAAATTTGTTACTAATGTTAAATATAAAATTTTTTTATCTAAGGGAATGTGAAACTGATATTGTTTAAAATTATAGTAAAATATATCTATATTTTATTATTTGATGGGATTAAAACCCTATATTTTATTTATCTATAATTATACTTCCATTTTTAAATATTTTCAATGATAATTAAATTATTGTATATTAGGTTTTTGGGAACATCATAAAGTGTCACTCACCTCAATTATAGATGGGAAACTCCTCTATTACATATTAACAGAACTTTCATCCTAATAAAAAAACAAACTATTTCAATTTCACTTATCATGTTCCATATTTAAATTAGAATGCATGAGATATTTGATAAATTCTAAAACAATTTATTTTTATTGGAGATCTAAGGGAGTCATTTCAAAGAAGAGGTAATCACCATACTCATCCAATTTAGTTTCTACATTTATTTTCACCAATATATATATGGTATTTCATAGAAAAAAATATTCAGTATCCTCAATTGTCTGAAATGATATTATAATTATTAAAACTAAATAATCACACTCTAGCCCATTAAATTTTAAGTCGATGTGTCGCTTGTGTGTAATTTTTTCTTACCATCTCAACGTATAGATATAATTCCTTATTTCATCCCGAAATATTATAGATGGGTAATATTATTGGTATAATGTTAATATATGATATAAATAAAATAATTATAATTTTTTAAATTATAACATCACATAAAAATACTCACCCTGTAGTCTAATAGGTTATGATAATATCATTTGTGTGTTCGTTTGGACTAATGCCACCATAATATATTTGATTTATTTTACATTAAAATTTTACGTATAAGTAAATGTTTTATAATTTTAGGTGTATATATGATATTTATTATATTTTCATGATTTTATAAAGGTTACCTAACATTTACCTTTTTCTATCATCTATTCAAGAAGGAAAACATCGTTCATGAATATGTACAACCAACTATCACTATAAAGGGTATAATTCATTTTTTTTATATATAAATATTATGGATCACTAAAAATATGTATATAATAATTATATATGATAATTATATAATTAAAATTCTAGAGGTTAGTTAACCACTATAAATAAACATGGAGAAAAAATAATTAATCTAAATAATCATCATAAACAATGAAATCATCACCGTGAACTTGCTTTTTTATAATTCAAATATAGATAAAAGGTGTAGTTATGATTCTATAAGGGGATAATATACGTTATTATAAACATAAATATCAATCTTATATAGAATTGTAATAAATAAAAATTTATTGTAATGGTTGTTAGTTTTCATTTTATGTTTGGTTAACAATAAAAATGTTTTTATTTCAAATTATCAACAATATATGGGATTGTTTATGATTAAGTATACATTGGTGAATATCTCTCCTCAATATCCATGTGTTTTTATTTCTATAAAAATATATTACCATTATCCCTTGGTTATTTATTTTATTTTTTACCCATGTTTGACATTTTATAAAATGGTTTGAATGAGATTTTTTTTAATTTAAAATAAGAGTAATTTTTTTCTATATCAAGAAATATATGAAACGATCCTTTTTAACCTATATGTATTTACCAAATTTTCCCACCCTCGTGAATAAATCTTTTCATTGAATATTTTTTACATGTTCATAATTTTATATTCAAATAAAATGTTTTTTATAAACTAAAATTCCTTTTATAAATAAATTATTTCAAAATGAAAAGGGGATTTTCATTATGAATTATTTCATGTCATCTTTAAAAATGATTTTCAATCTTTGTTGACATTTTTTATGTCCCTTATGATTTAAAAGAGACATGAACAAAGTATTACATCTTTAATATTTCTCTAGATTGTTTATGTTTGTGATAATAATATAAAATATTTATAAATCTCATTTCATTACAATGGGTTATGTTATGATGAAATTTTTATAGAACCCATTTCATTTACAATGATTATGTTATGATGAAATTCTTTTTAAACCCATTTATTATCTATTTTTGTAATCTGATGTAATTTTCTTGATACCCATTTATTTTCAAGGTTTCATTAATGATGATTTATTTATGGTATTGTGTTACACATATGTATTATTTTCATTTTTTGATAGTGGGGAACTATATATCACTCCTTGGAATTAGTTAATGGGTGGTATATCATAGGATAAATAGGATTGGAATGGGGAGTGGACCTAGTTTAGTATGAGATATTTTTTAATCTGACAATCATTGTAGTCTACTAAGACTAAAAATATTGTTTTGGAGTGGACCCATCCCAATATGATATATTTTCAAATTATCCTTGATTACTAAGGAAATTATTTTTTATTCCTCTGTTTGAATAAAATACATATATTATAAATATATTATGATCTCATGATTAATTTTCATTGATTTCTTTGTGATTCATTTCCAATGAAGTTAAAATATTGGGGTATGGTTTTTAGATTTAAATATAGTTTTCTTTATACCCTTATTTTAATGTTATAGTTATCTGATAATTGATATATCCCTTCCATACCCTTACTAATCACCAAATATAACACTCCTCTTATATATCATTCCCTAGGATATCATGAATAGTACAATATATGAAATATCAGGGAAGGATTTAATGTATAAATACCTAATTCAGTGACAATGTATATATAATTTTCCCTAGTTTTTTAATATTCTATTGTATTGCTTATACCATTCCTAAACAATTATTTCATTGATATAAATTCCATGTAATTAATATTAATCTATTATGATAAAATATCTATTCATGAAAATTAAGGGTTTTTATATTATCACACTCATTAAATACATCCAAAAATCATTATATGTATCTTTATTTTACCAAAATTTACCTTTTATTTTTTAGAGAAATCATTTGTGTAGTAAATAAATATCACTATTTAAACTCCAGGGTATTCACCAAGATATAACTATGCTTTTTTAATTTTTTTCTTCCATTTATAAAACCCACACTGCAAAATATTTAAGTTGAAATTGATGAATGAAGTTTTTATGTTGTATTATCTATGTGTAATTGTTATTAAAGTACATGATATAAATGTAAATGTTGAGACCTTAATTATGTAGGCCTCCAGTAAATTGGGTAATTTTTTACCTCATAAAATTCCATGAACGATTCATGTCATGTTATACAAAAAACTACATGTTATGATATCTCAACATTTTTATTTGACATAATTTTATGATGTCATGTTCTATGTTGATTACACATTGTTCTAATTCCACGATGTTATCAAATTATCTCATGATTCCATGTTCACGTTTATGATTCTCAACATTACATTCCTCCTTTATGTGCAAGTTGTATTAATATCATCATATAATAATGATATTATTAAATTATATGGCTTTATGGATCACAAATATCTTATGAATGTCCCTTGATTATCCATTATAATTTTAGAATTCTAATTCAATTTTAAAACGATGATAAGGATTTTTAAATAATATTGTGGAATATTTTTTATGTTATTTTTCTATGTACTTTACATACCAAATACACTAGGAATCATGATATTCTAGAATTGTATTAATTATTTTTTTCAATAAATAATGATTTGTGATGTATAAAATTCATTGGTTGTCATATGAATAAATAATTACTTTTCACATAAAATTTTTCCACTACTGTATCTTATTTCCATGTCAAACACATCTTCATTCTATATTATGAGGATATGTTTACAAAAAAATTATTTCCATTATTTTTAAAGGTTCCAACCCCCAATAATTAAATACCAATCATATAAAATAGATGATGACATTTAACAATTTGTTTTATTCCACTAGTATTCTATACTACATATCTAAACCTCCAGCCAATATAAATTATCATATATATTTAATTTTCAATAAATACTTCCAAAAAATTAAACTTCTAATAATAAGTAATAGTAATTATCTAAGATTTTTTTGTACCTTTATATCATTTATAAATAGGTCATACACATAAAATATTTAATCCATTAGAGTCTAACCTCTCGACATGGGGGCCACACCCAAATTCATCAAACTAAATCACCACACAACCTCACGTGCACCTCCCTATAGACCAGTGGTTTTTGTCTAGTAGCAAAGGTCCGATGTCAGTCATGGGAATACAATAACATATTTTAACAGAGTAATACACCATTGGAATTAAATAAACCATAGAAACTGAATAACCTAATTATATCATAATGAGAACAATACAAATATATCATGATAATTATAAACATGAAATTTAGTATCCCAACATTGTATTAGAATTGAGATGATAAAATATGTTTCTACTTTTAATTTGTAGACAAATATTTAAAGATACTATTACACTCAATGGGATCTCTAACAACATATTCTTATTTCAACCATGCTCTATCGCAAAACTATTAATCTAAAATATGGCCTTTTCTATTAACCAATCTAGAATAAACAATATCTATTCAGGTATCGATCAAGCTGCTTGAGTGGGGAATGACTACAAATTAGTAGGACACCATTAATGGTATCTAAAAAAATATCCACTCAATAACATTGAATTAATTTATATTAATAAAAAAAACTATGAATAAGTAAGAAATTATAACCAAATAAATTTTTTATTTATTTAACCACATTAACTCTCTAGTTTTCTGAGGAATCACACACCACAATAATTACTTTATCCTACACCAGATTCAAGACAACTCTCAAAGGATATCATATCATAGAATTTGACACATACCATTCTAGATATCCTTTCAATATCATAATAATGATGTTACCAAACTAGATCTCAATTCCCTTTTGAATTCTATTTTTACCATTCATGATATCATTTATTAATTCAAAAATTATTTATGTACCTCAAAAAAATTTATTAACTAAAAAATTAATTAATATTTTTAATCTTGTTAATTAACTGATCAATCAGTAAATCATATAAATATCATTAAATTATTCAATAATTAATTATTCTTATGAATTTCATTATTTAGTTCAATAATTAGTTTATCTTCTAAATCCCTTTAAGTATCTTAAAAAGTAATTAATATTATACATCTTATTAACTAACTTATAATAATTTATCACATAAATTAACTTAATAAATATTCTAGTTAAATAATTAAAATCCACCCTACTAATAAACCAATACTTAGTTGACATGTTAATTATCCAATTTATAGTCACCCTATCCATAAAATTAATTCCACAATTAATTATTTAATTTAATAATATAAATATCTCTAAATTAGTTCACTAATATTTTATTCAGAATTATCAAATTAAATATCGCTAATTAATTCATCACAATCAACAATTATAATTTACTTCATTTTCTATTATCCTTCATTTATTAATTCACTAATTCAAATAATTGAGTCAATAACATAGTTGGTAAACAAAAAATAAAAATTTTAAAATTAAATAGATATAATTTCAGACAGGTCATTATGATTTCAATTGCATCCCACCGATCACAATTAATGATGAACGATCACTAATAAATAATTATGCAACATATGAGTGGCATAATGCCGAAGAATAAGATATGAATATAAATCCCAAAATCATGATTAGAAAAATCATAACCCATTATTATATATATAAATCCATAATATTAGATGTATATCTAATAAAAACATAATGTAAAACTTTATTTGGGATTAAATATGAATGGAAGAAGAACATGAGACCAAGTTGGATATGATTCTATAATCAGGAGGGTGTATATCCTCTATCTAGGAATCAAATCATGAATAATGATGTTCAGATGGAATTGAATCCATTTTGTTGTTTATTAAATTGTGTGTGCATTTCTTGGTTCAAAATGGGTTTAAATAGGGAAATATATGAGGGATGGCATGATTTAAAATATAATTTTTCCATGAATTAAAATTTCATGCATGATTTTCTGGGATAGGGTTCACTATTTACCCACACAATGAACCTAACATGTGCTCTTAATGTTATAGGGGTTTATAGTTACTCCTAAGAGGGATCACAGTTTCAAAAAACAAATGCGAAAAATGAAATTCCACTATGTCCATGGTTACACTATTTGTTGGGTTGGGGTAATGATTTTCCTTAACAATACACTAACCATGCACTACCATCTTTATTTAAATTTTGTCAAATTTTCATCCAAAAATTACCCAATTGTAAATCTACCAAAATGATTTCTCAAAACAAAGAAAACAAACTATACCTAGAAATGAATCCCATGTCCTCTCAAGAAAGGTTAGGGTCATAAAATCTCTCGTCCTTATAATAGATCAACCTCTTGATGTACTACTGTGAATCTCTAAAATTCCAAGTAAAAAATATTGGGGAACTAATCCTTCATATCTACATATCTCTCCCATGTTTCCCTATGAACATGTATATGTATCCAAAATACAAAAAACTATCAACACTGTCTTTCCCAGTAACAAATTCACTGTGTGATCCAACACACATATCATATGCTCCTCAAAGGGTTAATCTATCCCAAGCTTGACATCATCTAGATAGATCACATGAGAAATGTTTTGGTGATTCCTATAAAGTTATGAAACATGAAAAACATCATTATTAGTATTGTATTTTGGTGGAAGTTCCACTCTGTATCCCATTTACCTAATTATTTCCACAACTTCTAATGGCCCATAATAAAATGGCACAAACATTCTTTACCTCTATTTCTGGACGGAACCCAACCTTGCCAAAAGGAGATGGAATATACTACCACCCTATGTAAATTTTATGGGTCTTCGATGTCTATCACTATAATAATTTTTACTAGAATGATTCACAACCATATAATTTTAATTATATAAACTTCATCTGATTTCTCATAAATAAGACCCAGTCCCAACAACTCTGACTCACCTACATCATTTTAGTATAATGATGGTGTGAATGGCATATTATAAATTGTCTTTTATAGTTCTACATTAATATTATCAATATAATAATTATTATTGGTGAACTCCACTAAATCCACGTGATTCTCCAAGGATCGGTTAATTTCTAAGATAGAAGGTCACAACATAGCTTCATGAACCAGTATAATACGTTCTCACTACCCAATTATATGTGTGACGAATTCCAAACTCAACAAAACCTAAGAAAAAATTTCCTTCGGTATGCCTTGATATCAGAATGAAGTGAATCACAATTAATTATCTTAAACATAGTATCTGGAATAGAATTTAGAATGTTTATCTTTAAAACAATCAAATTGCTTAGCTACTCTACTGAGAAAAACTTCCATATAGGAATGAAATTAACAACATTCATCATTTTTTCATGTGTAACCCAACTAGAACCATTCTTCTAAGGTGTTCCTTGGAAACCCACAATAAATTAATTCATAACATAATACCACTTACACTATGGAAATGGAAACTACTACAGTAAACACATGGTTGGTGAGGCTCTACGTTCAACTTCTTGCAGGTGTAGCATCTGGTCCTAAACCATGTTTTCTCCTTCTTCATTATTGGCCACAAAAAGTGTCATCTTATGTCTGAAAAATTTTGAGCACACCTATATGTACCAACTACATTGATGTGAGAAATTACCACATCATATATTTCCACATATTCATCAGTATAACATCACAATTATTGATGTAGAATATCTCATCATAATTTATCAGTCATTCTGAAGGATTTTCCCCATCACCAGTGATTTACCTCAATGATCAACATTCCTAATCCTCATACCACATTTCCATGATCCATATGAAATGTTTAGAATCCACCAAAAATGATACTAGGTCCACTATATCCTAAATCTCTTGAACAAGAAAATTCAACTAACCAAGTATAGTTATCAACTCCCACATAGAATTAGTCTCCTGAAAAACATGAGTCTAGGTTTTTGTTCTTAAATCATTAGAATTACTGTTTCCATTCATTGGAATTTATGGTTTCTCAAAATAAAATGGTAGAATATACACAACACATATATACTACAAAATATTCTAATATGACCATTACCTGAAAATGATAAGCTATAATTAGTTGTAAATATAGTAATAATTACTCTTAACAGATAGTTCCACCAAAAATTCAAATCATAAATCACCACATCCCTCTCAAGGTCCTATGTATAATAATTCCATTTGGGTGGCCTCAACCACCACTATCAATATTCCAAGACTCAGTCTACCTTTATTAACACCACTCAAAGTCGTTTACCAAAGGATTCATCATACAATATATACATCTAACCTGGATCAAGTATGATCAATATTGGTTTCAACGTAAAGCTCTAATTTATCTCATAGAAATCGTACATATTAGAATTCAACCATTCAAACATTATCCATATATTGGGGATTCCCAAAATTATTGTTTCATAATACAAAACAATACTAGACGGATCTCCAATAATATCCTACATATCCTATAAGGCTATGAATACCGAATAAATACATTAGATACACCCAAATAACCATTGCATGAGAATTATCTGGTCATATAGGAACACCTTCTTCTAGGATAATGTGACCCATAAATTTTACATGATCAATCCAATACGAACACTTGGATAGATTTGTGTATTGCTGATTCTCTCTTAGTATAGTCCAGAAAATTTCATGATGTCTGGTATGATTATCATGAGGCATGGTGTGAACCAATATATCATTATGGAATACAACAAAAAAATGATCTATGTATGGATGGATGATTCTATTCACCAAAGACATAAGAACTAATGGTGTGGTTTTCTGACAACCATCATTATGAAGAATCCATATAGGCCATACCTATATTGGTTGGAAGTATGTTGTATATTACAAGGTTAAACACTCATATGATGAAACCCAGATCTCAAGTAAATTATAGAAAATTCACAAGATCCTCTTAATAGGTCAAAAAAATAAATACACAGAACATGATACAAGCTCTTCATATTTATCTGGTTTAACATTTGATAATCAACACACATTTTAAAACTCTCATCATCATTGTTTGCAGACATCAATGGGGACCCCTAATGAAATGCATTCAGGATGATAAACCCATTATACATTAACTCCTCCAACTGATTATATAGATCATGTTTCTCTATCCTCACCACTATATATAGTGGAATAAAAACATGTTCATCTCTTGGTAATATCTCAATAGTACATTACACATATCTCAGAGGTGGATGCCTTGAAAACTATTCTAGAAACAAATCATGAAATCTATCCACTACTGGTGTAATGAAATCATTCATTATTCCCCCACCAGTAAGTAATAGTCAAGAATCCTAGGCTATAATATTTCCCATTTACTGATGAATTGGCCCACCTGGATATCCCACACTCCACTTTGAGTTTTAATGTCACACTTAGGATACGTAAAAATAATTATCCTTTGATGGAAATATATATGAGCTCAGTATGATACTAACCTGTCCAAACACGAAATTATGTTGAATCCTGACATGTTGAAAATATTCAGATCTCACATAAAATGATACTCACAAACTTATAGAGAAAATTCATTTCCATAAAAGATGAACCAAGACCATACTCCCAATATAATATATATCATCAACACCCCACTCATTAACTACATCAGAATTATCATACCATTTACATGTTAATCATAACTAATGGAATGAGAGGAACTAGTATTAAATAGGAAACTACCTAATATAGAATCTACATGAATAGAACATATCATTATCGATGGTCCAACAACATTATCAAAATGGTTAGGCTACACTAAATGGAATTGTACTTCCCCTCTTCTATGTGACATAGTCTTAGTCCCCAAAGAAAAATATCTCTAATTATATTGCAAATATTTCCCTACTGTAATATATCCACTATATTTACTACTAGAGAAAGTAGAATTCCAACTGCCAACTTAATAAAGGGTATAATATCCACTTCTTACAGTCTAATTCATGTATAGTTTATATATCATTACCTAAATCTCACAAGATATGGGAGAACATATATAGTTTTCGCATCTTAATGCAAGATCATAACTCATCTTTTGGATGTGTTTTGTTTCTATAATAGTTGCATCACATAATATATTGTTGGAAAATAAAAATATAATGGTTCGGTTTAGCTATCTATTCCCTCGAGTAACCCATTTTTCTAGTACTCTAGAAAAATATTTTATAAGGGAAATTATTTATATCAAAAGATGTACATACATATAATTTCATTGTATCCATGTATCATTTACTAGAATCCTATGATATATTCCCATAAAATATGTGTTCATGATTCACTAATTATAAAAATTTATTCAGTAGGAATATGTTCACCTATGAAATAATTCTACATTATGTATTTCATGAAATCAATATCCTGATGTAGCCTCATCCACTTCCAACACTATAGTATGGTACTAAAAATATGTGATGTGTCCTACATAGTATATCACATACATACTAACCTTACTCAATCTCTTGAATTCATCTCCTCTATCATGTATCAGCATCTCTTTATAGAAGTAATCCATGAACCTCCAAATGAAATCCTCCCATAAAAAACCAAAAATATATTGATTCATTTTTTAAACACCCCACCATCACATCACTGATCCTTGAATCATATAAGCATCCTATACGACCTTTTTTATTAGGTGTATCAATGTGGTCATGTTTATTATGGATAGACTCAATCTAAAACTTAGCTACCCAAACTCCCCCATCTTCATTATATGATAGAGGGTTCTACCACTATAACACTCTCATCATGTTTGACATTCTCTTCACAATCCACAATTTCTCCCTTTCCATGATTTTCATGAACTAGAAAATTTTCTATTAGAACTACTCTCCAATGTTCACCATCAACATTATCAATTCCTCAGGATCGAGTATTGGTAGATCATCTCGATATGCATCCACTTTTCATCCTCTAAAGATGTTTCATAATTGAGGGATAACCCTACAAGACATCCATATAATGTAGGATACATTTATCAAAATTATCAAATTTATAAGAAAATAAGGTGAGGCATGATAGGTCTTTGTCCCACAAAACCATTCACGTTGTCAAAAAAATGGTTATAACACTACCCTTATAATACAACATCTAGGTTGTGGTTATAGAAATTTATTTAATTTTCATTGTTCCTCTTTCTGATTTAGAAACCAAATTATTCATATTTTCATTACTTTAACCCATTAAATATCATATATTTTTTACAATTTTCAATTCATGTTTAAAAATAATGGAAAATATATTATGTTTCCTAACATACCCTATAACCATATTATATGCACACCTAAATTGATGTGTGTTGTAAAATAATCCCAAGTTCCTAGTATAATTCTTGTATACTCAAATATCATGCCTTAATAGGACACAAGTCAAATATCATGAGATATTTGTAACAAAAATCACATCACACCATACGTGTGTCAACTAATGATAAATAATATTCAACCATAAAAAAATATGAATAAGAAAAATACAACCCTAGGAAATTGAGTTTTCACCCATACGTGGGTTTTCAAATCAAATGAAAAATCATAATTCTAAGGAAAAACTCTTTATGGTATTATGTATACATATCTCAAATGGTTAGAAAATGTAGAATAAAACCCCTATGATTCAACTTTATTACATCCTTACCATAATTCCAAGAACTAATACCCTATGTCAGAAAAACACCTGACCTCAGGCATGGCCCCATTTATTCCCGAGGTTTACAACTAAGAGTGAGGGTCTAATATCATTCATACTGAGACAATACCCTCATTTATTAGGGTACTACATAGGTGGAAATAAAAAAATATTAAAAACTGACTAAATAAATGACATCATAACTAGAAAAATTCCAATATATCATGATTAACAATAACAGAAATTACAATATCATGTGTATGTTATAGATAAGGAATTCCAAAATTCTTTTTTTTATCAAAATAAACACTCATTAGAAAATATATTGAATACTCATAAGTAGTTCTCAAACCATTTCATATTCCCTCGACCATACTCCATCCCCAAATAAAACTTCTATCATAGGTTCTTTTCCATTAACATGTCCAAGAATCAAAATGTCTGTTCAATTAATTATTAGGAAGCCTGAGTAGGTAGTGAGTATAACTCAGTAGGCCACAAAATGATGTCTAAAACAATATAAACTCACCAATAGTATATTTTTTCTATTATGAAATAAAATAATGCATATGTAAAACATTAAAAATTATCAAATTATTCTTTATTTAACCACATAACCTCTCCAGGATTACAAAGATTTATGCACTTCAATTCCATCTTCAAACTATTCTAGTATATAGAATTTCATTAAACAATGTTATGTCTAAAAATTAATCTGGCACTATTCAAGATTTCATATCAATAGTAGAATATATTTTTCACAATTATAGATCTTAATTTTCATATTAATTCAACTTTTACCATTCATCATTTTATTAATAAATTAGACAATTAATTAATAAAAATAATGACATTAATTAACTAAAAAATTACTTAATATTCTCAAACTCATCAATTGTCTAAAAATTTAGTAAATCATCTAATTATCATTATTTAACATGTCAATTATTTATTTTTATTAATATAATTAATTAACAAAAAAATTAATTAATCTTATTACAATATTTTATTAATTAGAAAATTAATTAATATTCTTAATCATATTAAATAACACTGCAATAAATTTATCACAATAATTCCATTAAATAATTTCCTAATTAAATAACCAAAATATATCAACCCAATAATAACATAATTAATTCAAAAATTAATTATTAAATTCAAAATCACATTATCCCATAACTAATGTCACGACCCATCCTCGAGGCCCATGTCGTGACTACCCCAAGCCCGCCTTCCATAGGCTAGGGAAAGGATACTAGCACCAAAGTCATAAATCCCGATAAAATGGTAAGGCATTGCCTTTATGAAATGCAAACAAACACACAACCAGAGTACAAGCGGAAGCAAACACTAAGTAAAGTAATAAGGCAAGTGTGCTGAAAGTACAAAGGGGGCTGGAAATACAAGACCCGCAGCAATTTTCATGGAATAGACAAATATTAGGAAGGTGTCAAGCTGCTCCTGGATCATCCCCTGGAGTTCCTACCTGAAGGGTAGGTACAGATGGCCACCATAGCTCTCTAAGTTCGTTTGTCACCTCCGGGTACCATCTCGTCATGAAGTCCATTTCTGGGTACCGTCTCGTCGTGAATTCCACCTCCGGGTACCTTATCATCGTGAATTCCACCTTTGGGAACCGTCCAGTTCTACAAGCCTCAACCACGATCAGTGATGTCCGTCATCTGCATCCAACACAACAAGGTGCAGGCATAGCCCGTGCATGAGTGAGTATAACGACACTTAGTAGGGACCCCGAGACCCTCAAAGTCTTACTAAATCCAACAAGGATAAACCACAAAGAAATATCTCAAAAGATAACCTTTACTTAGGTATATGCCCATACATATACCTATGTTATCAAGTAACCCATCTCAATCATGAGGAAAACACAAAGGTCATTGACTCAGCTCAAACCAGGATTTTTATTCACGATGACGAAAAACATGGTTGCTGGAGAACTCCTCCTCTATCGAGTGTAGTAGTCCTGTCACGACTCCGAGGTGTCACTCACTAACCTTAGACTGATGAGGTACTCCTCCTATCGAGTACAACGGGTCTGCCACCTCACCAAGTAGTGCTCCTCCGCCATGGGTCTGCCACCTCAAAAAGTAGTGCTCTTCTCCCATGGGTCTGCCACCTCACAAAGTAGTGCTCCCCACTGGGCTATGCAAGTCACTCCGAATCAAATCGGACAAGCATTCATCAGGTCTCAGCCATCTACAAGGTCACCGTACTCCATATGCTCGCATCCTAGAGGATCTGCTCCACGAGCCATTGGTCAATAATCCACGTATCACAAAGTCCCACAATTAAGTATCAAAAAGGACCGTCTCGTCAGAGGGGTCTTAATGCAACAGACAACACGCCAATCGGACGCCCGGTTCATGAGTTATTAGCCTCTTTGTTCCGGGGGCCCGGTTGGTTTGCTATACGAACCAACCCGAACATATCTCAATTATACCCCGAACTCCCATGCGTTATACTCAAAGGGGAGATTATGCTCCAAGAGTACCGACACCACTGACGTTTCTTCAAAAAGACGTCCAGTGCCAAAGATATGGCCCAAGAAGGTAATGGGCCAGTAATGAGCCCAGGTCCGGTCCGACCTGGTCAGACCAACTCAGCCTAACCCAAACTAGGCCGACCTGGTCTGGGTCGACCTGGTCATACACTCCTGGTCACACCCGGCCCATTGGACGAGTTAGTCTACTATGTTTTGACCCGTTCCCCTGGGCCCGGCCTAGCGGACCGCGAGGGCGGTTCGGCCCGATAGTCGCCACGTAGGTGGCTTAGTAACTCAGCCCGGAAGACCGGGATGGTTCGACCAGTGACACCGCGGGGGAGTCGCGGGCCGGTTCAGCAAGCCAGTGACCTAGAGGCTAGCGGGCAGACTGCGCGGGGCGCGGACAGGCCGGATGGGCTCTAGCTGGCAGCGGGGGCACCAGGCAGGGCGCGGGTGCACCAGAAAGGGTGTCGTATGCCGGGCAGCGCGCGGGGGGCGCGCCAGGGAGGCCGCAGGTAGGGGCGTGGGACAGGATGCCGGCAAGGGTACTGGGCGCCGCGCCGACAGTGCACCACCCGGGGGGCGCCGGGCTGCCCCGGTAGGGGGCCGGGTGCACCGGTAAGGCGGAAGGGGTGCGCCGGAAATGCGCCGTGGGCGCGGCGGTAGGGCGCCGCGGGGGCGCTGGAAGTGTGCTGGCAGGGTCGCGGGGCACCGGCTACGTGCCTGGGGGCCATAGGGGCCACATAGTTCACGGAGGTTGCGTGTAGCACGGCCTTTGTTCACCTCCTTCGTCATCGTCGCCTCATCATCATGACATCCTGGAGTCATTACAAAAAGAACAATGAAGGGGTCGGGCCATGTTGGATTGGCCCGGACCCTCTGTGTTTAGGGTGGTAGCAATAGGTTCTCGCCAGTATGAAGCACAACAACCACCATTCTTCATTTTGAGAGAAAGGAAGAGCATGGGAAAGGGTCACATATAAAATAAAAATAAAACCCCTACCACTTACTCGTCGCTCGTTGGTGGAGTCGCGGAAGGAAGATGATGAAGACCGTCATTCATCGCGTCCTCCACACGTCCCCAATTCCGAGCTGTGTTGGTTTGTTGACGATGTTTCAGAGGATAGGTTTCTGGGGAAGGAAGTTTGAAGAATAATCGTGTGGAAGATCGTCGTTGGCGTTCTTCACGTTCTTCGTTAGAGAGGATATGATTTCCCCATGTGTTGGGCGTTGCAATATTATACCAGCGCTTCATCGCTTGGTGAGACCGTCCCAAAACCTTCTCCCAAGCTCCCTATATATAAGAGAGGGGGAGAAGTATGTAACCGTTGAGGAATTTATGACGGTTCATTTATTTGGAACCTTCCTAAATTCCAACGATGCGATTACTTAAATTAAAAAGGGAGTCGGGAGAATTAAAATGTATTGGCGCAATTTAAGAGGTTTGTTGGCACTAATTAAGAGTGTAGGATGCCAAGATGTTTCCGCCACATAGCCTGCGTCAAAACATATGACACGAATCAATTTTACGTTGACTCATAAAATTAATTGACTGTAATTAATTTCATGTCGACACATAAAATTAAATCACAGCAATTAATTTTTACGTCGACCCATAAAATTTACTGACAATAATTAATTTTACGTCAACTAATAAATTAATTTAGAGAAATTAATTTTACGTCAACACAAAAAATTAACTGAAAACAATTAATTTTACGTTGACCCATAAAATTAATTGAGTGAAATTAATTTTACGTCGAAATATAAAATTAATTGATGGGGGGTGGGGGTTTGAGAGGTTTCTTCTCCCTCACCATTAAATGAGAGGTTAGGGTGTGGCGGTTCCACCACCAACTCCCAAGTGGAGCTTCTAACCACTTTATCCGCACTTCATGTGTTTAACAAAATAAAATAAATTATTCACTTATTTTATTTTATTAACCCACGTAAAACCCCAAAAACTAACTTTCATACCCGATCATCCACCATTGAGGTCAAAGTCTTCTTAAGAGAATATCGGCACTGCAAGTTCAATGGTTCCCTTAGAATTCAATTTTGAGAACCAGTTCAAAAGTTATAAAACGCCGCTCGTACATTTACTGAACGTACCCGAAAAAAAGTTCAGAAAATAATTATCAGTCACCCTTGACCCACTGTGGTCATGGTTAGGCTCTACCTAGTAGAAATTCGCCCCAGCAGACTCAACTGTACTCTCGGATTATTAATTCGAGTTACCGTTTAGATGTTACGAATTTTACAATAAAATAATTGTCACCTAATTATTTTATTTACGGCCAAAAACTAACTTTCTCAAGTGGCTCACGCCGTCCAATGTTATTATCTGCTTAAAGGAAGAATACCCTCATGAGTTCAGTAGTGGTCTCAGATATTTAATCTGAGTTACCGTTTGTGAGATATAAGCATTTGAGAAATAAAATTACATTATTTAATTATTTTATTTATGGTTATTCCATTTTCATGTTTTCTCATAGGATGCATGTGCCAACTAAACTTAATTCACACCTAGGTTAAAACATCCATCGTGATCACAACGATGTCCTTATATTTCTGATCTGAGTAACCATTTAAGATTTATTCCACTTTTTTAGGAAAACTGGTTACGCGCGTTAATTTAAGCTTAACAAAACTTCAGAAAATTATTTCGGGCACATCGGGCATCCGAATCAGGTGCTGTCAGAAACTGCGTACTCGTAATATTCCATAGAAATTAAGAAATGAAAATTTACATGAAATTTACGGGTCTTTTTATTACTCTCACCTTAGGGCTTTACATCCCCTTAAAGCTACAACAAAACTAGGGAAACTAAAGCAGGTACCGAGCATGCATCTGGGATTCCTGCACCCATGTGCTCTCTTGTAGGTTCTCGTGCTACCAACAAACATGCACTAGAGGAACTGACCTTCCATAAAGGACCCACTCCTGTCGATCCTTGACCTCCACCAGAACCTCTGGGAAGGTCGTCCCATCGTTGATGTCCAGCTTCCTAAGATCGATGACGTGGATCGGGTCGTGCACGTACCTCCTCACCTGAGATACGTGGAAACACGTCATGCACCCGGTGTAACTGAGGTGGAAGGTCCAGATGATGCACGGAGATAACTTTCCGACACAGATAAATCTCCATAGTCCACGTTGAGGTGAGACCCGTAAAAAACGTGGTCTCCATCCCCGAACTCCAGTGGTCTCCGTCTCCTATCAGCATTGGACTTCTGTCTGCACTGTGTAGTCTTCATTCGCTCATGGATGATCTGAACCTCATCCATCATAGCCTGCACCATCTCTGGTCTTACAAGAGTTTCTTAGATTTCCCCTTTGCCGAAAAATAGAAATCCTGTCTCATCCTATGGATGAACCACATTCTTTTCCTATTACAGTCAATCCTGACCTGAACGGTACATTTCATGTATTGGATGATGTCGTAGGGCCTCGACGCTACTACCAAGAGATCCAACTATCACACTCACCTACAAGGGTTGAGTCACACGTGTCGGCATCAGTGTGTGGTCACTGGGTCTCCTCTAGTAGGAATATCGAATGTGAGGGTCAAGTTAGCATTTTTAACCAAAACCTCTCAGTATCAACAACACAAAAGGTAAGGAAAGAAAATGTCACAAGGAAAAGAGTATTTTATTACTGCAGTTCAAGTACAAAGACACCCAACAACCACAAACAACAACATCATGGATATTAGACGCACCACGAACAAAGGCCTCCGTGCTTGGAACTAGTCCCGCTCCTATTCCCCTACATCCGGAGCTCTATAGTCTTATGTTTCAGCTGCCTGATGTTGTGCTCTTTAATGTCCACCTGTTCCCTGTGGTAAGGGTGGACCTCCTGGTGGTGGTGGTGGCAACACCTCAAAGCGTCGTCCACCTCCAGCTGCACGGCCAGCTCCCCTGCCTCGGTCTCCAGCTCCTTGCGGTCCGCCTCAATTGAACCTCCGCCTCAGCCTGGGTGGTCCTTCATCTATTTGCTGATCATCAGAGCGGTGGGTCGGATAGTCACGATCCATGTTACCATGTCCGTTTCACGTGTAACACAACATGGCAAGTCTAGATCGGTCACTCCCTTTGGTGCCTCGCACTACTGACCCAGAGTCGTGTGGCCGACCACCTATAGGTCTGGCCCTCTTGGACCTCTGCTTCATCAGTCTACTGCCAGCTACCGAAGGCTCCATTGCATACCGGCTAGTAGTTGATCCTGCTACTGGAGATTGCTCAGCAAGGAAACTCTCCACTAAGAGGGATCTCTCCAACAACCCCGTCTGCGTCGGGATGCTGTGAGAAACAATTGAAGCTCTAATCTCTTGCCTGAGCCCATGCTCGAAGGTCTGGGGCCTGAAGAACGGGTCCCCTACCATATCAGTGGAGTAGCGTGAGAGGTCGATGAACCTTGCTAAATACATTCCCACTGTCATGCTGCCCTGCTGAAGATGCAGTAGCTTATGTATACGCACCGCTCGAAGGGTGGTTGGTACAAACTCTGCATTGAACAAGCTCTCGAAGTCTACCCACAGAAGTGTTACCTTGTCATGCATCTCGAGCATCATGCTCCACCATCTGCCATCTGCTGCCTGAAGGTGGCTGGAATTAAGGATCACCATAAAGTCTGATGGCATCCCTATATGAACGAAGACTCTCACCATAGCCTCCATCCAATCCCCAGCCGCATGTGGGTCCATCTCTCCCTAGAACCTGGGTGGCCTCTGGTGCTAGAACTCATGCAGCGTGCTCAAGCAGTGTGCATCGCCCACTACTGGGGCTAGTGGCATCAGTGGCCCAACGGGTGGTAGTACCGCTAGTGCCTATGCTAGTGCATCAACTAGAAGAGGGCCCTGTACTGAAGCCTCTTCAATAGGAAGGATGTTAGTACGTACAACTCTCGGGGCTCCAACTGGTCATCCTTGGGGAGGCATCCCGAAAGAAACAGATGGGACACTGTCAAAAGGATATACATAGTGAGGTGACCTGATTTGAGATGATTTAAAGGAAAACTTTTTAAAAAACACATGTAATCAGTGTTTTCATGAATTGAGTCGGAAATCAGAAGTCAGGGTCCTGGTGTATGGATACGTCAGTCGTCGCACCAACACTGGACTCCATGAACTGAAAACCACACTCGGTACTCATAACACTATTGTTTCACAGAAATAAAATATTTAAGTCATGAGTTCTACGGTAGAACCGATGTCCTCTTAAACAAATTGTCATGACCCATCTTCGGGGCACGTGTCATGACTACCCCATGCCCACCTTCCATAGTCCAAGGGATGGAGACTAGCACCAAAGGCGTAAATCCCGATAAAAAGGGAAGGCATTGCCTTTATGAAACGCAAACAAATACACAACCAGAGTACAAGTGGAAGAAAACACTAAGTAAAGCAATAAGACAAGTATGCTGAAAGTACAAAGGGGGCCGGAAATAAAATCCAAACAGTAAAGTACAAGGAAAACATTAAATAGTAGGGAGGTGTCATGCTACTCCTGGATCGTCCTCCGGAGTTCCTACCTGAAGGGTAGGTACAGATGGCCACCACAGCTCTCCACATCCGTCTGTCACCTCAGGGTACAGTCTCGTCATGAAGTCGACCTCTGAGTACCGTCTCGTCGTAAAGTCCATCTCCGGGTATCGTCTCGTCGTGAATTCCACCTCAGGGTACTGTCCAGTTCTACAAGCATCAACCACGATCAGTGTTGTCTGTCAGCTGCATCAAACACAACAAGGTGTGGGCATAGCCCATGCATGGGGTGAGTATAACGATACTCAGTAGGGATCTTGAGTCCCTCAAGGTCTCGCTAAATCCAACAAGGACAAACCACAAATAAAGATCTCAAAAGATAACCTTTACTTAGGTATGTGCCCATACATATACCTAAGTTATCAGGTAACCAATCTCAATCATGAGGAAAACACAAAGGTCATTGACTCAGCTCAAACCAAGATTTTTATTCATGATGACGAAAAAAAACTGCGGCTGGATAACTCCTCCTCTGTCGAGTGTTGTAGTCCTATCATGAATTAGAGGTGTTACACACTAACCTTATACTGTTGAGGTACTCCTCCTATCGAGAACCGCAGGTCAGCCACGTCACAAAGTAGTGCTCCTACGCCACGGGTTTTCCATCTCACACAGTAGTGTTCCCCCTCATAGCCTACAGAGGTACTCCTCTTGTCGAGTACCGCATATCTGCCACCTCTCAAAGTAGTGCTCCTCTGCCATGGGTCTTCAACCTCACAAAGTAGTACTCCCCACTGGGCTATGCAAGTCACTCTAAATCAAATCAGACAAGCAGTCATCAGGACTCAGCTAGCTAAAAAGTCACCGTACTCTGTATTCTCACCTCCGGGAGGATCTTCTCCACAAGCCAATGGTCGATACTCCATGTATCACAAAGCCCCATGAAGAAGTATCACAAAATACCGCCTCATAACAGGGGTCTTAACGCAACATATGACGCGTCAATCAGATACTCGGTTCGTGAGTTATTAGCCTCTTTGTTTTAGGGGCCCGGTTGGTTTCGTATAAGAACCAACCTGACCGTATCTCATCTATACCCCGAACTCCCATGGGGTGTACTCAAAGGGATGGCTATGCTCAAAGAGTGCCGACGCCCATGACAGTTCGTCAAACAGATGTATGGTGCCAAAGATATTGCCCAAGAAGGTAATGGGCCAGTAATGAGCCTAGGTACGGTCCGACCTAGTCAGACCTACTCAGCCTAACCCAAACTGGGCTGACCTGGTCTGGGTCAACCAGGTCAGACTCGTTGGGTCTGACCCGACCCATTGGGTGAGTCGGCCCTCTATGTTTTGACCCGGTCCCCTGGGCCCGGCCCAGCGGACCGCGAGGGCAGTTCGGCCCAATAGTCACCACGTAGGCGGCTCCGTAACTCGGCCCGGGAGACTGGGCTGGTTTGACCAACGACACCGCGGGGGCAGCGTGGGCCGGTTCAATAGGCCGGTGACCGGAAGGCAAGCGGGAAGACCCCGCGGGGCGCAGGCGGGCCGACTGTGCTCCGGCCGACCGCGGGTGCACCGGGAAGGGTGTGGGTGCGCCAGGAAGGGTGTCAAACACCGTGCATCGTGCGGGGTCATGCTGGGTAGCACGACAGGGCACCGCAGGGACGCCGGGGTGCCCCTGGAAGGCCCCTAGCAGGGGCACGGGGCAGGACGCCAGAAAGGGCTTGGGGCGTCGGGCCGGCAGTGCAACACGCCGGGGGGGTGTCGTGCTGCCCCATAAGGGTGTAGGGGGCGCGCTGACAGGGCACCACGGGGGCACCGAAAGCGCACCGGCAGGGGCGCTGCAGGTGCGCGGGCAGCTCGTCGGCAGGGGAGAGGGGCACTGGGTGCGCGCTAGGGGGCCGCAGGGGGCAGTATAGATCATGGAGGACATGGGTAGCGCGACCTTTTTTCGCTGCTTTCATCGCCATCGCCTCATTTACATACCGTCGTGGAGTCATTACAAAAAGAACAAAACATGGGTCGGGCCATGTTGGTTTGGCCTGGACCCTCCGTGTTTACGGTGGTAGAAATAGGTTTATTCCAGTATGAAGCACAACAACCACCGTTCTTCGTTTTGAGAGAAAGGAAGAACATGGGAAAGGTTCTTGCTTTAAATAAAAATAAAACCCCTACCTATTGCTCATCGCTCATTGGCGGATTCATGGAAGGAAGATGACGAAGACCATCATTCTTCGTGTCCGCCACTCATCCCCAATTCCGAGCTACGTTGGCTCTTTGACGATGTTTTGGAGGATAGGTTTCGGGGGAAGTAAGGTTGAAGAAGAATCGCGTGGAAGATCTTTTTTGGCATTCTTCACGTTCTTCGTTGGAGAGGTATGATTTCCCCAAGTGTTGGGAGTCGCAATACTTTACCAGCGCTTCGTCGCTTGGTGACACCGTCTCAAAACCTTCTCCCAACCTCCCTATATATAGGATAGGGGGAGAGTTATGTAACCATCGTGGAATTTTTGACGGTTCATTTATTTGGAACATTCTTAATTCCAACGATGTGGTTACTTAATTTTAAAAGGGGGTCGGACGAATTAAATTGCTTTGGCTCAATTTAAGAGGTTCGTTGGAAATACTTAAGAGTGGAGGATGCCAAGAAGTTTCCCCCACATAGCCTGCGTCAAAACATATGACATGAATCAATTTTATTTTGACACTTAAAATTAATTGACAGTAATTAATTTCACGTCGACACATAAAATTAAAACTCAGCAATTAATTTTTATGTCAACCCATAAAATTAACTGAAAAAAATTAATTTTACGTCAACTCATAAAATTAATTGAGAGCAATTAATTTTACGTCGACACATAAAATTAACTGACTATAATTAATTTTACGTCGACCCATAAAATTAATTGAGCGCAATAAATTTTACGTCGACATATAAAATTAATTGATGGGGGGTTTGAAAGGATTCCTCTCCCTCCCCATTAAATCAGAGGTTAGGGTGTGGCGGTTCTACCACCTACTCCCAAGTGGAGCTTCTAACCACTTTATCCGCACTGCATGTGTTTAAAAAAATAAAATAAATTATTCACTTATTTTATTTTATTAACACACGTAAAACCCCAAAAACTAACCTTCATACCCGATCATCCGCCGTTGAGGTGAAATCCTTCTTAAGAGATAATCGGCACTGCGAGTTCAACGGTGCCCTCAGAAATCGATTCCGAGTACCGGTTCCAAAGTTATAAAACGCCGCTCGTACGTCTACAGAACGTACCCGAAAAAATGATTGGCAAATTTTTATCTTTCACCCTCGACCCACTGCTATCTAGGTTAGGCCATGCCTAGGTGAAACATGCCCCAATGAACTCAACGGTACTATAAAATTTTCAAATCGAGTTACCTTTTAGATGTTATTATTTTTAAAATAAAATAATTGTCACTTAATTATTTTATTTACTGCCAAAAACTAACTTTCTCCGGTGGCTCGTGCCGGCCAAAGTTAGTATCTGCTTAAAGGAAACATACCCTCACGAGTTCAGAGGTGGTCTCATATTTTTAATTTGATTTACCATTTTTGAGTTATAATCATTTGAAAAATAAAATAACTTTAATTAATTATTTTATTTACGGTTATTCCATTTTCGGGTTTTCTCAGAAGAGGCCTGCGCCAACTAAACTTAAGTCACGCCTAGGGTAAACCCTTCATCCAGAGCACAACTGTTTCCTCATATTTCTGATCCGAGTAACTGTTTATGAGTTATTTCTTTTTTTCAGGAAAAACTCTTAGGCGCGTTAATTTAAGCTTAACAAAATTTCAGAAAATTATTCCGGGCACACCGAGCCTCAAAATCAGGTGCTGTCAGAAACCGCGTACTTGTAAAATTCCAAAGAATTTAAGAACAAAAAATTTCTTGAAATTTACGTGTCTATTCAATAAATTCAGAAATTAATTATTAAATTTCCCAATTTCAATATCCCCTAATTAATTAAACAACAAATTATTCCCAATTCACATATTAAATATTCTTTATTAATTCCGCAATTATTGTTTCACAATATAAAAATCTAGTGTCACCAATTTCTAATTTTCAATAAATTAATTATGTCACCAACATAATTAATTTAATCACAAACTCATTTTATAAAAATTATAATGATATTCTATATCTAAATATAAATATTTTTAACCTAGATTTTTGGATTTTAAGAATATATTAACAAACTAAATATTTGGAAAATGATCACAAAATAGAAAAATACACAAAATTTTTGTAGCACAGAGAGGTAGAACGAAATACATATAGAGAACCTAATTTTAGTATCAAAAATATAAAAATTATTTAATTATACATATATTCCCACTCCTAGATCTCTATAAAATAAAAATAAGAAGTACAAACTATTTTAATATGGGAGAAAAAAGGATGAATAATGAAAAACATAGTTGGATACGAGTCTATTAACAAGAGTAGTGAAGATAATTGATCCTTGATTCAAATATAAATGAACGGATATTGGGAAGACCATGAATCTGACTATGATGCTCTAAAATCATTAAAAATTTATAGGGCTGAATGGGAGTTTAATAGGGTGAGTTATAGCAGTTTGAGTGATTCAAAATCTAATTTTTAGGTGAATTAAAAAAATGGGTTTTGGGGAGGGGATGCATGGTCTAAACTAACTATGCACCAAACCTGTGATGATATAATCTTAGTAGTGCACAATTACACCTAAGAGTGTGCAAGTTTTAGGAAACTACATGCCTATCATGAAATTCCAATATGTCCTGGTTTTCGTGGTTTACTTAGATAGGGTATACAGTCTTCCATAACCATTCACCAACCATGCACAACCATCTTTCTTTCTTTAAAATAAAATTTTCAGCCAAACAAACACCAATGTAATGCCCTAACAAAGAGTAGTCAACAAAATGAAAATGTGTACATAAAAATCATTCATAATTCATACCGTGAAAAAGATAAGATCTTACAAATATTTATTTATATTATTATATATTTTAATTCATATTGAATAATAATTACCTATATATCATCCATTTATATAGAAAACTAAAATCATATTTATTTACAAATGTGAACTAACACCTCCTAAAGTGAAATGTTTTTTTATTTCCATAGACACCTAAAAATAATTTTTTTGAAATGTTTATTTATTATATTAATATGTATATTATATTTTCATTATTAAATATACATTGTATAAATCACTTCCTTCCCTTATACCATTCTATACAATATAAAAACATCATCCATGTGTACATGGGTACTACAAAGTCAATAATGTGGATTATTCATTTTATATTTATATAGTGTTATATAATTTATAAAACTCTATTATAATAAAATAATAAAAATTAAAAATATTTAAATAATATAATAAATTTTTTATAATATTGATATCGTATCAAAAGAATCACATTTTTTATTTTACGCACCAATCAATTATAACATCTTTTTTTATGGTTTAACCTCCTAAAAGATAAAATGATTTATATATATAATGTATGAGAATTGTAATATAAATACTACCATTAATAGAAACTAATGTGAAAATTATATGAGTTTTATGTTAATAAAATGGTTACATTAACATGTAAATGATTATTAATCCACCAACAATGTTCATAAAAAATATCTAAATTTGAATAAAAACGATTTCTACTATAAGAAAACTAATTTAAATTAATATTGAATTAATTTTTAATCATATAAATCATTATAGAAAAAACCATTTGTATATATATAAATTATTAAGGATGAGTTGTATGTATTTAAATTAATGGGTATTTAACAGACTTTTTAAAGAATGTTTAAAATAATAAAAATTATAATCATCTGAAGATATATGTGAACATAATTAAATATTAAATTTATAATCCATATTTCAAAGTTATTAATAAAATATATAATAGATATTAATAATCTTATAAAATATTTGTTGTATAGTTTTTTAATATCCAAGAAGATAGTGTCCTAGTGTTTTTCGGAGGTTTTTCTAATTCCTTGGTAGCCGCAATGTGAGATGAAGACATTGAAAAAATTCTTCTTCCATGGAAAACATATGATGTTGTGTCATGGGTGTGGTTATAATATTTGACATGCTTTCAATTTGTATTATTCCCTATCATCTATTAAAGGATCTAAGATGATCCAAGGTGAGCTATACCTATTTTTAAAGAGGTTTCACATTATTATAATACTTTTTCAAACCAATATTTCTTCCATAATTTTTCAATATATCAATAATTCTACATATGTTTTTTTATTTCATTTTATATTATTGTTTTGTTTTTAAATCACTAAAATATCATAGTTTCTTTATGTTTGTAGTGACCAAGTATCATTATTGTAATTCTTTTTTTATTTCAATAACATTAAATGTTAGAGGTATGATATTTTATTCATCTCTTAGTGAATTACGTTAAATTTTAGATTAACCATGGTTCATATAATTAAATGGTATACTAATTATTCAAATAATAGATAAAATATTTTAAATAATAATTGGTTTTAGTTATCACATATTTTTCCATCAATAGTTATAATGGATTTTCATTATACTGGAATATAGTGTTCCATCAATAATACAATTTTATAGAATATTATTATGTTTTTTATCATTTTTTTAAAACTAAATAATGATAATTAATCCTACAATGATATTGTGGTGTGGATAAATATTTACTCAATGTTCTTGTTTAACAAATTTGGCGATTCATACCATTTGAAATAATCCAAAATGATTCACATTACAAGATTGAATTTAAATATTTATTCCATTAGTAATGAAATTGTATAGAAACACGATGATTGAATTATTATTGATTTGATTAATGATTAATATAACTATATTGGAAATTGTTCTTATCTAGATCTTGGTAATGTTGGAAAAATATCATAATCAATTTTAATTCATATTTAACGCATGGTATAACTGATTCTAATGGAATCCCATTTTGGGAACCTTTGATAATTGAATTGATTAAATCAAGTTGAAAAAATTCATGTTTAAAAACGATAAATTCTTAGGTATGAGTGTTCCTGATGTTTACAATGGTAGGATCCCTTGTCTTTGGTGATGTGAGAGCATATTTCCATGTGAATGCATAATCCACTATTTTAGGGCCATTTTTTGTGATGAAAATGATTTTTTCTTCCTTTCATTAATGTTATATAGACATGAGACATGAGTTTCCATGTGATGTGATTTAGGTATGGATTATGAGATATGGTAAGGATGGCCAAAGGTTATATCCATATTCTATTACTATGAAGATGATATCTATGGTGAAATTTATTTTAGTGTTATGGATAGAACCATATATTATTGAATAGGTTGAATATTTTCTTACACAATATTGGGATTATGCTGGATGCATAGTCATGATTATTTTCCATACAAAAATATGGACAATATACGTTTTATATTTATTTTAATCCCCCAAACATGAGGAATGAGGACATTATATTTTGAATCTCTCTTGTAGATACATATGTTTTATTCATAGAGTACATGGAATTAAGTAATGATAATATTTTATTTAAAATTTTCAACCCATGTATTTGGTTCTTTCTCGAATAAAAATGCTTAAGATAAACTATATAATATTATTAATCAATTGGATTATTCTTTGAGGGAATTGAATTTACATGGATTGTTAATGAAATATAATATTAGTAAAATAAATTTATATATAATGAATTATTTAAATTAAATAGAAATGTTATAATAAATTAATGGTCGAAAATTTTCTAATTAAATGTTTTTATTCATATAGGATGCTCGGTTCCTTGTTGTGTAATTAGAGAGTATGCTGGATAATATATTCCACTGATCCTTGAATTGGGTAATTCCCGTCATGTGGTTGAAATTTATATTTTATCTTATATGTATTTGAAATTAAAATTCTACCCCACTATTTTTGTTAGGATATCATATACCAATGTGAAATTGGGTTGTTGTTTTCCCCAATTCCCCCATGTAGACAATGGATGAATTCACCATATAGACCCTCTTTCAGCAGTTAGTTATTTTATGTGTTGGAATGCACGGTGGTATGTTTTCCATATATGTTTATAGAGGGAATTAATAACTATTTAATTATTAAAAATCATGTATATCTATATATAATATCTATTGCATTACTATATTAATTATGTGAATGGGATATTATTCCTTCATATACATAATTCAGGGTATTGGGTGTGATGTAAGATTATGAAATACATGATGTATAATACATTTCATATGGATTGTAGTGGATTCCAAACAATATGTGGTTATTGTAGAGACATGTGATATTGGATAATCAGTTGGTTTGATTGTATAAATGCAACTTTTCAAACAAATACTTGGATATTATAGACTGGATTACATATAGAGATAGATGTCATAGAATTTATAATGTTAGAGAAATGTAGAAAACTTGTGTAAAATCATCAGTGGTCTATCATTGGTGATTTATTTGTATAAAATAATATATATATCATTTCTATGTGTTACATGGTGAGAAATATCCATGGTTAAGATTTGAACATAGTATACCTGTTTAGGTGATGATTTAGTTTTACCTTTTGTTCAATGGATATAGTTTTATTTCATTATATTATCAACTAAAGGCTCAATGAAGGATTTAACTATGTAAACCTAAAATTCTATCCATATGTAAATTTCAATATTTTTATAGTTTTCGAGAAAATGTTCAAGATTGTGTTCAATTTTACGAGATAATAGTTTTTTCAGAGTTATATATGAATCACTGATACAGAAATCTATAACTTCTATTTGTGTTCATGTACTTACATTTCTAGTGGTTTTACTATTGTATGAAATTCCATGAATAGACATGGGATTCTACTATCAATATAAGAATGTTTTGATTGGTGTGTCTATAATATCATTATTGTTTTCATTCTTTTTTATATGGTAATAGCTCTAATTAATGTTCATGGTATACCAAATGTGATGTTAATTGGAACATGGTATAACCGTGGTTTTAATCATGTTGTCCCTATCATTTTTATCTCATTTCTAGACATGGAGGGGTACCCTTTGGGTTGAATGTGTCCATGACATAGTGGTATAATAGTTTTAGGTTAACAGATAAATTGGATTTGAAATAGGGGATCATGTTAGAATGTATTGTTTTGTTGTGAAACCATTTTATATATATTTATTGTGTGATATGATTGATGGATACTTGCTGAGACATAGGTATTTATGGCCCCCTATGATATTATGCATAAAAATTTTATGTTTATAAAACATGCAGCATGGAGTGGCATTGGTTGTGTGCTAGATACCAATATGGTATCATTCATCATTATTATTTGTGAATATGTTGAAATTGGGTATCCCTTGGAATATGTTAAACCATAAAAGAATAAAATGAAATATATATTTAATTAGTTAATATTATGTATACAATATTCTATGATTAATATCCTCTAATCATTATTTATTTTATAAGAAATGCTTTAGGTCAACACCCTAACTATGTTCATCTTAACGATTTTCATAACGATTTTCATAACGATGTTCTATAAGATCACGATATATTAGAGAATGATTAAGATAACCCTTGTGTTAGGAACATTTTAGACTATTAAATCCTTAGTGTTTATAATTACAAGGGATATAGTTTAGATTAAATGATAGACAACTTGTTGAAGGTTATTGAGATAATATATACTTTTTTATATTCTTTCATGGATCACATGGTTTCGTTGAATATTAAAATATTTAATATAAGAGTGAACAAGTGATTGATTTTTTCCATTTGGGATCCTAAGAAGTTATAGGATTCATGAAAGAATTTAAAATCCATTTTTAGATACGGTTTTCTTCATTGGCCATCATGGTGAAAATTCACCAAGAGCTTCTTACACATCAACAATAGTGATTAAACATGTAAGAGTTCAATATCTATTAGAGGAAACTTGTTTATTATTCATCAACAATATTTCTAGTTGATAACTATTGGTAAATAATATTTGTTGAGGCATTTCATCTAGATATCTAGCACCAAGTCACCCTAATTTATTACCTCTACATATTGATATATTTGAAAGAGGAGTGATTGATGAGAGGACAGTGGTTAGAACAACATAGACACTCAAGGGGTCAATTTAGGATTCATCATGATCAAAAAATGTTAAATTGGGTTATTGTTTTCATAGATAAATGTGGTTTTAGATAATACTGGGTTATTCAATGTTTTTATCTTATATTTTCTATATGGTTTGGGGAGCACATTCCATTTCCAAGGGACTAGACTGGTGTTTTTCTTATAGAGGAAGAGTTCATCTATAGTGAGAGTACACTAAATTTATGGGAAGTCATCATGAACAAATTTTTTATCACCAGGATTATCCATAGTTGTAGTTTCTATTTAAGGAGTAAGAGTACGGTGCTTTATCACTAGAATATCAAAGAGGCAACAATGTAAGAACCTCAAAACCATGATTTGATCCAATTTTTATTTATTTTAGATAGTTCATGTAAAGGTGGGCATCAGCAAGGTAAATGTGGCCATAGATTAGGTCATTTCTAACATCATTTGTTTGTTTTTCCAATATCTATTGATGTAGATATCATTAGAGGTACCCTTTTCATACCATCGTCTACGGTGCATGCCAGGATTGATTTAGGTTCTACATAGAGCATAATATCACTTACCTTAGTCCATTCACTGAGAAATTATGCAGAGAGACTTCATGTGCCCTTGGAAATAACTATTATAGATCACACATGGGACAAATAGTATGAATTATGTATAAACTATGAACTACTGTTGGGGAAGAACCTCACTTTGGGAGACTTCATATGTTTATTAATACAACTATATAACATTATCCTCAATATCAACTGAATATATCTGATTCATGATTTTTGTGATTGCATTAGGATACGGGTTGAGTTATTTTATTGCAATGGTAAGAATGATTTTTCAATTTATATTGAAGACCTTTGTTGGATCATAAGTGTTTTCAATATTTATCTTCTTCAATGATTAAATGGATTCATTGTTCATTTGAGGATCAACCGATCATATTTTTTCAGGGATGGTAAATTATATCTAGATATTTTTCTAACGAGGTTGGGTACTAAATTCATAGTCATGAAAAATATTCAAGGATCAATATTCATTTTTTTGTTCCTCATATATTTCTGTATCAACATTGGAAAAACCATCTGAGTTGTGTGATCGATTATTATAGATCACTGATCTATTGTTGTGATCCTTTTTTTGGAATATTGTGTCACCATGGTGTGCTCTTATTTTGTTAATAAGTATGGTCAATAGTTATTTTTCATATCCATTTCATTTACAATATCTTATGTCAGTTCGTAGTAAAGAACCACTGCAATATTCAATTGATTGAGTATTTATTTCATCTGTGGAATGGATCTAGATTTTTATTGAATTTGGATCTGTAGTCAAGATATCAAAAATCACATGTGAATGATATTCTGAATCATATTTTATATGTAATTATTGTAATTATGAGTTTATTTTTATGTTTTTAGTATGACTATAACTTCATCCTTTAAACGACCCATACTTTACATAAATTTTTAATACTTCAAAATTGAAGCATACTTATTACAACATATAACAAAACCATGAAAAGACCGTATAGGTATACTGTCTTTTGAAACTGGGAAACATAAACAACTGGTTCATAAAGCGTCTACATTGTCTCCCATTTATTTCATCATATCTATAGTCCCTTTTGGCATATCTTACTTAATAACTTTCTTCCTAGCCTGGGGAAAGAATACATACAAAAGGGTGAGCTCAAATGCTCAGTAAGGGTAAAAAAAAGATATATCAATCACATCATATTCATAAAAACATAACTTTTAGAAATCCTAACCTGCAAAAAAGATCATAATTTCATAACATGGGATAAATCATAGTAGTGAAGTGGAATCCCAATAATCATTACATAAAACATGAAAATTTGTGGCATACAAACATAATCATAGAGAATCATTTCTTATTAGTCAAGACTCATTTCCAAGACTATCTTAGTGGACAAAGTCCATTTCTGAACCGAGTTCACTCCTCGTTTTATTCCTGTTTCATTGAACCAGTATAACCTACCGTTCCAGCCATGTCTATCTCATGAGATATAAAATCTTTACCCAATGCATTGGAGGGAGATATAGGACCCACCCATCTCATAATGATACCCTTCTTATGTGTGCCACAAAATCATAAACCATACATCATAGCATCACCCATGTAATAAAAATTTGATTCTTAAAAATTGTGACATCATAAAACAATTCATAATAGATAAAGGAATTCATAAAAAAAATTCCATCATAACATAATCAAATCAATGTAATAGTAGAGATAGAAACAGAACCCTATATTATCATAGATGGAAAATAATTTTGATAAAACACTTAAACTCTATTCTTGAGGAAAATATCCTTTCTACTTCAAAAACACTTTTACTTTCTTAACATTTCATACAATTTTAAACTAAATGAAGTTTATTAAAAATAAACATGAAAACATGTAAATAAAGATTCTTGGAAATAATGTTTTAAAAATCCATTCATGCCGTATAAGTAAAAAAACATTTTTCTCGTACTTTTGTCGGAATAGTCAAAAAGTACCTCGTATGAAAAATGAAAAAAGATTCCTTTCATAAATTTTACTAAAAACTCACCGAAGGGTAAAATTTTATTTAAAAAATTGTAGGTGGATGGAAACAATATTACATATTGAGGCAACATGGATGTGGATGATAAAATACACCCCAGTAAATATCAAAGTATAAACAATCTTGGATAAAAATGAGATTGTGATATTTCCCTTACCTTAGGTCCGATATGCTTTGTATGTGTCTGAACCTCCTGTATAATGATTTAAATAATGTTATTGACTTATTACAGAATCATAATTATTGTTATGATGTCATATATAGTCATATTATTAGCTTCTTAGTAGTAATATTTCATTGCCACTTGTTATTCGGGCGTTTGTAACTTTTTGTTCTTATGCGTGTCTTGTCGAATAAATTCTTATTATTCTCTTTAGGTTATAGATACATCATTTCCAGGATGTTATTAGTGTAATATATATCATATTAATTCATTCAATTCATTTATATAATCATTATGCAATGAAGATCATGTAGAACGAGTCGCATCACATCATGGAGATGATATTCCGTACGTACGTACGCGCGGTGATTTCGTTTTCCGTAGGATGGATAGATGGTGAAATAGAGTTGTTTCATACTTATAATAACATATCAGTGTATGAGTGATACTGATGTTATTAGTTCATAATGAAACAACTAATGAACAAGAAGTGGAAGAAGAAATAAAGATGAAAGAATCGGTAACGGACATTACCTCTTCTTTGAAGTGCTTCTTTGAAACCACCTTTTAGGGAACTAAAATTGGTCTTTGAAGAAGACCAGGACCTCTAGGATGTCTCTAGGGAAGTGGAGTGGAGAAAGTGGCAGGTTATGGCCGAGATTGAAGTCTCAAAGTGGTGTGAGGAAGAGAGGGAGGAGGTGCCCTTTTATAAGGGAGGAGAGGGGCACCTTTGGAACAACTAAAAATAGTATATTATTATATAGTCAAGTTCGGTTTTAAATAGCTCCAAATTAATTTATTTCGAAGCTAATGTGGGGATGGGTCGAAATAGGCTTATCCAATATAATTTAGACAAGTTGAGATTCCTATTTTAACCTTATTATTTAGATTTATCATTATGTTAATTAATTTTACTTTTACCTTGTCTTCTTGTGTTCTTATACTATAAGGTTAATAAACTCACTATAACAAGCCAAACGAACCCCAAGTTGTTTATTATTAATATATATAACCATATTTAAGCCATTTGGCCGAACCTTATATTTTTAAGAATAAAATAAAAATTAATAATATAATATTTGTTTTAAAAACTAGTTTATGTCAATTTTGACACTATTTAGTAATATATTTTTGTGAAACTCATAACAGAATGATTAGTTCTAAAACATCTAATTAAATAAATACTAACATGTCATATTAACCTAGAAAATTAGTGGAATTCATAAAAAGTCTCAAATTACATTTATTTGGGTATTTATAACATCAATTATGTCAATATTGCATTAATAAGATAATTACTACATCATATTTGTTTCATAAATAAATTAAATTATTTAAAGTATAAAATTTACAAATAAAATATCATTATGTGGAAAATATTTTTATCTTTCTAATGTATATTTATAGTCGAATTTATCTTATGTATAACCCTATATTAAAAATGATTTACTTATTTATCTTTGTTTTTAACTATTTTAACCCTTCTTTAAATAAATTAATAATAAATGTCCTAATCTAATCCAAGTGGGCCTAAATGGTCCTATTTTATTCCTAAGGTTGTTTTTGGTCGAATTAAACTTATCCAATAGAATTAGGACATGTTTTAGGGTAATAATAATATCATTTTTCCCTTTATTACCCTATTTACTTTTAACCGTGGTAAATAAAAGTAAAAAGTTACTATTCACCAAAAATTATTTTCATCTCATTGAACCACATTTTACTTACTGAAATCAACCGTGTCTCTCATATTTTTGAAATTCCACTCACAGAAGCGGTAAAATTATGTTTTATGAAAAAATCAGTATTTTTAACTACCACTTAGTGGTTTCACTATTCATCAAAAATTAAAAGTTTTCAGAAAAATAAAAAAATTTCACCCTAGGCTAATTTCGATATTCCAAATCCAAAAATTAAGTCCATTTTGAAGAATAAAATTTATAAAATTTCAAAAAGTGGTTATTACTATTCATAACGGCTAGTTTTAATAATATTTTAATATTATATCGTTGTTTAGTGAAACTCGGTATTGCGTACGACGCAAGCTATCGTGGAAGGTCACGATATCGTGTAAAGAATGACAAGAAAGTGAAAGATTCCTTTGATGATTTATATAACATAAAAGTCTCGGGTGTTACATTCTACCCCTCTTAAATGAATTTCGCCCTCGAAATTCATCACTTTGTAACAAACAGATGAGGATACCTCTCCCTCATCATATCCTCAAGCTCCCATGTAGCTTCTTCTAATTGATGGTTCTTCCATAAAACATTTACCAATAGAGTGGTTTTGTTTTGTAGGAATTTTTCACTACGATCCAAAATCTCTATCGGCTGTTCTTCATAAGAAAGATCTTACTCCAGCGGTACAACTTCTGAGATGAATACATGTGAAGGATCAGGTATGTACTTTCTCAGGAGAGATACATGGAACACATCGTGAACTTGAGAGAGATTCAGTGGAAGCGCCAATCAGTAATCTACCTTCCCAACATGATCCAGAATTTCAAAAGTACCGATATATCTAGGGATCAACTTCCCCTTCTTTCCATATCTCATTACCCTTTTCCAGGGAGATATTCGTAAGAACACTTTATCACCCACTTCAAACTCTAGGTCTTTTCTTCAGTTGTCGGCATAAATTTTCTGTCGACTCTGAGTTTCTCTTATGTGTTGTTGAATAGATCAGACATTTTCTGCCATTTCATCAACGAGATCGGGTCCTAATAGCTTTCTTTCCCCAACTTCATTACAACAAGTTTGAGTCCTGCATTTCTTTCCATAGAGAGCTTCATAAAGATCCATATGAATACAAAAGTGAAAGCTATTATTATAAGAAAATTATACCAAAGGTAGGTGTTGATCCCAACCACATTTTAAATCCATAGTGCAAGATCTCAACATATCTTCTAGAGTTTGAATTGTTCTCTTAGACTGGCCGTCTGTATGAGGATGATAAGCAATACTGAAACGCAAATCTGTATCCAGAGTATGCTGAAGACTTCGCCAGAACATTGAGGTAAATCTCGGATCCCGATCAGATATAATAGAAAGTGGTACTCCATGCAATCATACCACTTCCTTTACATATATCCTGGAAAGCTGATCCAGAGAGAAATCCTCTCTAATAGCAATGAAGTGTGCAGACATGGTAAGACGATCAACTATGACCTAGATAACATTATTGCCTTTGGATTTTTTAGGAAGTCATGTGACAAAGTCCACAATGATGTTTTCCCATTTCTATTCGGGTATGTGTAATGGTTGTCACATCCCCTTAGACTTCTGTCTCTCAGCTTTAACTTGCTGATAAACCAAGCATCGAGAGACATATTTAGCAACATCTTTTTTCATTCCATCCCACAAGAAGTACTCTTTCATGTCCCTATACATCTTCGTGCTTCCAGGATGAATAGATAATGAATAACTATGAGCCTCATCCAGCAGCTCCTTCATTAATTCCGGGATGGGAGGAACACAAACCCGATTCCTTAACATTATTATCCCATTATAATTAAGGTTGAATTCATGAACATTTCTCACCTTCTTTTGTTACTCGACATCTCCTTTCTGTGCCTCTTTAATCTTCACATGTATAGATGGTTGAACATTCATTTGAGAAAGATAAGAATTTTCCCCTTCCATTACAATTCCAAGATCCATCCTTTGTAAATCCATAAATATTTGATCTTTTGTGATCCTCATCATGGATAAACTGTCATGGTCTTGTCGACTTAATGCATCTTCCACCTTTTTTTCTTTCCCAGGGTGGTAATGGATTAAGCAGTCGTAATCCTTAATCAGCTCCTACCATCTTCTTTGGTGCATATTCAGCTCCTTTTGTGTGAAAATATTATTTAATATTTTATGATCAGTATAAATATCACACCTTTCACCATAAAGGTAATGCCTCCAAATATTTAATGCAAAGATTACCGCAGCTAACTCCAAATCATGAGTTGGGTAATTTTTCTCATGGATTTTCAACTGTCGCGAGGCATAAGCTATCACCATATAATTTTGCATAAGAACACACCCCAATCCCTTCTTGGATGCATCACTATAGATCACAAACATTTCTCCACTACAAGGCATTGTGAGCACATGTGCACTGGATAACCTTCTTTTCAACTCCTTGAAATTCTCTTCACATTCCCCCGTCCAGACAAACTTAACTCCTTTCTGAGTCAACTTGGTGAGTGGATTAGATAATCATGAAAAATCTTTCACGAAACGTCGATAATATCCAGAGAAACCAAGAAAACTTTGGATCTCAGTTACTGTTGTTGGTCTCGACCATCTTTTGATAACCTCTGTTTTTTCTATATCCACAGATATCCCCTCTTTTGAGATTATGTGACCCAAAAATGAATCTTTTTGAAGCCAAAATTCAAAATTGGTAAATTTGGCATAAAGGTTCTCCTTTCTCAGGGTCTTCAATATAATTCTCAAGTGATCTTCATGTTCTTCCTTGCTCTTTGAATAGACAAGAATATCGTCTATAAAAAATACCACAAATTGATCAAGATAGTCTCTAAAGACTCTATTCATCAGATCCATGATGATAGCAAGGGCATTAGTAAGACCAAATGGAATCACTATAAATTCATAGTGTCCATACCTTGTACGGAAAGCCATCTTTGGTATATCCTCCATTTTGACCCTTAATTGATGATACCCTGAATGAAGATCAATCTTGGAAAAGTATTGAGCTCCGTGTAGTTGGTCAAATAAGTCATCAATGCGTGGGAGAGGCTATTTGTTCTTGATAGTGATCTTGTTAAGTTCTCGATAATTAATGTAGAGTCTCATTGATCCATCTTTCTTCTTAACAAATATAACATGTGCTCCCCAAGGTGACGCACTAGGGCGTATGAATCCCTTATCAAGATTCTCTTGGACTTTCTTCTTCAATTCCTACAACTCAATTGGGGCCATTCTATAAGGTGTCTTTGAAATAGGCAAAGCACCCGGTACGAGTTCTATTGAAAACTCAACTTCACGATTTGGTGGAAGACCCGGTAATTCCTCCGGAAAGACATCATCAAACTCTCGTACAATGGGCCTATTCTTAATCGTGAGTTTCTCACCAACCATTTGAGATAAATAACCTTCATTTAGTGGAATCGAGACCCATAAGGTAGAAGAAATTTTCACTGGAAGGTTATGTTCATCCTTGCATTGATAGACGATCATAGATTGATCTGGAATAGAAATGTGACTTCTCTTCCTTGGCAATTGATATGGGATCCATATAAAGAAAGCCAATCAATGCCAATAATCACTTCAAATTCCACTATAGGAAGGATCACAAGATTTTCAGGAAGCACATTCCCACAAACTTCGATCGGAGAAGAATTATAAACTTTTGATGCGACTTTTGTGCCATTTGGGGTTGTCACAGCTAACTCAACATCTAATTGTTGAGGTAATATGGTGATATCATTAGAAAATTCTTCAGAAATAAAGGTGTGGGTGGATCCAGAATCAAATAAAACATTTGCTACTTTAGATTGGATGGTAAGTGTACCTTTCACCACATCGTTATCATACTCCACATGACTTTCCTTTTTATTTAGCCTTAAGAGTTTATTGACGTCGACCATCATCATCAACCCTTGGATTTGGGCATTGATTCGCATAATGCCCCATCTCCTTGCACATGAAACATTGAAGTGTAGTAGGTTCATTCTGTGTGTCCCTTCCCTTTTTTGCATCATTAGACATCTTCTTCCCATCATTGCGGCATTCAAATGCCCAATGACCTTCCTTTCCAAATTTGAAACATTTACTTGTCCATTTAAGGAAACTCCCTCCATGTTTCTTTCCACACTTTGAGCATAAGGGAATGCTCATCTTCTTTTCAGTGTGATCGTTAGATTTTCCATTGAATTCCATTTTCCTCTTCTTATCAAACCCATATGACTGATGGGTTACTCCAATCTCTATCTCAACTTTGAGAGCACATCGAATGATTTTCTCGTAGCTATTGAATTCCATTATGGCTAACGCCCGTCAAAGACTTGGTTTTAAGCCACTAAAAAATCGATCGATCTTACTCTCAGGTTGGATAATAATACCAGAAGCGTACCTTGCAAGTCTTGTAAAATATTCCTCATAAGTACCAACATATTCATCATCCTTTTCCTTTAGTTCAAGAAAATCCTTCTCCATCTTTTTTCGGAGAATACGAGGGAAGTACTTACTGAAAAATAAGTTCTTGAACTCGTCCCTTTCCATGGACTCAATTTCATCACATTGCCTCGTATTCTTAATATTATTCCACCATTGATCAACATCACCTTCCAAACGATACACTACTAAGATGACTTTATCATGCTCATAACATTGATGAACTGAAAATATCTTTTCAGTAGTACTAATCCATTGTTCAGCAACTAATGGATCAGTAGAACCTCTGAATGAAGGTGGATGATGTCTCATGAAGGATTCAATAGAATGTTGCTCCTTCCTTTGCTCGTTTGGAAGTCCTGCATGATTCACAACTAGAGAAAGTTGTGTGAGCATGGATACAAGATTTTGCATTCCAGCTCCCATAACATTTGGTTGCTCAGGGGGACAATCATTGCATTGACCGTCGCATTCCGCATTAACACAGTTCCTTCGGGTTCCAGCCATTGACTAAAACCAAGAAGAATAGTGTGAGGAACACTAATTATAATAGGAAAACCACATAGTCAAGAATAAAATTTCACACTTAAGGTCTTATCCTAGGTTATTCATGGCAATTTCTAAAACACTAAGATTGTGTTCTATGCTTAGACTTATCCTTAGGGTTCTTACTAAGGCTTTCAAATCGTAGTTTCCAAAGGTTTACTATACATTTCCTCTGATACCAACTTAAACAAACCATACTTTACATACATTCTTAATACTTCAAAATTGAATCATACTTATTACAACATATAACAAAACCACGAAACGACCGTATAGGTATAGTGTCTTTAGAATCTGGGAAACATAAACAACTGGTTCATAAAGCGTCTACATTGTCTCCCATTTATTTCATAATATCTATAGTCCCTTATGGAATATCTTACTTAATGACCTTTTTACTGACCTGGGGAAAGAAAACATACTAAAGGATGAGCTCAAATTCTCAGTAAGGGTAAAGAAAAGAAATATCAATCACATCATATTAATAAGAACATAAATTTTTGTAAATCTTAACCTACAAAAGAGAGCATAATTTCATAACATGGGATAAATCATAGTTGTGAAATGAAATCCCAATAATCATAACATAAAACATGAAAAATTTTGGCATACACACATTATCATAGATAATCATTTCTTATTAGTCAAGACTCATTTCCAAGACTATCTTAGTGGACAAAGTCCATTTCTGAACCGAGTTCACTCCTCGTTTCAGTCCTGTTTCACTGAACCGGTATAACCTACCATTCCAGCAATGTCTATCTCATGAGATATAAAATATTTACCCAATTAATTGGAGGGATATATAGGTCCCACCCATCTCATAATGATACCCTTCTTATTTGTGCCATAAAATCATAAACCATACATCATAGCATCACCCATGTAATAAAAATGGGATTCTTAAACATCGTGACATCATAAAACAATTCATATAAGATAAAGTAATTCATAAAAATAATTCCATCACCACATAATCAAATCAATTTAATAATATTGATAGAAAAAGAACCCTATATTATCTTATATGGAAAATAATTTTGATAAAACACTTAAACTCTATTTTTGAGGAAAATATCCTTTCTACTTCAAAAACACTTTTCCTTTCTTAACATGTCATACAATTTTAAACTAAAAGAAGTAGATTAAAAATAATCTTGAAAACATGTAAATAAAGCTTCTTGGATATATTGTTTTAAAAATCCATTCATGCCGTATAAGTTTAAAAAACATTCTTCTTGTACTTTTGTCGGAAACGTCAAAAAAGTACCTCGTATGAAAAATGAAAAAAGATTCCTTTAATATCTTTTACAAAAAACTCACCAAAGGGTAAAATTGTATTTAAAAAATTGTAGGTGGATGGAAACAATATTACATATTGAGGATACATGGATGTGGATGATAAAATACACCCCAGTAAATACCAAAGTATAAACAATCTCGGATAAAAATGAGATTGTGATATTTCCATTACCTTAGGTCCGATATGCTTTGTACATGTCCGAACCACCTATATAATGATTTAAACAATGTTTTAGACTTATTCCAGAATCATAATTATTGTTATGATATCATATATGGTCATATTCTTAGCTTCTTAGTAGTAATATTTCATTGCCACTTGTTATTCGGGTGTTTATAACTTTTTGTTCTTATGCGTGTTTTGTCGAATAAATTCTTATTCTTATCTTTAGGTTATAGATACATAATTTCCAGAATGTTATTATTGTAATATATATCATATTCATTCATTCAATTATTTTATATAATCATTATGTAATGAAGATCATGTAGAACGAGTCGCATCACATCGTGGAGACAGTATTCCGTACGTACGCACGCGCGAGGATTTTGTTTTCCATAGGATGGATAGATGCTGAAATAGAGTTGTTTCATACCTATAATAACATATCAGTATATGATTGATACTGATGTTATTACTTCATAATTAAACAACTAAGGAAGAATAAGTGGAAGAAGAAATAAAGATGAAAGAATCGGTAACGGACATTACCTCTTCTTTGAAGTGCTTCTTTGAGACCTCCTTTTAGGGCAGTAAAATTTGTCTTTGAAGAAGACCAGGACCTCTAGGATGTCTCTAGGGAAGTGGAGAGGAGAAAGTGTCAGGTTTTGGATGATCTTGAAGGCTCAAAGTGGTGTGAGGAAGAGGGGGAAGAGGTTCCCTTTTATAAGGGAGGAGAGGGGAACCTTTGGAATAACAAAAAATATTATTTTATTACAATGTCAAGTTCGGTTTTAAATAGCTCAAAATTGATTTATTTAGAAGTTAAGGTGGGGATGGCTAGAAATACACTCATCCAATAGAATTTATACAAGTTTAGATTCCTATTTTAACCTTATCATTTAGATTTATAATTAAGTTAAATAATATTACTTTTACCGTGTCTTCTTGTGTTCTTGTACTTTACGGTTAATAAACACACAATAACAAGCCAAACGAACCCCAAGTTGTTTATTATTAATATATATAAAGTTATCTAAGTCATGTGGCCGATACTTAGATTTTTAGGAATAAAATAACAATTTATAATATAATATTTGTTTTACAAACTATTTTATGTAAATTTTGACAGTATTTAGTAATTGATTTTGGTGAAAATCATAACAGAATTATTAGTTCGAACAAAGCCAATTAAATCAATACTAACATGTCATATTAACATATAAAATTGGTGGAATTCTTAAAAGTCTCAAATTACATTTATTTGGGTATTTATAACATCAATTATGTCATTATTTCAATAATAAGATAATTACTGCATCATGTTTGTGTCATAAATAAATTAAATTATTTAAAGTCTAAAAATTACAAATAAAATACCATTATGTACTAAATCTTTTTATCTTTCTAATTTATATTTATAGTCGAATTTATATTATGTATAACCATATATTAAAAATTATTTTCTTATTAATCTTTGATTTTAACTATTTTAACCCTTCTTTTAATAAATTATTAATAAATGTCATAATCTAATCCAAGTGGGCCTAAATGGTCATATTTTATTCCTAAGGTTGTTTTTGGTCGAATTACACTTATACAATAGAATTAGGACATGTGTTAGGGTAATAAAGATTTCATTTTTACCCTTAATTACCCTATTTACTTTTAACCGTGGTAAATAAAAGTAAAAAGTTACTATTCCCCAAAAATTATTTTCATCACATTGAACCACATTTTACTTACTGACATCAACCGTGTCTCTCGGATTTTTGAAATTTCACTCACATAAGAGGTAAAATTAAGTTTTATGAAAAATTCAGTTTTTTTAACTACCACTTAGTGGTTTCACTATTCATCAAAAATTGAAAGTTTTCAGAAAAATACAAAAATTTCACCCTAGGCTAATTTCGATATTCCAAATCCAAAAATGAAGTCCATTTTGAAGAATACAATTTATAAAATTTCAAAAAGTGGTTATTAATATTCATAAAGTCTAGTTTTAATAATATTTTAATATTATATCGTTGTTTAGTGAAACTCGGTATTGCGTACGACGCAATCTATTGAGGAAGGTCGCGATTTCGTGTAAAAAAAGACAAGAAAGTGAAAGATTACTTTGACGATTTATATAATATAAATGTCTCAGGTGTTACAATCCTTGTTCATATGATTAATGAAAACATTGTTTAGAGTTTCTTGGAATTATTTAATGATAGTTATTATAGATGAAAACCTTTAGTACTTTTTGTATTAGTTGGAGTATTAAGTGAATTAATGTTACAGTTTTTTGAGCACATTGGAATAATCAGTTATTCCTGAAATTTTCAATGTCTTAGTTCTAGGATAATGAATATGTAACGTCCCAGTTCCAGAAGCTACCGAGAGTTTTCCTGTACCAGGTTGGTCACATGTCCTGAAGCTCATTTCCCTAAATTCCATAATCTACCAACTAGCAGTGAGGGACTTGGGTGTGATAGTGGGGAAACTAAGCCCTCATTGGAAGAGTAACACAACTGAAGTAAAAAAAGATAATAAATATAGATATCAGTAAGCATAGAAAACTATAGTAAACAGTGGAACACTGAAGAAAGAACAACTGGAGCACATATACATTTAATTTATGCACGATGAATATGTCTATGAAAGTATCCATACAATTCAAAATGCTGAAATAATGCAATAATCCAAAGAACAATGGAATGTAATAAAAACATCCACATCATCTCATACCTATGCTCGGTCCCATTCTCTCCAGCTCCAATGTAGTCAAGTACCTGAAGTAAAATGGTGATTTCCCATACCTATACTTTCAACAATATAATCTGTTTGGGAACAAAAGCATGACCCAAACAGGGTGTGAGACTATATCTGAGTTGGAAACCACTAAGGGATATGTGCCTAACAGTTAGTGAATATATATGGCAGGAAAAAAGGAAAAGAAGAAATAAACTAGGAATTACTCAACAGTAAACATTCCTACAGTTTCAAAGCATTCAAACAACACATATCAAGTAAGCAGATAACCACAAACGGGTAACCCTCTAGGATGTACTCATAACTTAATACCATCTGGTCCTACATAGAAAACACAAGAAACCCTATGGGGAGTACACATAGTCTATCCATTGTGGTTCATCTTTAGAAAATACTCTCTAATGAAGCACTCACCATCAACTCCCCCCCAATAGTAATGAACAGTAACTAAAAGGCACTATAGGGAAGCACATACATCTCATTCCCCTTGTGGCCCACATCGAGGAAAAATAGACACTCTGCAAAAGGACATACGTCAATTCCCTATGTGGCCTCACATTGTACAATAGAAATAGACACTCGAGAAAATACTTTACGTCCATTCTCCCTATGGTCTACTACACTAGGTTATCACTACCCTGTGTATTTCAAACGAGCATAACAATGATAATCGGCCAAAGTAAACCTCAAGAACTACATAGATAACCAGTCTACAACATAAAAACATGTTAGATAAACAATCAATTCATCTAAACAATACAAGTCATGGAAAAAAAGTAGCATCCTAATAGGAAAAACAATACCAAATAGTAAAATCAATCATACTGGGGTAAAACCTCCATATAATTGAAAAATAAACCTTATTATCAACAAATAACCTCTATCCAATCAACTTGGAATAACATGAACAATCAGAAAAAAAACAAGAACATGAAATTCTCTGTTCATAAATATTGGGAACTTTTTCCCATAAAATTCAATGACTATCTATGGAAAGGCACAAACCACCAACCTTGGTGTTGAAGGATCATTATATGTGAACCTCATGCCATGAATCACCAAATTACACTGTATATATACAAAAATGCTCAACACATTCAATTGAGGATAACATGCAAAAAAGCAGCAATCATGAAACAATGATCTGGCAAAAAGAAGAGAATACCATGGAGATCCAAACGCAATCGACAGCAGTCGAATTAGAGAAAAAATGATCGATTGGGGGTATAGAGAAGTTATGTGGTCGTACAGTCTCTCTCGGTTGAACTACACCTAGAAGGAGACGGTATTTTCCATCGGACGTGACCTCGGTATGTTTAATAAAAAAAAGTACATGGCCTATAAATTCAAAGTACACAGTATGTACTTTCATTAACCGACCCCCGCATTAGGCACTCTCCATTTCACCACACACAACCGTGTGTACGACTGTTACATGCCTAGCACACAACAACCCCTCGTAACCGAGTACATTTCATGTATTCATAAAGTACTGATTGTACTTAATAAATTTCCATAAAACTCCCCTTTTTCCTCAAAAACAGTCAAAAAATGTAAACATCCATGAACAAAAGATTGGGGTTCTTATAATATTCCCCCCCTTAATGAAATTTTTCACTGAATTTCCCTATCAAGTATGTGTAGAAGAATAACCCTCGTACAACTCCGACCACTGTGATTGTACATCGTCCTCCCTCTCCCAAGCCTCATCTTGTACTCACCCATGCTGCCATAACACTCATACCAAAAGAACAGACCGGCCATAGAAAACTTTTGTACATCAATCAACAATCTAGATAGAATGATCCCCTAATGATGTGTCCACCTCCAAATCAACCTCTTTGGGTTGGGGAACATGATACGTTTCTGAGAAGTAACGCCGAAGCTAAGAGACCTGAAATATATCGTGCATAGCCCGATACCTCTGAGGTAACTGTGGTCGATTGACAACTGATTGACTCTCTTAAAAACCTCAAACAACCCAACATACCTCTATGAAATCTTACCATGTATCTTAATCCTCTTATGAACCAACCTTAGTGTAACACATAGGATAACCTGGTCCCTGACCACGAATTCCAGAGGTCGTCTCCACTGATCAGCATAAGACATCTATCGAGATTGCGTAGTATCCATACTCTTCCGAATTAACTTAATCTACTCTGTGGTCTCCTGAACAAGATGAGGTCCCAACGTTGCGGCCTCTCCTATCTCCAGCCAACATAAGGGTGATTGAAAATTCCTACTATACAAGACCTCATAAGGTTCCATCTAAATAGTTTCTTGAAAACTATTGTTGTATGAAAACTCTACAAGAGGTATGTACTTATCCCAAGAACCACCATAATCTATGATGAATGCTCATAGCATGTCCTTAAAACCTGAATCATATGCTCGGACTGGCCATCTGTATGCGGATTGGAAGCTATACTCAAATGTACCTGTGTTCCCAAAGCCTTCTGTATCCCCTGCCAGACTTGATATGTAAAATATATTTCTATTTCTGAAACAATGGAGTTTGGAACACCATGTAAATGTACAATCTCATGGTTGTAAAACCATCCCATCTCATCAATGCAGAAAGTCTACTTGATCGGAATGAATTAACCAAACTTTGTGAGTCAGTCAATGGAAACACATCCAGCATCATTCCCTCCAGGAGACCTTGGTAAAACTATCATGAAATCAATCGAGACATCATTCCACTTCCACTCGGGAATGGGTAACTATTAAAAAGGCCCTGTTGGTCACTAATGTTCAATAATTACCTGATAATAGGTGGAACAACTCATGTAAAACCATCTATATATCTCTTCATACATGGCCAACAATATTGTTAGTTTATATCATGATACATCTTAGTGACACTAGGATGAACTGGCCAAACTGAGGAGTGAAATTCCCACATTTTCTCCTCATGAATGTCTACTGACAGCCACACATGCCCTTGAAAATGAAATATCTCATCCTCAACTATGGTCTATCCAGGAATATGATCCTCTCTTGACGCACATTCCCATAGTACTAGTCGTTTAGAATCTCATAGATGCCTCATTGACACTTGGTCTAGAAGAGTAGAGGTAACAGCTATAGGAGAAAGAAATTTTTACCCCTGTCTGTTGTGAACATACACATGAGTCTCAGAAAACATATCCATAAGCTTCCACTCATTGTTGGCCTCCTGAACTGCCTGTATTTGAGTCCTCCTGCTCAATGCATTAACCATAGAGTTTCCTTTCCCCGAAATATAGGCATCTCAAAGTCAAAGGACAGAAGGTACTCAACCCAACTTTGTTGACTCAAATTTAGGTCACGCTGGTTAAGATATACTTGAGATTTTTTTTGGTCAGTGAAAACCAAAAATTTCTCTCCTAGAGGATAATATCTTCAACATCATAAGGAATGAACAACTACTTCCAAATCAAGATCATGTGCCGGGTAATTCCCCTCATGTGGCCTCAACAACGGAGACCCATATGCAACAAATCCTTCTCCCTGTATAAGCACTGCTCCCAGACTGATCCCTGAAGCATCACAATAAACAGTGGAGATCGTTCCCGATTCTGAAAGAACTACTATCGTTGCTAATGTTAACCTCCATTTCAGCTCCTGAAAGGATGACTCCCATGAATCTGTCCACAAGTCCTTTACAACCCTCTTAGTCTGGCCTGTCAGTGGTGCTAATAAGCATGAAATATATTGTATGAAACATCAATATCATTCAGTCGGCCATAGAAAACATCGTACCTCAAAGACGTTCTTCAGTTCTCCAAGGAAACTGGTGCTCTCACTTTCTCTAGGTCTAATGATACTCTAGTATCTGAGATAACATTACCCAAGAAGTTAATTGTGTCCATCTAAATGTGTAATTTTGAGATCTTGTCATATATATAATGCTCTCTCATTGTACTCACTATGATCTCAATATTGGTGGAATAGTCATGTCGAGTGTGAGAGTACACAAATATATTATCCACCAAGGCCACCATGAAGGAATCCAAGTATGGATGTAAAAATTGGTTCTTCGGTTCCATAAGAACTCCTAGGGAGTTCATGTGACTGAATGACATAACCACATACTCATATAGACCATACCTACACTGAAAGGCTGTAAGAGATATATTTGATGGTCTAACGTGAAACATATGATAACCAGATCTCATGTAAATATTCGAGAAAACTCGGGCTCATCGATGTTGATCAAAGAGATCATCAATCCTTGGAAAGAGATATAGGTTATTGACCATCAATTGGTTCAACTTCTGATAATCGACCCAATGTCGGAGGGTACCATCCCCCTTCTTCGCAAATAGGATACGTGAACTCTAAGGAGATGTACTAGGTCAGATAAAACCCTTTTTCTGCAACACCTCCTACTGCTTCCTGATCTCATGTAACTCTGGTGTAGCCATCCTATAAAGAGGAATGGACACTGGTGCTAGTCTTGACACAAGCTCGATAGAAAAGTCTACCTCTCTCTTTTGAGGCACCCTAAAATGTTCTCTAGAAAGACATATCTGAAAAAATCCTCCTCTGGAAGAAAGATAATCTGTGAAGTCCCCTTGTCATCAAGATATACACTAAAAATATAGGATGTAACTCCCCCCAACCCATGATGCTCGGGTCACGCTCTGCTCGCCTGGAAATCCCATTCTCCCTATTAACGAAAAGATCTTCCCCCTGGTGATCTGAAACTCACCCTACGACGAGAGAAATTGAAAACAGCCTGAAAAGGAAATAACAAGTCCATTCTGAGAATGAAATCATATACTATCATCTCTAGGACATAGAGATCCCATAAGAAGTGACACCCACCAACCTCTAGAGGGAACATCTAATAGTGACATACAATGGACGTTCTTGTCCCCAATGGTGTGTCTAGAGTCATGATATTAGAAGAAGAAAAGATACATATCCCAGGGCTCTCCAAAATAGAAATAAATATAACGATATGGGAATCCCCTCTATCAAAACAAGTAGAAGCTAAAACTGTGGTAACAAGGATCATACTTCGAACTATAGATGGACCGAGATCATCCTCCTACTAGGTCTGCTCCACTACAAATGTCTGACCAACACCGCAGCCCTGTGACCCTACCTGGTGACTCTGAGCTGATCAACCCTGTTGTCACTTAAATCTTGGTGACTGACTACCACGGATGTGACCTCCACCTCATCCTGAACAGCTAGTGGAACTCCAATTCTCAAACATATGCGATATTGGAGGCACAACTCTTATATGATGAGTCATAAAATCACCCCTATCCCCAGCTGCTAGTGAGATGATTTAACAAAAATGCTAAATATTAATAATCTTGCCACAAGATCAGCAATCCATTGGGTCTCTTGGTAAATCTGGCCTCTTATGCCCGCTCTTATCGCAACAGTAGCGCACAACCAAGCTACAAGAATAAGTTTATATCCTCTTTGGATCACCGCATAAAGACCCCCTACTTCACATCCAATTTTGATTAGGAGGGATAGAACTCCAGATGTTGAACCGCCCTGGATCTCAACTCCAGAATCCCTCAAATTACACTATGTGATCTGCACCTAGTTGAATATAAATGAGACAGGATTCAACCTGAAGATGTTCACCTGCGACCTGATGTCGTGCTTGTAATGATCCCCTCCTTGCTAGGAATACCTCATCACCTCCAATAATAGGCGTGAAGTGCTGCAACTCATAGAATCATGAAGAATACACCATAATAGAAAGAGTACCCTACTCCATACTCATAAATTCATGGGCTCGATCTGCCCTTGTGGTTTCTAGATAGAAGTAATTATATAAGGCAAGCTAGAACTCATCCCAGGCCATGAACTTCTAGCATCCTAGCTGTGAGATCACATGTCACCAACTCTTGGCGGATTCCCGAAGCATGTAGGTACCACGATTGAACCTCCTCTCTAGAGGCATATAAAGATGCACAAAGATAGAGATCATGTCTTCTAACCATGACTCTTCAACCTTTTTTCCTGCTTCCCCTTTGAGGGTGGGAGGATAGAGATGAAGAAAGGCCTGTGACAACTCTTCCAGAGAAGGGGAATGATTTCGTACTCCTCAGAGTGACTGAATAATCCTCATAAAGACTTCTCGGAATTGTGTATTGGAACCTATGTTTGGAACTATTGCTAGTTCCAAGACTGGCGCAACTATAGGATCTTCTAGGAGTCCCTGATTAGCCATGTTATGTGTCTGATAACTGCCCTGTAACTGGAATACAATCGGAGGACGTCTCGTTGGGATGACTCTGCATGGTCAAACGTGAACCTTTGATCAAGACTATCAAGGACTTAAAACTATAAGGGTAGGAAGGGAAAGGAAGAAAAAAATCATTCATGTTTTAGAAAACATGGATACACAATGTGTATACATAACTACATGATGTGTTACTTAATCCTTCACATCAGAGTGTACTTCTACCAAATCTAGTCTCGAGACACCCCAAACACACGGTGTGTTGTCCTAACACACATTTTGTACATCAATATTCTTCCCCTGCTTGAGTCCGACTCCCCGACTAAGCTACATGGTTCTACTAGAGAAAAACTACATGGTGTGTTTGTGCCAGACATGGTGTGTACTCGACGAGCTTCACCGACCCATGTTGTTAATGACACGGTTGAATACATGTCTCACACTACACAACATTTTTCAGACGGGCACGAAATGTACTAAAGGATTTCTGCCGACTCGTGTTTTTATTTACATAGCTAGATTCCAGGGATTTCACTACATAGTTTTTTCAAGACTAAAACAAAATGTATTAATTATTTTTTTATCTATCTATGTTATTAGTCACATAAACAGACACATGGTCTAAACCCACGGCGTGAACGTCTGGTACATTGCGTGTCCCACCAAATTTTTCCCAACCCAGTGTCTCTACCCACATGTCCATCAACATGGTTAGAGACTACATGGTGTGTATATCAATTACATGATGTGTACGTAGGAAAAAACATTTCTTCGCGAACAGAAGAACACAAGGCATGTATTCAAAACTACACAGCTTGTATTATAGGTTTTTTCTGGATAGTAAGCTTTAAGAAAGTACTTGAAAAGCCCAGAAAAAACAAAAATAGACATTAAGGTGCCATATGCTGATTTGTGAGGGGCCCTACTCCACACGAATCAAAGCTTGGAATCTCATACATGTCATATATAAGAAATAAAAGGCAATAATCCACCAAATTCTGATCAATGAGGGCCCATAACACCTCAAGAACCAATGTTTTGCATTCTTTCAAACAAAACTTTACACAAATCAATACCCTATAAAATATAATGTACATTATCAATGCTTCTATCACAATAGAATGCATATCTATCCCAATATCTATAACAACAACATGCCATGGATTATTCACCCTAAATGGCATAGCCAGAAGGCATGACATAAGATTTATAGCATGTGCATTTATGATACATGAGATGGAATATTGTCATCTCATTGGGTTGAAAAAGAAATAGAACCCCAATAATACCAACAATAACAACAAAAATCATGTGAATCACCCAATGTTGAAATCAAATCAACTGTAAAATTGAAAAACCAGAAAATATATTTCAATAAACGAGGTACATTGGATTTTCCCTATACACGGTTTAGCTACTTTTGAGCACAAAAAATTTCCATGTACATATTTCTTCCTATCCGTAGCTATATGATCGAAACATTAAATCAAGAAGAAATGAATTCCTCTGATACCACATTGTAATTCCCCGGTTCCGGAAGCTGCTAGAGACACATTGTACTCAGTTGGTCACATGGCCTCAAGCGCATTTCTCGGAACTCTAGAGGCTTCTGACTAGTAGCGAGGGCCTTGGGTTTTATAGTGGGGAAACTATTCCCTCATTTTCATAATAACATAGTGGAAGTAAAACTTATAACAAATAGCAGAAGATGTAAACATACCAAACTAGAGTAAATAGCTTAAGACTAATGAATGAACAACTTGAGCACACACACACATATATATAATTGATGCATGATACATATGTCTAGGAAATCATCCAATCAAGTCATTGTGTTGAAATGCAGTACTAAACCATAGTACAAAACAATTACTAGATAGATCTACAACATCGCAAGCCTATGCTTGGTCCCATGCTCTCTAGCTCTAATGCAGTCAAGTACCTGAAGTAGAAGGGAACTTTCCCTTATCTATACCTACAACAATATAATCTTTTTGGGCCCAATACAATGACCCAAATAGTGTGTGAGACTGAATCCCCGAAGTAAACCACCAACAGTTCAACGCTTAATAGTATATGAATTTACATGGTATGAAATAAGTAAAACAAGCAGTAAGAAAGAAAGTAATCAACAGTAAGCATTCCACCACATTCAAATCATTCAAAAACAACATATAAAGTAAGAATATAATCACAAACAGGAAACCATATGGGATGTACACATAGCCTAATACCCTCTTATCCAACCTATGAAACACAAGCAACCCTCTGGGAAGTACACACATACTAACCCCTCTGGTTCAGCTTTAGCACAGACTCTCTAAGGAAGGACTAACCGTTAATTCCCCCTGTAGTCTCATATCGGTAACTAAGAGGTGATCTGTGGAAGTAATTACGTCTCATTCCCCATGTGTCTCATGTCATGGAACTACAAACACTCTCAGTACGCACTTATGTCAATTCTCCCTGCGTTATCGCATCGTACAATAAAAACAGACACTCTGGAGAAGCCCTATTGTCCATTCTTCCTATGGTCTATAACACCATGTTTTCCCAGACCTGTGTAAGACAAATGAGCATAGAATTGAAATGTGGTCAAATTAAACCCATAGAACTACTTGGAAATCCAGTCTACGACATAACAACATGTCAGATAAACAATCACTCCATCCTAACAAAACAATGGATGGAAAACAAAGCAGCAACCTAAGAGGAAAAACTATACCAAACGATGAAAACAATAATACATGGGTAAAACCTCCATGGCATGGAAAAATAATAACTATTCTCAAAAAATAACCTCTATCCAATCAAACTAGGAATTTGAGTAATAATCATGGATGAAAACCAATAACACGCAATACCCCGTTCATGGGTATTGGAAACCTTTGCACATAAAATTCAATGACTATGTATAGAACGGTACAAAACTCCTACCTCAGTGTTGTAGGATTGGTATATGTGAACCTCATGCTTTGAATCTCCCAAGGATACCATAGATCTAAAAAAATGATCGAAATACTAAACTGAGGATAACATGAGAAAGATGAGGAATTAGGAAACGATGCTCTAGTAGAAGGAAGAGCATACAATGGCGATACCAAGGAAATTGATGATGGTAAAATGAGGGAACAAATTCTCGATCAAGGGCTTGGATAAGTTTCATGACTGTACAATCTCTCTCTATTGAACCTGACCTAGAAAAAGGAAAACAAACCTAAAAAAAGATCTGGGTTCATACATAATATTATTTCATTGGGAATATATTGTTCACAAATGGTTTATCTAGAGATCCTTTGATGATCGAGGCAGTTGTTTCATGAGAATAAAAAAACATTGTTTTGAAGATGTATTGTTTCCTTTATTTCAAATACTGTTATAAAATTTTATAAAGATATATTTCGTAGGTTTTGAATACATATATATATTTTTAAGGAAATAATTATGGGTTATTAATGGAAGAAATATTCTATGAAAAATATATATTAGATGGAGAAGTTGATTTGTAATTCAATCCATTATTTTCCAGTAGAGGGACAGTAGTTTGAGGTTATTAGGGTTATTTCCCATATATTTCTAGTATGTGTTATGATACGAAATCATTCAGTTGTTTCTTATATGTCTCAAAAAAAATATTTCCCCATGATTTTAATGATTCAACCCATGATCTCGAGCTGGTGGATTTTGTTTTTATACTGACATTGTGGTAACATTACACAATCTGTGTTAGTTTTTTGTTTTTAAGAACAATAATAGTCAAAGGTATGTCTTCCACAAACATGATTTAAAAATTTAATTGTTATTGTTTTATATTTATACAACACTTAAATATTTTAGATTTAATTTTAGCCTAAAAATGAAACTTCTTGGTATTTGCAATGATCATGATGATACATAGTTTTTCCATTCATGAATTTGGTGATTCCTAGAGTGAGAAGGAATAAATCGATGTAATTAATGATGACATGGGAGAGGATAGAGTTATATTTAATCTATTTCATATAATAGTTAATTATACGTATTGTGAGAAGGAAGTGAATACAAGACTTGGTTGTTACTATTGTGGTGGTATTGGGGGAATGTGTTGTGACAGATGATTACATTGATGGTTAATATGAGGATGGACTACTGATGTTGATGTTTTAGTATATGATTTTAAACCCTGTGGTGGCGCATGTGTATTTTCTATGAAATTTAAAAATATTACTTGTAGAGATACATCCTATCATTAGAAAGGTGTACTGATATCAAACACTTCAGTTCTAATTGGGGATTTTGAAGTGCATAGTTACAAAATTTTGTATTCGCTATTCGTTCTGATCGAAGGAGACGTCCAATATCACAGATCACCATGGTTTTCTATACATGATAGTATCTCCTAAGTGGTTATAAGAGAAAATTTTTAATAATGCTTTACCTTTCTATATAGTAGGTATTTTTGATATATGCGTCGTAGTTAATTGTTTGATGATATAGTCAACTTTATAATACATAAAGAGTTGAGATCACTAGAGGCTTTATTGAAGATGTACTCATTAGAGGCCATGAGACTCCTCAGAGTATTTATGGAAAATATCTATGAATATGTTCCTCTTTTTAGCACTAGTTTTTAACTGGTTTAAAACATGATTTTTTATTATAGTCTTTATTTTTCACATCATATAATATGTATATGGAAATTCACATTGAATAAACTATCGATAATTTTGAGGACATGTTGGTTTCTTATGGATTTTTTGGATGTTCATGGATGCAGAAAATTACATGGGTAGTGTTTTCATAGAAAAATAGTTTTTACACCACCTTTGGAATGTCACCGTTTGTAGATTTTTATTTCCCACCATTATATTGATTGTTGATCTTGATTGGGTCCAAGGATTCAACATATCTCAATATAGATTGAGTGTATAACATTTTAGATATGATTTATGTAATTTGTGAGCAGGTGAAATTATTAAATTATCATCACAATTCTAAAACAATTTATAGAAGGTGTCCTTATGTTTTTTCATTGTCATTAATGTTTGTATAATGTTGAATTGTAATCACGAGAAGTGACGATTCACTCGTGGGAGTATGATATATCCCAGGATTGTCAAGACTATTTAGGTTTTGGCTCATTTTAAGCCATATAAAAATAGATAAAACTCCCCACACATGATCTAGAGACATGATACAATTATTCTGTTTTAGCTTAAATGATAACCTAATGATGAATCTCACATAATTGACTATTTAGATCAATGTAGATGTTTATGAGATCCTTCATATCACAACTTCAATATCCTTGAATTCCATGAGAGGTTATTTGAAAATCATTGCATTTCTCTAATTCATGTCATTAGCAACATAATGGAATAGATGTTAACACCTATTAATTTGTTTCACGAATTCACTTCTAGTAAATAGATATCATTATTTTCTATCTCATTTATTTCATAATTTACAATTTTTTTAAATCCTATTTATGTATGATGAGTTGGTTATATATCTTGTGTTATTTTTTTGTATTTGTACACATTGGAGTGGTATCATAAAGTGTTGATTTTTTAGGAGCCTATTTGGGTTGTCAAATTGTTTTTTTAACTATTTTCGCTTTATGAGGTTGTTAATATCTTGAGATAAAGAGATCATTGAGATATGTATGACATGGTTGATTATCATAATACAATTTTATCATTATTTATCACATGGATTTTTTTAATTATAGAAAATTGAAGTGTATTGATAGGTATTAGAGTTTAGGAACCATGTCCTTATGTCCAATGACATTGTGATTTTTGGTTGTTGAAGGTACCTGATTAATGATTCATGTATATTCGAGGTGTTTCAGTTGGTATGGGATTAGTTATGATGAAATTTTTTTTCCATTGCATGGATCATGGGGCTTTGATTTATGTAAAGTGGTTACTTCCTGGAAGTTTTTTCTACAATTTATGTTCTCGCAATGTGGGAATTTTTGGCTGATAAATTATTAGGTGTGGTTGCGTAATTTAAGTAATATGCAATGTAGGCCCTTCACCTTTGGTCAACCAAGAAGGATTTGATATAAGAGACTTCAATGTTATTTTTTTGTTGTTTTTGTACATATGAGGCATATATGAAAAGGAATGTATGTTTTTTCATAATAACCTTAATTAGATAATAAGTGATGTGAAGTGTTTGTTATGGTTTCATTGTATTTCATCTTTATTTGTATATGATATATTATATATAGGGTGGTGCGGATCTATAATATGATTTGACAAACAAGGGTTGTGGGATCGTCCAGAATGGGGTCATTATACAACATGTGTCCGGATGTTCTACAACATTGCCCTATACGATTAATTAATTGTTCTATATATATATCTATAAATAACATTGAGGACCTCAATCCCACATTTCATTGAATCATTTCTCTTAAAATCTATGTGATAATGGTTTATTTTTAAAGGAGTTTCATTTATGTTCTGTTAGGGACATATCAACAATAATGTGAATCTAAGAATTATTATATTTATTATGTTTTTGGATGCTATATTTTCCCTACCCATATTCGTATGCTGAATGAAGCTTTCTAGAAACTTATAGGGTGTATTATATAACATATAGGTGTGGAGATGGGTGGCCGACCCCCCACTCTAGTCATGTTGTCATCTCTTGAATGTGTTTTTTTCTAGTACCCATGGTGGTTAATTTACCATATGTGTGTGTATAAGGATATAAAACCATGTTTTTATTTAAAACAAAATATATCAAAATATAGTATCTAATGGAATATTATAGATATGTTGTTTATACTCTGTGATGGCTTGAGGTACCTCACTCTATGTATGGTATGTGACAGATTGAGCAATATCAACCAGCATATTGTACACTCCATATAGGTTGTGTTGGACCCAATAAAAATTATAGTCACCATATTGATAAGTGGTATGGGATGATGAGAGGATATTATAAATGAGGTCCATGTTTGGATATTCTATCATGTTTTTTATGGGATGAAATGGATTTGTAAATATATGGATTGGGATGTATGATGTTGTCTTGAGAAAGAAACTAGTGGAGATTTTGTAGAATGGTGCCCTTGTTAAGTTGTTGTTATAACATATGATATCTCTCATATGATTTACTTGGTTATAGATATCCATCGTGTGTTTACGAACATAGGATGCATGTTTTTCTGAACTAGATTCATTTATGTTTTACTAGGACATAGTATTATTTCACTATAATTTTCTAGAGATGATCTGGGGTAGGATCCTATTGAGTGTACATATTATGATAACTATATATATATATAGTTATTTTTAGTTCATAACGAGAATGTTTTAAAATGGGAGGAATTTTACAGGATCAGGGTTTTGTAAGAGGTCTTTGGGAAATATGGTCTCTAATAATTATTCCTTCTATGTGATAATTATATTTTATTTAAAGATGATGAAGTCTTTTATAGAATTAAAAATACTAACATGGGAATCTTTTAACTATATTAGTACGAAATTATTAGTCTCTATGTATTATCTCTCTCTTACAAATCATTAATATAGATGGTAATTCCTCTAATTTAAATTTTTTATATAACCTTACTGCTAGTCGCTATCATGAGACATATTAGAGTCCAGACTTAGGTGGTTACTATGATCCATCTCTCATTAAAAACCAACGTGGTGAACTCTTTACAAGGATATTATTGTGACATAATTTTAGGTTTTTATCAAATCCACTAAACCGTTTACTATTTGTATAATGTGATTATTTTGGAGAGGAAATAATACTTATAGATATATTGTAATTTACATGTACTATTTATTATCCATGTGACATTGTACCATATCTGTTATTAAAAAGAAATAATTATTTTTTAACAGGCCTAAAAATGGGGGTCTAATATTCCTCATATGTCATAGATATGATATCAATATCATATTTTTAATATTATTAGTTATTACTAAATTTATATATCTAATTAAAAATAAATATTGCCGAAAGATGTTCATGGGTTGCAGAAAATATAAATTTTCTATTTAAACAATTATAATTATGATTATGAGGGAAATAAATTATCCCTGTCTGATATTGGAAAAAAATTGTATATGTTAATACATATGAGGATATAATATAAAATTCAATGGGTCATTTTCAATATAGACATAATTTAATTAATTTTATATTTGGTAGAGTATAGTATATATTATGCCTATTCAGGACTTAATTGAACTCCATTGGGAAATAATATTATGTAATTTCATATTCATTATTTATGATCATCATAATATGAATATGGTTTTAGTTAGAATGCAATCTATGCTCGATTTCTATGAGTCATATTTATTAAAAATGTCATATTTAATCTTTCGTAGATTTTTTTTGATAATTAAAATCCTAATTATTTTTGTTGGTATTATGAAATATTGATTCCATTTAATTATTTAAATGTTGTGTTAAATTTTCATTATTGGATAGTTTCATGATCCATCAACACCCTATGTTGTATGATGTTTAAAAAATACGACAAATATATTGAAACATTTTCACATTAACACCTTCTAAAGAAGTTAATATTAGTCAATGATAGATTGGTGACATATTGTTATCCACAACCCTTGATATTATGGCCTCCCAATATAGTCTTAGAATTAGTTTTTATTTTTTTATTAACAAAATTTAATCATTATTTCATAATCCAGAATTTTATTTTATGAAGATTTTATAACCGAAAGCATTAAAATGTATTCCATAACCATTAATTCATTGAATAAAAATTTCAAAACATAATTCATTTATTTGTTTTTTATTATAAAAAAACATATTAAACTTCAAAACATCACAACTCATAACCACAAAATGTATTTACACAAAAGAAACAAATTGTATCTACATAGAAAATTAAATCAATGAAAATTGATGAGAACCCACATTAATAAATTCTATTCTTTTTCAATCGCCCCCTTAATTATCCAATGTAATATATGGTTCTATATTTATTCATTGGGTTCAAGGTTTCTAGGTTGTTTACATTATTTTCACTTTTTCATTTAATTTTTTCATTTTTTTCATATCATTGTTTTTCATGTAATAGACTAATGTTTGACTATAAAAAATATTCAAAATCATATTGATTAAAAAATTTCAATATTTTGATTCCACATATATACTCCAATAGACATATCTATTTTTATTTTATTTCAAATATGATAATTTTATATTGATTAAATAGTTCATAAAAATGTATTAATTGAATAAAAATAATATTTTTAAATGATTTTATATATTTATATTCCATAAACACAAAATATATAACACCTTATATATCTAAAAAATCCATTAGGAAAATGTATATCTATCATATAAATATATATGGTAATTTAGACCACATTTATCTCATAATGATTTACACTACCTGTTATTGATTAAATAAAGGATTCCCTTAAAACCTAAATTGATGATGATTATCCTGAGACAAGATAATGGGAATGCATTTTAACACTACCAAAAACAAAGTGTAATTTATTAAAAAATCATGATGGTTGTTCAATTGTTTTGAACCCTTTGGGTCTTCCCTACTATAATAATTGACACATTCCATTACCCTTATTGATATACTGTACTTCCAATTTTAACCATATATGGATTTTTTCAGTAATATAGATAATATAAATTTTAAATATTAATAAAATATTTATTATCAAAATAAATAATATCATTATCCCAGTCCATATAAAAATATATCCCATTTATATGATTTAAAATTTAAATTTAGTTGAAAATATTATTATTTTAATTGAAATTAAATTTTTATGATATTATATTTTTTTAGAAAATTAAATACCAGAAAAATTTATATTATATAGGAAGAACTTATTTATTTTAATTCTCAATTATTATATATAAAATTCATAATTAATATATATATATTAAAATGTTTATAAATAATCATTATAATGACATATAATATTATTTATATTTATAATATTTTGATATGTTATTGAAAAATCATGTCATTATTTTTTGTATGAAATGGTAATAAATATGTATATAAATGTTGAAAGAGGTTTTCATTGAATCATAATATTCATATGATCGGTACAATAATTGTATTTACCTCAAATAAATATCATCAATCATATAATCTAATTTAATAAGTTTACTATATTTGATATAAATTTTGATAATATAATTATTAATTTATAACAAATCAGCCACCAAATTAACAAGATAAAACAGAAGAACATTTTTATATCATATTTTTAATTCAATTATCATGACATATTGATTATATGATATACTTTATAATGGATTGTTCACATGAAAAAATAAATATCTAAACCATTTATCTATTATAAAATTTAAATTATATTTTTTTTTCATTGAATATTGATTCATTTTAAATATCAGCACACCAGTTCTTCGATGAATCATATGGGTAAAATAAATTCCTATCTATAATTTGTAAACTTTATCATATAATTATTTTAATGTCCCTTTTTTAAAAATTGAAATCATGGAAATGTTTTCATATATTTTATTTTTGTTCGATTTGACATCAATATTTTTTATACATAACTAATTATCTCGATCATTATTTTAAAATCTCATTATTCAAAACATATTTTCATAAAAGGGCTTAAATTGTTTAATTTTTTGTTGTTGTGGTAAGTCAAAATGTATAAATTATACTATATAGTTTATAAAATATCCTAGAAAACCTTGATATAATTACTATATATTTTCATTAAATGTTGAGTTTTTTTAGAAAATATCCATCAATTAGAGGTTGACATGATATGAAATTATTATTCTCAATATTTTACTCATTTAGGAGTCTATTCTGATATATTTATGTGAATGTTATGTTGTGAGTTTTATATAAATATAATTGAATAAATTATAGTATCTTCAAATTTGAATATATATCCTAGAAACATATTCAAGTGATTAAAATTATAAATATTCAATGAAAATATAAACATTGTTAGAAAACCTAAAGTAACCCATATCACAGTATTATCATTAGATGTCGTAGAAGTACAAATCAAAAATTTATTTTAATATTTTCTGTAATATAATTTTCTAATTTTAATTTATTCAGACATCCTATGAGATGTTTCTAAAAAAAATTATATTTTTTTAAAAATATTCATATAGATTAATTTTTTATCTCATTATTTATATTTCTCAAAATAAATTCTTTTAGATTTTAGATTACATTACGTTTCCTCCATGATTATTTTGATATTTTAGTTATTATATTACTCAATTAAATTTTTCATATTTGTTAACATTGAAAAATATATTACCTCGTTCCATTCCTGAAAATTAATTTTTTATTAATACTAATCACCAAAAACATTACACATCCCAAATATCCATCCATTATTTCAATATAACAACCTTTACATTCAGCATTCATAATCAACTCCTGTTAATTTATTTTGATAACATCCAAGAATAATTATGATATTTTTAATTGCATTATAATTAAAATGTCTCATATTTTAAGAAAACAAAGAATTTAATCATTCCCAACCCTTATCTATTTAAATTTTATCATGTTATTCTATACACAATTAAATTGACAACATATTCTTTTTTACAAGATGATATCATAATAAACAATCATATTCCCTGAGAAGAAACAACTTTCATAATTCTCTCAAATTAACATCATTCTGAATAATTGTTTATGTGTGTTTATTTTAGTCTGTGTGTATATAATATTCCTATATATAGTAGTAATGTCTCTATATCATTAGTGTAATATTAGAACTCAAAAGTCAATATCTTTAATTTGAATTTTATTCAAAAAATGTTTTATCTATTACCAATGAAAATATTTCAATCATTGATTTATAATTAATATTCAATGAAACTTTTTTTATGAAGCACAACAAATAACTCTTAATTAATTACAATATTGAATATCAATAAATGGGTATTTACAATTCTCTTCATGAATTCTGAATATATATTTTGATATTAATTTTTCAATTTGTTTTTTACCTATTATGTTTTAAGAAAATTATGAAATTTTATAGTTAATGATATTTTCTAATAAACTATTGTTTATTTTAATATTCTAAAATAATACATTATATTATAGATATATTAATAGGTATTTGAAGCTTCGGATGATCCTTTTTTTGAAAGGTCGATATATATAATTAATAGACATAAGATGGTATAAAATTTTAAAATTATAATGAAAAAAATAATAAATATTAAATTTCCTATGTAACTCATTTTTCATATAAGAGACTACAAAATATTAGAAACTAATTTTGAGGTCCAAAAAATTGGTTACTATGTACACGAATATCATCATAATGTCATATTATAGTTTTATCTTGATAATCCTGTAATACACTATTAATTTAATTCATAAACATAAAATCAATATTTTTAATGCAAATATTACTTAAAAATATAATTAAATACCATATAAAAATCTATGATTGATATATCATAAATATTGGGTATTGAAAATGATATTTTAAATAATATTATTTATTTCAAACAATAAAAAATATTATATGATAAAATAGGTCATAAAAACAAGGAAATAAAAATATTTTTTTTATGAAAATTATATTTATAATAATATTATTAGTCCACTATCATATTGAAAATCTCGTTGATCAAGACAATATTTTCTCCCAATGATAAGACAATTGGATAAAAAAACATATTATATTATTCATTAAATTTCATAATTTACTACCCTAATTCAAGAATAACAACTCTACTAGGAAGATTATATATATTTATTTACTAAATAAGACAAGATAAATTGATAATAAATAATTAAAGTTAGGATAATTATATAAAATCATCATTAAATATATAATTATATTAATATACAATTTAAAAAAAAATTTACTATAAAATTGTTTTATCATTTATATATTTTCTATGATTTTTTTATTAACCAACTAATTAACTTTACGAGGGTTTTCTTTGGATTCTTTGAAAAATTATATTGGAAACCTTTTATTTTAGGAAAAAAATCATTCCATATATTCTTCTCTAGTACTGACATATTTACCTACATTAATATACATTCATGTAAAATTCTGGAGCAAATACATCCATAAAAGTTTCCCATCATGAACTATTGATATGGAATTTGATTAATGACAAGGTAATTCAATAGTATTCAAAATATATCATCATTAAATATAATTTATCTAATCAATATACCACTATGTGTTATGAATAATAAATGAATAAATTTTATATTGAAGGATTTATTTCCCATTCTATTCAGTCATTTATGATATAATATCATTCAATAAATAAATATAAAAGCGATGTTTAATTTATCATTTTCAATATAAATAGAAAATATGTGGATTCTTATTATAAATGTATTGGGAATGTTATCATGACCACAAGAACTCATGATTCTGTAGATGAGAATTACTGGGATATTTTAAAACACAATCATGATTCCAGACAATTAGTGTCTGGTGGGGACGTTAAGCCTAACCCCAAGGCAATCACTATTGTATCCAACAAAGAAACAATCCACATAGTTACCCATCTTGAAGAATATATAGATGCATGTAAATATATAGAATAATCAATGATATAACTACACTAGTCACATTGAGCACATTTAATGACCATTACATTGATGGTATTCACATGTTTGAGCTGAAGAAAATATATGATATTATACATTAAACTGCAAAGATGCTATATGTACATGTGTAATGGTATACACATCTGGATGATGCATGCCCCTTATGTTTTATAGTAGATAGTGATGGGATTGTACCAAAAGAATATGTCCCTCTGTTCTAACAAGCATATTATTGTGCTAATGAGGTAGATATTTATGGGACCTCATAGGCAGCCAATGTTATGGAGTAGAAAATGGTGAATAATTAATCGAAATATGGTCTAAATGTAAGAACACATACCAATACATTAGTTAAGGTTATATGTGTAATTTTAACTGATGAAATTGGGATCTCAACATCCCCCGTTGTTATGATGCACCTAGGGATGAATAAAACCCTTCATCCTGCTTCAAGGGCATGCTCACAAGATAGTTCTTTTGAAGATGATGGATGCATGGCTCTAACAGATAGAGGAACGTCAAAGTAGTATATAGAACCTGAAGGGAATGTCACTGTGCAGGTTCAGCCCAATTATCTCAAAACATAACTGTGGGAGGGGGGGTTACATATTCTATCGTCAAAGGTGGATAAAAGGAAACCTTAGATGGAATGACCTTCAGAACTTGAGAAATGAAACAACATGTTCTCGATTCTAAATTTAAATTCTAGTATGATGATGTGTATGACATTAAAATGTCTATCCATCATGAGATTTTATAATATTTATACCATATGAAGTAATTCATTAATTAAGGAATAAAAAATATGAAATTAGAAGCATCAATAAAGGGTATAAAAAGATAACAAAGGGAAGAAGAGGGCATTTATAGATGAGTTTGGAATACAAAAAAGGCCCCCAAATAATGTAAAACCCCTTAAACAATGGATTTATTTTATTAGAATTATTAAGGGCTTGGGAATCCCTTCATGGGTAAATCCCTTACACACATTATTATGGTCTTCAAAATATTTTTATTGGAATTGATAAACCAATAATAATCACTGGCCATTGTAATACAATTATTTGGAGAACACGTCATTACAATTGTGTCTCACAAAACATGGATGAATAAAAAATGGATCATTTATTTTTTTATATCATTAGTTCATAGAGGTCAATGATATTTACCAGAATACATAGATCATCACAATATCTTTCTAAATTATATGTTTTTCTTTATCACTCTTTTTTGTTTATGCATCCACATCCTACATCAAGAGGTGTTAACTATGGAATGAAATTGCGGACATTTTTGAAATAATTAATCAAAATAATTAATTATTGCGTATTTTTATATTTTTATAACAGCATATGAAGAAACTAGTTATAAAATCAACCATTTTACCTCGTTTGGGTTCTCATCCTTTATAGATCACTGTAACATTGTAGAGGTTCCAATTTATAGATATGAATTCAAATGGTGTACAAACACCCCGAACAATTGAAAAGAAAGTATAACTAATATATTATATGTCCATATGGACGTTAGGAGATCTTAAAATGGAGTTTCTATATTTCCACTTCCTAAAATCCATTTTTATCATAAACCAATCATGGTGGAAATATCAATGCATTAAGAAGGGTTAAAACACGTCCTAATTTAATTCGATATTAGATGTCCTGTGGCTCTTGGATATGGGGATAATTTACTATCGGCCTAAAAATTAGAACCTATTGGTATACTCATTCATTGATTGGATAGTAATCCAAATCATTCCAATAATCTTCTTAAATAATGGAGCAAAAATTTATTTTCCAGATTGGATTTGAATAATGAAGTTGTTGAGGAATGAATGGATCACTATCATATTACTGATCAACATTTGAATTGTCTTTATAGAGTTGAGATACAAAATCATAATAGGATGGATAAACTTCATTGGATCAGGTATTGACTGTATAAAAATCCGATTAATCATAAATGGCTCAAAAATTGAGACTAAAACTTCAAATTCATTCATATAAACTATAATGAAGAAAGGGTCTGAACATGGAATAATAAAATAAACATTAACGAAAACCTCTTCAAATATGAAAGTGAGGTATCCCAGTTGACTATGGAGCATTTCATAAGATTTTAATATGATAATAGACTAGTCAACATACAAAATATAGTAGATAACATTACTCCCTACACTGAGGGGCATGATAATAAAGCAACTATAATGGCTCCATCGAGGGAGGAAATCTAATATTCTACTTTCTACCACAATATGGACAACAAACCTGGACCCAATGGATTTAAAAATAATTTCTTCATGTTTTACTGCGGTATAATGTAGGATTATGTAACTTCGGAATAAGGTATTACTTCATTAACTCATACATGCCTCATGGGATTAATGAATGATTTGATACTTTGATACCCAAGAAGGAGATCACAATAGATATCAATGACATACGGGTCATTTCCCAAGGGGACAAAATATGAAGATTCATTAGTATGATTCTTATGAAAAGGATGGGGGACATGTTAAGTGATTTATTACATTGAATCAATTTGGATTTATTCCTGGTAGGAACATCCAACATTGTGTTTTCATATCCTAAGTGGGTGTTAAATTTTTGAGGTGGAAAAGGAATGATTATAATTGTTCTCTAAAATTTAACATAACTAAAGACCATGACACATTGAAATGGAGTTTCCTATTTTATGTTCTAAGTATTTATGGATTCTAAATTATGTTCATCAAGCTCATCAACATGATACTCAACTCATTTACATCTTCCATTCTTATTAATGGAGCTCTGAGATTATATTATCACTATACTCTATGTGTGAGACAAGGTGTTACGGTGTTACAGATTATTTTTTAAATTTAAAAAGATTATATAAATTGAATCATCAATGAATTATCTCTACATTTCCTCTACAAACATATCAAGGACTGAATAAATGACTAAATTCCTCACATCTGATTTATACAATTGATATAATTCTTCTATTTTATGACTCAATAATGACTATGTCATCTATTGAAGACTTATTTTAACATTAGGAGGATATTTATGGGGAAAAAATATGGTTGGATTAATATATCATTGTCTATAGAAAAATTATATAAATTCGTAGAGATAACAGGATTACAAGAAGTATTGGGGTAAAAATGGTTATCTCCCATTATTCTAAGTTGGTGTTCCTCTATTTTGGATAATGGCTAAAAGGATTTAATTTGAAGATATATGTCGAGGAGTTATGAAAATAATGGCATGGTGGAACATAAAATTCATGTCTCGGGTGAAAACATGAGTCTTGTTAACTCAGTGATCACCTCTATTTTTGTTTAGTCATTATCACATTATAGATGGACTAGGAGACTCTAAATGATCTTCATGGGATAGTTAGAAAATTAATATGTACTAGATAATTTTATGTAAATTTTTTTTCACTATTTCTTATAAGGAGTATATTAAACCAACTTAATTAGTAAGTATTCAAATTAATGACCTCAATACCATTAATAATGGCCTTAATGGGGAATTCACTTAGAGACATATAATATGTGATACTTCCTATTATTTTTTTGTGAACAGGTCTAAAGGGAATCTCCTAAATGGTTATAAATACAACATTACATCATCTATTTGGGAATACCTCATGTATTGTTTCAATAAAATTATTTAGTATAAACCATGGTTTTAGATTGGTGACTCTAATCATAACATCTATTTTTCCACATGGCTGGATATCTCTATGAATCATATAATCAATATTCCAACTATGTATTCTCACATTTTTATTTCTAGCATCTTGTATATATTAAAAAATGTAAATGCCTTCTTCCCATTCAACCTAATATTGAAATTTAAAGGCATTGATTCATGGATTGTTACCCTATCATTTGGAAGCACAACCGATATGGTCACTCACACACCAAGGATTCCTATACACAAGAATGTAGTAGTACTACCCTAAAACTAATATAGATAATTATATTCAAATCCAACATCATTATAACTTCCAATTTCCTACTATTATGAGAGATGTGGTTGCATCGTCTGTCCACCTAAGATAAACTTCAATGATTTTGATATCAATGATTTCTTTTATAAAATATCTATCATCAAGAAAAAGAGTATATAAATTAAATTTTTGTGGAATATTCTTTTTTTTTGTTCCTTATGGGAGTTCATAGGATCTATCTTTGTCCTTAAATTTAAAGAAACATGTAGTTTCATTAGTTCCGAGAGGAAATATACAAAACCAATTTTAGTGAATAGATTTAGATTCTGTTATTTAAAATAGTTGGGTCTCTCCTATCTTCTATATTGAATGATATAAATGATAAATTCATTTATTTAAAAAACCCTCTCTAAATATGGGAATGATCATACTACAAAATATTTTTTTATCAGAATCAATAGGTCAAACAGTAGGTATGAAAATCAATATGCATGATCTAAATATTGTTATATTATTGGGTGTTGTAGGTTGACCAACTAATACTAAAAATATCAGGTTCATTAGTTGGATCTATCCAGTAAGACCATGATTTATTTCTAAAATTGTTAGGGTAGCCTCTTGTATGCCTGGACCATTAGGTGGTGGTGGTTTTCTTTCACACATACTGATTATTTTTCATATGATTCCTTTATCATTATACAAGAATTATATTACCATATGAAGATGAATTATTAGATATGATATATGAAATTGGATATAATATCAATCATAATTTGAGCATTTTGTGGATTTAATAAGACTCCTGAGTTGATGTGAATTCCAGGATAAAATGGATGTATATTCGAGGACCCCACCTCAATGGATTGAATGTATCAGCAATGTTTATAATAATTATTTGATAATATCTCATACATATATATAAAATAACGAAGTGTAAAATATGATTCAAAGAAATCGGTCACAAATATGAACATGACATGATCCTTTTGGACACTAGATTTCTTTTCTTAAATAGTGGATACATATATTTGTGGTATGATGTACTCTTATGTTTGTAATAATCCCTTGCCAATCTATCTTTTCTTTCAATATTTTATATAATTTTTAGGATAAATTTATCTAGATCCTTATATATTTTGTGTGTATTTCAATGGATTAATGTAGTTCACACAACAGATCGAAAATAAAAATTTCACTTCAAATATACATTTCACTCCACAAGTGAAGAGTGATTAAATTTATAGGGATAAATTTACCTTAAATGTTGCATTATAATGATGGAATTATATCTTTATATAAAAATTATTTAATGGAAACCCATGTATTTTTATTGCATAATAAATACCATATTATTACTAATATAATATAAAAATTCTTCTTTAATCAATATTAGTTCACAAAATTATGTATGAGAATTGAATCCATGTCCTTTCTTTAATATTATTCAATATCATATCCTAGTTGATGAAAATTATATTATAAGAAATTTCATATAAAAATTTTCTTATATACTAATAATAGATAGGTTAATCTTATCAAGTCAACTTATATGCTTCACTCGAACAATATCTTCCAAAGGTGATCACTGAAATTCAACTTCATATACGGTGTCCTCAAAAAGATGATATATCAATTAAAAAATAATTCTATTTTATAATTGATTTTTTTCTTCAAGATGATCTATATTTATTATTCATTGATATAATCTAATATTGTATATATCTTTTCATCACAGACCAGTCTCACAATATCATACAACACATCTCATTTCAAACAAGGTATATCAAAATATCATTGATCATTAAATTTTTTTGAATATCCTTTCATAATTTATATTTATACATGCACAACTCCAAAAATGATATATACCACTCTATATATCAATATTTCATCATAATTTTGACACATATAACATTAAAATTAACACATAAAAATTAATATAAATAGATTGAGATTAAATCTAGGAATTTCCTTGTTATCTTCCAATCAAAACTATCATAAATATTTTAAAATATGTTTCTGAATATTTTATCCTCAAACTGATTCTTATGGATTTTATCAAAATCAATTTAATATAAATATATTAATTTTGATACACAATAATATTTTTGATATATATTATAAATCATGAAATTTAAATTATAATGAAAATTGTATTAGAGAATTTTTTAATGAGATAATCAATGAATTTTACTAATTTTTCATGAAATGATCCAAGATATAATTTAGAAAAAACAACTAATTTATATATCTATATCTAATATAAGGCATCATAATGATCATTGTAATTTCTTATGTGTTATACATTTCATCATTAAATGTTTATATTCTATGAATACTGAAATATAATGGAAAATAAAAAAATGTATTTCATCGTGGATTAATCTTTATCAATTGGTATCCAACATATTGATATAACCATCCCAAATTATTCTGATTACAATATTAGGAATCCATATATTTTTTAAGGAATATCAATATCTGCATGAATTAAAAACACATGATATAATTTGTTGATATGGTAGAAACATTGTAAGTATTTATGAAACAACAACATGTATGTTGAGGAATAGAGGATTTTCTCGATTCATATACTTCAAAAACAATTGGCTTTATGATAAAAAACTTATATTAATGACCTCAAGAATCCATGTGTAGAAAAATAAACCATTATGAAAAGACCAAACCCCTTATGAAAGTTATTTTCTTCATTTTACCCTTACAGATGACCTATTGTTTCAATGTATATGTGAATGTGTTTTGGATTTCCCTTACATTTACTCAATTATATCATTATAATTCCCAGTGTATAATTGTAAATCAGTTATTGGATTCACGTTAATCATTAAAAAACAACTCAATTCCCAATTTTTATAATCCCAAAAAATTAGGATTCCCTTGTTACTCTTATATTCAACCTAAATGTCCTTTCTCTATTTACACATAGGTGAGGATTGAGTCACCCTTTTTCACATCTAATCAAATGAAAAAAATGAAATATTTTTTTTACTAGATTACTCTATTAAGACTATCATATTTTAAACAATTTTCCCACAATGAATACTTTTCTCAAGTTATCATCCTTTAATTTTACATCCCTTGGTATAATATGTTTCATTATTACATATTCAATGGAGTCTCCAACTAAATTTCTTCAAATTTTCCATTTATAACATTTCATAATGCTCTTATTGGGTTATCATTGATCAATATGTCATAAAAAATTATTTATTATAGTATTACACCATATATGTATTTTTATTTCATGAAGATAATAAAAAAATCATCAACCACACTAACACATTTTTAATTTCATCATTATTTTTAACTAGGATAATATATCTGTATAAAACTATATATAAATTCACATACTGCTTAAATATTTTCAAAAAATATATCATTTAAAAGCATGTTTGATACGTTTCCCCCCTAATTAGTTTGTATTTAGTAATCCATATAATCTCTCTTTTTTTCCCACATAATTATCAAGAAACTACAATACGAAATATCCTCTTCCAAATCTAGACACTACATTTTCATTATGAAATTTTACGAATTTAAAAACTATATTAATATAAATCATACACCACCTTTATTATAATTTTTTAAATGGGTTAACGAATTGTGTCATTACTCCGCCATTTTTTATATTCTTTTTTAAATATATATAAATGGGAATTCACCAACCTATGAAAAAAGTATGATTTCTTAATTCTAGGAAATATGTATCACCCTCAATACAATATTATATATTCTTTATGGATATATATCATCAACAAAGTTGTCCATATTCCATATCCATCAATAATTACACTATCAATATCAAATAAAATATTATATAAAATACCAATTTCTCGTTTAAATCCTAAATTAGTGAATCTATATATAGAAATGTCATTCAAAAAATCTTTTAGTTATAATATGAATCAGATCAATATTGGAATAATGAGTCAAATATGAAAATGTGAAAAAATTTCTAAGTTTTAACTGTATATGAAAATAATACATTTTATCCTTTAAAAATTAATACATAAATGATATAAAAACAATATAACTAAAAAATTAGTATATAAAATCTAAATCATGTGGGAGGGGAGTAAATCACTTACAACACCATCATATACAACTTCAAAAAACCAAAAAATTTATACAACATTAATCAATATCAACAATTTTGCAATAATGGAACTAAAAATCATTAAAATGAATACAAGAATTATTTATAGTTATAAAAGTAAATTTCTATGATTTAATTTACTGCATTAATTATATTTTTCATATTATTTTTAACAAAAGTTATCAAAATTTAATTTAAACTTTTTTTAGTTTGTTCACCCATTAAAAACATCTCAATATATTGTTGGCCTACCATATGATACCATAATATATATATATATATAATTTTATATAATGAAAAAAAATAATTTCTTCTTAGTCATATTTTTAATCCATTCATAATAGATTTTTTGAAATTAAAACATGTTTTATCTTAGTTATTATGAATGGTGATTGGATATGAAAATTCCATGACATCTAATCAGTAATAATTTCTACTAATATTTAAGATTTTGGAATTTAAATAATGATAATAAAAGAATTTAATTGTTTAGATAAATATATATGTTATATAAATTATGTAACATTTAAAATTATATCATTATGGAAATTATTGAATCAATAATTTTTGATTGATTCATCTTAATAAGTAATCATGAAAAACAAGATTCAAAATGTCCCCAAATATAATACAACATTTGGGAAATAGTATGTTTATATTCAAATGTATTCTGAAAATGGTCACCATTATTTTAATTATCCTCTATTTAATACTTCTGTATTTCTTATACATGTTTGGAAATTATTTATATATCCATGATCAAATATTTTTCTACAGTTTTTATAAAATATGTTCTATAAATATATCAAATTTTCTTTGGAATTACATGGACCCCATTGATAATTTCTCAAAGGTATATCAAAATATTCAATACTATGGTTGAATCATTTCAAATATTTGGATTGGGGTAAGACAAAAATAAGTAGGATAAAAATGTATTTAGTTTTTATAGATCAACACTTTCATCTAATTAATCTAGAAAATAAATACATTATATTAATTTAACATTAAATAAATTGATGGTGCCCTATTTATTTGTTCATTATTTTCCCCCTTGAGGTTTTCTCTGATTTTATCCTTATTCAATACATTTTAAAAAGGTACATGATTATTTAATTGGTGTTCAATTTTTGTAGTTACTTCTTTTATATACCATTTTCATGGAATGTGATTCCAATTATTATTTTGAACATTATTGATTCTTCTATAAATGAAAAAAATGAACCTTCTTATTTTCTATTATTTCATGAAATCCCCTACATGCATAAATTATTTTTATTTCTATAAAAATACATTTTAATCTAATTTCATATGGTTTTATGAACATCGGATGCCCTTTGTTTTTGACACATCTCATATTTTTTTCATGTAGCGTCAGAGTCTAAATTCATAAACATATTCTATAATAGAGTATCCTAATTCAACTTTATCTATTTATTATATGGTGGATTATATGAATATTGTTTTAATAATCTCCCTACAGCATTCATTTCAGCTTACTTACACATATCAAAATTCAAAGATTCTAATTTTAGGTATAATAAACAATTCGTATTCATATTCTATTCTCAAAATTATTATGAAGGAAATGAATTTTATATTATTATCATCCTTTAAACTATTTTATTAATATAATTCAACATTGGACTACTTGAAAAAAATATATAATTTTCCTATTAAACTATATCATAAAAAATGTTATCCAAATTAAAATATAGGTTGAAATAATTTTCATAATTATTGAGAAATTTAGTTTCTATACACAATATATTTTTTATAAGTTCATTCCAAAGATGAATCATTTCATCAAATTAATTCCATTAAGGATTCATTCATTAAATATTATATATCTATGATATCTTCTTCTTAAGGTGTATTTGAAATTATACATAATGACAACTAACGTTCTTTCATTATATGATCATATTTTTTTACATTTTTATAAAATGATGCTCTAACTCAATCTGATTATTTCATTGTTTCTTATCTATATGATTTTACTCTAAATTAATAATTTTAAATTTTTATACTCTTTAAATAGTTTTAACCTATTCATCTTGATTTACATTGAAAACACAATTTAATTCCACATATTATTTTTTTCATTTTTTTCTTATATTTTTGGTCAATTAAATAATTAAATGATTATTTCAATCATTATATTCTATATAGAAAAATGGATTCATATAAAAATAATAAGGGAAAATATAATGAAATATTAGTTATTAATTATTTAACATAATTTATTATTTTTGGAGTAGCAAAATATTGAGAATCATAATACCTAAATTTTCCCCATAATGTACATTGATCATTTAAAAAAATATTCAATTAATTTAATTCATGGATCATTATATATAGAGTTATAATTATTAGATACAAATTTTCCTAAAGAATTTTTTTTCATTAATAGAAATAATATATTAAATGATATCCTATTAATTATTTATTTATGAATTCCCTATAAATGATAGAAATATTATTTAAATAATCTAAAATTTATTTTATAAGACCACTCATAGGTAAACATTTTTTTTACATAAGGAAATAATTCTCTATACCATTTTTAATATTTATTCCTATAAAAAAATTAGTCATTATGGTTGATGACCTACACAAAAAAATATTTAAAAGATTCTAGAACTGGATATATATTTTTGAATAATAATTGAACCCATATTTGGAAATAACAACTGGTTAAAACAATACAACCCGAGAGTAAGGGATAATCAATGTGATAACAATCTATAACTTCTCATTAAATATTATGATATATTATATCAGTGTTGTGTTCCTATGTAAAAAAGGATTTTTTATAATCCTATTGTTCTAACATTTCTTCACAATCATCACACATATGATGTATCTAAATAATCAAGGATTCCAAATTTTTCCAGCTTCACCTAAATTGTGAACTCCATTGAGTTTTCAAAAATATGTATTCGTGTTTGTGTGTTATAATTGTCTAAATTTAGGACTTTATAATGGAATCATCAAAATGTATTTATGGTTCCCATGAAATAATCATTTTCTATGAACTCAGGAAATATTCATGAGGGGAATGAATTTTTTACAATCTAGATTGTCTCTTCAATTGTTTATACACATATTAATTGTCTACATTATAAAATATGAATTTATTTAAAAACTATCATTTTTTATGTCAGTATAGATACTTCTTGATATTCAGTCTACTACATGACTCCTACATTGATTTTGATGGATTTAACTCATCATTTATCCAGATTTAATATCTTCCATATCTACATATTGCATCTATATCATGTCTTAAAAGATGATAATTCCATTGATGAGATGGTTATAATTTTTATTATTCTTATATAAAGAATTCTATAATTTCTAAACTCCATTTTTCTTCCCAAAAAATTCACATCATTAATATAATTCTGATGGTATCATTGAAATGATACTTCCTATTATTTATTTATAGAATTCATACATGAAAATTAAATTAACATTTACACGTAAAATCATATTATTTTTTTGATGAATAATGTTTTTTTAGATCATTATTCGTATTTCTTAGATATTTTATTCAAATTTTGATTAGGTAATGTTTTATAGGTCATCTCATTTAATCCATTCATATCAATATAGCCCAAATCATTTATTTTATACATCATTTAATTATTTTAATATATACATAAATAACATTACCAATTAAGGTGATAGAATTAGGTCTTAATTATTCATCATAAGTCATTCATCGGTCGAAAAAAAATATCTTAATATAAATAAAATAAACCATCACAGCTAATTAAAACAATCCCATCCTTATGCCACATAACTCAACAAATTAAAATAATACTTATGTAGTTTACAAATAGTATATCCTCTTATTTATTATTTTGGTATATAAATGATTTCAATCATTTCACACATCTTAATATTAGTACACGAAAAAAGAAATTGTATTTTATACAATCTAGGGATAGTAAATCACCATTAATCCAAATTAATTTTTTTAAAGATAAAATCATGTTATGTGATATTTTTAAAAATTAAATATCTAATTTAGTTTTTATTTGACATGAAATTATATAAATCTCCACCTATTTTTATACAAAACTAAAAACATTCATTATATAGGGATATGCACATATTTTCAGTATCATGACTTCTAGCTTGTGTAGTTTCACTTTAATGAAAAATCCAATTCCATGAAATGTAGAAATTTTCCATGAGCAAAAATTTACTATTTTAATAATAGAAACCCATGGATCTATTGAAAATTATTATTATTTTCATTAAAATTACAACACAACAAGTTATATGTGAAAATGATGTCAACAGAGTCATGAATTTTAAGCATGATGAAATATTTTTCACTCTTGATGATTCCTTACTATATTTTTCTAACCATATATTATTTCTTATTATAATGTATTCATTTTAAGTATCATTTTTTAAAATTCAATAGTTACTACAACATCAAAATGATATTTTTTATTACGAGAATGATGTCTTAGCACACAGAACAGTTATGAATTTATGAAAATAGTAATATATGTCATTATTTAATTGATTACATCCATGGTAATCTATTTACACCAAAATTTGGTTCAGTTTCAACCGGTTTAACCATAATATAATTCATAAATAACACTGTCCTAGTTTTTTTATACCATTTATTTATCTATAAAATTATATATTTCCTTTTTATGGCCTTAAAATTAAAATTGTTGTGAATCTTGTGTAACATTACCCATTCTTCGATACCATTATGCATTGTATTGGATTTATTTTTTTTCATAAAATTATATTAGTATTGAGATACCCATATGAACATATGATCTATTGGTTATGATAAAACATAACATCTAATATTTAATACCACTATGGATATCATGAAATAAAAAAATTTCATCACCAAAACCCATTTAAAATCCTCATCGAATAATTTTCCATACAATAATATAATTGGTGTCCATGTTTAGTACGAATATAATTTCTAACAAACCTTATTTCATCCACCTGAATTATAATACAATATCATAAATCCTAAACACATCATATTTTCATTAAACCTGATATAGTACTATTATAGCCAATATTTTTCCTCACTAATTCATATATTCAAATAAGATATAGTGAACAAAAATTAAACTTATAAACACAAAATTAATATAGTCAAAACAATTTAATATGAAAGTATATCCCCAAAATATTGATTAAATTTTTATTAACTCTTTATATTTTTTAATAAAATCCATCATATTATTGAATAGTTAAAATATTTTAATAGAAATTCCATTTATTTAATAATTACCCTAAATATCATCATTTTTCCATTGAGGAAAATAATTAATCTATTTCCTTACCTCCACTCTTTTGGAAATAAGAATAATTAAAAATATTCTTTTTTTTATTTATTAAAATACAACCCTCAGTAATTTTTCGTTATTTTTATATGAAAATTAAATTTTAATCCTCTAATAAGGGTTTATCTATTTCACTACAACCATAAAAGTACTAATGACCCAGAATATATTAAATTACTGATTTATTAAAGGATATAAAATTGTGGAAGCATTCTGAGTTAATAATAATTACTATTTGGCCCAAGGTTATTTTTTATAACATGATTAAATTTTTAATGATTATAAATACTCTATTTAAAATATATATGAACCCCATTTTTCATATTATTTGAAAAATACCTACATTATCCTCGATTTATTTAATGAATTCAATTTCTTATACAAAGAGATGATATCAAAAAAATGGCATAATATGAAATGTAATATTTATTACTTGGTAATATGAGTATATGTGATCACAAACCCATGATCAATGTGTCCTCGTTATATGTGTTTATATAAATAAAAAATACATTAAAATATTCTATAGTATTTCATATGCGTATAACTTATTATTTGTCAATTCCTTCTATAGAGATCATAATATATAATATCCCACCTTTATACAAGGGGAAATATGAAATATAAGAAAAGGGAGAGATCAAATTCTCATCAATAGAATACATTACACATATCATGAAATCGAATAAATTTTCCATAAATATTATAGAGAGAATAGAAAAATTTTAACACCGTAAAAGTTATAAGGACAACTTGTTATTAACTAGTTTCCATGACATAAAACACCAATTGTAATAAAAAATATATTAACCTGATACATTACAATATTAAATAATTATAATATATTCTGTAGATTTTAATGAACAAAAATATACTTTTTCATGAATCATAAGAAATCATGTAATTCCCTGATATCTTATATTACAGGAAATAGAAAACTTCCTTGAAAACATGCATTATACACAAGACCGAGTTTCATGAAATAATAATATATTATGAATTTTTTAGTCAATATAATATGATTTAACCTAGCTATTAAGTTATAGGTAATGAATTATATTGACTAACATATAATTTTTTTGGTTTATATAAATATAAAATGAATTCATTAGTTAACAACTAATGAGATATGAAAATACGAACCAACTGAATATAAAAAGAAATAATAATATTTTTATTCTTTTTAAGGATTTTTGTGCTAAACAAATTAATTATTTAAAATTAATGAATGATTTTAATGAATCATATATTTTATATATTTATTAAAATAGTTTATTATATTCATCCATTATGTTTGATATTCATAATATAAGAACAAACCGAATTTCACACATAAAAACTACATTTTCATAAAAGTAATTTGACTGACTTTTAATAGAAAAACATTTTAATTATATATTTTTACATAGTAATAGATTTAATATGTAAAAATAAACTTCTAAATTGATATTATAAGAAAAATTATGGTAGGGTGTTTTTTTATTATTCAGAAAAATATCATTTTTAAAAGAATAGTTAATAATTCTGAATTTTAATTCAAAACAACATTTTCAACAATTTTTTTTATGAGGATAAATTATACATATTAATGTTTTTAAAGTTTAATTTTAATTATTTTTCTTATTAATTAAAATTTTCTAGTTGGAATCAATTTGAAATTGAAATTGATTATAAAATAATAGAAATCATCCGTGTATGTTTACGTTAAAATATTTCACTGTCCACCTACCTTCAGGATTAAATTAAATTAAATTTTTACCACATATATTATTGGAGTTTGGGGATATTTATCTGATATTTTTAATAATCATAAATTTTAATTTCTAATAATAAAATCATTTGTTTTTACCAATATTATTAATAAACGTTATTAAAATTAATTACAACGATTAAGGTTAAATTAAGAATAATAAGGAATTTGGCCTTATCCTTATAGCCCAAAACAACCTATAATTATGTCCAAGAGTAAATTTATGGCCATATATCAACTTTAAACTTATTTTTATCAATATTGGTAAATTAATATATAAAATTCAAACTTTAAAAACGTCATAACAATTCCTTTATCAAAATATTAAAAGTGTTCCACTCCTCATTCACTATAAATGACCCCCACATTCCTAATTACTCACACCTCTAAAACCATATAGGATTGTCCAAAAAATATAAAAATATCTTCCCAAAATACCATACCAATACCTTGAATCCTCCATTTTTCAATATATCATTCAAATTAATCCCTTTGGTATAAATCAAAAAGAGGCACCCACTTTTGAAAACAATGTTTTCCCACGATCTTTTTTTATTAATTTACTAATCCAACCCTTAAAGTTTTTTAAATAATTCTTATATGATGAAACCAGTATCCTCAATATAATTTTTGTATTATGTTTTATACATATTATAACTCACACTTCAATTTAATGTATAATGAACATACTATTTATGTGTGTGATGAAATACCGCCTAAAAACGATGGTTATTTTTTTTATATTTACCATATCTCATGGTATAAAATTTTATGGGAACCCTATTATATATAATATATAATATTTCTTATTAAATTTTTTCTGTAATAATTTTATAACACAGTAGTTTAATACATTATATTTTACATTAATATGATAACATCATTTGAGGTAGTGTTGACCACTGCCCCCTCGAAATCATGTGTTTCGTTTACAATATAAATTGAACTTACTAAGGATAATTTTAATAATAATATATGAAATATATTTCATAAATAAAGTAATATAATTATAATATTAATTTATATACATATCATTTACTTTTCATTCTATTAAAATACGTTATTGATATGAAGATAACATTCATGCGTATGGATAAACTACCATCTCCATGAATGATTCATTTCATTTCTTATCAACAAACATTATAGATTGTTATAAATATATATATAATGGATATATATGATATTATAATAATTTTTTAAATTTTATATATGATTAATCAATGATATATTTAATATGAAGAACAAACAACATGTTAAAACATACTTGAAAAAATAAGAAATTAACACCCAAAATAGTTAAAATAATGAATGGTTATGAACGGATGGGTAATTAGAGATTAAAAGATGAAAATATATGACACCATAAGTTTTAATATGGTTCTAGAATAATTTATTAAATTTTTTTATTTCCTCCCAAAAGGAAAAACATGGTATGGGGTTCTTGGCTCATATTCTTCTAATACGACATACATAATTTTTTTTCTCTTACATTCATTTATATGGTATATATACATTCCATTTTGATACTTAATATCATGAAAAAATATATCTTAATTGAATTTTCAGTTTCAAATTTAAATATTTTTTATGGTGATTTGAGTTTTAGTTTTCCATGTGGTATAGAATTTTATAACTCAATTTCATTTTATTGAGTTATATTACTTCATTATTATCATAAATATTATATGATTATTCCTACTGTAATATATTACAATATATTTTTGTACCTATAATTCCGCTATGTGTATTAATAGATGATCCACATAACCTAATCGTTGATTTATTCTCACTTTGACATCTTATCCATTTCAATGGTTTATTTCATAATCTCATTTTATTCAAGATTATTTGTACATGAATATCCATTCAAAGACATTATTGGATAATTGTTAAATAAACATGTTCATTTAAATTAACTCTATTTATTTATGACCTTTATCAATTATTAGATCCATTTTTTCTAGTCACAGTTACTCAGATGTTTCAAAAAATGTTTTTATGGAAACCCATGTTCATTTCTTCATTTAGGAACACATGGTATTTTCTTCTAAATATAACTTCCTCTAAAACATTTTCCAAATAATTAACTACTATAAAATGATTTGATAAAGACACTTTACACATTTTTTTCATTTATAAATGTTTTTAATGTAAAACTCATTTCACTTTCAGATCATGTAATGTCACTAACCCTTTTTACCTTGAAGATGGAATGTTTGTTTTTACCTCACACAAAATGTACGGATTTATTCACCATTATTTATTAAAAGAATTTATTAAATATTTAAAAATATTATTTCTAATGATACCATTTTTAAAAGTTATTCTCAATGAAAAATATTTTCAAATATGTTTTCATAGAAATTGATAATTTCCTCAAGAAATTTAATTTAAGAAATTATTTTTTCTCATTAATGATAACAACCATATATTTTTAATCCACCCTGTAAATTTTTTAATGACACAATTTATATCATCTATCTTGACTTTTTTGACTGATTTATCCAAGTAAGGTTTTTATATTTTGTTCCTCTAATTCCATGTTAGTCCCCTTGAAATATTAAATTCATCTAACCATTGATAATTGAATTTCCCCCATAATTAATATTTTTCTCAAGTAATAGTCCATTAATTTTCTATCCCTTGGTATACTATATTTCATCAGTATATATTGAATGGAGTCTCCAAATAATGCCATCAAATTTTCCATTTATAACATTTTATAAAGATCCCCTTTTGTTATATTTCGTCAATAAGTCATGAAAAACTATTCATCATAGTATTACACCAAATATGTATTTTTATTTCATAATGATAATAAACACAATAAAGCACCACACTAACACATTTTTAATATCATCGTTCATATTAACTATGAAAATATATCCTTATTAATCTATATATAAATTCATGTACCTCTTAAATATTTTCAAAAAATATATAATTTAAAACTTTTATTGTTATATTTTCACCCTATTTAGTTGGTATTATGTAATCCATATAATATATCTTCGTTTCCCCCTAATTATCAAGAAACTACAATGTAGAATATCCCCGTCCAAATCTATACACTACATTTTCATTATGAAATTTTACAAATTTAAAACTATATTAATAGATATCATACACCAACTTTATAATCATTTTAAAAGGGGTTAACTAATTGTTTCATGACTTCCCCATTTTTTATTCTTTTTTAACAATATATACATGGGAAATCATCATCATATGAAAAAGGTAAGATATCTTGATTTTGGGAAATATGTACCACCCTCAATACAATATTTTATATTCTATATTGATACATATCATCAACAAAATTTTTCATATTCCATATCAATAATTATACCATCAATATCAAATAAAATATTATATAAATTATATTTTTCTTCTTTAAATCCAAAATTAGGGAATCTACATATAGAAATGTTATTTAAAAAATCTTTTATGTATAATATGAATCATCTCAGTATTGGAATAATGAGTAAATTATGAAAATATGAATATTGTCTGAGTGTTAACTATATATGAAAATAATACATTTCATATTTGAAAATTAATACTTATCTAATAAAAAAATATAACATAAAAATAGAATATAAAATCTAAATCTTATGGGAAGGGAGTAAAGCACTTACAACACCATGTGATACAACTTTAAGAAACCAAAAAATTAATACAACATTTATCAATATCAGCAATTTCTCAACTATGGAACTAAAAATCATTCAAATGAATAAAATCTTACATTAGACTAATAAAAATAAATTTCCATGATTTTATTTACTGTTTTAAATATTTTGTTTTCATATTATATTTAACAAAGTTGATAAAAATATAATTAAAACATTTGGTAGTTTGATCAACCCTTATGAAACTTCTCAGTATATAGTTGGCCAACAAAATGATACCATCATCTCTATATATAAGTTAATATAAAGAATAAAAATAATTTCTTCTTAATCATGTTTTCAATGCATTCATCATGGATCTTTTTAAATTAAAACATGTTTTATCTTAGTTAATATGAATGATGATTGGATATGAAAATTCCATTACTTCTAATCAGTACTGATTTTAACTAATATTTTAGATTTTGAAATATAAAGAATCATTATAGAATATAATTTAATATTTTAAATAAATAAATATGTTATATAAATTATGTACTATTTAAAATTATCTCATTATGTAGATTTTTTAATCAATATTTTTTGATTAATTCATCTTGACATGTAACCATAAAAAATAATATTCACAATGTCCCTAAAAATAATGCAGTATTCGGAAAATATTATGTTTATATACAAAATTATTTTCAAAATGGTCACCATTATTTCTTAAATACTCTATTTAATACTCCTATATTTCCTGTACATATTTGGAAATGAATTATATATCGATGATCAAATATTATTCTATAGTTTTAATAAAATATATTCTATACAAATATCAAATGTGCTTTTGAATTACATGCACCCCATTGATCATTTCTCATAGACTTATCACAATATTGAATAATAGGGTAGAATAATTAAAAAAATTGGATTTTGATAAGACTATAACACATATGAAAAATAATGTGTTTATTTTTTATAGATCAAACGTTTCATCAAATTAATCATAAAAATAAATAAAATCTATTGATTTTACATAAAAGAAATTGACGGTCCTCAATTTCATTGGGCATTATATTCCCCCATGAAATTTTCTCTAATTTTATCCTTATTAAATTCATATAAAAAATGTTGATGATTGTTAAATTAGTGTTCCATTTTTGTAGTTACTTCATGTATATATCATTTTCATGGAATGTGATACCCATTATTATTTTGATCGCCATTTATTTTGCTCTAAAACAAAAGCAAATCTTATTTTTTTATTTCGTGAAAACCCTTGCATGCATAAATTATTTTCATTTCTATATACATACTTTCAAATCTCATTTTATATGGGTTTATGAAGATAGGATGTAATTGTTTTATGACAAATATCTTATTTTTTTCATGTACTATATAAATAAAAATCCTTTAACATTATATATAATATAGTTTTCTACTTCATCTTTATATTTTTATTATATAGTGGATTATATGAAAATTATTTTAATTATCTCTCTTCACCATTCATTCCATCTGACTTCAACATTTCAAAATTCAAAAAATATGATTTTATGTATAATCAACAATTCATTTTCATATTATATTCTCAAAAGTATTATAAGTGAAAATAATTTTTTATTAATATCATCCTTTAATCTATTTTCTTTATACCATTCAACATCTATCTATTTGAAAAAATTTATTTAATTTTCAAATTCAACCATAGAATAAATTTTTTTTACCAAAATTAAAATATAGGTTAAAATGTTTTCCATTATTATTGAGAAATTTAGTTTCTATACACAATCTATTTTTCATCAATTCATTCTAAAGATGAATCATTTCATCACATTGATGACATTAATTATTCATTAACTAAATAATATATATCTATGAAATATCCTTTTTGAGGTGTATTTGAAATTATAATTAATGAAAACTAATGTTCTCTCATTATATCTACATGTATTGTTACATTTATTATCTGATGATGATCCAAATAAATCTAATTTTTTCATTTTCCTTATCCATATTATTTTATTCAAAATTAAAAATTTCAAATATGCATACTCCTTAAATAGTCTCAACTTAATCATCATGATTTACATTGACAACACAATTTAATTCAACATATTTTTCTTCATTCATTTTATTCTTATATTTTTGGTCAATTAAAAAATTAAATGATCATTTCAATAATTATATTTTCTATAAAAAAATGTATGAATCATTAAATAATAGGTGAAAACATCATTAAATATTAATTTCTATTTATTTAACTTTATTTATTATTTTCTGAGTATCCAAATATTGAGTATCGTAATATCTAAATTCACCAAATAATGTATATTGATCATTTAAAAAATATTTATTTAATATAATTTACATATCATTATATATAGAGTTATAATTTTAGAAAAAAAAATTCCTAAAGAAATTTTTTTTCATTAATAGAAATAATAAATTAAATTATATTTTATTAATTATTTATTTAAAATTTCCCTATAAAGTATGGAATTACTCATTGAATAATTTAAAATATATGTATTCAGACAATTCATCATTAAACATTTTTTCACATAAGGAAATAATTCCTTATACCATTAATAAAATTTATTCCAATAATAAAATGTATCATTACAGTTGATGACCTACACTACAAAATATTTAAAATCATCTAGAATTGGATATATATTTTTAAATAATAATAGAACCCATATTTGGAAATAACGTCTGGTAGAAACAATACAACCTAAGAGTAAGGGTAAATCAATATGATACTAATCTATTACTTCTCATTAAATATTATGATATATTAAATCAGTATTGTGTTCCTATGTAGACACAGATTTTTTAAATCTTATTGTTCTATCATTTCTTCACTAACATCACACACATGATATATTTAAATAATCAAGGATTCAAAATTTTTCAAGATTTACCTAAATTTATAACTCCTTGGAGTTTTTAAAACTATGTAATTGTATTCTTGTGTTATAATTATCTAAATTTAGGACTTTATAATGGAATACATAAAATGGATTTATGGTTTCCTAGAAAAAATCATTTTCTCTACACTCATGTAATATTAATGAGGGGAATGATTTTTTTTAGAATATTGATTGTTTCTCTAATATTATATACATATTTTAATTGTCCAAATTATAATATAAGAAGTTATTTTAAAACTATCAATTTTTATCTCAGTATAGATACTCCTTAATATGCAGTATACTATATGAATCCTTTGATTTTGATGGATATAACTTGTTTGTTATCTATATTTAATCTCTTTAATATCGTAAAATTGCATCTATATCATGTCCAAAAAGATGATAATTCCATTGATGTGACGCTTCTATTATGTCTTATTCTTATATTAACAATTCTATAATTTCCAAACTCTACTATTCAACCTAAGAAATCACATCATTAATTTAATTTAGATGGTATCATTGAAATGATACATCATATTATTTATTTATAGAATTCATATGTGAAAATTAAATTAATATTTACATGTCAAATGATATTATTTCATTACTTTTTTATGAGTAATGCTGGTTTAGCTCATTATACTTATTTCTTATTTATTTTTTTCAAAATTTGATAAGGTAATGTTTTATAGGATATATCATTAAATACATTTATATCAATATAGCTCCAATAATTTCATTAATATGTTACTTAGATGTTTTAATATATTCATGAATAACTCTACCAATTATGGAGACAGAAATAGGTCTTTATTATTCATCATAATTCATTCATCGGTCTTAAAGAAAATATCTTATGATTAATTAAATAAACCATCATATCTTATTGAAACAATCACATACTTATGCTATATAACTCAAAATATTAAAAAATACCTATATTGTTAACAAATAGTATATCCTATTATTTATTATTTTGGTATAAAAATTCTATCAATCATTACACACATCTTAATATAATGACTCCCGAAAATTCATTGTATTTTTTTACAATCAATGGATAATAAATCACCATAAATAAAAATTAATTTTTTTAAAAGGTAAAATCATGTGATGTGGTACTTTTAGGAATAAAATATTTAATTTAATTTTTATTTCACATATATTTATATTGATGTCCATATATTTTTAAGAAAAAATAAAAACATTCATTATATAGAGATCTCTACATACTTTTAGTAACATTACTTCTAGCATGTATAGTTTCTCTTTAACAAAATATTCAATGTCATGAATTATAGAAATTTTCCATGATAAAAATTTACTCATTTAATTATAGAAACCCATGGATCTAAATAAAATTATTATTATTTTCATTAAAATTACTACAAAATAAGGTATATTTGAAAATGATTTCAAGAATTTCATGAATTTTAAACACGATGAAATATTTTTCACTCTTGTTGATTACATACTATATTTTTCTAACCAGATATTATTTATTATTATAATTGATTCATTTTATGTATCATTTTTTTTAAACTAAATAGTTACTATATCATCAATATGATATTCATTATGCTGAGAATGATGTCATAACACAAAATACTCTTATAAATTTATGAAAATAGTAATATACATCATTTTCTAATTGATTACATCCATGGTAATCCATTTACACCATAATTTGGATCAGTTTGAACTGGTTTAACCATAATATAAATCATATATAACACTATCCTAGTTAGTGTATACCTTTTCTTTATCTATAACCTTCATCATTTCATTTACACATCCTCAAAATTACAACTATTATGAATCATGTGTACCCTTACCCATCTGTCAATACCGCTATGCATAGTATTGGATTTATTTTCGTTCATAAAATTATGTGATTATTGAGATACCCATATGAATATATGATCTATTTTGTTATAATGAAACATAAAATCTAATATTTGAGACCACTATGGATGTCATGAAATAAAAAAAATATATCACTAAAACACATTTAAAATCCTCATCCAATAATTTTACATATAATGATATAATATGTGTCCATTTATAATACTAATATAATTTTTACCAAATCTAATTTCATCCCCTTGATTTATAATACAATATCATCAATCCCAACAACATCAAAATTTCCCAAAACCTCATATAGTACTATTAGAGCCAATATTTTTCAACACTAATTTGTATGTTCAAAGAGGATATAGTGAAAACAAATTCAACATATTTACACTAAATTAATATAGTCTAGACAAATTAATATGAAAATATATCCCTAAAATATTGAATAAATTCTTATTAAAACATTATATTTTTTAATAAAATTCTTCATATAATATAATTGTTAAAATATTTTAACAAATATTTCATTTATTAACTAATTACTATAAATATTAGCATGTTTCCACTGTGGAAAATAATTAATTGATTTCTTCAACTCAACTCTTTTAGAATTAAGAATCATTAAAAATATTCTGTATTTCCCAATTATTAAAATACAACCATCACTACTTATTCATTTTTTTATGAAAATTCTACTTTAATCCTCTAATTAGGATTTATCTATTTCACTACAACCATAAAAGTAGAGAAGACACTGAATATATTAAATTATTGATTTATTAAAGGATATAATTTTGTGGAACCATTCTGAGATTATAATAATTACCATATGGAACAAGGTTATTTTAATAACCTGAGTAAATTTTTTATGATTATAAATACTATATTTAGAACAAATATTAACCAAAATATTCATATTATTTTAAAAATACCACCATTTTCATGAATTTGTTTAATGTATTAAATTTCTTATACAAAGAGGCGATATCAACAAAATGGCATAACATGAAATGTAATATTTGTTACTTTGTAATATGATTATATGTTATCACAAACCCATTATCAATGTGTATTAATTATATTTGTTTATATAAATAAACAATACATTAGAATATTTTATAATATTTCATATGGGTATAAATTATTATTTGTCAATTCCTTCCAAAGAGATCATAATACATAATATTCCACTTCAATACATGGGGAAATATGAAATATAAGAAAATAGAGAGATTATATTCTCATAAATGGACTAAATTAAACTTATCATGGCATCCAATAAATTTTCCATTAATATTATATCAAGAATAGAAAAAAATGTAACACCGTAAAATTCATAAGGAAAACTTGTTATTAAAAAGTGTCCATGACATACAACACCAAGTATAAGAAAGAATATATTAACCTGATACATTTCAATATTAAATAATTATAATATATTCTATAACTTATAATGCACAAAAAATATGTTATCATGAATCATAATCAATCATGCAATTCCTTGCTAGCTAGCATTACAAGCAAAAACAAACATTCTCAAAAACATGCATTACATACAAGACTGAGTTTCATGAAATAAAAATGTGTTGTAAATTATTTTATTTAATATAATATGATATAACCTAGTTTTTTTGTTATAGGAAATGAATTATATTATCTAAAATATGAAAATTTATGGAATATATAAATATAAAATGATTTCATTAGTTACAAATTAATTATATATGAAAATATGAAACTACTAAATATAAAAAGAAATAATAATATTTTTATTCGTTGAGAGGAGTTTTGTACTAATAAAAATAATTAATCAAAATTAGTGAATGATTTTAATAAAATTTATATTTCATATATTTAGTAAAATATTTTTTATTTTCATCCATTATGTTTGATATTCATAAGATTAGAAGAAACCAAATTTCACACATAAAAAATATATTTTTGTTATGGAAATTTAAATTATTTTTAATATGGGTAACATTTTAAATCTATATTTTGACATAGTAATAGATTTAAAATGTCAGAATAAACATTTACATTGAAATTATAAAAAAAATATATTAGGGTGAATTTGTTTCATAAACATATCATTTTTAAATGAATAGTTAATAATACAGAATTTTAATTCAACACTGCATTTTCAACTATTTTTTTTAATATAAATATTAAATATTATGGTTTTAATGTTTAATTATACCATTCATTTATATATTAATTAAATTTATTTCATTGGAGGCAATTGGACATTGAAATTGATTAAAAATAATAGGAATACTCCAGGCATCTTTACAACAAAAACTCGCACTGTCTGCCTGCCTTCAGGATTAATTTTAAATCAATTTTTACAAATTTTATGATTGGATTTTGGAAATATTTATCCCATATTTTAAATAATAATAATTTTTAATTTCTAATAATAAAATAATTGGTTTTCTCAAACAATATTACAGAATGTGATTAAAATTAATTACAACAATTAAGGTTAAATGAAGAATAATAACGAAAATGACCTTATCGTTATATCCAAAAATAACCTGTAATCATGTCAAAGAGTTTTCTTATGGCCATATATCAACCTTATACACAATTTTTAGATATTGGTACATTATTATATCCAATTCATACTTGACAAATGTCAGAACATTTTTTGTCAAAATATTAGAAGAGTGTCACTTCCCCTTCACTATAAAAGAACCCCACATTCCACATTACTCACATCTCTCAACGCACATTGAATTTTAAAAAAACTATCCTCCCAAATTCACAACCCAATACCTTGAATCCTCCATTTTTCCAAAAATTATTCTAATTAATCCTTTGGTATAAATCAAAAGGAGGTACCCACTTTTAAAGACGATGATTTCCAATGATCTTTTTTCATTAATTTTCTCATCCAACCATAAAATTAATTTTACATAATTCTTATATAATGATACCATTATCCTCAATATTCTATTTTGTATTATGTTTTATACATAGTCTAACACACACTTCCATCTAATGTATAATGAACATACTCTTTATGTGTAGAATGAAATAACGCCTCAAAAAAATGAAGATTATTTATTTTCCATCTACCGTATGTCATAGTCCAAAATATTATGGAATGTATATTTATATAAAATATATAATATTTTTTATGTATTTTTTTATAATTTTATACTGCATACCTTTAAAACATTATATTTTAAATTAATATGATAACATCGTTTGAGGTAGTGTGACCACTGCCCCCTCGAAATCATGTGTTTCATTCAAAATATAAATTTAACATACTAAAGATAGTTTTTATAGGAATATATGTAATATATTTCATAAATAGGGTTTTTAATTATAATATTATCTTATATACATATTATTTTCTTTTCATTCTATTAAAATACGATAATTATATGAAGGTAGCGTTCATGCATATGAATAGACTACCATCTCTATGAATGATTCATTTCATTTATTATCTACAAACAATATATATTATTATAATTATAACTATAAAAAATATATATATGATATTTAATAATGTTTTAAATTTTATATATGATTAGATAATGTAATTTTTGATATGAAAAACAAACAAGTTAAAACATACTTGAAAAACTAGGCAATTAACACTCAAAATAGTTAAAATAATGAATGGTTATTAACAAATGGGTAATTAGATATTACAAGATGAAAATATATGATATCATAAGAATTTATATGCTTCTAGAAAAAGTTATTGAATTTCTTTATTTTTACCCCAAAGGAAAAACATGGTAAGGGGTTCTAGGTCCATATTCTTCCCATACGACATACATAATTTTTGTGCTCCTACTTTTATTTATATGGTGTATATACTTCCAATTTTGATATGTAATATCATGAAAAATTATATATTCATTTTATTTTGAGTATCAAATTGAAATATATTTTTATAGTTATTTTTGTTTAATCTTTCCATGTGTAATAGAATCATATAACTCAATTTTATTTCAATGAGTTACATTACATCATTATTATCATTAATATTATATTATTATTTCTATTGTAACATATTACAATATATTTTTTTACCTAATATTCCCCAATGTATATTTGCAGATTATACATATAACCTAATCATTGATTGTTTCTATCTTCGACATCATATCCATTTCAAGGTTTCATTTCACAATCTCATTTTATTATAGATTATTTGTACATGAATATCCATTCAAATACATTGTTGGATAATTGTTAAATAAACCCATTCATTTAAATTTACACTATTTTTTCATGACCATTATCAATTATTAAATCGATTTTTTCTAGTCACAGTTACTAATATAGTTCAAAAAAAGTTTTTTGGAAACCCATGTTCATTTCACCATTTAGAGAGAGAAACTATTTTCTTCTAAAAATAACATCATCTCAAACATTTTCAATAAAAAATTAACCACTTTAAAATTATGTGATAAATATATTTTACACATTTTTTCCATTTATGAATGTTTTTAATGTAAAAATCATCTCTCTTTCTTATCATGATATTTCACTAAATCTTTTTACCCTGAAGAAGGAATGTTTATTTTTAACTCATATGAAAAGTACGGATTTATTCACCATCATTTATTAAACGAATCCCTTAAATTTTTTAAAGGATTATTTTTAATGATACTATTATTAATAGTTATTGTCAATGAAATTTTTTTTTCAAATAGTATTTCATTAAAAATGATATTTTCATTATAAAATTGTTTTTAAGTAATTTTTTTAACTCATCAATGATAACAACCCAATAATATTAATCCACTTGGTATATTTTGTGTTGACACAATTTATATCATTTCCCTTGATTTTTTCGATTGATTTATACAAGTAACGTATTTATATTTTGTTCCTTTAATTACCTGCTAGTCCCCTAAAATATTCAATTCATCTAATCATTTATAATTGAATTTCCCCTAATTACTCATATCATTTATCATGGATATAACTACACCCAAAACCATATACCATTTTACATATAGTGATTACATTAATTGGTATTTTATTAACATTATAATTATTTATAAACCCATATTTCAGTAGAAATATAGATATTTGATATGGAATATATTCTATTTTGATTATTGAATGTGAGGAATGATTTGGAATAGCAATGATGGGTGGGGATTGGACATTAAATATCCCCACAATGCATCAAAAATTTCTCTTGAGATAAATATGTTGTGAAAATTGATTGGGTTTCTAACATTAATTTAAATCATATTATAAATGATTTTGATGGTATAGGTTTTAATTTTCCGGAGACAAGATATCTAATATTTATGAATTTCCCTTATTTAGACTCAGTATTTATTACCCCTGTGATTTTTCACTATTATATTTGTGGAATTATTTCATTCTCTGATTAAATATTAATGGAATTTGTTTTAGTGTATCATATTTCTATATTTGTTTTTCCATATATAGTTATTTGAATACTATTGGTTTCCATTTATTATAATTCCATATTATTTATCATTTTAGTTTATTGATTACATGGTATGTGTATGAAGTTATTTATCATTCCATAGTAATTTACTCTCATTTAATATTATTTATTTCTATAAGATTTTTGTTACCTTACTAATAATTTGAGATTATAATTTTTTCCCTCTCCCCAATAATTTAGTATATACTAGAAAAAAAAGGTATAAAAATGTGCTATAATTATTGTATTCTAGTGAAATAAAACAATAATGATTGTCTCTGGTTTACCAGGTACATTAAACTATTTTGTCCTTTTGGGATTTACAATGTATAACCATATCAATGTAATTGATAGGAGACATGTTCTCCTAGATTATAAGGCCATGTTTCTAATTTTTTATTCCAAGTATGTTTACTAGTATCCATGGGAAATAAATTTAGGAAAACATTAGTTATAGAACATAATCCTAATGTAGAATTTGATGATATATATGAAATAAAATCCTATAATATTAATATGGTATATATAATGTGAGTATTACTAGAAATATATCCTTTTATAGATACTAAATGTTGATTTGGTTCTAGTATTTATGTACCTAAGAGTAATTGCTTCGATAATTGGTAACTTGGTACACAAAATCATGACTAAATATACACCTTGTGTGACACTCCTGGGGGATATTCTTAGGTTAAACTATATATTTTTTAGAAACAATTATGGATAATTTGAATGGATAATGACAACAAGTGATCAAGGTTAAACCTATGGTGTTTTAGATATAATAATAATGTGTCATGATTTAGATATCATATAAATAATTTTATATATTTATCACTCTGACTATTGTTCCTCACCTTATTGTTTCTTATTGTAGTCATTGGGTAGAACCCAAATGATACAAAATAATAACAAATAGGAAGGGGAAGGCAGTGAAAACGATAATGAAATTAGGATTTTAATATATTGAAATATATAATTGTTACAGAAAATTATTTGTCACCAAATTTTATTAACAATATATCTTATTACCAACTACCGAATACAAAAATGAAATGAAGGATATATGTTTCTAATAGATTTAGTGGTGGAAACCATACAAAAAATGGGGATCTATTTCTAACTTGTTAATTGTTTGGAAGGTGAAACCAATGAATGTTTCACAATTGAAAAAATAAATGAATTACATGTGGGAAATAAGGACATAAACAAATATATTGCATAATAAATTGAATATTATGATGGAAGGAAATTATACTCATCCTAAGGATCCATTTGATATTTCTAACCTTAAATGTGGGGAAATACATCATTACCCGAGTCAATTCTAACTCTTAAAGGATAGACCATACATCACCGATATATGTATATAGGATAAAAATGGATTAAATAGTTATTTATTAGGGAGGTATTTAAAACCATTATTATGATTCTATTTAATGATTTAACTTTAAGTATGTCCATTATATGTATTATTTAAATTATATTAATATTTTTTTATTGGAAAAAAAGTATTTTGAGTGACATACCATCAAGTCTGGAATGGTCGTGGGTCATGAAACCATGACCAACATATGATATGCTTTTCATTCCAAAAACTGAAATATATAATGTCCTGGTTAATTTTTCATTGATCGTAGATAAAAAATTTCATGAATAATTGATAATAACGAATACATAATATAACTTTTGAGAATTAGAGTTTAATATATTAACCATAATGTTTTAGGATATAGTTAGAGATCAATAGTAAGATATTTTACACATTTTAATTCCTTATGATCCTTTAAAAGTTTATTTAAGTGCATTAAGAATAACAAATTAATTGTTAGTAATTAATATTTGGTTGTAATGTTATTAATTATAATTTGATCTAAGAACAAAAAAATATCTAGATTGTTTATAAGAAATTGAAACACAATAAGTAACAACAATTCCATATATTCATGGTTAGTAAATGAGATACAAAATAATAGGAAAATTATATGGAAATGAAAATATTTCCTAATACCATAATGTTTGATAAACCAATAGTCTCTTAAATCATCCTATATTTATTGATCTGAGGACCTCAAAATTATATTGTTCATTCACAAGTTTGTGATTTATAACCTAAGTCACTCCTAATAAATATTTATTATTTTCTCCTATGTATATATTTTCACTTTCCATTAATGATTTCTAAAATAGAAACATAGTTACATGGTTACACATATAACCATTGTACATAAAATTATAAGGTGCAACTTGGTATTCAATATTATTTATGACACACACAAAAAGTGTAAAAAAGGAATATAATAAACCAATAAATTATAATATTCAATAAATAAAATATATTATTGAGATTCTAATTCATGAAACACTAATTTTCATTTCAAAACATGAAAGAGATTTTTTCCTTGATATATTTCGTTACACACAAAAGCAACATTCGTAAATAGAACAGATTACATAAATGATTGATTTACACCAAATAAAAATATATCATAGAAATTTATTTATTTGATATAATATGATATAACCTATTTTTTATGTTATTGTTTCTGAATATTATTACCACTATTATGAACATATATGGTTGATTTAAATATAATATAAATTAAATGGTTACCAATTAACGAGAAATTGAAATAATAACATATGATTTTTATACCTCCAAATGAGTTTTGAATGAATAAACAGAACTATTTGCTATTATTTAGTTATTTTAATTAAATATATATTTTATATATTTAATTTTTGTATATTCTTCCATTATGATCGATAGGAATAAAATATAAACAAAACCAATTCCACACATAAAATCCAGTATTTTTTTAATGTCAATTTTACCCCATTTTAGGGAAAACCTTCTATTAAATAATTCATTTGACTATTTAACTAATTTAATATGTCCAAATTAAATTAATATTTGGAATAGAAGCATATTATTTCGGTTATTTTTAATTGATTAAATTTTTTGGAAACATTTCATCATTAATGCATATTTAAAAATTATTAATTTTAGTTCAAAACTATTTTTTCATCAAATGTATTTATAATGTCAAATTATAAATTTAAAATGATTAATGTTTAATTATAAGTTATTATTATAAACTAACTCAATTTTTTTCATTTCAATCAATTATTCATTGAAATTGATTAAAAAAACAAAGAAAACTTTCGGGTTTTTTTCAATAAAAATTTACATCATCATCCCGCCTACATGATTAAATTTTAACAAATTTGTGCCACATCTATGATTAGAATTTGGAAATATTTATTGTATATTTTAAATAATAATAATTTAAAATTAATAATATATCTAAAATTTTAGTCAAATAAATATTAGTGATTGTGATAAAATTAATTACAATGATTAAGGTTAAATTAAGATTAATAAGGGACTAAACTTCAACCTTAAGGCCCAAAATGACCTATACACATTTTCAAGAGACATTTTTTGACATATATAGTTCTTATAATATATAGGATCTACATTTAAATAATATTTAATCCAAACGAAACATGAAAATATAAGAATAATTCAAATGTAAAATAATTACAACAGTACTACTACTTATTCACTATAAAAGGCGATTATGTCTCCCTAGTACTAAAACATCCAAAACAACTTATTATTGGAAACCCTATTAAATAATATAATCCTGAAATAACTACCCATTAATTTGAAGCCTCAAAATTTTAAAAATACTTTCATGGAATTGTTTTGGTAAAAACCAAAATGAGTTACCATATTTTTGTAAGTTAACATTTTCGAACAATCACTTTTCATACATTTATATATCCACCCATTAAATTTATTTCAAACAACAATTTTATGATGATAAAAGTAAAATTAATATATTATTATGGTGGTTAATTTTGGGTTATACCTAATCTGACAACATTATCAATCTAATTGTAAAGGAACATACATTTTACGTTTACAGTGAACTACTACCTCCTGAAATGAATATTTTTCATTTTTCCTTTACCAAATTACATTGTATAATTAAGATGGAGAATATATTTATATTGAGTATATGTTATATAAATTATATAATTAAGCTTATATAATTATTTTTTAACACAATACTTTAATAAAATACATTTCTGGTTAATACGATAACATCATTTAAGGAAGTGTGGACTACCATCCCCTCGAAGCGATGTGATTCATTCACACTGTAAGTGGAACATATTAAGGATAAATAAAATATGAATATTTTAAATATATGAAATTATAAGGTTAATTTAACTATAATATTTATCTATATACATATAATATATTTTTCTTTTTTTACAATCCGATAATTAATTGAAGTTAGCGTTCATGAGTGCTTACGGACTACCATCTCCATGTACGGTGCATATAATTTTGTATCTCCCAAAATTATATATTATTATAGATACATATATACATGAATTATATAATATTAAAATCATTTAATAAATTATATATAATAATATATAATGATATATATAGTAATAAAAATAAATAATAATTTAAAACATACTCAACAAACATGGGAATTAACACCCAAAATCGTTAAAATAATGAAAGGTTATTAAAAATTGGTAATATGATATTATAAGATGATAATATCATATATCATAATTACTAATATAGTTATGTAATCAGATATTAACATGTCTAGAAATATTATATATGAGGTTAATGTACTTTCACTTGAAATGGAACAGAGGGTATGGGTTTCTTGTCTCATTTTCATTCCTAGTGGAATTCTTAATTTTTTACACCAATTTGATTAATATGGTGTATATACTTCCCATTTTGATATATAATATCTTGAATTTTTTTACATTTCATTATTTTGAGTTTTAACTTGAATTGTTTCTTTTATGGGGATTTTAGTTAATTGTAACCATGTGGAATAGAATTTTATAACTCAATTTATTTTTATTGAGTTACATTTATTCTTTGTTTTAATTATTATTTTAAGATTACCTATGTAATAACTTTTTCTTATCTATTTTAAATATCCTATTACCTTATTAGAATTTATATTTTATTCACATAATCTACTCATTTATTGATTATGATGTTGATGTCATGTCCTTTTCAAAGGATTATTTAACAAACTCATATTATTCGAGATTGTTTGTACTTGAATTTCAATTTGAGTAAATTATTGGATAATTATTAAATAAAACCTTTCAATTTAGTTTAATATGTCCATTAATAATCTTTATCATGTATTGGTACTATTTCTCAACCATATAGTACTCATTTATTTTATAATATATTTTCTGAAAACAGGACATCATTTCCCTATTTAGTTAGAGAACCAATTCTTATCAAAAAATAATATCCTCGATAATGGTTTTAAAAAATTGTTTTTAACCATTAAAACATTATTTTTTAATGATATTTGTACCCCTTTATACATTTATGAATGTTTTCAAATAAATCTTCTTTTCTCTTTCAAAACAATGCATTTTTCAAACCCTTTTTACTATTCAAAAGTAATCATTATTTTTTTACCTCATATGACATATACAAATTTATCCGAAAACATTTCATTGATGCATACACTGAAAGTTGGAAGGATTAAATTTCAAATAATTTTTTAAATTTTATTTTCAATTAAAAATATTTTTAAGATCATTTTCAAAGTAAGTTATATTTTCCAAAAAAATATTTTTTATATTGTACATTTATTTCATCAAGGACAAAAAACCAATAATTTTTCTCTACTAGGGAAATTTCGTATTGATACCATATATATCCTTTCACCAAATTTTTTTAATAGATTTTGAAAATGAATGTTTTTTTATTCATTTCTTTCACATCCTTGTTCGTCCCCTTGAAATAATTAATTTCATATGATCATTGTATATAACATCACAAATTTTATGAAACAATTTATTCAATAGCATTTATAATACACAACATTGATCATAAACGAAAAACCAAATATTATTATTTAAATATTACTATTATAAAGAAGCCTTGGGAATTGTGGGAATGAGTAGTATCAACTAAATTAAAAAAATATGGTTTACACATGTTTAAATAAGGATTTTTTTTGTTTCAAAATTTATTATAAGTATACAAAAAAACAAATTGAATATAACATATGTATTTTACTAAAAACCAAATATGTAGATAATTTTTTGGCTTATAAAATCATATAAATATGTATGGATTTTTATATCTTTTATTTTAAATTAAATGTTTAAAATTAATCTTATATTTTTTCTTGAAATGTTATAATAACATATCCTATTTTTTGGATAAAATAATTATTTTAAAAATATATATATACAATTCAATCACCTTTTTATTCTGAACCATTTTTAATCATGCTTTTTAAACCATTATTTGTTCTATTTGAAAAAATAAAATTCTTATTTAAAAGATGGAAATAGAAATTTATATTGGTTAAATTTTGTTATCTTTCTAATAAAATTCATTATTTAATGAATAGTTATAAATACTTGATTTTAATTCAAAAATTCATTTCCTTATACAATTTGTTAAATAATTAGGTTTTAATTTTAATTGGTTTTAATGTTTAATAATATTATGGTTTTTAAAATAAATCCAATATTGGTCATTGGAAATAATTTTACACTGAAATTAGATATAAACAGACATCAATCTTTTGATTTTTGTTTATTTATAAACTAGTTTAATAATTTTGAAAATGTGGAATAATTTTAAATTATTTACTGCATCTTATGTGTTGTGAATTTTTGAATATATATTTTCTATTTCGAATCATTTGGTCCAAATTATTTAAATAGGTTCCTTTAATTTTAGAAAATTTTTAATATTTGCTTCAGTAATTATTTTTATTTAGCATTGTTGAAGGGTAAATTAGGTAAATAAAGGGTAATATTTAACATTATAATAATTTGAAACCTCTGTAACACATGCCATAATACTATTTTATGATGAATGTCTGACCATTATCTTTCATTGAAAAAATTTAGGACCTCAGTGAGTCACTTTATTATGATAATGACATGTTATTTGAATTATTTTAATATAAAGTGAAATATTACATTAAAAAGTTTCTTTTTACTGAAGCAATTGTTATATGGGTTTATATATTTATACTATATGAATATAAAGTGTGATTAGAAATATAAAAATAGTTCCTACAAAATATAGTGTTATTTATAAATTTTAGACATTAGAAGAATAAATTTATTTTTGGCACAATGATGATTCAATGATTAACTTTTTAACGAAACATTCAAAGAAACGGTATTAAAAATATTAAATTTAATGTAATTTTATCATTTTCATTCCATAAATGAATTTTATGGATTATTATGTGATTTTATATTTTAATTATTTTATACATCTGGAATAAGACATTTTTTATGACTTCATCAAAAATCAATTGCTAAGTAGTATCAAAATTGACATAAATGTGTTTTTAAAAAAATTACTATCTTGTTAAGATATATAATAGTCATAAAAATATATTATTACTCAAAATATCTTTAATAGTATTAAAAATTAAATTAATTTTCCACTTGATGAAATATTGTAATTTTATAGTAACTATTAACCATATAGTGTAAAAGTAATTGAAAACATGGTAAGGGTTAATTTATTTAACTATGTGTTAATGACCAAAAGAAAAGGTTAAATTTGTGATTTGAACATGTATAAATCCTCTTATTTGAGATTATTTAGACCAATACTCATTTTATCCTTGAAATATATCAGTTTGTATCTATTATAATTCTAAAATAGTTTTATAATAATATAATATATCAAGGAATTTCTAATGTGCCCCTCTTCCCTCTTATAGAATTCTACCACCATTACCCATATACTCACATTGCTCAAGCCCCATATCTCACCAAAAATATAAAAAATTAAGCTCATATCATCCCAAACAACCTTTTGGAATCCTTAACATGGGATGAATAAAAATTAAGGTATCATTTTGGCTCAAATAAAATGGAGTTACCTGATTTAGAGGTAATGTATTCTCGCAAACTTCCTTCATTTACATTCATCCTCTAACCCTATAAACTCTCTCTTATCAATTATTTTTTAACAACACCATTATATAATATATAATATGATGTTTTTATGATATTCATTAAACCTAATCATCCACACACTTCTATATAATCGATATAGAACATATTGTTTCTATGTACAATGATCTACTGCCTCACGAAAGGATGATTCATTAATTATATCCTACCATCTATCTGGGTAGACATTATGATGATACTATATTTATATATGATATATATAATATTTATATACAATCTATTTTTCTATAATTTTATTGACAACATAACATTATGATTTTTATAATATATAAATATGATAATTTTATTTTAGAAAGTGTGGGATATCACCCCTAAAATTGATATGACACCTTTATGAATACAAGAAATGTATAAAGGATGAAGTTAATAACCTTATATAAAATATATAAAATAGATAATGTACTGAAATAATAATATACCTATGTATCATTTATTTTTCGGTCCATTAATAAGACAATTAAATGAATATAGTGATTAGGCATACGTACAACTTACCATCTCAATAAACGGTGAATTTCATTTCTTACCTCTAAATGTTGTGGATTGTTATAAATACATATATAATTGATATATATTATATTTAAATATAGAATTTTTTTGGATATGTTGGAATTTTGAACACATGGACAGTATACATCAATACAAGGTCATTTTCAACTCAAGTACTGAATATCATCATAACAAATGATATAAACTAAAATAATTATGACATTTTTATAACATGGTATTAAGTGATAAAAAAGGAATAATAAAATTGAAAAAATTTCACAAAAATTTCAAAACAAATCTATTTTAATTACGCATGAAAATAAATATTATACGAGATAATTCGAACTCAAGTTATTGGAAATCATAACTCAATCTCTATTCATTGAGTTAATTATCCAATTCATTAGATTCGTTTTTAAAGAAAATGTGTGGATGAACTATAATTTGTTTAAACTGAATATCTACTTATATTAGATGTATTTAAATTTTTCACAAATAATTATGACATGGATTAATCCTTAATATAATGATAAGATCTTGGTAAGGGTTAAAAAGACTTAATTTGAAATTGTGCTCCATTATTATTCGTTAAGATGTATATATGACCCTTTTCACATGTTATATCGTTAATTAATATATTCTCAGGATACATAACTTTTTTTTAATTTTTATTCTTTAATTATTGTTATTCAAGTGTTCCTAATGTTGTAAGGAATTATTTTAATAAAATATCATTTCAACTGTTTTCAACATTTATTCTTATAAATCATTGTCATTAATGTCCATGTATTTATAATGGTTATAAGAATTTATTTTTATAAACATTTATGTTTTACAATTTAAATTCTAAAATAGCTTTAAAATGTTTCAAAGTGGCCTAGAACCCATTGATTCAAAAATAAATTTATTAAATGTTATAAATTGTTTTGGAAATGAATTGAATATTTCAATATCATGATTTGATTTATTATTATTGATGAGTGAAATATTGATACATACAATATTTTATGTGATATTATTAATTAATTGTACATGGAAATTTGATGGGTGGTTATGTAATAAACCAAATACTGGTGGTTTTGTGATTAACCAAGGGCCAGTGTGCCCGTGATAGATCTTTAATTCATTGGGTAACATGACTAATGTAATCATTAATGTTTCTCCAAAGATATTTTGGGAACATTTTGTGATGGGTATTAAAATCTTCACCATGAATTTTACTCCCTATGTATATATTATGGAAACAATGTAAGTATGATATAGATTCTACATGTTACCATTATGTATTATAATTTATAATATTTTTTGTAGGAATCTATTTATTACACGAGACAGTATAAATGGTTTATGTTTACTGGGTTATAATAATGATTTTTTGAAAATGTTTTCTGTGGTTTTAAATATTAACAGACTAATGGTTTTAGTCCTTTTTTTATATTCCTTATTGAGAATTTTATGTTAACCCTACGTTTTTGAATTTTTTTCCATGTGGTATAAAAATGAGTTAGAGAAAGGAAGAAGTCAAAAAGAATTTTATCAAGAAAAAGAAATCATGTTTTTTTAAAGGGTTTCCTTTTATAGAAAAAGTAAATACTAAGTGTAATTATCCAAAGGTAATGTATGGATCTATTTTTTATTTATTATTTACATATTTTGAAACAAAATAAAACTAAAATTATCCTAAATGTGATATAAAGTAAAATAATGGACATTAGTCAATATTAAGTAATGTTAAGGGTCCATGCATTATAGTTGGTTTCAAATGATGGTTTAGAGTGAATTTTAAATTAGGATGTTTTCGTTAGGGTTAAGGATATCATCCAGGGTTTATAAATTTAAGGTATATAATAAGTTAAATGTCTCAAAAACTCCTTGTGAGGGTTTATGGTCTAAAATATTAACGTGAGTACTAGTGTTGTTGGAGACATTCACCTTTTAGGAAATTATAGTTTATTAATTTTTCTAATGAGAATTATGAGTTATAAGATAACCTTTGTGGTTATAAAATTATATGGATATTGATTTTGATTTTATCTCATATTTTGGAATTTTTTAAAATTATATGGATTTTGAAAAAGGAAATCATCAATATCCGTGATAACCTATTGCATCCAACATTGTCAGAGGAATCGAACCCACAATTTATGGGCTAAAAAAGGAGTATCGCCTCCCACTGGCCCACATCATATCCCAAGTTAGTTTGAAATATGATTTTTAGTTAAATTATTTTATGCATTAAGACTAAGATAATTTTGGGAACTTAAGTTTAATTAAATAGATATCCTTAGTATAATAAAATTAATTACTGATGAATAGATAAATTTTATTTTGGATGAAATTCAATATTTAAAGAACATTATATTATTATAGTAAATACAAAACTATGATATGTTTTACAAAGTAATGGTTGATTTATATTTTATAAGAATGTTTTATTTTAACTGTGGAGTTATGGGAATTATGTTATTTATTGAACTAATTAACATATCAGGGATAATTGTGATTAGGTTAAATAATTTTAAATATTAGACTTTACGAGCATTTAATATTATATGGAGAAAAATTTTAGGATTTATCACAAAACAAAATGTGATCAAATCCATATGAATTTTGTGATTCAATCAAAGATTGTAATATTTTGAGTAATTTTAAAGACTTTTTTTGATGAAATGTCTATTTAGAACATGGGAATTACAGTTGAATTTTGGAGAGTAAAAGTTTTTCATTCTCTTTAAAAGGGAATATTCTTTTTGGGGGATTATTTGATTTTGTACCAACTATTTTGGTTTTAGATAATGTTTAAATGTAGGATAAATATACAGTAAACATTTTTTGGATGATATGAGTTTTCATAAATTGATTACATTGCATCTGGTGTAAAATATTCATCTTGAATACTCAATGTTTAATGAAAAAGATAATTGTGTGGTGCAAATTGATTAATGAATGATAATATACCTTTCATGTAAGTATATTTCATTAAATTCTTATTCGAATTAGTACATTAATTTCTAAACTTTGTGAAAATGATCTTAAAACCAAAATAATTTATGATTACTTTTCCAACAATGAAATCAAAGACCGTTTAACACATCACATGTTTGTGTTTTTCTGATGTTACCACTCTACTGAAAATTTTTTATATCACCATTCATCTGAAATTTCTAATTATTTTTCCCACATATACATTTTTTTCAACCTGTAACCCTATTATAGGTTATCTAGGATGACCTTTGTACTTCACTTTATATCTTTAAAGTTGGATGTTTTGTTAACCATTTTTTTGATGTGGGATTTAAATCAAGGATTTTTTAAAAATCATACAGTAGTTAATGACCCAAAATTATAATTGTGAGTGTGAAATTTATTAATGGGGGACATAACTTACTGAGTAATAAGATAGAAAAACTTTATTCAGTAACGTTCAGATACGCTACATCGAGTTTAAACAAAAAAGTAAATATTAGTATTTAAATATCATCATCATAACCTAGCAGCTGAAATGATGGGAAGGAATTATATCAACTAATTATAAAAAATCTGATTTACCAAAATTTAAATAACAAGTCACTAGTTACAAAATATATAATAAATGAAAATGAAATCCAATACAATATAATGGATGTTCATTAATGAAAACCCATAAAAAAAGAATAATTGTGTTTTTAAAATTATATCACTTTTTATGGATTACAATATGTAATATTTTAAATGTAATGTTTAAAATTAATTTTATATGTTTTCTAGATGTGTTATTTAGAAAAAATCCAATTTTGTTCGATAAAAGAAGTATTATTCAAAAAAATACATTTTTACCCCCTTTTGATGGGGAAACATTTTTAATACATTTTTTGTCCCTTTCAAATCTTATATTTGAAAAAATAAAAAACTTATTGAGAAAATGGAAATAAAATTTTATTTTTTTTTAATTTTGGTATTTTTTGATAATATTCATTTCTTAATGAATATTGAAAAATACTGGATTTAAATTCCAAAATGCATTTTTGTCTATTTTTTATTTATTTATATATCCCTTTTATTTAGTTTTAAATTTTTATTAGATTTCAGTTTTTATTTCATTTAATCCTATATAGATCATTGTAATTAATTTAACATTGAAATTAGATAAAAACACATGTTAATATTTTGATGGCTATTCTTTTTTATAAACATGTTTTATAATTTTGGCATCAGAAAATTATTTTGTATTAATTACTAAAAATTATATGTGTCTAATTTTAAAAATTAATTCTATATTTTGATTCATATTGTCAAAATTATGTAAATATTTCACTTTTATATTTATATGTTAAGAATAATAACTTCAGTAATTTTTTTATTTACAATGGATAAAGGGTAAATCAGGTAAACAATGGAATAAAATAATATTATAATAAGGATGGGTCTTAAAAAAGAATAATTCGAGAATTTTTTTATCATGAAAAAAGAATTCATGTATTGTTTAGTGTTTTTTCTTTCCGTAAAAAAGTGGATACTAAGTGTAACAGTCCACATGTAATTTCTAGGTCTATAAAGTAATAGTTAGTGCCAAAATATCTAAATCACTAATCCGGAAATATTCCTCAATGTAAAACGACGTAAATTTATTTTATTAACTCATTATTATGAAATATTTCTGTTAGGGGACTTATAATTATCATTGAATTTCCCTTAACTATCCATATCATTTACCATGGATTTTACTATATCACAAACATTATACCATTATACATATGATGTTTATATAAAAAATATTTGATTAAATTGGGATTTATTGATAAATATAAATTTCAAATTTAATACATTTATATGAGAAAGATTATTACTTATTATTATTATTAAATATGAGGAATTCTTGGGATTGGAAATGACAGGTGGGGCCCATTATTTATATATCCCCATGATGCATTGGTATCTTCTCATTAGAAAAATTTATTGAACAAATTTATTGGGTTTCTACCCATAATTTAAACAAACTTTTGAATGTTCCTTATGAAATGGGTTTTCCATTGACTGATACATGAACTCATATAACTAAAAATTTCCCCCATATTGGCTTGGTCATTATTATCCATGAGATTTTGTATCAACATATCCACGCATGAATTCAATTCTCCGAATATTGATTAGTAGAATTTGTTTTTGTTTCACATATATTAATATATATTATTATTTATCTAGTTATTTTAATGACATATGTTTTCATTTATTATATTTCCTTGTTATTTATCATTTCAGTTTATTGATTACAAGGAATGTGTGTTTATTTATTTACTTTACTGTATTAATTTATTCTCACTAATTCATTATCTCTTTTATTATTCGTCACAAAACCATACAAATAATTTGGGCTCAACATTATATTTTTTTCCACTCCCTATGAATACATGAATTGTACTATTATATCATTACATAGATAAAATAATTAGGATAATGTTATAAACCAATAATGGAAAAGGATATTAAAAAATTCTGCTTTAATAAGTGTATTATTTTGTAATAAATTACTCATGTATTTATCTGGCTTACCTAAACTATTAAACTATTTAATATGTCGGGACATGATTCCTTGTAATCATTCAATTTAATTCATAGTAGACAATGACTCAAGGACTTTAGTGTTGGGCCTCTATAAATAAATATTGGATATAAATAATAAACCAATCCTAAAATATTCAACGGATTCCATGATTTTAGAAATAAAAAATCAAATATATATTAGTAAATAATATTCTAATTATCATTCCCAAAATGATTTTCTTCATAAACACACCATCATAGATTCTTACTAAAATATCACACGTAATGTTTCATGTAAAAACAAAATAACATATTATCACTATTTCATGTGACATACGAAATTATTTAATGGGAGAAAAAGTTATGGTCCAAATATCTTGTAATTTTTTTAATTATTCAATAATATGAAAATAAAAAATAAAAAAGAAAGTACATAAAATTCCCAGAGTATCCAGATATGTAAAAAAAGGTCAAAAATAATTATCCATATATGAAAATTTTAAATTTTTGTTTTCAAATATTACTATTTAAATGTTACAATATAGAAAACTATGTGAATTTACATAAAAAATTAAAAACAATAGTATTTTCACAATGCATTATAATACCCCCATTACAATGAATTTATACAAAAGAAACAAAATATAATACATTTGTATCACCCCAAAATATGAGGAATGTAGTTATTTTTATTCCTTTTTTGGGGTTTAAAGTTATTTGGATGAGTTGGTAAAAGGTTGGGAGAATTTGGAATGTTTTTCAATATGTTTGGAGGCTTTTCTAAGTGAGCACATTTTGAGAATGATTAAGGGAAAAATATGCGGGTTATCTAGGAAACCGCACTGGAAGAGACAGTGGGAATCACATGGACTATGCATGGTTCTAAAAAAATTCTAAGAAACCATACCACTTCTTCTCTAGAGGTGGTGGGGTGCACTATGTTTTCTAAACCATGTGGGCTATTCTTGAGGCCACATAAAATGGTATTTTTAATCCACACTCGCTTGGGGTTGCCTCTTTTAATTCCATCTTCTTCCCACATGAGCCTCACTCGGTATTTTGTATTCTAAAAGGATGGAGGTTATCTACCACACGTTTTGGAAGAAAATCAAATATGATTCTTGGTTGATTTAATCCGGTTATTCTATGGTAAGTCTTCTCTCGTGGTTCTTATTTGTTTTCCCTAGATCTACATCTCACTCACACTCTCAATTTTCTCAATCTAAACCTTTTGTGTGTATATATATGGTTTTCTTTTCCTTTTTTTTGACTTTATGGATTATTGATGATAGGTAATGATATCATGTGCAGTTTTTGTGGATCGTTTTCCTAGATTAGGGTATGATTTTTTGTGGGTCGAATTTTCCAAAACCCTAAAGTTAGGTGGCTTCTATGTCATCTCCATGTGGTTATAACTAGTGGTTTTGGTACAATTAAATTTTTTTTGGAATTTATTGTGGAAAGGATGTGTCAATCTTGTTGGAATCCCATTTTGTGTTGATTTCAATGATTTTAGGGAAAATGGGTTATTGTTCCAAAAAGTGGATTTTTTGTGTGATTTTAAAATATTTAATTTAAATTCATTAGTTTTTGATAATGAAATATGTTTTGTGAAAACAAAATTTAAAAAAATATTTGGTTTAATTATTTGAGTTTTGGAATGGAAAATGATTTAATGGTGGTTTCAGAAAATTAGTGATTTTTTGAACTCGATTGGCATGTGATGGAAATGGATAATTTCATGATGTGGTGGCCTTTGTGGGTTATATTATTTGTAGTGGTTTGTTGACATTTTTTGTGGATGTGGCCAGAAGTCTCACTATAAATGGCGATGTATAGTGGTCGGACGAACCACCATTATGGGTAGTGGTTGGGAAGCAGCGTATGTTGGAAATATTGTGAACTGTTTGGACAGAAGCTCCCGCATTTTGGATTACTTATTGTGTGATGATTAGAATATGTAATGTTTTGTGCTAATGTGAATTAGTGAAATATATTGTGGATGGTTTTTGGATTTTTTATTTTTTTGAATAATTTGGGTGGAAATGGATTGGTAAAGGAGTCTTTGTCTTGTAGTAAGTTGTTGCACTATTTAATGTTTATAATAATAGACATCATAAAAATGTGCTGAATGTTTTATCCTAGTGGCGTGTGTAGGGAATTAATTTGGGGAAAACCTACTAAGTATTTTTACTCACCCCCTGCTTTGGAACTTTGGTTAATTTGAAGATGGTTTATCACGAGACATAGGAAAGATATGGAATCTCATTTTTCTAGTTGTTCAGTATGATGATTTTGTGATGTTGGGGTTCGTTGAGCATGGAGCTTCGTGTGGAGCAATGGATGTTTTCATAGTTATTTGGGGATATTTTTGTGATTTCTACCACTTGGTACTCTTGTATATGGTTTGGTTTTATTGGTCATGTGATATTGTTAAGGAATATTTTGGATGCCTTTTGGTAATGTATGCGTTTTTTGTTTTGTTAAAAAGCATCACGTAGTTTTTTATAGTGGGTTTTTTGGTTGGTTGGTTTTGTATCTTTGTAAAATAATTCGGAAATTCATTCTCGAAGCCCTTAGTATTAATTGAAATCTTTTGGTTTCTTGGGAACATCTCTTAACACCAAGTAACATTACTCCGCTGTCATAGGAAACTAATATGGGGAAGGATGTTACAAGTGGTATTAGTTTTTTCAGTACATGGATTTCAAGTGAGAATAGTTGTTCGGTCCTTTGGCATTTATTTTTGGTCTTGGTGTTAACATTTGTTATTTTTATATTCCTTGAGTTGGGATGGTATCTAGGATAGTATTTTCATCAAAAAGAAATTTATATCATAAAATTGAATATCTGCCTCTTTTATGTTGGACATCAAGTTCCCAGGGAGTTGGGTACATAAGACCTTGGAAGCACTTATAGGCATTGGATATCTCACTGTCATAGGTGTCTCCAATGTCATGAGCATTACATCATGATATAAATGAAATCCTACTAGGATGCATATTTCATTGCGGTGTAATGATCTATGTTGTGATATGAATGTGTGGATTTTGAAAAAAATAAAAAAAATTCAAAATGAAATAATTTCAAACATGGAAACTAGTGGTATTTTGAAAATGAGTTGATTTTCAATACATGGTGGATTTTTCAGAATAGCACAACATTGAAAAGGTGGACATGTTCAAATCCTCGTTGTTATATTTTTAATGTGATTTATATTAAAAATTGTATACCCTTTCTTGTTGAGGGAGTTTTACTTATGGATGTTTTCTTGATGATAGAAATGGAACTGAGTAGGCACCGTGGAGACCAACTAGAGAATGCTGCAAAAAAATTGGTTCCACCAAAGCCTCATGGGAACCAGTAGCTAGTGAAGAGTATTGTAAAAGCATTCCAAGATATGGAAAGTAGGAATAATGCGAATAAACCCTGGAATTTTGATCATGATGTTCATTTTCAAAGGAATTATCCAACAATGTTTAGGTGTGATTTAAATCCAAAAAGGATTGAAACATGGATGAACATAATCAATATGATATTTTATTTCTTGGGAAAATCGTTAGAGATGAAATTGAAGTTATCCATATATATGTTGGATGATATTTCCCTCCAGTGGTGGGAGCTAGAAGTCTAAGCTGGGATGGAGCAAAGTTTTACATAGGACGTGTTAGAGGTATTGTTTAATAAAATGTTATACACTCATAGGTTTAGAATTTAGCGTACAATGGATTTCAGCTGTTTGAAGAAATGGAAAATGGAAGTGACATAATATGCATATAATTATATGAACATAATATGGTTTTCCACTGAGGTGGCAGGTAGTAAATTATTGAAGGCATGAATTTTGGAATATTGGTTTAACTATGAAATTTTTTCCAAGATAGTAGTGTTGTGTATAGACGATTACACAGAAATGGAGAAAAGATATATGGTACTTGATTGGTATAATGTGGGGTCTATGAGTAAGGGAAGCAAGTTGGTACCCATGGGTAATAGTGAGAAGTCGAACTCTAGGTTCAATAAGAAGAGGGGCACTTATTCACAAGGTGGTAGTATGGTTTAGAATACGATAACAAGGTCAACGAATCTATATATGAAGCCGCAGAGTATGTCGGGTTTCTTTCAATGTGGTCTTACGATTCACATCAAGCGGGATAGCACAAGACATCATCGAGCTTTGAATAATTATAATAAGATATGGAATCTACAATTTAATTTTCAAGAATTCTATGAGGTCGGGTGTCCTTGACAGTCCTCAGGGGTCGTAGGGGTCTTATACCTTCACAACAATGGGGTAGTAGCATACCATTCATAAGTAGAGTAAAGTGGGTCATGATGATTCTCATAATACCATGACACCTCAACAAGGTAATAAGGATCATAGTATGGAAAGAATGTAATTGTTTGGAGATGACCTAGTTTTGGTGAATGATCCTTTAGGATCATCCATGGTAAAAGTTATGTTTAATTTAAATTCTATGTTCATGAAATATTTTTTAATATCTGTACTTAAAAATTCTTAAATTTCTTCACTAATCGTTTATTTTTTGGGTTTAAACATGGAAATGATGCCTTCTATTTTGATACTACAATCACATCTGGGTCAAAGAGAGTGTTTATCTTTCCGCTATAGAGGGTGTTGCATAGTTGTTGATGGCATTGAATTTATGTGGGATTTCTCAACATTTGAGATGGATTCTTATGATAAAATTCAAGAAATGGATTGGTTGGATATGTTTATGGACCACATCAATTCTTATGTGTGAACAGTTAGCTTTACGACAATGTATGGGATTGATCACCTCATTAAGGGGGGGAGAGTGAGAAGAATGGTGAAACATGCATGTTGGCACCACCTGTTGGCATGATCTCATATCACTTTGAGGCTTTGTAATTGGAATAGGTTAAAGGTGTTGAAAAGAGTGTTCTTTCAGCAGTTATGGATCATTTTATAGATGTATTTCTCGATGATTTTTCATGGTTGAAACCCATGTGGGATGTGGAGTTTAAAATTTATCTCCTTTAGAGGACTAGTCCTATCTCACTTTTGTCTTATCGAATAGAACCAACAGATTTGTGGGAATTAAATGTGCAGTTGGAAGAGTTAGTAAACAAAGGGTTCATCTGGCCTAGAATGTCTCTATGGGAAGTGCCAGTTTTGTTTTCTAAAAATGCTGATGGAACCTTATGTGTCTATGTTTATTTTTGTAGGATTAATCAGGTTATGATAAAGAACCCATATCGAAATCCATGTGTTGAATATCTTTTTTACTAGTTGAGCGGATCTTAGTGGTTCCCCATGATTTACATGAGGTTAGGATATAATAAGTTACAATAAAATAATAAGGATATCCCAAAAACATCATGGAGAATTAGATATTTCTATTATGAGTATGTGTTTATGCCCTTTGGTCTAATGAATTCACCAACAATGTTCATAGAATTGATAAATCAGATATTTTAGAGATATTTGGATTCTTTTGGGTGATATTCATTTAAGATATACTGTTGTATTCAAGGACTATGGTAGAGCATGATCATCACATGGGGATTGTGTTGGGGGTATGGAGGGACCATCAGTTGTATGCCAGATTGTTAATGTTTAAATTTTGGATACATGAGGTTTATTTCCTTAGACATGTTATTTTTGAGAGGGTGTTTCAGTTGATCTGGAAAAGATAGAGGGAGTAATCTCATCAAAACCACCAATGTATTTTTTCAAGATACCATGATTCCATGGTATAGATAGGTATTATCAACGTTTTTTTCATGATTTTTCACGATTGTCTTTGCGAATGAAAACATTTACAAGGAAGAATATCCCATTTCAGTGGGATCAGCAGTGTCAAAAATGAATTGATTAGTTGAAGGGTAACCATAAATCAGAAACAGTAATTGTTTTTTCAGAACTAGGGAAAGGTTATATGGTGCATTTTGATGCATCAGTATCAGGGTTGGTGTGTGCTCTAATGCATTGGGATCACCTTGATGCATATGGCTCATGACAGTTCATTTTTTCAGAAGAAGAAATATCTAACACATGATTTGGAGTTTGAAGAAGTGGTTCATGCTTTAATGATGCAGCATAATTATATATTTGATGAGTAATTTATACTACTAATCGATCATAAGAGAATATAGAATATATTCCCACAATAATATTTGATCCTGAGGTAAAGGAGATGGATGTAAAATCTCCAGATGTTTCATTACAAATTAATGTACACAATTGGTAATGGAAATTTAGTGGTGGATGAATTAAGAAGAAAATCATATGCTCGTGTAGTGAAATAGGATTCAAATCAATGGATGTTGATTTCAGCCATAGATGGCATACAATTGGAATGTGAGGACCATGGCAGAAGTGCGGTATTTTTTCTGGTTTCGTTGGATTGTGGATAGGAAGGTTAGGTTAAAGAGGAATAGAAATCAGATTCCAAATGTGTGGTGATGATGTCGAAACACAATAGTGGGTAGACCATTGAAGGGTTTGTTTTGAATGGAAATTAATTCTTGTGTTTTTGTAATAGGGGGGTAGTACTGGTGTCTTGTAAAGAGGAAATTCATAGGGCCTATCATCATTCTAGGTGGGATTCCAATAATGGAATTCAAAAAATGTACAAGCCGATGAAAGTGAAATTTTTGTGGGATGGTATAAAAATATATGTGGGTGGGTTTGTCTCGAGATGCCAGACTTGTTAGCAAGTCAAGGCAGAGTATCAGTGGCCATTTTTCATGTTGCAGTCTATACCTATCCCTATGTAGAAATGAGAAAAGATATAAATGGATTTTATTATAGTTATTTTGAGAATGGATAGGAAACATGATGTCATTTGGGTGATTGTGGATTTTCTCACAATTTCCACCCATATCATCCTTATTCGTGAATATTATACAATTATTGATAACATGTTATTACTGTATGATAGTTTTCCTGATTATTTCGTTGGGACGCACATCCATCTGTTGGGATGCACTGGATGTTGCCCAGCATTCCCACATTCCAGAGGCTGGTGAAATTTGTCGCTGATTTAGGGATTTTTCTCCGTGGTCGAAATAGTATAATGTACTGTCGGCTCCTCCTTTCATGGATTCATACTCATAATTTGTCACATAGTCTAGGTATCCCTGATAAATTTATATGATGTTCATTAAACTCATCCCTGGTGCCATATATTCATGTATGATGGTTAATTCCAATGCTTCTGTTGATACATTCCAAAGGGGTAGGTTAGGGTAGCGACCTTTGATTGGGGGAGTAATCATGTTGGACATCACTGGAGTGTCTGGATAGTGAAACAATAATTATTCTTGGTTTCTCCCCCTTATGATAGGGCTTCTCGAGGTTGCAGAATCCAGAGGCATCCCATGTCGAATGTGGGGAATTATATTACCTATTCATGTCCTAGATGTTTTTCTCTGCTTCCCATGATAATAAAGGGTATGCCACCAGTTAAATGTCTATTGGAGATGGATTGGACTAATCAAAACACTGATAGAAGTGGCTCTGATGGGTACATCCCCAAGAGGGAGGACCAAAGTGGTTTACTGGATGACTGGATCAAAATATCCAATGAAGTTGAATCCGAAGATGCATGGGTTTCCATAAAGGGGACTCTAGGGTTTACTGATGGTTTGGATTGAACCATAGAGAGGTTTCCTATATACCCTACCTTATAGATAAGGATAAAAAACCACATAGTTTTACGGGATAATGAATCAGGGAATACAACAATGTCGACGACCTAGAATTAAGCTTGGTCTTACGCATGGATAGTGTCCCATCACAAGAGGGAAACTCTTGGATGGATGGTTATGGATTGTTTGGGGATTATTCATGATTATCGACACCCATAAATGGATTGATCTAAATGAGATGCGTATTCCATTGTAGGAATAAATGTTGATGATGGATGGTTGAACAAAGGGGGTGACAGAATGTGGTGGGATCTATGTGAAGATGATGGTGTCGTTGGGCTTGAACCTCAGAGAGGATTCTTATGTAACCATATGGTTGGTAATTAAAGTACACATAGTTCGGTGGGGTGATAGGACACCTAAAGAGGTGGTCCATTAGAATGGGAGCATGAATGGGACCCTAAGCAAGTAGAACCTCCAGGTTGGGTCATGACCTTCCCAAAATGCAAAGGTTCATGGGAGACACTGGGATATGATGTGGGTGATCAGCTTGAACCTCAGGGATGCGTCCTACATATACTCATTGAAGGGAATAAAATCCGACGTAGTTCAGGATGGTGGCATGGAATCAGGGTGTACACAATGGATAGCGACCCGATGACATGCTAGGGGTTATGCCTGTTTAGCAGGCTAATGGTTTGTTTGACACCAGTATTGGAAAAACCAAGTATGTGGGTCCCAATAAATTGGACACTTAAGCATCTCAGTATTTCTTTTGAAACCCTAGGTGGATTACTACCTTCCCTAGATAGGAGAAATGGATCAAAACCCGCATAGTTATAAAACATACAGTTTAACGTCATGCAGGATGAGAAGGGAATAATGTTTAATGTAATGTGGGACACGTGAAACTGAGATGAAGTTATCAGGACTAATGGATGATGGGTTTGAACCTAAGGGAGGATTCCTACGTACCATGCACAAAAATAGAAATTATCAAAGACCATGTATATTTGATGGATAGGGAATAGGTATTTCTCACCAAGGGGGCCAAGGAGGATTCCAAGGTTAGTGATTACACTAAGCTCACATGAGTCATGCTCAGTGTGAGAAACACGAGGAAGTAAAGACATGATTATCACATCATGAAAGGTGCATCTATGAGGAATAGAGTGGGGCTTATGTGTGGTTATCATACCTAAAAGGAAACATAGGATTACGCTTTGTTATTGGACTATTAAGATGGATATTGGGACATATTCCATGATAGAGGCCCGATGGTGATCAATCTCGAAGGGATATATATGAGGTATTGAAGGTTTATGTGCACATCTCTCCTCTCTCCATTGCGCATAGAAAAAAGATAGGATAATGTTTTATACAACCTACAAGAAAGGCTAGAGTATTACAACATGGTTGTTTCCCTCCCTCACCAATAGATGTCGTACTGTGCAAGTTGATTCTCATTCCACTTTAGGAGGATCACACACCCATGGAGACAAGTGGGCATGGAAAATGTCTGAGGTGGGTCGCCCCTAATATATTTACTAGGTAGAGGCTACAGTATAACTACATGTGCTGGGGAATATGGTTCCTTCTAGTTTAGCATCCTATAACATGGACTATGAGGATTCTCTCACCACTCCTATGACTTACATAACTAGTTTTCATTAACTCTTGATGAAGGGAAGGCCCCAAAATTTTCCTATAGATATAGGGTTGTGGAGTGATCTATAGAGGCACTCATGATAGCATGGGAATTTGAAGAAGAAATCGCCATTAGTGTGCATTTTGATAATAATCTTGAGGATATGAATCACAATATGAATAACTATCCAAGGGACCTATAAATAACATCATACAAGCCTAGAGGGCTATTCGAGAGAAGTGTGTGAATTACATGGGTGTAGTGTGTAAGAGGGGCATATACATGGTTCCTCAGGGTTAGTAGAATACATGTATCACACAATAAAAAGTACACACAAGATCAAATGGGTGCACATATGATGAGGGGTTGTGTGCAAGATCTGGTGGTTGTGTGTAAAATGAGTTGTTTCATAGAAGATTGTTACAATACATGCTGAACAAATTCATGTGATAATAATTTTTTAAATGAATATGATTTAAGAGGAAAAATAAGTGGATGTGGATCAGGAAAAGTGGACCCACCTTAAATTGAACCCATGGGAGATCTTTAGTGGTATATCCAATCCCTTGAGGCCATTTATTTCGTGCGGTCATCGAAGTGGTGTATTTCTCATAGTAGAGTATCGGTACATCTTCCAAAATCATCCCTATAAGGAAAAGGGAATATCTTCAATTTATAGTTGAAAAAAATGGTGGTGCAACATAAGATAATATTTGTGTAATAAGCTATTTGACGTCGCATTGGGTGCACACGGGTTTGCATGCATATGAAAATATTATATACTAGTTAATATTCCTTCGACCCACTGCCTTCACTAGTTATTTAGATGGTCGCTGTAGAAGGCTCCCTTTTACATCGCATTGGACACGCAAGGGTTTACGTGAATTTTGGAATCTAGTGTGTCGGTCAATATTCAGTCATGTGATTGGCTTGGCTTGTTTTTTAGATGGCTTCCACAAAAAGTTCCATTTGACATCACATTGGGAGAGAAATAGTTTTCATGTATAATGAAAATTTGTGTTCACCCAATAATTCATGATCAAAACTCCCTCGGACATCATATAATTGTCCGAGATTCCCATGATGCATTGTTTTTTCTCAACAGTGCTCATTCATATCCCTATCAAAAATTTGGCATAAACAAATACCCCCCATCAGAATCAGTGTAGAAGTGGGACCAAAATGCTAGATTCTGATGGTCTAGCCAAAACATAGAGTACCTCACCATCGGTGTGCTCAATAAATGTCCCTTTGGTGCAAAAACCACTTCTAAAAACACAAAAAAGGATGTTATATGCCTATAAATACGATGAGGCCCCCCCTTGGTCCCCAATTTGTCTTTTCGGTATGAAAGGTGATTTTGATCATGTGCGCAAAAAAAATTCTTATATGCACAGTTTATCGCTACTGATTTGTGTTTTTCAAGCAATCCCAAAATCTTTTTCACTTCCATTACTGCTTTCATGCACATGTCTTATCGGAATTATTGTGCGCAACAGGTTTTCTTGCATGTTGGCCTCCTGTTTTTTCCACATATCCCTTTGTGAATTCGAAGACAAAAAAACAAAAGCTCAAAAAACAAAAACCAAGAGGGATGCTATTGTAGATTCAAGGAGGACTCATATGTTCACGAACCCATAGATTATTCACATGAGAGGACTCCTAACTAATAATCCAATATTTTTTGGCCTGATGACATAATATCAAAAGGAATACGATTTATGTGACAGTGTGCCGATATAGAAATTTGGAGTTTTGGAAGAGGTGTAATGACAGATATTGATACTGATACACCACAATCATGTGTAACACCTGAATATATCCTTCTATAGATCAAAATCATGAACAAGGGTCATCCCATCAAGGAAACACAAAAAAATTCTATCATCGTTCTAAATTTGAAGACCACGATTATTATAATAAGTGATACCATTCATGGGTAATCTCTATTTCATTTTCAGAGCACCTTCAAGAAGCAGCATTACTAATTAGACAAAATTTTGGAAATAATCGGACATCAGGCAAGTGGGTAATTTCATGAGTGAATAGGTAGGGTTGTACTATGTGAGCTATACATATGAGGATTTCGGGGAAGAGCATTAGTATATTGGTCATTTTAATGTTGTTTGGACATCGTAGATTCACCTCTACATTCTGTGGGACTTGGTGTCAGAGATCTTTAGCAAGTGGTATCCCAACAATAACACCTTCCACCTCCACCATGGGGTGGTATGCAGAATTTTGTGGTAAGTCCATTACATTGGGGAAATTTTGTTGGAGTGGTACCAATATGAATAATTCCACACAACAGAGAACGTCTAGGGGCATAGGAAAAGCACCCCTATTCTGACATGACATCTGTTGGTGCTGGATAAGGAGAAAATTACGATTAAGTACATCCTAAATGATATATCTTATTCATGGTTTTTTAGCATGTTTCTGATACAGGACAAGGAATTTAAGATTGGTTGTTGAGAGAAGCCGTTCATGAAAAAATCAGAGAGGTGGAACTTAGGAAGATATTGGCTAGTCTAATAAGCATGTGAGTACATTACCAGGCGCATCGACATAAATTAATGACAGTACCCAATCATCTGATATGTCGGGTTCCACGATGAATTTCTGAGTTGGAGTATTCTACCCTTGAGTAATTCGGGGATGGGGGGTTTCCCACGAATGTTAGTGATAGATGGAATCATGGTGGAAAAGAACAATGTTAATCTTGGGGTGCTCGAATGGGCCAGGCTATACAACATTCTCGGACATATCTCGATGGGAAGCACACCAAGAAGGATATGTGGGCCATTCAATATACTTATTGGATATGATTCATCTTACTACATTGGTTATGGATTCCTGAATCTCATTCTCCCTTTAGATGATGGTATATGACTATTCCTCATGAATATCACTACAATCCGCCCGCTAACACTTAGAGTGGAAGATATCATGCTCATGATTTGGAGTCATACCTACATCCACTTTCATATGATTTAGACGCCAATTTTGCCTAATGGTGGATGATGGGAGATGGCCATTGGTATAGAGGGAGTACTTTCAAATCATTTGGGGTGGTGTGCTGGTAGTCCAGATCAATGGAAAAATCCTCAGCGAACCATATGTGCCAACTATATTTTTCAGGATGTTAGGGTGCATGTAGCAGATGCCAACGAAATTATACACATTGGTTTAGGAAGAGAGAAATACTAGAATTCTTCACTAAATGAGAATCATGTTCTAAAATTGAAAAATTGGGTGATTTCAACACCATCACCCCTACCAATGTCAATGATAACCTATAAATGGAATATGATGACCATTAGAAAAATAGTACCTATATGCGATTCTATGTAACCACATCGGAAAAATAAAGGTGAATAGCATGGTTTTAGGAGAGTGATGAGGTAGATGATATGATATTCATGATATGAGACAAGGAATAGTCTAGGTGGTTAGAACAGAATGGGAAGGAACCAAATTAGTGGGAGATTTTTAAGGAAATAACATGTCTCCCCTTGATTAAGAGGGGTGGTCCCACGAGCGGCCTCGTGGGCCTGCTAGGGAACTCCATGGGAAAAAATAAGACATATCGTAAATAATACTACTGATTCAATCATTCCATATCTATGGTCTATTTGGTTGACACTGGGAAAATCTTTGTATATTAAATTGCTATAGAAGAGACTGGTTTGAACTAGGCATAACATACCAGACATAGGGTGTATCCAGATTCTGGATATGGTAATCTTTCATCACTGACATGAAAACAAGACAACCATGGATATGTACTCATGCCAATAATGGTCGTATGAAGAGCCATATCTCTTGGTGAATGTGATTATTGGCCTAGAACATGTCCTGGAGAAGTTCACATTTGAGGATGATGATGACGACGAAGAAGAATATGGAGGGGCAGAAGGGGAAGAATTAGACATAGAAGTCATAGAGAAAGAGGGGGAAGAGGAATATGGATAAGGGTTTTAAGGGGGTAATGGTCATGGATGTTTGGAAAACTCAAACATTTTCATTCTCTAGGGAAGCCCACATTAGTGTGGAATAATGGTATTCCCAGATGCTGAACTGGATGAAAAAATCAAGGTGAGTTAACTCATATCTCAACTGGACCTTCTCTTTTTTGCAATTTGAATCTACTGACCAAACTCTTTCATACATAGGAACACATTAAAAATGGTTTCCAGTAAGACTCTCCTATATGGGACAATGATGTACACATGGATGCGTTAGAACAACCTCATGATCCTGTATTCAGGATCGAGAATGGTGGGGAACCGACCATGATTGACATGGGTAGCGATGAACCAGAATAATGGAATGAAATGGTAACTTTTGAGTCTCTAGCTATTTGAATCATTCTGAAGGATCCAACCCTATTAATCAAGCTAATAGTTGTTGATGGATTTCTTGTGGTAGTGGATTCTACCGTGATGCAGGCACTGGATACCACTATGCTTGGTCACTATAAGTCATTACCATTGTTGGATCTCATCTTTTATTTGGGAAATCGGTTAACCAATATATTGATTCCCAATGTAGTGATCACAGAGATGGAGGCTTGGAAAACTGCCAAGTATGGAACACCTACAGGAGCCCTACCAGTGATTTCACTAGCTCTCACAGAGAAAACTATTAGAGATGGTTTCACCCTAGTACCTAACAAGTAAAAGTTGCAATCATGGATGATGATACTACCATGGATGAGCTCTAGAATAGATATATTGAGTTCACTATAGAGTAAAGAGTGCTTGAAAACTATCATTCCACTACAATCCTGGAAATATCCCTTAGTGTGTGCCTAAATATCCATAGATGATAGATGAATATGATCTCGATGCTACTGAAGATAGGCATATGATGCAACACAAGGTGTGTAAGTGCATAAAAAGTTTTCACATTGAATCACAGAAAGAATTGATGATATGAATGGTTCAAATTGGAATGTGGTTTCACATTTTCTGGGGTATAGGGGTGGATTCTCATAGTATTTAAATAATGATCTATTATTATATGGATGTGAAAACATGGGAGAGTATCCAACACTAATATTTCCTGATGTCAAAAGGAATAAAATTATACCCAAAAGTTCCATTAAGATTATATATAAGTATAACACCTTGAAGATAAAGAAAAAGAATGAGCAGAATTTATTGTGATACATTCTGAGCTCGTTTAATAGTTGGGGGCCTCGGTGGCGGATTCCCTAGAGAAGGTTGCTTAAGAGATTCTCAAAATTATTGATATCCCATATGAAAATCCACGTGTGCAGTCCATAGCTAATGGGGTTTTCTCTATAACCTCTAATGAGGAGAGGGATATCAGTGATCGGGAAGCAACCTTGGAGGCTAAAAGACACAACATGGAAGCATTTGAGATACCCAACAAAGTCATTGATCCCTAAGGGACCTATTTTGGCCAAACTCATAATCATATCTCCCTTTTTTTCTGAACTGCATGCATAGACTGATTATTTTAATTCGTGTTATATTAGTTCATTCCTACAATAACTGTGATGTAACTAGATATCCATCCATAAGATCACGTGTGTCATTCAAGGTGTAAGAAACAAGAGAAGACTACGTAATTGTTCACTTTGAATATGAGTGCCCAAACCGAACTATGAAAAACATGGGGTCTGGATGAACGCCCATAGTTTTTGAAATGGTGAGGGGATCCTTAATCAGTGAATAGGGTCCCCCAAATAGTCAAATTGATTCATTCCAAATGTTCTCTCATGTATGAATGGGATAATGTCAAGGGATTTGGAAATACTCCAAACAGAGTGAAGTGGAATATTTGAATCACGATACCCAAAATCAATAACTCTTTCGGGGTGGCATGATAATGAAAGAAAACTATTGATCTTGTTCAAAAGATAGTATCCCAATTGTGCTAGTCTAAAATGGAGATACCAAATGAAGTCTGATCACTTACCATTTTTGAAACACAAGGCCTAAATCAATAATTAATCCATATTCTTCCATAACATTAGCCTTGGATAGTAGGCAATCTATTGGCTGAGAATATACACTGTTAGGTGGTTCCCTTAGATGTGGAAGAGGATGAGGATCCAAATAAGGGGAAGAAAAATCCATGAAGGGGGGGGGGGGTGATGGCTTGTTTAAAAGGTGTCCAACACTCTCTAAATTACACCGTCATGATGAAAAAGAATCAGGTGACTGCATTATTCAGATCAGGAACCATACTCATTTCTTGATAGGATATGTCTAGCAAGAACCTAGAGTACATATAGTTTTATGTGATGCTAATGAGGATGATTGACACATAGTTTATTGTAATAGAGTGAGGACATGGCTACCCAAAAAAGAAATGTGTAGTGGGGTACATATCTGGACATGAATGAGGATCATAAGAGAACACACCACACCACATGTTCCCAGTGGGATTATCTAGACCATAGATCAATGGCAGAAAAACATGGGGCTGGACCTGAGGGAATGTTCCCAGAGAATTCCTATGTATCCTATGAGTATGTGAATCAATCAACACGTAGTTCTTGAAATGGCATGGTGGGTACCAATACCGGGGGATATAATACCATACTGGTGTGGCCCATGTACCAAATGAAGTTGTAGTCGATGGATCATATTTTTTCTTTAGGCTGGATGTATTTTTTTATGTAGCAGCAATAAGAAGGAGAATTTGAGCATCCCTATAATAATAAAAATGTATGTAGGGCCTGAAAAGTGGTTTGGTGGAAGACCGATACCAAACACGATGTACCTTTTAGTTTCACAAACACAATGTGGTTTTTTTTCATCATGCGTCCATGATGATAATGTCACAATTTACGATTATATAATAGGTCTGGCCCATGAATCATAACATCATGTGGAATGAAATAATTAGATTAATGTCATATGCATATATGTAGCATATTTTAATGTCATTTTTCTTGGAAACATATATAAGAACATGTTTTTAAATGGAATTTTCAAGGATTTATAGATAATAATTGACATGATTGTGGTCAAGGTCCACCCCACCACGTTTAATTACAAAATAGAACCCTTAGGACAAGGGGATGGAAAAGAACATAGGATATGGGGATGAAACAAAAGAAGAAATTTCCAGGAATTCCTATGTATCCAAGGTGTATGGGAATCATGACATAAGTAGTTCATGAAGATGTCATACAGTCTAATGTCATGTGATAATTACATGGTAGATCTTAGTTTACGGTCTAGAGCTCAAACCAAAAGAAGTGAGATTATTCCAAGTGGGCATAAACCATGACCGAGTCCCTAATTCCACATGATCCATGCTCTATGTGGGGAGAAAGGGTGGAGAGGATCATCTAAAAATGTGGAATAACGAGAAATGGGAAATAGCGTGGAGCCTCGAAGGACACCATGTCATGGATTAGTCATCTTAATGGGAAAAAATTCGCTGAGGGATTACACCAAGAGTGTTGAAATTACACATGGACATGATGGAGTGGAATTATAAGTGAATCATACAAACAATATTAATGGTTTAATGGGGGTGTCATAATGATAGAGGATAACATATGACCATGTTTGAAACACATCATTTCTATCGTGTGACCAAAATGGGAACAAACAAATCAGCATTGATTGCTTACTATATTCTCAATGGGGGACTTCTATATAACAATCATCTAAATTCTCTAGGATGTTGGACCATGATGGTAAGAGAGCACTAGGTTCTAGAATCCATGAATTTTGGGGGTCCATTCATACGTGAAAGTTGATGGAGACTCAAATAAAGTGAAACATAGATCATGGAAAAGATGAAAACATGTCAAGGTAGAACCCAACACTCAAGTTCCTAGACAAAAATATGTATAATAACATTGATTCATTGTAAAATATGGTCAAGGGGCCCATGTTGAAGAAGATTAATCTAAGAGATCAGTAGAGGAATGTGGAATGGAGAACCCCAAGGGAGAGGTACATGGTGTAGCTGTTACACACCTGAAGTGAATGAGTACATAAGTCCACACCACACCACATACCTCCTCCCCCCATATAGCTAAGGAATGGGGGAGAAAAGGAATATATGGTTTTCAAACAAATTGTGATGGGACTATAGCCAAAATGTCTAGGCGTTCCTACGTATCCCATGAGTATGGGAATCAAGACACACATAGTTCTAATGTTTCATTCGGTTTAATGACATACAACAAGGAAACGGTGAATGGGAATCTCGAAGAGTAAAGTGTATGGGGTGGAAAATAACCATACATGAATGAGTACATAAACCCACATACTCCACACCCTTCATATTTCTATGAGAGAAGTGACTGATAGAAAGAATAAATGAACCCAGGATGGGCCCAAAAATGAAATTTCCAGGTGACCATACATATCCCATGAGGATTAGAATCAAGATGAACTAATTTTTTGAGATGCCATACAGATTATTGTCATGTGACAAGGACACAGTACATCTTAGTTTATGGTTATAGGGATCAGACATAATGATTCCTAGTTTAATGTTGTGTGCATGGGATGGAAGGGAGGAAAAGGTGAATCATTGTACATGTCGTGTAGGATACCATGGGGTGTAAATAATGATTTAGAATAATTGTTATCTATGTTCGCAACACATTATCCATATCGTGTGACTTGGAATAAGAACAAAAACCTGATCATCAACAGCTGACCATATTCACAACAGGTTACTTGTGTCAAATTGTTATTTGAGATACTATGGGATGTTGACCCAAAATGGTAGGTGAGCCAAGGATGCATGAAAACAAGCATCTATGGGGTACCGTTGGATGTGAAATCTGAAATTAAAAATGGTAGGCTGTGTGAAAAAGTCATGGAACATGGATCCTAATGTATAATTGTAAGGACGATGGATAATGAAAGGGTGTCTCAAAGTGATGTGTGTGGCATAAGTACAATATCCCAACATGAATGAGGATATAAACTCTAAATCGCACTACACAATCCTATGTGAGAACATGGTTCAGGAGGCCTGGATGGTCGATGGACCTGAGGTAGGGTCATTGATGAGATTTCCTGATGTTCCTATGTATCCCATAATGATGGGAATGGAGATGAATATAGTTCTAATTGTGTTGTGCAGTTTAATTTCCTGAGAAATGGATGATGGGAGATTTTATTTTATGGTTGTAGACCTCGAAAAAAATTTCTATTTATTCTCTTGCAGAATGAGGGTAGTGTTTTAACATCATGTAGGATGGTAATATTGTTGAACATTATGTCTGATTAGTTTTCAGTAGATTTACGTCCTTCAACCTGGACATATCATGAATTTTAATACTGTTCCGTAAGGAAGATACAAATTTATGTCATGTGGGATTATTCAAGAAAAAATACTTCTTGAAGAATTTTGCATTGGTTGGAGGAGTAATATACTCACCATCCATTGAGACCTTGAATTTTTTACTATTTGGGTAACCTTGGGTATTATTTAAGGCCCCTACCATTTGGGTTCCATCTTAAGTGGCTTCTTTCCGAGTATCATTTGCGTCCTCAAGGAAAATACCATGCCACATTGTAAGAAAGATAAGAGGAAAACATTTTTGTTGAATTCTATAACTATCATGTTCCAATGAGTCTTCAAATTGTGCAGGGCTCAATAGCTATCTTTATCAAGCACTTCCAGTTCAACCAGATGGATTTTGACTACTTTATCTAGTGGATGCTGATCGTACGCAGATTTTTGCATTGAAGGAAACTATATATCGAAGGGTAGTGCATTATTTGTTCTGTACACCAGGAAATATGGGGTTACCTGTGCAGTATTACGATTCTCCGTTTGATAAGCCTAGGTAGAATTAGGGAGTTTGTTTGGACGACTCTTCTTGTTCGTTCTGACCATTTTCTACAGAATTTTGGATAGGGTTTTGTTGAATGTATCGATATTCCCATTTTCTTATGGATCACATGTATCTTAATGTCTTATGGTAAGGATACAAGATGAGGGAGGTGAGTATCAATGTGATGTGTGTGGCATGGAGAAAATAGCTCGACGTGAATGAGGATAGAGAGTTCACATCACATCGCCCAATCCTGCGTGAGAACATTGGACAGGAGGCCAAAATTGTCATGGGACCAGTGGCTAAGACACGGATGAGAATTAATGTTGTTCTATATCATATAAGGATGGGAATTACGTTGAACATAGTTATGAATGTGTTGTGTATTTTAAATTCATGCAGAAAGTATGAGGGGATATTTTAGTTAATGGTTGTCGAGTTCGAACAATTTTGTAGTTTATTGTCATGTGGGACAAGGGTGGTGGATTAACATCTTTCAGGATGGTAATACAGTTTATAGGCATGAAAGATGAGTTCATAGTAGTTATATTTCCTTCACTTCAGATAGATATCACATTTTAACGTTGTGTAGTAATTAAAAAACAGTTTTATGTTATGTGGGATTGTTCAAGAAAAATACTTTGTGAGTAATTTAGAATTGGTTTGAGGAGTAATACACTCACAACAGATAGTGACTAGGGAGTTATCACTATTTTTTAAACCATGTATTTTATATAAGGTCCCTACCATTTGGGTTCCTGCTTTTGTATATTCTTTTGGGTTATCATTTTAGTTCTCAAGGCCAATACATTGTCAAATTATAACAACGAGCAGATGGAATCTTTCTTGTTGAATGATCTAGATATCTTGCTCTAATGCCCCTCTAGATTGTGCAGGAAAGAATTAATGTTCTCATCATGCACTTCAAGTTCATCTTGATGGATTTAGGAAACATTATCTAGTGTCTAATGATCGTATAAAGTTGTTTTCAACAAATGAAACATATTCATTATTGGTAGTACTATCTTCGTTCTGTAAAACAAGGAATATGGGGTTACCTGAGTGTAATTATGAGTCGTCATCACATATTCCGGGATGGTATTCAAATGTTTTTCGAGCCAACTATTATTTTTCTGTCCGTCCATCTTTTGCAGAATGTTTGAGAGGTTTTTTTGAATGCCTCGATCTTCCCATTTTTATGCACAAGATAATAGAAGGTATGATTAGAAGAGATATTGTAATTGGAATACAAATTCATTAGATTGGAAAACGAATGTTTGTGTTGTTATCTATGAGGATGGCATGAGGGACTCCGAACCAGTAGATGATATTGGATCTTAGATACTCAATGACTGAATGGGCCTTCACAACCTTGAGCATAACAGCCTCGGCCCAATTGGAAAGGAAATATGTATTGGTCAGGATGAACCTGTTTGGGAGAGCTATCGCCAGTTGATGGGGTCCCACAACATCGAGTCCCCAGACTGTATAATCCATGATTAATTGGTTTTGTGGACTTTTATAGTGTCTGATGCACAAAATTTGCATGGATTTTTCAATCATGGAACCTCTTTTAAAACTCGATACATTCATCGATCATCGTTGGACAAAAGTACCCAAATATTTAGATATGGTGGGAGAGTTTCAGCCCTATCTGATCCACCCTATAGGAACCTGCATGAACTTCCAATATGACAAGAGAATTATCACATCCTTGAATTCAATAGAGGTGAATCCCATCAAACACAATGATATAGAGGATCATCTCAAGACTGGGACCACACTAGAGGGTGAACTGCAATGCGCGCCATTGGATTTGATCATGGTTGACTCGATCTGCATTGAGATTACCATGATATAGATATGCAATAAGGGGTTTACACTAGTTAGGTGTCACATAAAACACCGTGTCAGGGGGGATGGGTTTCCAAATGCGGGGTCATCTATGGTAATGTGTCTTTCCTATAAGTTATCATCTTCATCTAAAATAATGGGTGTGATGACTCTCCAATGCGCCACAAGGATAACAAAATAATTCTTTTAAAGATCTGTAAGTGATGCATCTTGGCTTGAAAAGGAATTTGATCGAATATTCTTTGAATGAGAATTAAGAGTGACTTATGGCTAAGAAGGTAACTTGGCCATCAGCATGCTGATACTCTCTAATAATAGTACAACCTCAAGCTTCCTGAAGACATAGTAATGATCGATCTTCTTGATGAATACTTGTAAGTCCCCATTAACATGCATGTGGGGAAGATCAATATCGATGTCCAGATCAAGACCAGTAATGATATCATAGTACACGTCCTCACTGTTGGTACATCTTTATGAAAACAAGAATGAATATAGTAGGAAATCTTGTTCAATAGTGATGAAGATGAATCATAGGCCCAATATATTGTGTTTGGGATCATTGTGTGTTCTACTGGTAGTGTTTTAGGAAGTGTGATAAAGGTAAATTTTTAAACATGGAATGTATTGATCTACTAATGGGATTTCCTTATATGGAAGTCTATATCTAGAGACTGGACTGCGGGAGTTGGGTGGGCAGTATGAAATTTTTCCATTGCCTATCTCGTGATAGAATTTTGGGGAATATACAGGATGTAGAATTTTTGGAGTATCATTTCCCATGAATATAGATAGATTTTCAAAATGGGGCCAATCAAAATGTACTTCAGTGGATCCCCTAGGGAATCTAGTAATATCTAATGGTGTTTTAAGTAATGTCACAATTTCATTAATGTGAATACCAGTGCAAGGATTCTCTTATTGTTAGAATAATATCTATTATCTATAGTATAGATAATGTAGTTGAGAAAGTATAAATATTTCCTTATTAACTAATTGTTCTTCTGGGCAAATATGGTTCTAAGAGGTCATTCTAGAGCAGTCACATAAAAGACCATCTATTTTCTGGAAATTGGTGGTTTTAGAACTAGTGGCTATAACAAGCACTGCTTGATCTCCTCTGAAGTAGTCCGACACTCCTCATCATACTAATAAAATTCACCTTTCATTGTGAGCTAGTAAAAGGGCTTACACAAGCCATCCATATTAGTGATTAATCAGCTTATATTAGAAATTTGGCATTGAAAGCCTCATGCCTCCTGAATTTTTCTTGGAGGATACATCTAGATGATGTCCTTGATATTCTCTAGGTAGATCTCAATTTCCTTGTATCTGGAAACTATTCTAACAAATGTTTCAAATGTGACCCCAAAGGGAATGTTCAAGGGGTTCATCTTTATGTGGCACGATCGAAGGAATCCAAACAATTACTCAACATCATTGAGATGATTGTGACACTGGTGTGATTTTACCACTGAATTGTATATGTAACATTCCACCAATGTCCCCAAGATCAGATTGAATATACAGTGCATGTCACACTGAATGCTGTCACCTGTATTCATTTGACCGAATGAAATTACCTTCTTGCAAAAGGTACCTTCTGGTGCCTTGAAGTCTGTGGACACTTAATCACCAGGGGAAATTCATATTTGATTATATCTGGAATAACCATTCATAAAGAGAGAGCGTGGAACTCAACGATGACATCAATCAATAGTTCCATCATAGGAAGGGTAAAATCATCCTTCAGTTAGTGACAGTTGAGATCCCAAAATTATAAGAAGACTCTGATATGTCCATTATTCTTCTTGACATGCACAATATTAACTAACTATTGGTGATACTAGACATCCATGATATATTTGAATTCGATAAGATTATCAACCTCATCCTCAAACACAGTACCATGAGAAGGGTGCATATTTCTGGGAGTCTATTTGAACTCGTAATGATTTGTTGGAATACAATGGTGGTGGAAAATGACTTGAGGATCTATTTCTAGAATCATTTCACAACTCCAAGTGAATATATCACGATGTTGTTTCATTAAATCCATGTATCACTGTTACTCATCAACAAGAATAGTCGTGCAAATCATTGTTGGTTTCAGATCCATCTTATTACCGAGGTTCAAGTGTACCAATTCTATGACCATTACAGAGACACCATATTTGAATGTGGGAGGATCATCGTTTAAATCATCTTCTTTATCCCTAGAGGAGGGGTCATCGATGGATGGCAATTATTCTAATTTGACAGATCCTGAAGGGACACTAGCACCAGCCTGAGTGGTGGTGGACACCACATCAAGGGACCCCTGCGCTAATGAAACCATGGGGAAGGAAGCTTTCTAACTGTTCCCAACAGACCTTCAACACTATGGGACACATTTGATCATATCAATTAAATAGTGTCACATCATCTTGATCTGGTTTATCTTGGCCTGCTGAAACAACAATGTCTGATGTATTACTATTTTAATTGGGCGGACATCCCATCATCTTATGGGTGTTGGGGCTGTGGGATCTGCAGAGCCTGATTTTTTTAGGAATACAAGGTTATATTCCATTATTTAGACATAGTTATGTTCCTCCCCCATATTCAAGAGATAAAAAATCATTTCCCCAAATAATATGTATTGTCCTCTAATTGGTGGATTGGAAAAATGTGGGCATCATTCATGAATGTCCACGGGTCGATCACAACCTTAGGTTGTTCATCCTCATTAGCTTGAATCTTCATGTTCTTTATCATTTAATAGTTGGAATCCATGGAGAAAGCTTAACACATGTAAAATGGATAAAAAACCCCTTGTAGTACACATAATCATACATTAATGGAGTACATAAGGTATTGGTGATACGAATAAGGGATTGTCGCATGCATCAGTAACTATGGCCTGCCCAACAACATGTTGTATATGGTATCATGTGAAACAAACATGAACTTTTTGATGACAACTAGGCTGTCGAAGTGGGTCTCTAGGTTGATCCTGGAAGCTGGTGTCTATTCCATCCTATCATAACATTGAAATTTTAGGTTATAGAGACTCAAATTATCCTCCGACATCTCCATCATTCGGAATGTCTGGGTTGTTGTATGGTAGATTCCAGATCCTATGTTAGATAGAAAATGGATAATCATTAAACTGTTGAAATGGAAAGTGATGAAAAATGGGAAGATGTGCCCTTGTATGGTAGAACCTTCCTCATCTCCAGAGAAAGATATCATGGCCTAAAATTCTACATGCCTGACTGCTTCTACATAGAAGGATTTTGCGGCTTCTACCTATGTCTCAAATTGGAGGGGAATTATTAAATCATCATCATTAGCTTCATGTATATACTCTAATATGGTGAAGATTCTAAATAATGGAGAGATTCACCGGGATTTTGGAAATATGCTTGATAACATCATTCCTCTGAGCCATGTGTTAACTTCCGATGATAGGGGATCACACTATGGTAAAATGTATGATGGTCCTTGTTGGTTGAGCCGGAGTTTAGGAAGTGCTGGGAATGTACCAAGGATCACTATTTTAAATACATGGAATGATTACCTGTTGAGGACCATATGAATAAGCATGATTCACAACCTAATGTGTCTGATCGTGGCACAATCATAGTGGCTCCACCTGATCCTGCTGTACAAATGACGGTGGGGATGGATCTGATGAAACGATATGATATGACTGTGTGTACTGGGCTCTGAACTAGGATTTTTGTATGTTTTTTGAACCATTAATGGCTTGTCTTGGAGAACTAAACAATGTATTCTCATGACTCAAATAACCATGACTCTTTCATTCATGGCATTGGCTGGGGACATTGGGATGATCCGGTTTTGGTTCCTCATCATCGAGAATCATGTAGGGGTTTACCAACTTCATGATGTTAACTGAAGTGTACCCTTGTTCCCCACATGAAGAATACATTATTACTGAGCAGATCCTATGGGTAATATCCCTCTCTGGGGCATGATATTTATGGGAGTATGAGAGGATGATGGCATCTGTGGGGGATATTGTTTTCCCTTTCATCATCGATGCTTGCCTTTTTGGGAAGATTAAGGTTGATACACCAACATTAATTTAGAGGTTGTAGGGGATGTGGTGACATCTGAAGGCTCGGGTGAACTCAAACATGATTTATTAATACCATGGACATTGAAATTGGCTTTCAAGCCATCCTATTCTCATATTTTTGAGACTCGTGATTGGAACCATGCTGCCATTGACCTTCACTGTCAATATTTCTATAAGGCTTCAAGAATACAGATGACACATGTCTCCGAGATGGAACTTACATAAATATGTTTTTATCAACATATTATAGGATAAAGTCAATACAAACATATAATTTCTTCAGGGTGCTCCCCAGGATCCTTTGATATGGGTATTAATTGGTGCGAGTAGTGAGATTTTCCAATTTGGGCCTCCTGAATTCCTGTAACCATAGAATTTGGTGGTCCAAGACACTTCAAAAATAACCAGGGACCTGACCCTTATTAAATTTTTAGGTATTTTTCCTTATATCATGGAAGGGGGATCTACGAGCCTAATTATAATGAGGGTCTAGAGTATCCAGTCGAAGATGTGGAACATGATTGTCTCACTTAGGTGCTGGTGGCACATTACGCAGGGGAACCTCTGGAGTCTAAGGTTGCCCCTACTGGGATAGAGGTTATGACTGAGGTGGTGGGCCTCATAGAGGATATATAGGTGGATCCACTAGTAATAGCTTCATCTTCCTAGGGTGTCTATTTGTGCTACCATAGAGGCATTGGCCTTAAGGTCTCTTCTCGCGAGAACTAAATGAGGAAAAGGACATTCCTTCTTGGCATTCTACAATGCTTCCTCGAGACACTGGTCTTTGCTAGAGAAATCTTGAACCCCCCTCCCATGGGTAGTTCTTCATAATGAGATAGGAGACATGTTTGGTTTTGAAACTCCCCACACACATTTTCAATTGTTTTTCATGGGACATGTGAATACTAAGGGAGAAGGTGAGGCCATTAATAATGGAAAAAAATTCCCTGATGTGCTCGTTAGGCCCATTCTTACACATGAAGTGGTAAGAATTTCTATTCTTCCAAGTGGTGGAACTAAACTGGTAATGAAATTTCTGATGAAGATTCTTAAAACCAAATTTTGACCAAATGGGTAGCAAGTCGTACATGTTAAATGTGGGCCCTTCCAATGTTTGTACGAAACAACAGAGGTTGGCGGCCTCCTACTGCACTGGATTACCCAAATGGGTCCAAAACATGATATAATGTGGGCCAGATAATTCATCTAATTTTGTATCCCAATAAAGGTGTAAAAGTTAGGATTTCCAAAACATGGGGGTGCAGAGATATCACATGCTCATGCCAGATACATCATGACAGCAAGCAAGATTTTCACCTGTCAGTTTCTAGGGCCATAAGGCGGGAAATGAGTGCTTCCATTTGATCATCTAAAAAAGTATCCCTTTCTTTATGAGGATCTATAACCACAAATCCATTGGATGGTTATTCAATTTGATAAGCATGCCTAGTGGCTCGTGGAGCGGCTGCTGGTATAACTCGAGGGGCTGCCAGGGGAACAACCTGTGGTGCGGCTGAGGGACACTGAGCTTGGTCCTGAGGGTTATCGCGCAGCTCGAGTGGATTTTTTGATGAATATTGCGCCCTCAATCCATAAACTCCAGCTTCAACCATTTCAATATGTGAATGATAGTCAATACCACCTGAAGGAAACTTTCCGGGTGGAGGGTGTACCTGCGCCAATTGTTGTGGATGACGATTATTGTAGTCTTGTCACCATTCCACATAACATTCAAAAAGAAAGTCATTACCAATATTTTTATGCTCTATGAATTTTTTACACAACGTGGCCATTTCGTTGTCATCATCCATCTTTTTCACTGATCCAACGGAGATATAGGGTTTGATAACCCCGACATACTCTTTACTTTTATTGGGGTTCCTACCCAAATATAATAACTCAGAGGTTGGAGAAAGACACATTAAATTTCATTGTTGGCATGTTTCCCTACCCAAATGATCAAACATGTGAGGCACTACACCGAGAGGTATGTTATCATCAAGGATATTTAGCTCAGCCTCTTCTTCTAATAGGTCGGCCATGATAACTGCTATTGTACCTAATGTAATATCCTCAATATCCCCTACAAAGTTGTGTTGGAGCCAGATAGAACTGTTATGAAGGGAAACATACTTCCCCAACCAATGATATAAACATGGGAGGAATCCTCAATAATAATTCAATGGAGAAATTTAATGATCTAGATGTATTGTTGCTGGAGGGTCTGATGGAGAATAGGAAACTCAGGGTGTGGGGTCACGGGGAGCGTGGCCAAGTCGACCATGCAACATTGATGGAAATCTTCAAACTTTTCTTGAATCTTGGGGTAAGCCACCTGCTAATGATGGATATAAAAGTGTTTTTCTTAGATATTTTTTAAGAATCACGTTACCTCCACATGGGTATGAGATTCCAGAGTACTGAAGTTTGTGGTTGCAACTGGCCAGAACATCTTTGGGAACTGGCTCGCTATAAGGATGTCCCAAAAGTATCATGGATCATACTCAGGATTCAGACCTTGGATTCCCCACTCATCGACTGAGGGAAGTTGAGGGACTACAATGGCACTAAATCCAATCATTGTTATTGTAAACTTGTCAGTGGAGAATGTTTTGTGTGAGCTGACAAGCAACCACACCTTGACATTTCTTCCGAATAGTGAAATGAGTGAGACACCGCATCATAGTAAGATGGACTAGCGACTAGAGCTTCCTATGTAGGGGATGTGGTTACTGATAATGCGAAATGTTTTTTCTCATTTCTTATTGGTCCCTAGAACAATTCCCCATGATCTCGGGTTGAGGGAGAGAATTATCATGTTGGCGATATGGATGATTGCAATACCAGGCCCCTAAATGAGGCCAAATCGTCCTTATCCGAGATGTATCTTTATAGGGAGGCCGAAATCTAGTGATAATTACATTTCATAAGGATGAGGTTTATACTCCTTGTTCATTCCCCATCCCCCGACACAGAAGATCACAGTGAGGGTTCCATTACTAATCACACTCCTCCTCAAAGCCAAAAATGCAAAAGGATTTAATCGTGGTATAAAATTTCTCAGCATTCATCAATTGGCGGTGGAGAATCTCCCTCCTTCCCACTAAAGGATCATCGGGATAAGGAAGATTTTTAATATGATGACTTTTGGCCGATCTGATACTTTGTTGTAGAGGACTTCTCCCTGGGTGTTTCGGGGTGCAAGGAGCACCCGAAAAAATAACAAAATGAACACGAGGAGGGCCACCTTGTCTACGGGTTGGCATGTGGGGGGAATATCTACCAGAAGTGTTGGAGTATGTAGGACCTCTCCTATTGATAGAGAGATAATGGGATTTTATTATTATTTTTGTTTCCCTTTTAATTGATTACATGAGGGGGACCTTTATACTGGTCACACTGATCACAGGGAAGACCTCTACGTTGGACGCCAGTGAAGCGAGGTAGACCATTGCCTCGATGATTTTTTGGACTGGGAGGACCTTCTTTAGTTTTGGTATGAACATGGAGAATACCACCACACTCAAGGTTGATGGGTCTTGGAGGATCTTCACATCGACAACCTGTAGTCGAAGAGATGGCTCCAAACCTAGAATCATGGGTGAGAATGAAACTTTCATGATCAATATCTGTGTGGTGGGGTGATCTTTCACATATACTAGTGTTTGTATGGGGAGGACCTCCAAGCGAATCTTGTGAGTGGGAAGGACCTACGCTCTCATTGATGGTGGCACATGGAGGACCTCTTTTCTGAATGTTATTACTATGGGTTAGCCCATGATGGGAACAACCTATATCAGTTACCAAGAGAATATTTACAAAATTCATATGGGGTGGTTGGGGAATCAATCTAGGTCTTACTTATAAGTACCCATTTTCATTATAAATGGGTCATTGATAATATGAATCGACGGTCACATGATCCACTGTAGTCGTTGACGATGACGCCCCCTAGCTGGAAGCCTCCTCAACATGCACCCGATGTTGGCGCCAGGTTAATCAGATTGGGGCCGGTGGTGAATGTTAGTAATTCACAGTCTCCAAAGCCTATGGGACTAGGCGGTGGTGCTGACACGGACTAGTGGGATCCCTCCATGTCATCCCCTAGGATGGGATCATATAATTTCTATCTAGGAAATCCCTTACATAATTGGAATATGGTAGGGAGTCGTCCAAGTGTTTTGGAGGGATACTCCATAAATGTTTGTTGGTAGGAGTGCGGAGCAGTGGCCTCTAATTCATGATAGGCCATAATATATTTCAGGATAATTCTTTCTTCCTCATATCTTCATATGTGGTAATTTTTCACCCTCCTCTGATTGAGATAATATGGTGAAATAGGTCATATGCTCCCAAAATCTGTGGATGTGGAGGCCTTCGCAGAAGATATCGGGTCACATGGGATCACCACGTTGGTGTTTCCTCAACCACTGCGTTAGTCGGTGGGTGGTGATTGGATTCCTGACCCATTATATTTTGTCATTAAAAGAAATTATATTATACCATTACCACTTAAATGAGGAAATATATATCGAATTCCCTAGCCCTATTCAATTTTCCATGATGGGTTAGAAGGATCCATGTCGACAACTCCACATAATGGGATTCCCAACATTCAAATTCCCCAATATCGGGTGAGTTTCAATCCCGAACCCCTAATTTAATGGTGAATAACTAGAACTATATAGCTGGATCTACTAACACAGTTATCCACCAATTCCTGAAATTCTACTAATATCCAAATTGAAAAAAAGATTCATGTCAGGTTCACCATTTCTGGTTATTGACGCTTTTTTCGGGGGGGGGGTTGGTACCTTCATTTGTGGGGATATGTTGGATATTGTCCCACAATACCAATTTCTAATGGTGTGTGACATTCATCACTTATTCCATTACATTTTATCCTTGATCAAAATGGGAAAATGGGATGGTGGATCCTATGTCGATGGATTCCTCCTCGGTATTCATCGCCTAGTCGGGGTCTCCCTCATCGATTTAGAAGTTGAATGGAAAACACTTCCACAATGCCTTATCATCATGGAATAATGTTTATTACACTACTTATGTTAGAAAATTTCTAGGTGTCATGTAAGGGAAAAGACATTTGACCAGAGGAGTTGTCACGTTGGACATCACTAGAGTGTGTGGACAATAATACACAGATGTGTCTGGGATTCATTCCTTAGGATAGGAATTCTCGAGGACATGGAATCCCAAGGAATCACATGTCGAATATGGAGAATTATATGCCATGGGGTTGTCCCGGAGTATTTCCTCAGCTTCCCATGTTAACATAGGGTATGTCGTGGTTTAACATCTTTCGTATACGTAACACACTGATCAGAACACTAATAGGAGTGGATCAGATGGGTACATCACCAAGAGGTAACACCTGATGGGTTTATTAGATGACTTGATCAAAACACCCAATTATGATAGATCTGAGGATTTTTAGGTCCCCATAAAGTGGAACCTTGGGATTACTGTTGGCTGGGATTAAACATTAGGGAGGTTTCCTACCTACCGTACCAATGAGATAAGGATCAAAACCCACATTGTTCGAAGGGATGATGAATGGGGTATAAACCAAGGGAAATTACCGTAAAACATGATAGGGATAACACATTTATAGGGATCCATCTCAAGAGGGACAAACTTTTTTGGTTGGATATGGATTGTGTGGTTGTTTTTCACGATTACCATGCCCCGAAAATGGCATGATCTCATCGAGATGTGGTGTCCCGAGTATGAATTAGGATGGATGGTGGATGGTTGAAAGAAGAAGGTGAAAAAAATGTGGTGGAACTGATGTGAAGGTGATGGTGGTGTTCATAATGAAGCTCGAAGAGGCTTCCTACAAATCATTGTGGAAGGGAATCAATGTTCACATAGATTGGTGGGGCGATTGGGCACCTGAGGAGGAAGTCCATAAGAATGGACGTCTCAATAGAACCAGAAAGAAGTAGAATCTTTCGGTTGGGGAATGACTTTCTCGAAACACAAACGATCAAGGGAGAGACCAAGATGGGATGAGGTTAATAGGATTGATCCTCTAGAAGGCTTAATAAGTATCCATGTGGTAGGGAATCAAAGTCCTTGTAGTCCATGATGGGGTCATAAAATCGAGTTTAATGAAAAAGACAGAGACCTGATGACTTGTTGGGGGTTACACGTGGTTAGCAGTGCAACGTTTGGTCTGACGCCACTAAGGGGTGGACCAAGGATGTGGTTACCATAAATGGGGAGTCATAAATATAAATATATTTGGGGTTGATCCTTAGATACTATTCCAATATACACATCCTAAGAGATAATGATCAAAACCCAAATATTTCAAAATAAAACAGTTAAATTTCATCCTAGATGAGAAGGGAATATAGTTTCACACCATGAGGAATAAGGGTAGATAGATGTGACGTGGTCGAGATAGATGGATGATGGGATTGAACCACATGTAGGCTTCCGTTGTACATTTCATAGGAAAAGAAAATATCAAAGTTTGTTAACTTAAGTAGGATGTGGAATGGGGATTACAAACCAAAGGTGACCTAGGGTACATTCCATAGTTGGTGCTTGCTCTAAGATCATGTGAGTAATTCTTGGTGTGATAATCAAGAGGCAAAAGATACCTAACAATCACATTGTGTGTGGTGCGGATGTGAGGAATAGTGTATGGATTATGTGTGAATTACAGTCCAAATAGGAAACCGGGGAATACGCTTGGTTAGCAGCCCTAGAAGATGGCGATTGTGACTTACACCATGATGGAGGCGTGATGGTTATAAACCCCGAAGGCAGAGGAATAGGGTATCAAAGGACCCTTTTCCTATATCTCCTCTGTCCTTTTCATATAGAATAAGATAGGAAGAGCTTTGTTTTTTCCTCTCTAAATAAAGGATCAGGCCTTACCACAAATGTGGTTCACCCCCCCATAGTCAGATGATGTTCCATGGAAAAAGTGTTTCATCTCATGTGAGGAATATCTCTCTCTCATGGTGACTATTGGGAATAGAAAAGGTCCATGGTTGGCCACCCAATGTATATTCCATTGGAAGAGTCTATAGTTTAACATCATGTGATGGGGATGATGGTTCTTAGTTATTTATTGTCCTACAAATTGGAATATGAGAATTCACTCCCCACCCTTAGGAATTAAATAACAGAGATGCTTTAACCCTTGGTGAAGGGAATTCACTAGTAATGATGTGTGGATATAGGGTTGTGGAGTGATCCACTGATTGGATAACATTATCATGGCTCTGAGAAGAAGCTAAATCAATTATCATGCTTATGAGAATAAGCATGAGGCTATGAAATAGAAGATGAAGCACTTCCCTTGGAAACTTGAAATCACATTGTACAAACCTGGAGGGACATACGAGGGTTATATACAGATTATAGGGCTGTCACATGTAAGAGGGTATCAAATTAGATTCCTTAGTTTAAGGATGACACATGGATAATACAATATGGGGAATGAACAAGATTGAGGGGTGCTCACAAGATGTGGTGTTGCATCCATGATATGGTGGTTTAAAATAAAACGAGTGATTGTGCACACGATTGTTATGATAAAGTGGAATAATTGAATGCAAGGTGAATCATTTTAATGAAAATTCATTAAGAGAAGAAGGAAATGGATGATGATCAAGCCCTAGTGGGGCCACTAAAAGGAGGAACCTAGGGAGGATTATCGCACAAGATCCAATATATTGAGTCCATATCGTTCCCACATACCTAGAAGTGGTGTATTTTAAGCGAAAAGGAAACGATTATTCTTCTTTAACCATCCCCAAAAGTTTTGTGGTTACACATCTTTTTATAGATTAAATATTTGGTTGTAGCACCCAAGAGATGGTGTGTGTGAGAGGTATTTTATTTCCGCAATAGTCTTAGAAGGGTTTGTTATGATAATAAAATCCTATGCGCAGGTTAATCTTCGTTCGTATCAATGGCTTGGCTGGTTTTTTGGATGGTCATTGTGGAAGGCCCCCTTTGACGATGCATTGGGTGAGCATGGGTTTCTAAATATATGGGAATATTTCATGCTGGTGAATCATCCCCCATGACATTTCCTATTCTAGTTATTCTGATGGTCACCATGGAATGGTCCCTTTGATGTTCCATTGGGCACAAAAGGTTTTTGGAGCATAAGGGAATTTTGCACTCACTCTTTAATTCTTGGGTTCAACTCTCTTGGGCATCGTGGATTCGTCTGTGGATTCCCAAGATTCCTTAGGTTTTCTCAAAAGTGCCCATTCATGGCCCTATCCTAAATTCGGTGTCAACATATTTCTTGATTTTTAATTCATAAGTGTTCTATTTATAATAAAAAATAAATTTTTTAATTCAAACACACTTTTATTGAAAAATTGATAAACCAACCTACTCATAATATTAGGTTTTAGACAAAAAAATGGACTAAAAAATTGGTAAAGATGAGAATATGATGATTCAAATTAAAAACCCTATGTTACTGCAACATGAAGTGGGATTATCTACTTATATAGATCAGCTATGATAATATCTTCAAGATAAGTTTCCATCATATACCATGTATCAATATATTCCTCCATGTTGATCTTCTTTTGGAATAAACCTTGACCCAATAAATATATTTTTTTGTTGATCCACACCCTTTTGTCCTCATTGATATCAAATCACATCATTATATCACATATTCTAAAAAATCCTTCTTCCAGGAATTGATCATAAATACATCTTCTATAATTTCATCCTTGGTGTAAACAATAAGTTCATAGAATATTCCTTTTTTACCTCCCTTCCCATTTTATTCAAATATTTTACGACATGTGATACCTGATCCAGACCTCGGACTTCCCATTTTTGGGCCCTATTAGCCCCACATGGAGAATGACCACTTGGTTACTAATTAAAAACTTCCACATGTTTTGATTCATGCATACATTTTCATTTCCATCCATTAATTTATTTTGTTTATTATCTAGTAACAATTGTCTACGGTAACATTGAGTAATTGTTGTGGGGAATTGATTTCCTCCTTATGAACTAGAAGTTTTATGGATTAAATTTTCCCCTAAATATTATTATGAAATCCGGATCCAAATTTTTATACATCCAAACATAGTTTATTATGAATAATGGATATAATGATATGATATAATTATTATGGAACCATAATTTTCAATCACATTAAAATACATTGTAAGACAATAATCCCCCACGTGCGAACATGTGGACTACCACCACCACTGAGCGATGTGATTCAAATAACATATCCAATTTATAGTTTTAGTATAGATGAAAAATTTAATTAATATATATTATATTTATGAAATAATTATTATTATAAAAACGTAAATTATTTTGAAATTTCCATCTGTTCTGTCAAAAATATAGTAGAAACATCTCTCCTCCATTCAAACATAGTTCAACATCCAAAAAATGATGTAGTTAATGTTTGATCAGTAGTTTAAATGAAAGATTATAATAATTAATTTAAATATTAAATAATAAAAAAATTAATTTTTATGATTATTTATATGAAAGAAAAATCATAATGGTGAATGAACCCGAACGATTGAACATGGAAGTGTCTAGAAAATATAACAATTTTTAATAAATTGTTAATTATAATGAAGAAAATTTTTATTAATAGAATATATGAAATTATAATAGATCAATAAATAAATTATTTTTATGAATATTTCTCAATAATATTATTATAAAAATATTATATTTATTATAAAGGAGGTCTGAATAACTACCATGTAACATGTGAGTTTTGGTAATGGTCTTTGTTAGTACTATATTACCCTATAAGATTGTCTAGGATAATTTTATATTGAGTGAATTTATATATATCCTATCATTATAACCCAAATATTACTTGTCCCATGTATATTCTATTGCTTTTATGAAATGATATTTTTATGACTAAACTTATACTAAAAGTTATCGAGAAACATTCATTAAGACAAATTGATCATATTTCTTCTTATTTTGATGATAATTTTCATCCATCTTAATGTCCTCAATAATTAATTTATGAAATTTAATTTATTTTTTGAAATTTCTATATTTTTTAAAAATTATCCACTTTTATAATTCCTTTAAAATTTGTTAAAATTTGTTAGTGACAATTAAATTAGATGAATTTATTTGAGATGTTTTACAACATTAAAATAAAGGAATTTGTTTAATATTTATAGAAGTAATGAATTTTATCATAATCATGAATATAAAATTTGATGAAGGGTAAACTATATGTTTCCATATATATTTTGAAATAATCATTTTTCCCCAATAATCTGTTAATTTAGGTTTTTTAAATACTTACAAAATGAAAAATAAATTTTTACCATTATTTAAAATAATTATTTTAATTAAATTCGTTCAATCCATTTTTTTTTATATCAAAATCCCTTATGTTTTTTTATGTATCACGTGGGTAATGAGGTGGTTATTATTACATGTTACAAATTTACTTTCACGGGTATAATTACCAAATTCTTAGATAAAATAATTGTCTTATGATATCATCAAAATCATTTCTCTATTTGTCATATGACTATGTTATGATGGTATTTTTATTAAAACTATTTAATATTTATGTTCTATGATATGAGGATATTATTAATGATTCCAGATGATGTGTCACATAACTTTATTGTTTTAACTATATAATGTTCCAGCTAAAAATTATATACCCCTCAAATGAATTGGGTAATGATTGATATCACATATTACAACATGGGATATAATAGAGATTTAACACTATTTTGTAAGGGTCTATAGCTATTTTAGAAATATTTTAGGTTAACCTTGAATATGGAAATGATTAAATATGGGGTAAACATATTTTAATATAACAGTAATTAATTTGATCCATGTATGAGTATATGATTTTCAATGGTTTTGGGTAAGACATGAACATATGTTTTATGCTTAAAATATGTTCAAGGGGATCACAATTTTTATAAATGATTGTGTCCCTTCATTAAATATGTAATATTTTTTAAAAAAATCAAAATAAAAAATTCATGTTTGTTGATATTTGGATGAATTTGTGTGGAAATATTAATATATGATATTGTTACTCTACCCTTATGTTCAACATTAGTTATGATCATTGTTTTAAATCTCTTATTTTCATTTTTAGTAAGAATATGATATTACCATTTCATATGTCTATGTTTTTACCAGGTTATGATGAATGATATTATGTATGAAATTTTCATGAATGGTACTATGTGAGAAGAAAATTATGGGATATATTAAATATAATTTATGAAATATGTTGATTATGTATCTAGTCACCAAAGAGACTAAAACATTATGTTTCTAGAAATTCTATTATTGAGAAATATATTTAATATTAATCTAATATGATTTAATATTTATGTATTATATGATTAGGATTCCTCGGAGTGGATATTATTAATAGTACATTTCATTGAGACATGTTTTTAAAAATTTGATCGAACATGGTTGGAATGCTAATTTTTGGATCATTTGAAATAATAGGAAGATTATTTCTAAACAATAAATAAACTATTAATTTATTGTAGTGATATGCACCAAATTCCATTTTGGATATTAGAAGTAAAATTTAATGTTTTAAATCATTATTAAATCCATTTTTTGAAGATCATTATATACTCGTGAATTGAATTTATAAGAAAATAGTATTTTTGGGTACTGAGAAAGTGAAGATGATTTTTTTGTTTACTTTGAAAATAAAAAAAATATGAATAGTTAAATGAAGAATGAAATTGGAATGATTCTACCAATGTAATATTATGTTATTAGTTATAAATCTTTCTATTTTGAAGTTTTTTGAAATAATAATACTTGTTAGAGTATTATAAAGACTTTAATTCATAAATTCCATTTTATGGTACTGCATTTTCTTCATAATTGAATCTTAATAAGTTATGTTATTTTTCATACCAAATATGTGTAGAAAACATTGAGTTGTTTTAACTAATATTAAATAAAAAATTATGAATATATGTATTTGTATAAAATCATACGTAATTTCATTCATTGTGAATATAATTAGAGGGGTGGGGATAATTCATTTCCAACTTACTCTGAAAATTATGGATCATTAAATGATATGGTGGAATCAATGTTATATTTGTAGTCAATTTTTTGAATGTCATATCTTTTTTGGGTATATAAATTAATTTATTACTTGGAAATTATCTGTTTAAAAAGGATTATTACTTTAATAAATAGTTATAACCCATTTAGTAAAAATATGTGGTTGTGGTATTAAGGAATCATTTGCTTATTGGAATAGTCTATAGATTATTTATAGATTAATTTTTAATAAGTATCATATTCTGTTTCCCTATATGAGTTTGATGTTATATTTTATATTTTTGATCTTTTAGATTATCATAATAAGGTATATTTTGGAGATATGGATGATATATTCAATTATATATATATATATATATATATATTTCTATTTACATAATAATTATTTAATAATTGTGGTTACATATCAAAAAGTTAAGAAAATGTCTTATAATAGTATTTTATGTTGTCTATCTCATATTTTTCAAATATGACATTTTATTTGTATTGACGATTAACCTATTAAAAATTAATACATGTATACTTTCTAATGATTCTTCTGGCATTGTTCTTTAATCATATTCTAAATTCACTATTAGATTAGGGTTTTGATGTTTTGTTTAATACTTAATAGTTAGTTCAATGATATATATTTTTATTGTTAGATATAACTACAAGGATATAGTCTCCAAAAACTAATTTTAATTTGACATTACCAGAAATAAAATTTTATATCATATCCTAATGGAAAAATTATTATTATATGATAAGGAAACTAGATACATATATTATTTTCAAATTTATTCTAAATAAATTAAATGTAATATAATAATGTATTGTAGAAAATTATCATTACTTATAGTATATCTAAAATTTAATTCATATATATTCTTTAGTGTCCTATAGAGGGGAAAAAAATTAAATTATGATATCATACTCTGATTTTTGTAAAACACATTAAAAATTATTTCTGAATATAAATTTATCATGAAATATAAAGATGAAATAAATAGTAAAAAAATATTCCATGTAACAAATATAATAGAAGTGTGCATAATAAGTGGAAAGAATAACATCACAAATAATAAAAAGGATAACAATATCATGATTCATAATGATAGAATTCAGAATTCAACAAATTATAATCATACAAGAAAGTCATATTGCCATGATTATAATTGTAATTGGTTATGGTGAAAAAAATAACAAATTATTTTGTCACATGAGACCTATGCACACATTGAGGGGATATAATAGGCCCCACCTATCATTTACAATTTATAGTTTATTCAAAATATATAATATGTGGATAAAAATTGATGACATAATAAACGTTAATATTAATATCTAAAATAATACATTAAAAAATATAATATTATTCCAAATCAATAAATGTATCATGAAGATAATCCACCCATAGAAATATAGAGGATGTCCCAAAATATTATATACCCATTATTTAGTAAATTTAATCAAATCATATCTAAAATGAAGAAATTTCATTGAAAACCCCATTGGATAGTTTAATGAAAATAAATTGTTATATAATTGTAATAAATTATTTAAAAAGTTGAAAATTTCCCAAATAATATGAAATTTGTTTTTGATAAAATATCACAATAAAAAATTTCATATAATCATAATATAAAATAATATATATAATACTGAGAAAAAATATTTATGCATTTTTTTGAACCAATATTTCATTCAAACCATTAATAAAAAGTCCCAATTCTATTAATAACAATAATATCACATTCAAACCAATTTACATAAATTTAAAATGTTTAATATTTTTATTAATCAATCATTTGACAATAATTAAAATATTTTGACAACATTTTATGGAAGATAATGACAAAAAAACTGAAATAAACCCTTACTGAATAAAAAAATAATTTCTCCATAAAAACATTCATTTTTTCTATTTTGATTTCACATGATGGAAAAAATAGAACTAAAAATATTAAAAAAAATATACTAATATATTAGAAGAATTTTTTTATATTCATATCTTTTACTTTCCAAAATATAAACATAAACACAACAATTTCTGTATAATGATGACATTTTCAAAGAATTCATTATGACATGTTTTACATTATTTATTTGTTATGTTAGATTTCTATGTAATAATTTTAAATATATTATAAATATATAATAAGATAATTTTAATTATATGATTATTATTTATTATCGAATTATAATATTTTTGGATTGATTTATTAATAAATTGTTGTTATAATCAATGTTTTCATGTGTAAATTTGTTAATTTCTCATTGAATTTTTGGATTTGATATTCTTGTCCATTGAAATTGATCATGGTACCATCCATAAAAACATTATAATAGTAATAATAATTATAATATAATATATATTAATTAATTGTATATATATATATAATTTTAATATTATACAAGAATTATTCAGAGAGTAACTAATTACACCATTCAGGGAGACATCAGTTCGTTTTCACAAATGATTGATATACAAACATTTCAACGGATATGGTGAAATAAAAATTTTAAAAAATAAACATTATAGAATAATTATTTTATCATATGTATGATACATATTCATTAAATGTATCCTTATTATCATCGATGTAATTCTTAAATTTAAAACGAATCTCATTACATTGTGGCAGTGGTTATCCAGACAAACACATCTGTAATGTTTTTATTTTTCCTTTTGATTGGAACGAAAGTAGGTAAATTAAATAATATATTTTCATAACCTAATAATTTAATATATATAATATATAATAACAGGTTTCATTTATATATATAACCATACATGTAAAATAGTAATGAAAAATGAATTACAACACTATACCGAGTCAATAATACATATGTATATAGATGTAATTTTTTTCACTTTTCATAGGACGAGGATGATATGAACAATGTTTTCACCTATATCATAATATAATAATATTTTATTGAAAATAATATATCTATTATTATTGTATGTGTAAAATTTATTTTGTGGATGTAGATCTAGAATGAATGTGTAAACATTTGATAAAAGAGACTACCTCTTCTTATGTGGACATCTAGTAGATCATTTAATAATGATCCTGGAATTTGAATAATATAAAAACATATATGTAGTTTCTTATCATTTTTAGAAGATAAATATTCATTGTTTATTATAATTTAATATTCAGTGTGTGGTAATGGAAATATAGAAGTTGTATCCATTTATAAGTTACTGGTGGGTAATTTCTTGAAATTCATGAAATAAAATATTAAAATATTACATCTAATAGATGTAAAATATTTCAAATATAATATTTTTAAGAGAAAAATAATAATTTAACTTATTAATAGAAACCATTTAAATTTACCCTGGTTTATATTTAATTTGAGACCATATTGTATTTCATAAACGTTTTATTAATAATTTCTATCATTATCTATGTTATTGTCTTTTTCAGTAATAATGGATTATAATTCTAATTTTAGGGAAAAATTGATACTTAAAAGGAAATGGGATTTATATTTATAAAATTTATAATCATTCATAAACTATTCTGAGAATTTTCTAAATTTTATATAATTTAATAAAAATTAAAATTATTTTAAAATACAATTAATATCATTTTTTAAATTATAGTTTTAGTTTTATATTAAATAAAAAAAAGATATAAATTCAACTATATTATTATAATTTACCACATAACTAATATGTTATATTTAATTAAATATTTTTTAGGAACAATAATTCTTGAAAAAAAATTACATTTAAACATTATAAAATCATTTACATTATTTTTATTCATATTTCAAAACAATAAAGTTAGTAATCTATTAGTATTTAAATAAATGATATCATCACTAAAAATAAATTATAAATTAATATGAAAATAAAATTAATTAATTCATTAAATTACTATTATGAATGGAAAACATATTTTTTCCATCCTATGTGAGTGTCCTGGATGGGTTAATGTCATGATAGTGTAGTTTTTTGAATATTCATGACATAAAAAATATTAATATTATTATCGAGGGAAAATGGATCCAAAATTTAATATATTTAAATTTTGGAAGGATATGGACCTCTTTCCTTAAATAATTAATTTACTTCATGTGTTAGGTTGATTTTGATATCTTATTAGATAGTTTTAACATTCTCTTAAGCATTTTACAAATGTTTGGGTGATAAATAATTACCTCGGTAACTACGCATGATGACCAAATAAATAAATAAATAATTTTTATAAATTATAAATCATGATTCTAAATATGATACCCATTCATCTGTATTAAATTTATTTATGTGGAATAGACTAATTATAATGTAAATGTATAACATTAAAATGTGAAAAAAAATTATAAAAAATTAATTTTATAATTATGATTTTAACTTATATCAATATAATTAATACTTCCAATTTAAACGGATTAAATTTTATTATTAAAATTAAATGAAATCATAATTTATGGTAGTATTAAAAAAAATTGTATTGTTTACTATTTACTATAATATATATCACAATATAAAAATACAAAATATCACCCATTTCTATTTTTGGTTTGTTGCATTCAAAAATGAAATTAATTTTAAAATAATAAAATTAAAAATGATGTGAATAAATTTTTAATTACATTGTTTAATTATACAATTTTCTTTGTAATATTGAATATTTTAAACCAAATGTTAACTATAACTGAAAATTATGTTTTTCCTTCTTCCATTATTATAAAATTTCATTTTGAACATTTCCAGAATGACACATCAAGAAAAATTATTTTCTCTTCTTTTTCATTATATATTAAGCATCACATGTCACCTATTTTATCTTATGATTTCACCAATGAAACATTAATAGTAGAGTCATCTAATCCCTCAGTAATTGTACTCTAGTGGCCATAATATTGAGAGGTTTTTTAACTAAAATGTATAATTTTCGATTTTTATTCCATCGTAGAAGATAACATGTAGTGGATTGAAAATACACATCTTCTATAATATGTTATAAAACAGATCATGCACATTATATAGGATATGTTTCATTTCTAAATAATAATTTGTAACTCAAATTCATTCAATAATTCTAATTGGTGTGATATAATAGTGGATTAGATTACCATTCAAACTGATTATTATAACATTCTTAAATGAAGATACATTCAATATCACATGATATACCACATGAAGATATAAATTATTCATGTAGTTTTAAAGACCTGGAATTCCCGTGAAATTTGTTTAATACATGGGAAATTTATGAGTCCACAATTTCTGATGGTGCTTGATTCCTAGGCCCGGTGTGCCTGGAATCATTTTCTAATGTTTTGTTTCGGTATATTCAGAAAACGTACGTTCAAATAATTATAACTTATGAAACGTTGCTCAGAATTGAAATCTGAGGGCACCATTGAACTCACAATGTCGTAATTTTCTTAATAAGACCTTCACCGCAATTGTGTTTAATCTAGAGTGGAGGATAGTTTTCGGGGTTTTTAATTTAGTTGAATAAAAATAATGGGTTAACATTATATTTATTGGTGGTGGTTAAAACCACGAAGTGGTGGTTGGTGGTGGGGCCCACCCACACATAACCTCCCTTGGAAGGATAATTGTGGCGGGGAGCACCTGAGAATAACCTCTCTATTAAATAATAGGGGTGAGGACCACCTGATCCCTATTAGTGGAGAAGGTTAACACCTCCAAAATCTCCCCCATTAATGAGGGAGAGCCTACTGACTTCCTCATCAATTAATGTGAAACCGCACAGGAATTAATTGGAGGAGTCTACGTAATTGATATCTTCCTTTTGAAATTGTTCTCCCAACTAATTAATAGGAAATCTATTATTTCTCTTTGTGGGCATTTTCTTTTGTGGAGAGCTCTGGAGAGAGAAAGATCCTAACAAAGAACCATCCTTCCAACGAAGAATGCAAAGAATGCGAAGAGCACTCCTTCCACTAAAGATCGATGTCAACTTATTCCTTCATCAACAGAGGCAATGAAAGGGGAGACACCGCCCGCGAAGAACGTCTCAAACGATGACGTCACCTCCTCTCAATGTTGACATAGCGATGGCACCGTCCTGCGACTTCGTCAAATGACAATGATTACAAGGTAGGGGTTTGTTTCATGAAGATGTTATACTTATTCTTATCCCCTTAATCGGGTAGAAACTGTTTGTTGCGGGCGTGTTAATGATAAACTGCTTATCTCGTTAATCCAATTGATTCTCCACTAAACGCGGAGGATGTGGGCCGACCTAACACGGCATGAAATCCTCTGTCATTCTGCTTTCTTGTGACTTCTTTATGGCATGGAGATGAAGCGACAACGATGAAGGCGACATCAAAGAAAGTCATGCTACCTGTGGCCTCCGAGAATCATGCCGCACCTGCGACACACCGATGCCCCGGGCTTAACACCGTCGCGCTACCAGCGGTTTGTCCCACATGCTTCTGGGCGCCCCGAAGCCACTCCGGTGCGCTGCCTGGCCCTCCCACGGCCAGCCTGGTGCCCCTCCGGCGTGCTTCCCTGAAGGCCCACCACCCAGCCTGCGCGCTGCACGCCACCCACCCCCCCCCCCCCGGCGTGCTGCCCCTGCCGGCCCGGCACCCACGGCGCACTGCCCGGCATCCCTTCGGCATGCAACCCGGCCTGCCCGGCGCCCCGCGCCCCAACCGGTGGCCTCTCGGGCGCCCCCACACCTGGCCCTTTCCTCTGGTGTAAAGACCCGTAAAATTCACGGGAAATGTTTTCTTAATTTTCTTTAAAATTTTACAAGAGCGCAGTTTCTGACGGTACCTGATTCCGAGGCCCGGAGTGCCCGGAATCAATTTCCGAAGTTTGGCTCGGGTACGTTCAGTGAACGAACGAGCGGGAATTCCTAACATTTGATCCGGTGCTCGGAATTGAAATCTGAGGACACCGATGAACTCGCAGCTCCGATATTCATTTAAGGATACCTTTTCTGAAGTTGCGTTTATTGCGGGATGAAAGTTAGTTTTTGGGAGAATTATAAAAAGTTGAATAAAAATGTGGAACACTTTTTATTTTTCTTACTTGTTGGTTAACTCCTCTCAAAGGAAGTTAAAGGTGGGACCCACACCCACTTAACCTCCCTTGGGAGGATTAAGTGTGGTGGGACCCACAAGAAACCCAACCTTCCATCTCCTCACAAAACTCCTTTAACCCCTCTTTAAATGAGATGACAACTTGTTTTTAATTTGGAGTTTTTTTATTTGAATTTCAAACCTTTGAAATTCATTTTGTTAAGTTCGTGAATAAATTAAGACTCTATCTTATTTTGTTGGGTTAGAACTATCTAGCCTTCTTGAGAGCATTTTGGGTTCTTCTCCTTCTTCTTCAAACTTTGACAAAGAACGCTGAAACTTCGACCAAGAACGCCGCTCCTCTCTTCTTCGTAGCCGATTGTATCCGAAGATCGACGACGCCTTCTGTGTCAACGAAAAGGGAACGCTGCTTCCTGCTCGGACTTCCTTCATCGACTTACGAAGATTCTCCATCGACGTACCTCTTCGTCATCGGATTTGACGAACGTTTACCGCGACGGCCGACCTCTGCGACGTTGTCTTCTGCGGGTCGTTGACGATCTTCGAACTTGACCCAAGGTGGGGGTTTGTTGTGGTTTATTTCCTTACTCTCATTCTTGGTTCTATAATGATAATTTGTGATTAAATATTTAAGAGTTATCATCTAACGAGAGGGGGGTCGGACCGCACAAACACGGCCGAATTCCCCCTCCTTTGTTCCTGGTTATTTATATAATCTTGTGATGAACGAGAAGGTGTGGTGCCGTCGCACCACGTGGGAATCTCCCGGCTTATTTACGCGACGCCGTCGCGTCGCGCCGTGGATGGATTATCAAGAACGTGACGTCGTCTCTCCGCGTCGAAGGGAACCAAAGGCGCCGCGGCCGGAGCGGGGCCACGACGGAGGGGCGCGGTGCCGTCGTACCGCGCCGGAAGACGGACACCGCGGCTGGATCCGGGCCACGGCGTGACGAGAGAACCAGCGGCTCGCCGGGCCGCCAGCGTCGGAAGCCGAAAGGGGACCGGATTTGCCGGTCCCGTTAGAGAAAAACCGGCCGGCCAGGTGGCCGGCCGGAAGGTCAAAGATCGGGGGAAATTAATTCCCCCGGTCAACACAAAAGCCCCCCCATTTATTTGGTGGGGGGGGGGGGCGGTTTCATTAAGGAGGGCAGGCGGCCCCCCGGTTTTCCTCAAGCAGGCCCCCACGAAGGGGGGCCGGTTCTCCAAAAGGCGCGGCTAAAAGCCGCGCCGCCAAAATGAAGAAGCGAGGGGCCTTGCCCCCCCCCCCCCCCCCCCCCCGCCCGCTGCACCCGTGCGGCGCTAGGCCGCCGCACCGGACCACCGCCGGCCGGGCCGTTCCGGACCCGGGTCGGGTCGACCCGGTTCGGGCCGACCCAGGGGGGGTCGGGCGGGGTCGGCCCGGACCCCGACCCCCCGTTTTCGAGATGATTTCGGTCTTTTGACCATAACTTGAGCCACGGACCTCCGATTGACGAACCGTTAGCGGCTACGCGATCCTTGGATCGAGGCAGTCCATTCGGTATATTGCACTCAAAGTTTCGGAATACTTTGAGTTCGGTCGGGTTGGTTCATTCACGAAACCAAACGGGCCTTCGGAGCGGAAACGCTCATATCTTGAGCTACGGACGTCCGATGGACGTTCCGTCAGCTTTGTTGTGTTCCTCTTAGTGAGACGGATCTTTTGGAATACTCCGCCCGAGGTTTCGACGCAGGTGGGGTACGGTCGGGTTGGTTTTTCCTTAGAAACAAACCGGGCCCCTGGGACGAAAAAGTCAATAACTCTCAGACCGGGTGTCCGATCGACGCGCCGTCTGTTGCATTGAGTTCATGTTGACGATACGGAACTTTTGGATACATCAACTCTGGACTTTGTGACAGTTGATGTATCAGCCTCTCGGCTCGTGGGGCGGACCCTCCGAATGAGCGTTCTGTGTGCGGGAACCCTAGTGCTGTCTGCGACTGTGACTACTACTGCTACTGCTACTGCTACTGTGACTGCGACGACGATAGTACATAGATCCTGTGTGGATTCGACGACGACGACTACAACACTCATCGATCCTACGTGGATCAGTGCTACAGGTCCTGTGTGGGCCCGATCCTGTGTGGGTCCGATCCTGTGTGGGTCTTTGCGCTCAGCGGTCCTGTGTGAACCAGCGCCTACAGGTCCTATGTGGGCCCGATCCTGTGTGGGTCTTTTACGGGGGTTAGTTACCTATCGATCCTTCGTGGGTCCGACGACTTAGATGGATCAGAGATCATCTTTATCGTCTTTCGAAGAAGTATACCTGTGTGGGCTGAATCCTGTTACTTTCCTGTGTGGATTGTGTTGTTCTATCCTCTATGGATTTCGTTTGATTTCCTGTGTGGAATACGTTTACTTTACTGTGTGGAATGAGTTGTACATGGGCTCGGAGGTTGGAGCATATTGAAATTGATGACTTAGGTATATGTATGAGCATATACCTATGCAGTATCGGTTGTTACTTCGTGTTTGTATCTCATCTTCGTGATTTATCCTTTGTGGATTTTGAGAGACCTTCAGGGGTCTCGGGGTCCCTACTGAGTAGCTTATACTCACCCCTGCACGGGCTATGCCCGCACTACGTTGTGTTGGTTGCAGACGACGGATAGCGTTGATCTTGGATGAGGCTTACAGAGCAGGACGGTACCTGGAGGTGGACCACTGGGCGGGACGTACTCGGAGTGGACGGCGGGACCCGAGGAGCAGTGGAGCTATCTGTACTCACCCTTCAGGTGGGACTTCCAGTGGACAACTCAGAGTAGCGGCTTTTACTTTACAGTTGTTGTTTTCCCTTTCGAGTTGTACTTTACTTTCAGTTTGAGTTTGTATACTGGCCCATTTTCTTTTCCGCACTTTCAGTTGTACTCTGTTTTTACTTAGTGTTTACTTTCCGCTTGCTTACTCTGTGGTGTTTGTTTACTTTACAAATGCAATGTCTTCCCTTTTTACCGGGATTTACGCCTTGGTGCTAGTCGCCATCCCCAGGCCTATGGAAGGCGGGCTTGGGGTAGTCACGGCATGGACCCCGAGGGCGGGTCGTGACAAATTGGTATCAGAGGAGTTCGGTTCTCCCGTGAACTCTGATCTTTTCTATGTGAAGCAATAATGTTTAGCGTATTGAGTGTGGTTATCAGTCTAGGGAGTCCAGTGTTGGTGCGGCGGCCGACGTATCCGTACACCAGGACCCTGACTTCTGATTTCCGACTTAATGCACGAAAACATTGATTGAATGTGTGTTTCAAAGTTTTCTTTGTGATTACTTATATCAGCTCACCAGGTATACTGTTCTGACCGTGGCGCACCTGTTTCCTTTTCAGGATGGCCCCACGATGGCAGCCAGCTAGGGTTCCGAGAGTCGAGTGTGATGACAGCCCACCGAGTGACGAGGCTTCGGTGCAGGGCCCTTTGTCAGCAGTGGCACCAGCGGTAGCTCTACCCGCCGAGCCCCCGATGCTTCCAGCACCAGCCGTTGACGATTCACGTCGCCTCAGCTCACTGCATGAGTTTCAGCGCCAGCGACCACCCAGGTTTCGTGGGGAGACGGATCCCCAGGCAGGCGAGGACTGGCTGGAGGCAGTGGCAGAGTTCGTTTCTCGATGCCTCACCTGCCAGCAGGTGAAGGCAGAGCATCAGGTACCAGCAGGCTTGGTACAGCCCTTGGAGGTCCCGGAGTGTAAGTGGGACGACATATCTATGGACTTCCACGCACTTCCAGAGGTCACGACTCCATCTGGGTGATTGTTGACCGACTCACCAAGTCGGCACACTTCTTACCCATCAGAGAGCAGGGCTCAGTGGAGAGCTTTGGACGTCTCTACGTTCAGGAGATTGTGCGGCTCCACGGTGTGCCATCATCTATCATCTCCGATCGAGATGCTCGATTTACTTCCCGGCTTTGGAAGGGGTTGCAGGAGGCGTTTGGGACGCAGCTACGTCTAAGCACAGCCTTTCACCCTCAGACGGATGGTCAGACGGAGAGGACCATTCAGACTCTCGAGGACATGCTTCATGCATGTGTCCTCGACTTTGGTCGTAGCTGGGAGGACCACCTACCCTTGGTGGAGTTTGCGTACAACAACAGCTACCACTCCACCATCGAGATGGCACCGTATGAGGCGTTGTACGGACGACCTTGTAGATCTCCTTTGTGCTGGACAGACCCTGGGGAGTCAGCACTTGTGGGACCGGAGATGGTCCAGTCCATGACAGAGAAGGTCCAGGTCATCCAGGAGTGGATGAGGACAGCTCAAAGCTGGCAGAAGTCATACGCTGACAGGAGGCAGAGGCCACTAGAGTTCGAGGATGGCGACCACGTCTTCTTCCGGGTCTCACCTCGACGTGGTATTCGGAGATTTGGCTGAGGCGGCAAGTTATCTCCGCGCTTCATTGGACCCTTCCAGGTCCTCAGCAGGATTGGTGAGGTGGCTTATCGCCTGGCTCTACCACCTCAGTTGCACCGGGTGCACGACGTCTTCCACGTGTCTCAGCTGAGGAGATACGTGGACGACCCGACACACATCATTGACCATGGGGAGCTTGACGTTGACGATGGGGCGACTTTTACGGAGGTCCCGGTGGAGATAGAGGATCAACATGAGCGGGTCCTACGTGGGAGATCGATTCCTCTTGTGTGCATCAGATGGCAGCACGAGAATCTCTAGGAGATCACATGGGAGCGGGAGGCTCAGATGCGTGCTCAGTACCCTCATTTGTTTCCCTAGTTTTTGATGTATCTTTACTGGGACGTAAATCCCTGAGGTGGGAGTAATGTAAAGACCCGTAAAATTCAAGGGAATTTTTTTCTTAATTTTCTTTGGAATTTTACAAGAGTGCGGTTTCTGACGGCACCTGATTCTGAGGCCCGGAGTGCCCGGAATCAATTTCCCAAGTTTGGCTCGGGTACGTTCAGTGAACGAACGAGCGGGAATTCCTAACTTTTGATCCGGTGCTCGGAATTGAAATCTGAGGACACCGATGAACTCGTAGCGCCGATATTCGTTTAAGGAGACCTTTTCTGAAGTTGCGTTTATTGCGGGACGAATGTTAGTTTTTGGGAGAATTATAAAAAGTTGAATAAAAATGTGGAACACTTTTATTTTTCTTACTTGTTGGTTAACTCCTCTCAAAGGAAGTTAAAGGTGGGACCCACACCCACTTAACCTCCCTTGGGAGGATTAAGTGTGGTGGGACCCACACAAAACCCAACCTTCCATCTCCTCTCAAAACTCTTTTAACCCCTCTTTAAATGACATGACAACTTGTTTTTAATTTGGAGTTTTTTTTATTTGAATTTCAAACCTTTGAAATTCAATTTGTTAAGTTTGTGAATAAAATAAGACTCTATCTTATTTTGTTGGGTTAGATCTCTCTAGCCTTCTTGATAGCATTTTGGGTTCTTCTCCTTCTTCTTCAAACTTTGACGAAGATCGCTCAAGCTCCGACGAAGAACGCCGCTCCTCTCTTCTTCGTAGCCGATTGTATCCGAAGATCGACGACGCCTTCCGTGTCAACGAAAAGGGAACGCCACTTCCTCCTCGGACTTCCTTCGTCGACTTACGAAGATTCGCCATCGACGTACGTCTTCGTCAACGGATTTGACGAACGTTTACCGCGACGCCCGACCTCCGCGACGTTGTCTTCTGCGGGTCATTGACGATCTTCGAACTTGACCCAAGGTAGGGGTTTGTTGTGGTTTATTTCCTTACTCTCGTTCTTGGTTATAGAATGATAATTTTTGATTAAATATTTAAGAGTTATCATCTAACGAGAGGGGGTTCGGACCACACAAACATGGAAGAATTCCCCCTCCTTTGTTCTTGGTTATTTATATAATCTTGTGATGAACGAGAAGTCGTGGTGCCGTCGCACCACGCGGGAATCACCCGGAATATTTAAGTGACGCCGTCGCATCGCGCCGTGGATGGATTATCAAGAACGCGACGCCATCGCGCCGTGTAGAAGGGAACCAAAGGCGTCGTGGCCGGAGCGGGGCCGCGGCGGAGGGGCGTGGTGTCGTCGCACCGCCCCGGACGACGGACACTGCGGCCGGTTCCGGGCCGCGGCGGGACGAGAGGACCGGCGGCTCGCCGGGCCGCCGGCGTCGGAAGCCGAAAGGGGACTAGCTTTGCCGATCCCATTGGAGAAAAACCGGCCGGCCAGGTGGCCGGCCGGAAGGTCAAAGACCGGGGGAAATTAATTCCCCCGGTCAACTCAAAAGCCCCCCCCCCATTTATTTGGGGGGGGGGGTTTCATTAAGGGGGGCAGGCGGCCCCCCGGTTTTCCTCAAGCAGGCCCCCACGAAGGGGGGCCGGTTCTCCAAAAGGCGCGGCTAAAAGCCGCGCCGCCAAAATGAAGAAGCGGGGGGCCTCCTCCCCCCCCCCCCCCCCCCGCGCGCTGCACCCGTGCGGCGCCAGGCCGCCCCGCCGGACCGCCGCCGGCCGGGTCGGGCCGGACCCGGACCCCCCGTTTTCGAGACAATTTCGGTCTTTTGGCCATAACGTGAGCCACAGACCTCCGATTGACGAACCGTCAGTGGCTACGCGATCCTTGGATCGAGACGGTCGATTTGGTATATCTCACTCAATGTTTCGGAATAAACTGAGTTCGGCCGGGTTGGTTCGTTCACGAAACCAACCGGGCCTTCGGAGCGGAAACGCTCGTATCTTGAGCTACGGACGTCCGATTGACGTGCCGTCAGCTTTGTTGTGTTCCTCTTAGTGAGACGGATCTTTTGGAATACTCCGCCCGAGGTTTGGACGCAGGTGGAGTACGGTCGGGTTGGTTTTGCCTTAGAAACCAACCGGGCCCCTGGGACGAAAAAGCCAATAACTCTCAGACCGGGTGTCCGATCGACGCGCCGTCTGTTGCGTTGAGTTCCTGTTGACGATACGGAACTTTTGGATACATCAACTCTGGACTTTGTGACAGTTGATGTATCAGCCTCTCGGCTCGTGGAGCGGACCCTCCGAACGAGCTTGCTGTGTGCGGGAACCCTAGTGCTGTCTGCGACTGTAACTACTACTGCTACTGCTACTGCTACTGTGACTGCGACGACGACAGTACAGAGATCCTGTGTGGATTCGACGACGACGACTACAACACTCAGCGATCCAACGTGGATCAGTGCTACAGGTCCTGTGTGGGCCCGATCCTGTGTGGGTCCGATCCTGTGTGGGTCTTTGCGCTCAGCGGTCCTGTGTGAACCAGCGCCTACAGGTCCTATGTGGGCCCGATCCTGTGTGGGTCTTTTGCGGGGGTTAGTTACCTATCGATCCTTCGTGGGTCCGACGACTTAGATGGATCAGAGATCATCTTTATCGTCTTTCGAAGAAGTATACCTGTGTGGGCTGAATCCTGTTACTTTCCTGTGTGGATTGTGTTGTTCTATCCTCTATGGATTTCGTTTGATTTCCTGTGTGGAATACGTTTACTTTCCTGTGTGGACTGAGTTTTACTTGGGCTCGGAGGTTGGAGCATATTGAAATTGATGACTTAGGTATATGTATGGGCATATACCTAAGCAGTATCGGTTGTTACATCGTGTTTGTATCTCATCTTCGTGATTTATCCTTTGTGGATTTTGAGAGACCTTCAGGGGTCTCGGGGTCCCTACTGAGTAGCGTATACTCACCCCTGCACGGGCTATGCCCGCACTACGTTGTGTTGGTTGCAGACGACGGATAGCGTTGATCTTGGATGAGGCTTGCAGAGCAGGACGGTACCTGGAGGTGGACCACTGGGCGGGACGTACTCGGAGTGGACGGCGGGACCCGAGGAGCAGTGGAGCTATCTGTACTCACCCTTCAGGTGGGACTTCCAGTGGACAGCTCGGAGTAGCGGCTTTTACTTTACAGTTGTTGTTTTCCCTTTCGAGTTGTACTTTACTTTCAGTTTGGGTTTGTATACTGGCCCATTTACTTTTCCGCACTTTCAGTTGTACTCTGTTTTTACTTAGTGTTTACTTTCCGCTTGCTTACTCTGTGGTGTTTGTTTACTTTACAAAGTCAATGTCTTCCCTTTTTACCGGGATTTACGCCTTGGTGCTAGTCACCAGCCCCTGGCCTATGGAAGGCGGGCTTGGGGTAGTCACGGCACGGACCCTGAGGGAGGGTCGTGACAGCCGGCCTGCCCGGCACCTCGGCACCTTGCCGAGTGCACCCGTAACCTACCGGTTCCCAGTCGATCTGGCCATGCCCTATGCGGTCTACCTGCTATCCTCCCAGCCACCTGAGCCAACCCGCGGCGCCCCCCGCGGTGTTGCTAGTTAAACTGGCCCCGTCTCCCAGGCCAGGTAACAGAGCCGCCTACGTGGAGACTATCAGGTTGAACTGCCCTCGCGGTCTGCTGGGCTGGGCCGAGCGGACCGCGTGAAAACAGAGGGGGCTGACCAGCCCAATGGGTCGAGTCAGACCCAGTGAGTCTGATCAGGTCGGCCCAGACTAGGTTTGGCCGAGTCGGTCCGACCGGGTCAGACAGGACCCGGGCCCATTATTGACCCATTCCCTCCATGGGCCATATATTTGGCAACAGATGTCCATTTGACGAACCATCAGGGGCGCCAATATTCTTGGAGGATAGCCATCTCTTTGAAAATCCCCCATGGGAGTTCGGGATATAGTTGAGATATGGTCAGGTTGGTTCGTACACGAATCTATCCAGGCCCATGGGACTAAAATGCTAATAACTCACAGACTCAGCGTCTGATTGATGTGCCTTCTGATGCATTGAGACCCCTATGATGTGGCCGTCCTTTGAGATACATCCATCTGAGACTTCATGAAACTTAGAGTATCGACCAATAACTTGTAGAGCGGAACCTCCTAGAGACGATAAGACAGAGTGCAGAGACCTAGTTTCTATAGACCTGATGACTGCTTAACCGATTCGACTCAGAGTAATTTGACTAGCCCAGGGGACGGAGCACCTGGTTAAGAGGTAGACCCACGACGGACAAAGCACCTAGTATTGCAGTAGACCCGTGGTACTCAACAGGATGATTACCTCTAACATCTATTAGGGGGAGCACCTGGTTTGGCAGCATACCCACAGCGGATGGAGTGCCCGGTTTGTAAACAGACCCGCGGTACTCAACAGGATGAGTACCTTAACAGTATAAGGTTAGTGAGTAGCGCCTCAGAATCGCGACAAGTCCATTGTACTCGACAGAGGAGGATTTCTCCAGTAGCCATGGTTTCGTTAATGAAAATCCTTCTTTGAGATGAGTAAATAACCTTCGTGTTTTCCTCATGATTGAGATGGGTTACTTGATAACATAGGTATATGTATTGGCATATACCTATGTAATGGTTATATAATGAAATAATATTTTGTGGTTTATCCTTGTTGGATTTTGTGAGACCTTGAGGGTCTCGGGGTCCCTACTGAGTATCGTTATACTCACCTCTGCACGGGCTATGCCCGCACCTCGTTGTGTTGGATGAAGACGAGTGACATCACTGACGGAGGCCGAGAGCGCTAGGACTGGAACGGTACCTGGAAGTGGACCATACGACGTATCGGTACACGGTGGAGTCTGACAGACGTGGGGTGGTGTGGAGGCCATATGTACCTACCATTCACGTAGGAACCCCGGAGGACGATCCAGGAGCTATTAGCCACCTTCCTGCTGTTTTTATTTTTAGTTGTACTTGATTGTCCATTCCATGTACTTTACGGTTGGGCTTCTATTTCCGGCCCTTTTACTTTCAGTACCATTGTTACACAGCTTTTACATAGTGTTTGCTTCCGCATGTACTCTGGTTGTGTGTGTTTACGATTTATAAAGGCAATGCCTTCCCAGTTTTAGAGAATTATGCCTTTGGTGCTAGACGCCTACCCCTGGCCTATAGAAGGCGGGCTTGGGGTAGACACGATGCAGGCCCTGGGGGTTGGGTCGTGATAATTTGGTATCAGAGGATATCAGTTCTACCGCAAAACATAGGACTCGGATATTTATTTTCTTTGAATCAATAGTGTTAAGGGTACTAAGTGTGGTTTTCAGTTCAGGGAGTCCAGTGTTGGTGCAGGTGGCCGAGATATCCATAAACCAAGAACTTGACTCCTGATTTTCGACTAAGTGCATGAAAACACTGATTGTGCGTGTGTTTCAAAAGTTTTCTTTATATCAGCTCAAACAAGGTCAACTCACCAGGTATAGTCTTTTGACCGTGTCGCATCAGTTTCTATCAGGAAGCCTCCCCATGGACGACTAGCTAGAGCCCCGAGAGTTTTACGTACTGACAGCCTGCCGAGCGACGAGGCCTCAATAGAGGTCCCTCTTCCAGTTGAGGCACCAGCAGAGGCACCCACGGTACTATATCCTGTTGGGCCGCCGATTCCACCAGCCCCAACTGCAGACGATGCATGCCACTTGAGCGTGTTGCATGAGTTCCAGTGCTAGAGACCACCCAGTTTCCAAGGAACGACGGACCCACATGTGGCCGAGGATTGGCTGGAGGTTGTGGGGAGATTGTTTAGGCTAGTAGGGACACCAGCTGACTACATGGTGATCCTTGTTACCAGCCTACTTCAAGAAGCTGTAGGCAGATGATGGAGTCAGATTCTCCAGATGCATGACGATGCATCAATTCTATGGGAAACCTTTGAGAGCTTGTTTCGAGCGGTGTTTGTACCAGCCACCGTTTGAGCGGTGTTTATACAGGAACTATTGCATCTACAGCAGGGTAGCATGTCAGTGGCGTAGAAATCAGCAAATTTCCCCAGCCTCTCGCGCCACTCCACTGATATGGTAGAAGACCTATTCATCATGGCCTGTACCATTGAGCAGGGAATCAGGAAAGATATCAGTGCTTTAGTTATCTCCTACAGCATTCCGATGATGAAAGAGGTTTTGGAGTGAGCCCTCGTAGTTGAGAGTTTCCTTACTGAGCAGTCTCTAATAGCGAGACCCACCACTAGTCGACTTGCACCGGAGGCTTCAGCAGCTAGTAGTAGACAGATGACATTGAGGTCAAAGAGGTCCAGAACAATAGTCAGATGACCACACGACTCAGGATCGGTTGTGCGGGGCACCTAGAGTGGAGATAGAGCCAGAAATACCAATAGCGGGCAATGTTACTCCTGTGGTGGGATTGGCCACATGGCTCGTGACTATGTGACCCGCCACTCAGACGATCATCAGAAAGTTGAGTGACCTCCCAGTCAGAGGCAGAGGTTCGATCGTGGTGGACCGCAAGGAGCAAGAAGCTGTGGTAGAGGATCTGGCCATGCAACTAGTGGTGGACAACGCTTCGATGTGTTTCCACCACACCACCAGTAGGTCCACCCCGACTGCAGGGAACATGTGGACAGGGGACATCACTGCTTTAGGCAGCTGAATCATATGACTATGGAGCTCCGGAAGAAGGTGTATAAGAGCAGGACTAGTTCCATGCATGGAGGCATTTGTTCTTGGTGCTTCTAGCTTCGTTGATGTCATTGTTTGTGGTTTCGTTGTGTCTCTGTACTTGGATCTGTAGTAATAAAAGACACTTTTCCTTGTGACGTTTGCTTTCCTGCCTTTTGTGTGGTAAATACTAAGAGGTTCTGGTTAAAACTGATGACTTGACCCTCACATTTGAGATTCCTACTGGATGAGACCCAGTGAACACACACTGTTGCTGATAGTGTGACTCAACCTTTGGAGGAAAGAGTAACAGTTGGATCTCTTGGTAGTAGCGTTGAGGACTTACGACATTGTCCATGGCATGAATTAGTACCTTTGATGTCATGTTTGACTGTATCAGTCTAGGGATGTGGTTCATTCAGGGAATGAAACCATATTAATCTTTTTGGAATAGGAGAAATCTTAGTAGCTTTTGTCGAACGTAGGCTAAGAAGGGTGAAGTCGAGTTCATACAATTGGCTAGACTCACCCATGGTTCGTTATGTGAACAGTTTACTTTTTACTGTTATCTCAATAGTCTCAGGTGTGTCTTCTCTCAGAAGTATCGGAACCTGAGATTGCGGAGATTTCTTGAGTTCCTTCAGGATTATGACTTCGAGATAGTCTATACTCCTAGGAATGGGAAACATTGTTGGGGATGTGCTCAGTATGAGGACTATTATGCAGCTTCTAGGACATGTGACAAAGAAGCTAGCTTCCTTTCATATATACCTTGTGGATTTAGATGGTGAAACCTATCTACAGTCACTTATAGTCACTCCTCCACTTCATCATCGAGTCAGGAAGGCGTAGCATGGGAACACTGACAGCGAGACACGGCGTGCTCAGATATCCATAGGGTAGGAACCCGATGGATTTTCTAAAGGTGGGGAGCATATCATCCTTTTCAGAGGACGTACCATGGTACCCATTTCAATTCCGGATGAGGTGTTGAGGGAGTTATACTTTCACCTCTAGCGGTACATCCAGGAGGGGAGAAGAAGTACCAGGTCCTTCGATGAAAGTACTGGTGACTAGGTATGAAGAAGGCGGTATTGGAGTTTGCCTCATGATGTCTCACTTGTCAGGAAGTGAAGGAGGATCACCAGGTACCAGCAGGCTTAGTACAACCTTTAGAGGTCCCAGAGTGGTAGTGGAATGGGATATTCATGGACATCAGGATGGGTCTTCCACGTATGTCCATGGGACATGACTCTGTTAGGGTGATTGTCGACCGACTCACATATTCGACCCACTTCCTACTGACTATAGATGGTACGGGCTACCACGGAGAAGGTGCAGATCATCCAGGAGCGGATGAAGACTTCACAGAGCAGAAAAAAGTCGTATGCTGACAAGAGGAGGAGACCTTTGGAGTTTGAGAATGTAGATCACATCTTTCTAAGGGTCTCACCTCGATGGGGTTTGTGGAGATTTGTCCGAGGTGGAATGTTGTCTCCGCGTTTCATCGGACCCTTCTATGTACTTAGAAGGGTAGGAGAGGTGGCTTACTACTTGGATCCTCTACTACAGTTGCATCCGGTGCATGATGTCTTCCACGTATCTCAGCTAAAATGATATGTGCACGACTCATCCCGCATCATCGACCACAGGGAGCTGGACATCGATGATGGGGAGACTTTAACGGAGGTTGCAGTGGAGATTGATGATCGACGGGCTCGGGATCTACGTGGATGGTTGATACCTCCGGTGCACGTTTGTTGGCATCACGGGAACCTCCAGAAGAGCACATGGGAGTCGGAGGCTCAGGTTCTTGCTCATTACCCACTCTTTTGTTCCCTTAGATCGAGTTGTAGCATATGGGGATGTAAAGCCCTGAGTTAGGGAGAGTGTAAAGACCTAGAATTCCTGTGATTTTTTTTAAATACATGGTAATTTTACAAGTCCGCAGTTTCTAACGATGCTTGATTCTGAGGCCCGGTGTGCTCGGAATCATTTTCTGAAGTTTGATTTGGGTACGATCCGAAAACGTACATTTGGAATTTTATAAATTATGAAATGGTGCTCGGAATTAAAATTTGAGGGCACCGATGAACTCGCAACGTCAGAATTTTCTTAGTAAGACCTTCACCGGAGTTGCATTTTAGCTAGAGTGGAGGATAGTTTTAAGGTTTTTAATTTAGTTAAATAAAAATAAAGTGTTCACGTTATTTTTATTGGTGGTGTTTAAAACCACCAAGTGGTGGTTGGTGGTGGGGGCCACCACAGTATAACCTCCCATGAGAGGATATGGTGGTGGGTCCCATGCGTACATAACCACCCTTGGGAGGATAATTGTGGTGGGGACCACCCGAGCATAAACTCTCCATTAAATTGTAGGGGTGGGGACCCCGACCCCTATTAATGGAGGGGGATAAAACCTCCCAACTCTCCCTCATTAATGAGGGAGAGCCTCTTGACTTCCTCACTAAATAATGTGACACCGCACAAGAATTAATTGGAGGAGCCTACGTAATTGATTTATTCTTTTTGAAAACTTTGTGCCAATCGAATAATAGGCAATCTATTATTTCTCTTGGTGGACATTTTCTTTTGTGGAGACATATAGAGAGAAAAAGCTCCCAACGTAGAACCGTTCATCCAATGAAGAACATGAAGAACGCAAAGTACGCTCCTTCCACTAAAGATCAATGCCAAATTCTTCGTTTTTCAACCGAGGCAATGAAAGGGGGATTCCACCCGCGAAGAACATCGCCAATGACGACATCACCTCCTCCCGACGTTGACAAAGCGACGCCGCCATCTCGCGACTTTGTCAAACGACACTGATTAAATGGTTGGGGGATTATTTAATGAAGATGTTATACTTTTTCTTATCCCCTTCATCGGGTAGAAAGGGTTTGTTGTGGGAGTGTTAATGATCAACTGCTTATCTCATTAAGCCAATTGATTCTTCTCTGAACGCGGAGGATGCATGCCAACCTAACATTGTCCGACATCCTCCGTCATTCTGCTTTCTTTTAATGTATCATGGCATGGCGATGAAGCATCGACGAAAAAGGTGACAACAAAAAAGGATGCACTACCCACAACAATCGAGAATCACACCGCACACGTGGTGCCCCGATGCCCCTGGATAAACACTCTCGCGCTACCCGCGGTTTGTCCTGCGCGTTGCTGTGTGCCCCAACGCCCCTCTAGGACGCTGCCCTGCCCTGCCACGGCCGTCCTAGTGCCCCTCTAGCGTAGTTCCCAGCCCGTCCAGTGCCCCCGGCCGGCTCAACACTCCTCTCTGCGTGCTCTCCTGCCTTCCCGACGCACCCGGCGGGCTGCCCGGCCGACCTAGCGCCCCTCCAGCGCACTGCATGGCGCGCCCGGCGCCTCCATGGTGCGCTGCCCGGCCGGCCCGGCGCCCCCAGTGTGCTGCCCGGCCCGCCCAGCTCCCTTCTGGCATGGTGCCCGGCCAGCCCAGCGCCCCTCTGGCATGCTCCTGGCCTTCCCGGCGCCCCGCGCCCGTACCGGCGGCCTGCCCAGCGCCCTGTCGAGTGCACCCACAACCTTCCAGTGACCAGCCGTTCTGCCCGTGCCCTACGCGACCTTTCTACTGGGCTTGCAGCTAGTGGAAACCCGATCCGAACCACGACGCCCCCGCGATGATGCTGGCCAAACCAGCGCGGTCTCCCGGGCAGAGTAACCAAGCCGCCTACGTGGCCACTATCAGGACGAACTGCCCTCGTGGTCCGCTGCGTCGGGCCCAACGGACCAGGTCAAAACATAGCGGGCTGACCCGCCCAATGGTTTGGGTCAGACCCTGTGACTCTGACGGGGTCGGACCAAACCAGGTCGGCCCCGACGGGGTTGGGCCAAGTCAGTCCTACCGGGTCGGACCGGACCCTAGCCCATTCCTGTCCCATTTTATCCTTGGGCCATATCTTTGGCACCAGACGTCTATTTGAAGAACCGTCAGCGGCGTCGGTATTCTTGGAGCATAGCCATCCATTTGAGAATGCCCCCCGGGAGTTCAAGGTATAGTTGAGATATGTCCAGGTTGGTTCATACCCAAATCCAATAGGGCCCCTGGGACTAAAATGATAATAACTTATAGACCAGGCATCCAATTGACGTGTCATCTATTGCGTTGAGACACCTATGACGTGAATGTAATTTGAGATACATCCACCTGAGAGTTAGTGACACATGGAGTATAGACCAGGAGCTCATGGAGTGGTACCTTCTAGAGACGAGCAGATGGAGTGCGGGGACCAATTAGTTGTAGATCGGACGACTGCTTGACCGATTCGACTCAAGTTGATTCGACAAGCCCAGTGGATGGATCATTCGGTTTGGTAGTAGACCCATGGTGGATGGAGTGCCTGGTTTGCCAATAGACCTACAGTACTCAACAGGAGGAGTACCTATGACTGCTATTAGGTGGAATGCTCGGTTTGGCGGCAGTCCCACAGCTGACGAAGTGCCCGGTTTGGCTGCAGACCCGCGGTACTCAACAGGAGGAGTACCTCAGCAGTCTATGGTTAGTGAGTAGTGCCTCAGAGTCGTGACATGTCCACTGTACTTGAGAGAGAAGGATATATCCCGAAACCGTGGTTTCGTTAACAAAAATCCTAGTTTGAGCTGATTCAATAACCTTTGTGTTTTCATCATGATTGAGATGGGATACATGATAACTTAGGTATATGTATGGGCATATACCTAAGAAATGGTTATCCATTGAAATAATAAATTGTGGTTTATCCTTGATGGATTTTGTGAGACCTTGAGGGTCTCGGGATCACTACTGAGTATCATTATAATCACCCCTACACGGGCTATGCCCGCACCTCATTGTGTTGGATGCAGACGACACACAGCGCTGATGGAGGCTGAGAGCTCCAGGACTCTAACAGTACCTGTAGGAGGACGTTACAGCGTATCAGTACACGGTGGAGTCTGACATACATGGAGTGTTGTGGAAGCCATCTGTACCTCCCCTTCAGGTAGGAACCCTGAAGGAAGATCCATGAGCATCTAGACACCTTCCAGCGGTTTATCTTTTTAGTTGTACTTGTTTTCCATTCCTTGTACTTTACTATTGGGCTTGTATTTATGGACCCTTTACTTTCAGAACACTTGTTATACATATTTTACTTTGTGTTTACTTCCGCTTATACTATGGTTGTGTGTGTTTATGATTTATAAAGGCAATGCATTGCCAGTATTAGGGAATTACGTCTTTGGTGCTAGTCGCCAGCCCCTGGCCTATGGAAGGCGGGTATTGGGGTAGTCACGATGCGGGCCCTAGGGGATGGGTCATGACAGTAGTAATCATCATAGTTATTTTTCTATATTTAGAAGATTTCAAATTGATCTAAATATTCATTGGTTTCAATAATGTCTCACACGTATGTTTTTATCCTACTAAATTACTATCACTATCTTATTCATAATATGTTTTATTATAGAATCTCCAATATAATACTTTATATGATGTCATATACATACATGGTCGGTTCATATAATTAGAGGAATACTCTACTAAACATATATATATTGATCGCATATAACTTTAATGAAAATTGAGAATGACCATAACATGTCTTCAAATATTTTAATAGTCCTCTGAAATTTTCCTACAATCATTGTATAGTAGGAAGTGATTTGTTGATTATTTTTATTATGATACAAAGGAATAATTTTATTAAATTTCAATGAAATTAATTGAAAAAAATTTGAAAATTTTTAAATATTTAAAACATGAGGATTTATAATTTCATTATATTATGTCGAGTAAGTTTTTCAATAACTTAATATTCTCTTATAGTGATGGAAAATAAATATTAATATGTTTATCAACAATAAATAATAGGGTATTATTTCTTCTAGTAGTCCATATTAATCTAATGAAAAAAACTACTATAATTTCATTCAATTTTATATTGGAATAGGTAGAGTCTTTATCACTCATATTGTTTTTTTGTACATAAATATTAAACTATTGAAAAACTATGTATCCTTTTAAACAATCAATAATTCCATCCATTATATTATCCCACTAAAAATAATATTTCAAATCCTTATACATTATCATTCTATGAATATTTATATAGAAAATGAATATATATAAATCATCAAATTATTATTTTATAACCCCTGGTATAGAATGGACACATAACCGCTTTCCCATATTAAAAACACTATATTCGTAAACATGTTCATATAAGATTCCATCATTCAAAAAATTAATTTTATTTTTTTATTTCTCATCAAATTTTGAGAACTCTTAATACATTAAAATAATGATGTCTTGGAATAGATTTGTTAGAAGAGTTATGTTTCCTCTTCCATGATAATTCACATATCATGTATTTATCATCAATATAAAATACGAATACATATCAATCCACTTTTTATACAGAACCAAATGATGATTCCATATTAATGAATCAAGAATCTTATAATGGTTATATGGGTTATACTATTCTGAAAAAATCATAATCATAGAGTAGTTAGATCCATATCCATTTCCCTATGTATAGAGATTTCTGTGAAATATGTATTTTAGATACTAATGATCTATTTATACATCAAATAATTATTATAACATCCCTTCTATTTATTAAATTCTTAAACATAATATATTACATCAAACCTTCACATGAAAAAACATATAATATAGATAGGTCTAGTGTCATTGGGGATTAAGAACATTACTTAACAACATAAATCATAGAACAAAAAATTTTATTGAAAACATTTTTTACATGACCACTAAATTCCTTCATATCTAGCATTAAATAGGATAATCTAAGGACATGCATAAAAAAGGGTGAGATATAAATCCTAGTAAAGAAATATGCATGGAATAACATTAGGATTATATTAAATGTTATAAAATAGTCATATCAATAGAGCAGAAGACAAGCATGAACATAAATTCATGAGAAATCATGATAATTATAACACAGAAATGTGGAAACAACATTTAACATGGAATTTTCATGAGCCAAGGCTCATTGCACATGGAGAACGAGTAAACCCTCACTGCAGATTAATCACGAGTAAACACTCATTACACATGAATTAGTAAGATTAAATACTCATTTCAAATGAAATATCATGATATTATACTTTACCCACTATATTGGAGTGCCCTCAGGTCACACCCATTCTTATACACTTCATTTCATGCATAGGTGTCCCACATGGATCATAAAACATGGATTCATTAAACATTAGAATTTATTCCATGATAAAATAATATAGGATTCATACAAGAAATTTTTTAATAAATAAGTAAATGTACATAATGTTGAATACCCAAGATAGTGAAAGGGGCATGGTATTCACTACACAATGACTTTGTCTTGGAAAAACATTGTTCAATTTCGGTAGCATAACGACGTGACAAAAGAATTAAAAAATAAATGGTTGATGAGAGAGAAATGGGTTTCTTATTATATTTACATGAAATGGAATGTAAAGGGGTTATATATATACATGTACCAACAAATTAAATGGAATATATATCCATGATACAAAATAATTTCTTGAATATAAATGTGGAAAGCGAAATTGCTTTAATATTTTTGGCATAGTAACAGGTGTACATGGGAGAAATTAAATTATAGAGAAGGGGGTATCAAATCATTCAAACATAAATTGGGTATTATGGGGAGGTTCTAAATACCACCACAATATTTATAATTGAGAAATAAATGGCATAACAATATTATGAAACATAGAAAAAAAGAGAAAAGTAGGAATCCCTTATTTGGAATTGTGATCCCAAAGGATTAAGAGAGGCTTGAGAGAGGATTAATGGGAGATTAAGGAATCATGGAAGCATAAGAAGGCATTGATTTAAGAGTAATTTGGACTTTTGTGGGTTTATATTGGAAATAAGAGGGAATTATTTATTATTTAGGTTTGGGACAAGACACATTAAAATAATCAAAACCACAGACCATCCCATGGTTTTTGACCATGGTTTTTTCCAAAGGGTAGTCGAAAACAATATATAATAAGCTCAATGACCGAACCTCTTAAAATAATAGGTTTGATTATGTGGCGGTGAGTCACACATTCAAGGAAAACAATTAAAATAAACAAAATGTTTTATAAACATTGAAGGTTCCACTAATGCCTTGGAAAATAAATAAAAAACTCAAAATTGCATTATTATAATGGAAAAACATATATTGGCTGAAAATTATATTTATAGTATTTTATTAAATCACTATTGGGTCATTATGATGTCATAAATCACATTATATATTTAAACACTACTTAATTTTTACCAAAAATTTGACTGTCTCAGAAAATAATGAAAAAATTTCTGTTGGAAAATTTCGACATCATGGATTCCAAATATAATATTCAATTTATCAATATAATTGTCTAAATATGCGAATTATTACATTTAAAATAAAAACTGACTTTTATAAAAAATAAATAAGGTTTGAAAAAAATAACTTTCAAACATTAAAAAAAATAACAATTCCATTTATAAAATTATATGTTCATTTATTTTTAATAAAAATTAATATAATAATAATAATATTTTATTAAAATATTATTTAATTTTAAAATCCATTAATTCATTAAAATTTATTTTCTTGTAGAAAATTAACTAAAAATACTATTTTCTCTTTAAAAACTATTTACAAAGTTACAATAAAAAAGAATGTGTATTATCTATACAAGAATAATGTAAATAATCGTACTAATAGGTTATTTTTACATAACCCCTTAGAACACCCGCATAAGACCTTAGGGTAAGGTGTCTGATGGTGACAGACTCTTGGGGTGGCTCAGAGAGCATTTCTCCCTTGGTAATCTCTATCAAATTCCACTTTTATCTTATTTGGTCCTACTTGAGTGTAACGTATTTACGCTCGAAATGGGATTAGTCAAGAGTGATGCCCAATGATGCCTCATATTATCTGATCTCAGACAAATCGGATTGTTATGGGGCAATTCAACTGAACGAGGCCATCACTTCCTTTGTCTGAGTAAATTAGATTTGTTAAATCTCTATATTTATACTAATCATGTGATCACTGTTCAACAACTATATTAGAAATGGTCACAATTCATAACAGTATTTTAAAATCAAGAAACATAAAACCAATGATGTTCAAATTTTATATAACCATAACAATACATTTAATTATATCAAGAATAATTTTAATTAATTAATGATTGGGTTGTTACAATCTTCCCCCTTAAGAAATTTCACCCTCGAAATTTCTTTTTCCCTCACTAAACAAATGTATTTAACTGTGATTCATCACTTCTTCTGATTCCCATGTTTCATCTTAAAACTTGTGTTTTTCCCCAACACCATGATAAGGGGAATTGTGTTTTTTTGTATAATTTTTTTTTACGATCTATGATCTTCACCGATTGCTCCTCGTAATAAATATTATCATATAGCTCTACTACCTATGAATAGAGTTCATGTGAAGGGTTAGTTATGTACATCCTTAAGGGGGATACATGAAAGACATCATGTACATTAGACATGGTAGGTGGAAGTTCTAGTCGATAGGCCACATCCCCAACACGATCAATAATCCCAAAGGGGCCGATGTACCTAGGACATAACTTCCCATTCACTCCAAACCTAATGACCTTATTCCATGATGATATGCATAGAAATCCCAAGTCTCCATCTTTGAACTCAAGGTCTCATCAGAGATTATCTGCATAATTCTTCTATCGAGTCTGGGCTTCTTTGATATGATGCTGAATGGTTTTCACTTTCTCCAACATATATTTGACCATTTCAAATTCTAATAGCTTACTCTCACCGAGTTCATCCCAACATGTCGGTGTTCTGCAACTCTTCCCATACAGTGCTTCATAAGGATCCATTTGGATGCATGAGTGGAAACTATTATTATAGTATAATTCAACCAGTGGAAGATGTTGATCTCATCCGCCTTTAATGTCCATTGAACACGCACTCAACATTTCCTCAAGTGTTTGGATAGTCCGCTCAAATTGACCATCAGATTGAGGATGATAAGCTATAATGATGTTCATCTGAGTATCCAGAGCATGTTTAAGAGTCTTCCAAAAAATAGTAGTGAATATTGGTTCTCGAACGGATATAATTGATAGTGTTACCCCATAAAGCCTTACAACTTCTGTGATATATATTTGTGCTAGTTGATCTGATTATAAATCCTCCCAAATTTCAATGAAGTGTGCACACTTTGTAAGAAGATCCAAAATATCCCAGTTTTTATTATTGGCATTGTATGTCTTCAAATGTATGAAGAAAATTTCCATGATGATGTTCTCCCATTTCCATGCCGGTATGGGAAATTATTTTATCATCTCCTTAGACTTCATCCTCTCTGCCTTCATTTTCTGATACACTAGTAACTTTGATATATACTTAATGATATCCTTCGTCATTTTACCCCACCAATAAGGATCTCGAAAATCTAAATAAATCTTTTCCTTTCCTTGGTGAATAAGAAAATTTGAACTATGTCCATCACCAAAAATATCTTTATTAGCTTCAGACATGATGGAACACATAGTCTGTTCCCAAATCTCAAAAGTTCTTCTTCATTAACATTGAACTCCAAGTATTTACCATTTCGGATAGCTTCTAATTTCTTCTGAATTCTAACATCATCCATTTGAGCATCCGTTAACGATTAAAAAAGTGATGGTTTGCAATAGTTTACAAATGGATAGATGATGTTCACTGCTGTTTGATTCCCTTTTCCATCTTTATCAAATATTTGACGATTTAATCATTCTAAATTGTCATCAATGAGAGAATTGTTGAGTCCTTCTAATTTAGGGAATCTACAACCTAGTTCGATTTCCCATGGTTGTACTAGATTGAGTAGTCATAGTTTTTGATCAGATCTAACCATCTTCATTAGCACATGTTTACCTCCTTCTATGTGAATACATAATTGAGGCTTTGTGGTCCATATATATTTCACACTTCTCACCATATATATAATGCCACCAAAATGTTAAAGAGAATATCACTACAACCAACTCCAACTCATGTGTTGGATAATTATTCACTTGAACATTCAACTTCCTTGAAGCATATGCAATGAAATTGTCATTTTTCATCAACACACGTCATATTCCCTTCATCTAAGAATCACTAGATACCACAAAGATTTTTCCACTAGTGGGTAAAGTGATCTCGGGCGTAGTGATAAACCATATTTTCAACACCTTTAAGATATCTTCACATTAATCACTCCATGAAAACATTAATACCTTTCATGTTATCTTGGTAATAGGGTTGTAAAATCATGACAAATATCTCACAAATAGCTTATAATATCCCGTTAACCCCATGATGCTAAGGACATTCGTTACTGTTAGTGCCATCGACCATCCCTCTATTTTAGTTTTCTTATAGATATCCATTTATATCCCATTTTTTGTGATGATATGACCCAGAAATGAGACCACTTTTAACCAGAACTCACACATGTTTTACTTTTCCTAGAGCTTCTCCTTTCACAAGGTCTCTTGTACTGTCCATTGATTCTCCATATGATCCTCCATTGTTTTGGAGTATATTAAAATTTCATCTATAAAAACTACCAAAAATTTGTCGAGTTAATATATATAGATTGTATTCATCATGTAAATGATGATTGTTGGAGCATTAATGTGCCTTAATGGCATTACTATGAATTTATAGTTCCTGTATCTTGTACAAAAAGAAGTCTAGGGGATATTTTTTCTTCACTCTTACATCATAATAGCCTGACCAAAAATCTACCTTAGATAAGTATTGTGCTTCACACAACAGATATAAGAATTCATCAATTTGTGGGAGAGGATAGTTTTTCTTTATCGTGATTTTGTTAAGCTCATGGTAATTGATGCAAAGGCGCACTAATCCATCCCTTTTGTTGACGAAGAGGACTGTTGCACCCTATGGTGAAGTAGTTGGGCGGATAAACCCTTTACCCAGATTCTCCTATATTTGCTTCCTCATTTCATCATTCGCCACAAAATCCTTTTGATACAGAGTTTTGGGTATTGGAATCACTCTAGGTATAAGATCAATTGGGAATTTAATAACTCTTTTAGTAGAAATACCATGCAATTCCTCGGATAACACTTCAGCAAATTACCTCACAACAGGAATTTCTTCAAGGATGGTTTCCTCCTTAGACTCAATCATCTAAGACAAATATGTGTCCTCATAGGGTTGTAATATCCATGATTGAGATGATGGAGCTAAATAAAATTCTTCTTCCTCCTTGTACATGTACCGAATTGGGGGTCGATTTTCCACATAAAAAGTGATTTCCCTCTCACAGTAATTTTTGTTGGATCTATATATGGAACGCCAATAATTTCCAAGAACTGCATCAAATTCCACCTTAGGTAGTATTATTTTTTTTCAGGTATGTTAAATCCATCAATTTTGACAAGGGATGAGTTATCTTCGAGGGATTCAATGATTTCCCCATTTGTTGTACTCACTGACATCATTACTTCCAAGATTTGTGGTGTTGTTGGGATTGTTCTACTAAACTCTATGAATATAAATGAATGAGTAGATCCTAATTAAAAAAGTGTGTTCTCTATTCTTGAATGAATAACTATAGTACCTATAACCACTTCATTTTCGACATTCAATTTAGCAGTAGTGATGTAAAAAACTCTACCTTGTTGTCTTGGAGATTGTTAGTTGCCTCTGAAAAATCCTTGGCTTTTGTCACTAATTTCAAGATGACCTGATTCTTTTTAGTTGAAACAATGAACAATACATTTAGATTCAAACAGATCATTCCTCTCCTTTGTTGTAGATGCTGGTTTTTTTGTCATTAGATAACAGTTAGGTGTCTTTTTCTTCCACACCTAAAGCATTTCTTCATCCCCTTAATGCAATTTTTGGGGTGCCTCTTTCCGCGCCTTTGGAAGGTGGGGTGATGGATCTTCTTAGAACTGATGGATTTTTCAAACAGACTTCCAGAATTGAAATCCACTTTATGATTATCATCCCCATGATACCCCTGAGATTCATCGATCTCGATTTTGACCGAGAGGACCCATTGTACAATTTCATTATAGCTGTCGAAGTCACGGATCATGAGGGATTTCTGCATGCTAGGTTTCAACCCACAAAAGAAGCAGTCAACCTTGCATTCTGGGGTAAAAAAAGTCAAATCCGTATCATTAAAGCCTTTTTATGTTTTCCTTGCACGCATTGATAGATTATTTTTCCTTTTTCATGAGAGAAAGGAAGTCCCTTTACATCGTAAGAACGTGGGTGTGTGAAAAATATTTATCAAAAAAAAATTCTTCCAAAATTCCTTCATTTCCAACGCCTCAATCTTCTTTTTAGGAATCATATTTTTTTATCATTTTCCACCATTGATCAGCATCACCCTACATACGATAAGTATCCAGAAGAACCTTATCTAGTTCAGAACATTGAAGGATGTTGAAGATCTTTTCAATGGAGTTGATCTGTTGTTCGGTGATTGAGGGATTAGATGATCCATTAAAAGTAAGAGGCCTTTGTCTCATAAAGCTGCCGATAGTGACTTTTTTTCCCTTCATGTGTTTGAATGTTCTTCTTGATCCATGTTTATATTCAGTAACTGAGTTAACTAAGAGTGTATCAGGAAAAATATTGTGATTCCCTCTCACATTGGATTGGGCATATCATAAGAATAGTAATCACATTGGAATTCACATCGGTTGTTAGCCTGAGTCCTCCAATTACTGACCATTGGCTGGAATAAAAGGAATGTCAGGGGAAAATAAAAAAGGGTAATCCAAAAACAGATGACTTAAAAATAGTTTTTATTTCCATAACTTATGAATCTATACGTTTCAATATATGTAATCCATGATATACTTTTTAACATATATTTTTAGTCGAATTTTTTTTAATTCCGTTAATAATGGTTCATATTATTCTTGTGAATTTACCAATGCATATCCCTCAAGAGTGTCATAACCAAGAGTGTAGCAATGCCCGTTGTCATGTACCAGGATACCCCAGGTCAAGATCGAATCTCCTTTTTGGGGTTTTCACCTCTATGTATATCTGTGCCAGAGTAGGCTCTACCTGCACGTACTGAGACATGGATGTATTTTCTTGATAAAACACTTACTCAGTACCCACCATAACATAGGGATGTTTTTATTATACATAGTTTTTTCTCTATGACTTCACTACAGTTTTCTAATCCTAATCCCAAAAATAACTAAATCAATCCTCTGATACAAACTATAACAACCCTTCTTTTTATTACATACTTAATAATGATTTATTACATGAAACCTTCTCTTGATTCAACATAGAAGATCGAAATATATAGTGTCTTTGTGGATTAGGAACATTAAATAAAAACATGCAGTATAGAGTGCAACATATTTTTGAAATCATCTTTAACATGACCACTACATTCTCTTGTACTTAGGATTGCATAGGATAACCCAAGGACATGCATAAAAAAGGGTGAGCTATAAAGCCCGGTAAGGGAATAAGAATGGAAAAACATGAGGAATAAAATACATGTTAGACCATAGGCATATCAATGGAGAAAAATAAGAATATGAACAAAAATTTATGATAATGTAAGATATTCATAACATGAAAATGTGGCAATACCACTTAACATGGAATTATCATGAGCCAAGGATTATTGAACATAGAGCTTGGGTAAACCCACATTTCACATAAATCACGAGTAAACCCCCATTGAACTTGAATTTTTATGAGTAAAAACTCTTTTCATATGACGTATCATGATATTATACTTTATCCAATGCATTGGAGCACTATTAGGGAACACCATTTCTTAAACATTTCTTTTCATGCATAAGTGTGCCAGATGGATCATAAAACATGGATTCATTATACAACACCATTTATTCCACAATAATGAAATGTGATATTCATACATGAAAATATGTAATCAATAATTAAATGTGTATAATGGTGAATAAATGTGATAGATAAATGTGCATGGTATTCACTACACAATGGCTTTGGCTTGGAAAAATGTGGTGCAATTTCGGTAGCATGGCGGCATGACATAAGAATTCCTAAAAAATGGTTGATGAGAGAGAAATGGTGTCTCATAATATATACATGAAATGGAGAGTAAGGAGGTCATATTGATACATGTACCATCAATTGTAATCGAATTTAGATTCATGGTACAAAGGAATTTCTTGAATAGAAATGAGGATAGAGAAATTCCTTTCAGAATTTCAGTATAGTAACATGTGTACATGGGAGACATTTAAGGAGAGAGAAAGAGGTATCTCACCAATCAAACATAAATAGGATAGTATGGGTGAGGTGATAAATCATACCCCAACATTTATAATTGAATATAAAAGGTCATAACAATATTATGAAACATAGATAAAAAGAGAAAGGAATGAACCCATTAATTGGAAGTGTGATCCCAATGGCTTCAAAGAGGCTTATTTGGAACATAGGTAACCTTGAGAGGATTATAGAAAGAGTATTAAATATGTTTGATTAAATTAAAAGGCATTTAGTGTAGAGTAATTGAGTGTTTGGGTGGGTTAATAAAGGAAATATGAGGTAATATTTTATTATTTAGGTTTGGGACACCATAAATTAAACTAATATAAACCAAAAAGAAGCCCATGATTTTTTCCCATGTTTTTTCCAAGGGAGAGTACAAATCAATATGTTATAAGGATAAAGGAATAACGTCTTAAAATAATAGGTTTAATAAGGTGGAGGTGAGTTACACTCTCATGGAAAAAAATTTAAAAATACAATAACATTTTTAATCATTGAAGGGTCTACTAAAGCTTTGTAAAATAAATCAAACGAACCCAAAATCACATTATTTTAATGGTAAAACATATATTGTCTGAAAATAATATTTATAGTATTTTATTACATCACTGTTGGGTCATTATGATTTCATAAAACTGATTTTATATTTAAACGGTATTTAATTGTTACCAAATATTCCATTGTCTCCGAAAATTATGAAAAATTTTCCGTTGGATAATTTTGACATCCTGATTCTAAAAATAATTTTAATTTTATCTAAATAAGTTTCTAAATATGGGAATTTTCTTATTATAAAAACTGCCATTGATAAAAAATTCATGGGTTTTGACAAAAATAGCTTTCAAACCTTACAAAAATTATAATTTCATTCATAAAATTTTAAGATCATTTATATATAATAAAAAGTAATTTAAAAATTATAATAATAATTTTTTAAAAATTTTATTCAATTAAAAAATCCATTAATTATTTAAAATACATTTCCTAGTTGAATATTAAAAAAAATTCTATTTTATCATTAAATACTATTTACAATGTAAAAATAAAAAAAATTATATTCTATATACAAGAATAATGTACATAATTGTAGTAATAAGGTATTGTTACGTATCCACCTAAAACACCTACACGAAGGTGATAGACTCTTTTGCTGGATCAAGTAACATTGCTCGACTGGTAATCTATATCAACATCCACTTCTCTCGTTGGTGGTACTTCTCGTGCATAATGTATTAGGCTCTACTTTGTCTTGGTCAAGTACGAATCCCAAGGACGCCACCTCATTTTCGAGCTTCAAAAATCGAGCTTCATATGGGGAAAGTTTAATAGATGAGGCTATTGCTTCCTTGGAATGAGAAAATTGGATTTCTTATAGCCGTATATTTATACTAATAATGTAATCACTGTTCAAATACTACATAAGAAATAGTCATAATTCCTAACATTATTTTAAAATACATACACATAAAACCAATGATGTTTACATTTTATATTACCATAATAAAATATTTAATTAAATGAATAGAAATTTTCATTAATGAATGTTTGGGTCATTAAAATTATCCATAGTTATAATGTCCTTATATAATGCATGAAAACATTACTATAAACAACTCCAAGTCATTTATTGGTTAATTTTGATCATGTTCCATAAACTCCATTGGTGAATATGTTTTATATTTTTCATTCTGTAAATGAAATCATCAATATCCATTCATTAATGCATTACTATATATGTAAAATTCAACGCCTCTAAATGTTAGTGTCAACAATTATATTATTAACTACCCATTGATCTTATTATCTAATAAATTATTGAAATTTCTATGTTCATAGGATCTGAACAGAGTTATAAGGAAAATGGCAACCTTTTTTTATAGTAATGGTTTATTAAATAATTTTATGATGATAACAAATTAATCCCTAGAAACTATATACCATAATTTCAATTATAGATAAAGTTCATTTGTTGATTATTGTTAATTTTTATGGATAAACTAATATTACATCTTTATGGGAAATATTGATAAAAAAATGATATTCTAAATTCTAAAATTAAAACATAAAAAATTTACCAAATGAATCATTTTCTCAAAGAGTGTATTGGCCTTAAACCAACACTTCTATATCCAATGATAAATAAATAAAAATTATATCTCTTCATTCCATGATAATAAATATTGCATAAAATTTTCCACCAAAGGAATAAAACATAATAAGTATATAGAAGAGAACATAGATATGAAAGGAAATTATAAAATATAATATCAAATAATTAGTAAAAATAATATATAATAATTATGTGTGACATTAACAAAGAAAAACTTCTAATAAAACCATATTTTAATATTTAAAATTATTTCATCAAAATATCCAAAACAATTCTTCACATATGGAACCTTTCATACCCATCAATACATGAATAATCAATCATAAAACATAAAAAATGGGATTGAAATGAAAATAATAATTTGAATCAATAATAATGATCCATGTGATGTTATTCCAGATAAAAGAATCATTAAAACCCATTACAAAACATATATAAATCACATTGGTATAACATAACATTATCATAACAGAAACATCATAAATCTATTACAAATACATTAAAATTTGAATAACCAAATGGAATATTTCCAATATATTTATCTGTTTCCAGGAAATGATATCTTGGTGAACCCATCCATGGTTTAGAATACAGTCACCCATAAATGGTTCATAATTAAAAAATATCTCATAATAAAAATTTACCAACAACAATAATATTAATAATATTCATAGAGGTTACATTTCATTATAAAACTCAAATGAATAAAAATTATTTTTTTTATAACATGATTAACCTATGGAAATTAAATGATTTCTATGAAAATATAATTCAATCATTTGTAATACATCCTATAAATAAATGAGGATTATCTCATTAATAATATAATTAGTGTAGAATATGTAATATTAAATTCCATTGATGTTGATAAATATAAATACAATTTTATGGTCGGTTATAAAATTCTAGAGGAAAATTACCATTTTAACATTAATAATCATTTTAAAAAATAAGTAAAATTGTGAAATAAAAATTCCATTTTAAAAAACCATGTAATATCATTAAGGAAAAATCAAATATTAGTTTGTTCATGGGGTAGGTAAAATCCATTTATGATTGAAAAAAAAATTATTTTAATCACTTAATAAAATTATTCTATAGTGTCCCATTTGAAAAATTTTGTGAAATATCATTTATAATAAAATTTAAATTTAGTTCAAATACCATGTTAAATAGTTTTATGAAATCATTTATTTTTAGAAAATAATATATTTTGGATAGTTTTAGTAAACAAGGATATAGGATAGAATGATTCTATATCAAAATATATATAGTATTTGTGAGATATTCAAATATTATATTAATCATTATGAAGAAAAGAAAGAGTAAATTGAAATTAAACATGTATTCCATATACATTACTATTGAATAATAATGTATATGGGTTTCATGAAAATAAGATCATATAATTTTTCCTGGTGAACATTCAAAATAAAACATTTATTAAATATATGATATTATGACATTAAGAGAATTTCACATTACTAAAAAATTCATTCATAGACCCCATAAATGAATAAAATAAAATTAGTATATAAATATAATATATATAAGGATATTTATGATATTAAATTTCATCTGTTATGTTCAAAAACATAATAAGACAATATGCATACATACTGAAAATGTATGTCCAATAGAAGGAGAATTTATGTTGAATTTCCCTTATAGAGGGAATATCATTAAATTTTGAATTAATTAGTGGAGGTGACAAGTGTTCAAAATTTAACTAAACAGAAAATAATTTGAAATTATTTATAAATAAATTTATATATCAATTCATACATAATAATAGAATAATATTTTTAATGAAGAATACTTATTACACAACAAACTGAAATTGTTTTAAAAATCCTTTTACCACCACAAAACTATCAAGTCAAATCCATTTGAACAATGTAATTAATATTAAATCATTTAAAACAATGATGTCTGTAGTATGCACGACATAACATGTTTAATGGTAAGAATATATAAAAAATAAAACTATGTTGTTTAAAAGGTGTAAAACCCACCTCAACAAAAGAAAATTGATATAGAATCCCTTAACTCAAGTGGGATTCATCACATGTGTACTTTTATTATTCTAAATAGTAAAAATAATAAAATTAATTACATTTTTATTTATTTTTGTGAATTTTTTATTCTTTTTATTTTATACATTACCTTGTTATATTCAATTATTTAATCAATTATGTTGCTATGAGGGGATTCATTGATATTCAATTAATACGTCCAAAATGAATTATAAAGGATGATGATGGTGAAAATGGTAATTATTGACTCATATAATTAATATTATTCCTAAATTATTCATCATTTTTATACAACAACAAAAATTTTAATACTAACAAAAAAATATTGTTATGAAAAATGAACTATATTATAATCAGAGAGAGGGTATGTAATATGTATGCATGAGTACCGTTTCTTATTTTCAACATTCACTATGAAATGAAGGTAAGTATTATTTTAACTTTGATGATATATAATTCTATAAAAATACCATAATTTTTATTTTGAATTACTCTTTTTAACAACCTATGTACTTATAATGTTAGTTTTTTCATTTTTGAATTAAATATATAATTTTATTAGAAATAAATAATTAAAAAAGCAGTATTTGAAAAAATATGGAATCCATATTAATATAATTGTAACCCCACCAATGAAATTATAAATAATATTTACGTATCTTATAAATAAAAATATTATATAGTTATATCATGGAATTATAAATTAATTTTTTTAAATTGAAAAACTAAGTGTTGGTATATTTTTTAAACCTAAATGATTATTTATACATTTATAATTAATTTAATGATTTAATTTTTATTTCATAAATTAGATAAATAATTTAATATGTTATTTTCCTATGATTATAAAATAATTTAGATATTCCATAATTAAATTTTCAATGTTTTATGAAATCAGTTAAAATTTTAAAATTTGTATTTTCTGAATAAATGATTATTTTAAATAAAAATTAAATTTATCATATTTATAAAATTAGTTTGATAAAATGGTTATAAATCTTGAATAATGTATATCAAAAAATTATTAGAATTAATATTTGGTAATTTTCTAAATTATGTGAATTTTTGGTGAATAGGGAAATATGGTAATTTATAGTATTTAACAAGTCCATTAATTATTGTTTCATAGATTTAGTAAAGATGATGTAAGAATAAAATCACGAAAATATATTCAATATTTTAATATATTTTTTCATAATTTGGTAAATATTTATATTTTACTGCTAAAATAATAAACTAATGAATAAAATAATCAAAAAAACATTCTTCTCCACCACAAAAAATACCTCCAACTCACCACCTATTCTCCTAACACCTCAAAGCCATGTAGTTTTCTAATTTATTCCCCATTCAACTCCCAAGACTCCTTCTCATTTAAAATACTTATTGTTCTCACTAAAATTTCAAAACCATATTCCATGATGAGTTCTTCAAGGAGAAGAATTCAAAATGTAAAATTTGTGTTCATTTCCCTTTATTTTCCTTTAAATTTATTTAATTTTCTTATTATCCCTTCACCTACACTTACAAACATGAAATAAAAAATACATTATACTATCTATAATAATATATGATTTTTTTAATGGAAAATTTCTTTATGATACTCCTTATTTCCCTTTTATTTTAAAAATGATATCATCATCTGTGATATCCCCCGTTATTGCCATCATAGACAGTACACTATCATTCTCCATTTATTCCATCAAGGCTAGTAATAAAAATATTATTATGTTTGAATATAATTTTATTATACATAAAATAATATATATATAGTGGTATGGAACCAATATATTAAAACTACATTGAATAAAATGATATAAGTTCAGGATAGTGGTAAAAGGTTCCAAAATAAATTAAATCATTTTAATTAATGTCTAATCTATAAAATCATCTTCATACTTGGAAAAAAGTACATATGGAATCATTTAAATTTATTGACACATATTAATACCATTACATTCCACATCTATATTTTTTCTTCCATTCAATAGAAATATCCATGACGAACCAACCATTAAAAACATGAAAAGAATTAGTATGAAATAATGAAAATAAAAAAATATTATTAATAAATGGGCGGATATTTCTTCTAATATAGACATATAAGGTATTATAAACCTGAGTATAGTTATTTGAAATTAAATAAGACTCTTTTACCCATTATATATGATTTTTGAACACATCTAATGTATGATTTATGAAAGGTTGTATAATTTTATATTAAAATCCAATTTTATATTTTTATTTTTAAAAAATTAAGAATGAATATTTTTATGATGCATGTATTCATGTTTTATGTTAATTTTATAGTACATGGAAAATGTTTATGACTGAACTTAAAACATACATTTCTCTAAAATTCATTGTGTATGTTTATAATGGAGGTCGACCGTATGGTCAGATCAAGTTTAAATATGATGCTTAGATCATTAGGTAGACATGTGGGTCACATCATAAGGTAGTTGTTAGGATTAAATTTTAAGTTAACCGAAAGGTTCAAAACATAACTGGGATCCTTGAAAGATAAAATCATATTTATATAACTCTATATGTTACCTTAATTGTTTTTAATGAATTTTAAGTTTTATGGAAATATAATGCTCTCACAAAATTACTATATGATACTTATGGGTGAGAAGTATGTATTTTTGAAAATGATTTAATACGTTTATAAGTATTTATAGACTAAAAGTTTCCCAATTTATTTTTTTGTCCATTTTTGGGAAATTTTTTTTCTCATCTCATGTTTGTAAAAAAATTAAATTGGTTTAAGGATGGGTAGATGAAAAAAATGAAAAGATAATCGTTGTGAAGAAATCAGGTTTTATTTAAAACATTTTTATTATTGAATAAATTGATTTATTTATGAGTATATACATTTTATTCTTATTCGTTGATATATATTATGTCCCAATAATATAAAACACTAAACTGAAAAGATCATTTGGAATGATAAAATTGTATTTAATTTTAATTAACTAGATTATGAATATTTTAAGGCATATTCCTTATAAATTGTATAAGAACACGATTCAAGATAAATTTAAGAGTTATGATAATGGTAATAGAATAACATAAATGTTTTTAATGTATGGAGAAATTTAAATTATATTGAATTTTAATGTTACCATGTTACTTAACCTATTATATTTATGTTTAGAATGGTTTTCAGTAGAAGAAAGAAGCAATTTTATGTAGGAATGCATAGAGAGGAAAATATCACCTAGAATATACGACCATAATAGAATTTAATTAGAACTATGCAGTTTTTTATAGTGTTGTTTAGTTGATAAAGGCTATAAATGGAGGTTTCATCTATGCATGAGAACAGACAAAGCTACATCAATGTACCATGATGTTAGTAGAACATTTTATGTGTAAACACAATCCTTTAATTAGTAGATATTTATCCCCAGGGACACATATATTGTGTCATAAAGCACTTGAATAAGATATTTGTTTTAATTGGGTATTTAGATAATCAAAATGGAATTCATTATATCTACCATTATTTTAGAGAAGTATACTAGCGGTGGTTAATAGTGAAGAATATCAGTGAGAAGGATTATATCAATGCATAACAAAGGGATGAATTTTAGAATCTTCTGCTGGGAAAATATTTTATAATTTAGTTTTATATATGATGGTAAACAAAATAATTTAATGGAATACAAAAGCCGAATATCATATAAAATTTTATTATGAAATAATAAATTTATTGGTTTGGTATGATTTAAATATTATTAGGGATCATTATAGTAAAATAAATAAATTTTACATATTATTAAATCCATGATTCCAATGTAATTTAGCCTCATGTGAATTCAAAAGTTATGAGAAGCTAGTTCGATGTAGAGAGAGAGGTGAAATATAATTTTCCAATTATCATTTTCATATTTACAACTACCCTAAGAAAATATAAATATAGACAGTGATGGGTAATAGAAAATCGATGAAATCAAAAGGAATGAGTTTGTTTACATGTTTGCAGGAAGTGTTAGAAATGAATCCATGGAATTCCATATCAAATTTAGAAAGTTATTATGATGTGGTATGTTTTTACATCTATATTAAGATTATATTGAATCATTTTATAACTAAGGTTTGTTTAATTCTAATAAGAAAATTATAATGAGTATTAAATGTGGTGACATGGGTCATTATTGAAATTACTACCCAAATAATGACCAAAATGATGAGAACCAAAATGATTATAATAAGAAAGGTGTAGTTAAATCATTTGTGATGACTTCTACAGATTTTGGTCAATCCAATTAAGTGGTATTAGGTTCATTTTTTGTTTACTCCTATTTTTGTAATGTTCTATTTTATATGGGTTCTACACATTCCATTATTTCTAAATAATTGTCCTATAAAGTGGAATTTTCACATCATGAATTGAAATAATAACATAATTTTAAAACATCAGGGGGAATTATTAATGAAAAATGGAGTTATAATATTATGCTTTCTTTTTTCAATAGAATAAAATTTCTAATATGTTTTATTGTTTATCACTTATTATAGGTTAATTTTTTTTATTTGAATGTGTTGGATATATCATTACCATGATAAGATTGATTATAGAGCCAGAAGAGTTTTTTTATACAAAAATTGAATTAGTTTGTATATAATAATGAGTACATATCATTCATAACAAATCAAGAAGATGAGATACTATTAAAATAAGGAAATAATTTTTATATTTAACATATTTCTAAAAAAACAAGGAAACTAGTTAGAGAAATGTTGTTCCATTGGTAAATGAATAGCTGGATGTTTTTCTTTATTAGTTTCCATGTTTTATACCAGAACAGGACATTAAATATACTATTAACATACAATTAATTCAACGAAAAATATCAAAAGATACTTATCAATTGTCTTAGGTATAACTTCATGAATTGAAAAATTAGTTGGTAGAGCATCTTGATAATGGATACAATCTCCTAGAACTTCATGATGGGGAGATGCATTTTTTATAAAGAGATGGTTTATTTTATGAGACTTCTCTTTGATTATAGAGCATTAGATAAAAATACTATTAATAATAAGTATAATTTTTTTTTTCATATTGATGACTTGTTTGACCATCTCCATGATGATCGTTATTCTTTGAAGAATAACTTGAAATCCAAGTATTGTCTGTATATGGTGATTGAGAAAATAATTCCAAAAAATTTTCTAAAATAGAAATGTGAATTATTAGTTTATCTTAATTCACTTTGATTTTAAAAATTAACATTAATTAATTATAGATCTTATGAATATAATATTTTTGTGAATATTTCAATAATCTTGATTTTGTTTTATTTTTTATATTCTAGTGTTTTAAATAATATATGAGTAAAATGAACAATATCTACCAATTTTTTTCTAAACAATTACAGTAATGAATTTATACGGGAAATTTAGAAAAATTGATTTTTTTGTTGAAAATGAATTATCCTATTTTGTACATTATAAATAATAATAGAATAATTGTTTAACCCACCAAAAACAATGCGGTTTATGATTATCCAAAACCTACAAATTTTACTAAGATTCTTTGTTTTATATATGAGTATGATATTATTTATATTTTTTATAAAACATTACATGGTTATCGTGGCATCTAACTATGTTAAAACGAAAATAGGTTATATTTATTTAGATAAAATAATGTGATTTTTTTAAGAAATGAATGGGGTATTATATAATCCATTATTTTTTGCTCTGCCTTCTACCAAAGGTTAATTTTTCATATATGGTGCCACTATATTGGAAGTATTTGGTTGTGTTCTGATGTATAATGGTGAGGTAAATGTATTTTTCATCAGTGAAACTGAATCCCTATTAGATTAATTGTTTGAAATTTTATTTGAATATAAAATATGTGGTTGTTTTGTTAAAAATATAGAGACATCATTTATATTGAGAAAATTTTGAAATATATATTGACCATAAAATTTAGAGTTATATATTCACTCAGAAGGAATTGAACATGTGCTAGAAAAGATAACAATAATAAGTAAAATATTATGATTTCATATCAATTACTATCCTTGAAAAGAATTAAAATTGGTGGATTACTTTGTGTAAATGATCATTCATCATTAACCATGTTATGCATGGAACCTTACCATTTCGTTTATGATTTGATGAATTTTTCATTTGATGTTGTTGGTGTTGGAAATTTCTCTATTTTGTTTCCAGTGTTAGTGCAAGAGTATGTCATAGACATAATTAATGAAGATCATATGCAAGACCATGAGTTATAAAAAACATATAATTTGATAAAATGGTATTCTTATAGAATTTTTCATTGAAAAATATTGTGTGTTTATGATTAGAAATAGATTATGTGTGACATGTGATCCACTTATAAAGAATGATTTTCTATTTAAATATCATAGGTCTATATTTTCAGTTCATCCTAACAATAATAAGTCATTCAGAGACCATCAGAGGTATTTCTCTTGGCATGGAATGAAAAGTGTTATTGCATATTTTAACAAGATATGTTTGAATTGTGAACATGTTAAAACATGAATACAACAATGAAATGGGATTCTTTATCCTTTTCCAGTATATGATTAAAAATGGGAAAATATATCTATGGACTTTGTTGTGGGGGTACCAGAGGATAATTAATGTAACAATTTGATTTGGATTACTATTGACCGACTGTCTGAATCTACACATTTTTGTCTTATTCAATGTATTATGTATTTGGATCCACTTTGTCAACTGTTCCCTAAGCAGATTGTCATGTTTCATCGATTTCCTAACCATATTGTATCTTAATATGATCTAATGTTCTCTTTATTATTTTGAAAGTCCCTAAAAATACATAGGAAACTAAATTAAAATTTATGACAACCATTAACCCCAAATTAGATGAATATACTGAGTGACTAATCCATACATTGGAATATTGTTATGTTTGTTTTCAATTTATTAAATGGGGTATAGGGATAATAATATTTCTTTAGTTGAGATTTCTTATATTAATAGTTTTAGTTCTTATATACGAATGGAACCTATTGATTCATTATATCAGAAGAGTTTTTGGACTACATATTTTTATGGTGCAATTGAAGAAAGTATATTTTTGGGATCATAATTATTAGATTTGGTGGATAAGAATGTGAAGGTGATTCAACAACACATGATAACATCTCATAGAAAGAATAAATGTTATACAGATTATTGGAGGGAAGACCATTCTTTCATGGTTTGGTGTGATGTCTTTCTCAACGTTTCTCAATTGAAAAGTGGGATCTATTTTTGATGTAATGGATAAGTTGGTCAAAAGATTATTAGACCCTATAAAATCAAAGAGAATGTTACACAAGTTGCCTACAATGTAATATTTACTCTAATTTCATCTCAGGTACATAATATTTTTCGTATTTCAAAGAGGAGTGTGTATGTTCCAGATTCATCTCTTATTTTTATCCTAGATGTTTTTCACATAGAAAAGTTCCTTTCTTATGATGAAAAACCAATTCCTATTTATGTTCATATAGTGTAAGTAGTATGATATAATGTAATTAACCAGTATAAGGTTTTTTTAGAGAACCCGCATTGTTTAAGAAGCAACATGATAATATGAATATTCTATGAGGGAATGGTTTCAACAATTTTTTAATAAGAGAAATAAAACTGTGAGGATATAATTTCATATGGCTGTTGAGAATATTAAACAACTGGAGCATATAAAATAATTTATTTTCATTTAGGAATTGAATATATGAATTCATTATAAATTAATATTGATAACATGGTGTTTAAAAATATTACCGAATCTATACTAAATGATTAGTAACCCCACCTATGAAAGTGTAAATAATATTTTTTTCTTATAAATTAAGATATGATATAAAAATATATTGGAAGAAAACCATTAATAGTAAATATATGCAATTTCCAGATGAAAATGAATAAAAATCCATTGAAACAACCAAAAGATAATGATATAAATACAATTATGAAATTGGAAACCTAAAAACCAGAATTGAAAAATATTCAGACACCTAAAAAATATACACTATAGGTTTGAAGATAGGATTAAGATAAAAGAACAAAATAATCCTACCACACCAATGTTGGAAACCCTAACCGTGACTCAAATTTATAATTGTACCCTACTCTTAAATAAACGAGCTATGATCGAGATCCAGATCTGGACCTCCTTGCTCGGCATTGATCACTAAGAATCTTAATTCTCTTAGATGAGCTCAGATCCACCTTCACCAATTCCTTTTAAACTCGATCTAATCTTCCCTCTGATTTTGTACTTTTGAAAGGATTCCCATGACTTTGACATATGATATATTTATATCATGAAAAATATAAATAATTATTTTCCAAATGATAAATTATTTTTTGGTATTTTTTTTAGACATACATGTTTATTTAAAATTTTATAGGAAATTTATTACACTAAAAGAATATTTATTTTCATAAAATATTTACTAAATAAAAATGTTCATTTCTTATGATTAAAAGATAATTTTAGGATACCTTGATTTTTTTCAAACTGATATAAAATCAGTTATAATTTTAAATTTTGATTTTTTATATAAATAGTGATTTTAGTTAGAAATAAAATTTCACATTTTTATAAAATTGTTTTTATAAAATGTATTTTATTTATTATTCTACAAATCAGAAAAAGGTTAAGTTTATTTTTTTTATATTATTATAAAATATATTATTTTATAGAGAATAGTAAAATTTGGTAATTTAATGTATTTAATAAATAAATGAATTATTGAGTAACATATGTTGTAAGGATGATTTAAGAATAAAATATCAGAATCTCTTTTATTATTTAAAAAAACTTGTTATAATTCATAATATACTCTTATTCCTCAGCCAAAATTATAAAATAATGAATAAAATAAAAAAAGTATCCTCCCCTCAACCAAAAATATAACACCTCACCACCTCAGCACCTTAGACATCCAATCATTTAATCTTCTATAATTTATTCACAATTCTCTTCCGAGTACACTTCCACATGTCCAAAAAAAATTTGGGTCACCAAAAAGACAAACCATGTTCCTTCATGATGTACTCAAGGAGGATAATTCATGTCTTAAAATCATCTTACATTATCTTTTATTTTAATTTTTATATATTTTCTTTTTGTACCATCTCTTCACCTAATATAATAAATTTCCATTAATAATCCATTATATTATATATAATGTAATATTTTCAGTTTTATGGAATGAATCATCATCAAACTTCTTTGCTACTAACTTTTAATCATTTACATTGAACATCATCCATGATGTGCTGAATTGACGCCCTTGTGGATGATACACATTCATTATACTTTAACAACTTCAAGGTTGGTCATAAAACCATTATCATGGTTAAATAATATATTATTATACATTTTATATATTTCTTTAATTACATTTGGAATCAATATATAAATATGTTGTTAAATAAAATGATATAATTAATTGATGGTCATAAAAATGAATAAATAAATTAAATCATTTTCATTAATGTTTTTTCTAATGAATCATCATCATATCGGAAAAAATTGATATATGGAATAATTTAAAATTAGGGAATCATATTAATACCATTTCATTCCACTTATGGTGTTTTATTCTATTCAAAAAGAATATTTACAATGAACCAACCATCTCATATATGAAAATAACACAACTAAAGCAATGTAAATATAAAAATATTATTTAAACATTTGTGGGATGGTGTTATAATATGATCATATAAGAAATTATAAAAATATTTATAGTTTTCTAATTATATTTATAACACTCTTTAAACCATTATATAGTAATTTTTAACTCATTTCTTGTATAATGAACCCATGATCAGGGTTATTACTTTAAAAATATTCTTTAGAATGTCTAATTTTAAAAAGATCGAAAGGAATGTTTTTAAGGATTAATGTATTCATGTTTTATGATTATTTGACCCTTCATTGTAATTATTTACGATGATGTGTGGGACCAATATATTATTCGAAATAATTGTTTATATTTATGATGGGAGTTGAATATATTTTTACTCCTACTATAACTATTATAGTTACCCCATAAGTTATCCTCGAGGGAATCAAAATTAGGTAAAAATAATGGTTTAATTTTTTTTATCCCAATGGGTTACAAATTTTATGTTATCCATGATGGTAGTAATCTTAATTATGTGATTCCCCAAGATACCTTTATGGTTTTTATAATTTTTTCAATGTATTATGGAAATCTAATATCTCTAGAACATAAAAATATGATTTCTATGGGTGAGATGTGTGTCTTTGTGAAAATGATTTTATATTTTTTATGAATTCATGGAATAATAGTTTCTCTCTACCTTTTTATTTCTTTTACTGTGCATTTTTTTCTTATATATATTTTTAAAATTTCTTCATAGTGTTAAAGGACGTGTGTGAGAAATATAGAAGTAAATCAACATGTTGTGATGAAATCGTGCCTTTTTACAATCTGTTGTATTTTGGACGAAATGGATACTTTTTCATAGTATACAATTTGTGTTCTTGTTATTGATATGTATTATGTCGTAATTATATAAAAAATTAAACATTAATGATCTTTTGGAATGTAACATGTGTTTTATAGTTTAATTAAATAGTATATGTAATGTTTATAGTCTGGTCCTTGTACTTATATATATACATTTCAAGGGATGTGGTGATGAAAAATGATTCACATTGCTCAATAGATGATATATTTAATACTTACACAATAATGAAGTTATGTATTTTCAATCACTAGAATGGTAAGAATTTATATGATACGTTATATTTTAATAATTTTAAATAAGCCAATAATATTATATATAAATATATATAAATAATAAATAACCATTATAAATGTATATTAAGGGTTGTTTCAGATAATTAATTAAATCAGATCATATAGGGGTTTTCCTCTATGCACAAGAAGAGTGGTTTCATTCCATATTTTAAAGAAGATTATATTGAAATATGTTTATTAAATAACATATATTATTATTATTATATGGAAAAATTATCTGTTTCTGTTTCAGAAATATTAAATTTTATTTCATAATGGTAAAAGATGAATTTAGAAGTACTTGGTTGAAAACCATAACTCTTCTCTATCTCTTATGGTTTACCAAAAAGATTTTTTAAGGATGTATTGTGATAATAAATCATTCTCACCTGAGGGGGGGTGTGTGCTGAATGGATATAGGAATTTATTGTCCGATTAATAAGGATTTCAAAGTGGGGATAAAGGAGGATAATATACTCTCCCTTCTAATAGAGAGGATGAGTACTTAGAGAATTTTTTAAATATTATCTATATATAAATTAATCTGGATGAGAAAATTATTCCAAATTGATAATATTATAATATTATATGATTATTATACTATATCCTCCCCTCAAATGACTTTTTATTATTATTTTAGATTACATTTTCATCATTACATTATTTCTAAAAACCCTTAAATCCTTTTCCAAAATAAGATGATAAAAATGTTTTTTAAATTAAAGGGTCATGATAGTAACTATAAAAATTAAAATAACCCATAAAAAAGAAAATTTTTCATATTGTAAGAAATTTATAATTCACAATGTATAATATTGGTTTTTTTAATATAAATATTTTAATTAAATATTAATTGTTATAAGATAATAATATCTATTGATTTGTAAATATCATTTTATTGTTTTATTCATCTGGCAGAAGCACCATGTCAGTGTTGCATAATAAATTAATGAAAACAATAAATAAAAAAATTAACTTTTATGATGTAAAATAATAATTATGATTTGGAATTAATATTTAAACCCCTTTTTATAATTAGTTTACATATATGCTAACATTTTAAAGATAATAAATCTTTTAGTATGGCTTTTTTACTTATAACTAATTTTCAAAATATAAGTTGTCTAAATCATGGCCAAATGGATATAAACTGTCACATGTACATTTTTTAAATAACTATATACTAATAAAAACATAATGGTATCTGTAACTCTTAAGGAAAACTATAAATTAAATCATCATAATCTATTCTTTTCAACCCTACTTTGCTGAAATATTTATTAATATAGAACTCACACTCCTAGATCTAGTTGTAAAAATATAAACATTATATTTAAATAATTTTTATAGAAAAATATGACCCAAGGTATTTTTACGATAAATAATTATAAGATCATATTGATATATTGGATAACAAACACAAGTAAAGTCCTTTTAAAATTATAGTTTTATATATTTCAGATATTCTCTAGAATAAATGGTACCCAATACATCAAGATAATAACATTCCCACTCTGAACAATTGTTTAAAAAAATTATTTATTTAACATCCCCCAAGTTATTCATCATATTTAGAGCATTTCAAGATAGAAATCATTTAAATTAATTCTTCATAAAGTAGTGAATAAGACAAATAAGATATGTGATATCAAATTCTCAGAATGGGAAATAATAAGAATTAACAATTTTTTCATGAACCATCCTAGGTTGACAAAGAACCTATCACTCGAGCCGATCCACAATAGGCCCCAAAGGGAATTCCTAATCATCCAAGTATAGAAGATTGTGTCTGGGAATCAATAGAGAAATTAAAGAATGAATTAACCAAAATAAAATATAATAGACATTGGAATATAAATTTCACAACCCAAATAAATATGCATATATATAAAATAAAAATAACACATATATAAAATGAAAAAAATACAACCAAATATGAAAAAACCCAAAATATACCTAATGACCACAATGCATCCATGTAACCCTGAGGTCACTCTGTTATAAATAAAAAACTATCATCCAAGGAGATAAAAACCAAGATAAAACCTACATCTAAATATAATAATAAATAACTATAGATGTGATTATTAAAAAACAGTAGGCATACGTGAAAAAATCTATTCTAAAATAACATCCATTGAATAAATGAAACATCAACATCAGTTTCTAATTTCAATATACAATCATAAGATTTTTCAAACACATTCCATTAATAAATAACATGGTTAATTTCCCTTTTTTCTATTTTAAAAAGAATATCATTCCGATTAGGAAACATTTCATTAAAAATAGAATGGAATATTAGTTTATTTAAAACAAAACAATTGTGTGTAAAAAACATTAATATCATTTTCCATTAGCCTTTTAAAAACCATTGCATCACTATTAATAAGTGGTACACAACAAAATAGAGAATCAATAATGAAATCATTGTAAAGAAAAAGGAAAATAATAACACAAGAGTAACCTACCAATGAACTATCTCAACTACCCGTTGCAAAAATATGTGTTCCAAATTCCATTTGGAAACACATGGGAGAATGAGATTACAAAGAGAAAAAAAGATTTGAATTTAAATATATGAGATTGGGAACTCGAGAGGGAAACAAGATACAAAATAAAAACCATGATGAAGGATGATAATAAAAATTTGGGTGGTTAAATTCTTCCCACCATTATGATTTTCCCCAGAAAATATATAAAATCTCATGTTTATCGACTAGATATAAACGATTACCTTAATTTCACAATCCATCATATATAACCAAGTACACCACAACCAGTACTATAAAGGAACCTATACCTCTTACTTAAAATGATCTAAAAACCCATAAAATTTATATTTATATGATAGAGGAACTAGAGATGAAACATCTTTATACATTCATCAAACATGACCGTTGGGACAAATATTAGAAACTCCACGTTCAATCCAAAGTGGAATCACATAACGAAAAACCCAAACAAAACCACATGGTGCGAAGAAAAAAAATATATAATTTACTTTTTTACCAACATTTAGGATGGAACAGACTGACCACTATTGTTAATAAATTATTACCAACCCAATAATCCACAAAACACAACATAATTAATTGTTGTTATCATTAACTATCCTGGGTCAACACTGAAGTGGTCAACCCAGTCAATCTAAGATAATGACCTAGAGGAATTCTTGATCCTCCTAGGCTAGAATCTAGTTTTGGTGAATCAATTGAGAATGACAGGAATGATTTATATAAATATAAAATAAAATGTAAAAATAAAAAATAGTAATAGAGTAGCATAATAAATATAAATTAAAATATAAACTCCACATTAGTTATTACTAAACAGAATAATTACAACCAAATCATAAGAACAAAATAAAACTATATCGAATGAAAAAAATTTCTCTATGATATCTCTAGGGTAACTATTTAATTCGAAAACCAACCATCACCCATGGTAGTAAAAACCAAGATGATTCCATCTCCAAAACCAAAAAACTAGAATGAAATATACAATTGAGTATTAAACCACATAATACATTCCTAATCAAATCTATTCATAATTAAATTATTATATATAAAAGAAACATCAAGACTAGGTTTTAAATATATTATAAAAAATAATGTTTTCCACACATTTTACATTAAATAAAATCACATTCCATTTCACGTATTTGATTTAAACGAAAATTCAATTCAAAGGAGGAACCATTATCATTATAAAAGATATGTGATGATAATTGTACATAAAATGGGAAAAGAGAGTGTAAAAAATTTTGAAATTTTTTTCCACAAAGCATCAAAACACCATATAATCACTTAACAGAAGATGTACACAGCACAATATAGAAACATTAATGATCACATAGTATGTACATGAGAAAATAATCACCCAACAGTAACCAACCAATGAAGAATCACAATGATATGTCACAAAAAAATATGTTCTCATGATATTGGATGAAGTCGGAGTGTAGTTGAATAATTAAGTACATATTATACTTCATCACTCATCATGGAGGAATTCCTCCCCTAATGAAATAAATCTACACCCACACGGTCAATCACACCCTACAATGTCTGGCTGAGGGAAATGGTCATATAGAATAACAAACAAAAAATTCCATTACTATATACCACTAGCTAGAGTAAAATCCTAAGATAGTGCATAATATATTCACCGAAAATATGCTAGGTATGCTAGGTTCCCATGTCAATAGTAAATTGGGGTTCATAAAAGAATTCCAAACAAGAATCCAATCACCAGCATATATATCATACCTAATAATATTTAACAAGAATTCATAGTTATGTTTTCCCCAATAAGAAAATCTATCATCTTAACTATCGGTTTAGAAGGGAGGCTCTCAATTTTGGCATCCAAAAACAATACACATAACTAATGAAATATAAATATATAACAAGGGAGTTATAGATCACCAATTCATAAAAATTTCTAAATGGGCTCCAATCAACCTTCATACTAACCATTATTTTTGTTAAACCAAATCCACCATTCCAAAACCTTGAAAACACAACTTTTCATTTCACAATCATTTATCAAATTCCAATTATGCACTCACACCATATTTTCAATAAAATGATGCATTCATTAAAATTAAAAATAAACCACACACATTCATCGCATGCCAAACCATTTTCAAAATATATACACATAACCCTACCACGTCAAAACCATTTATAAATCCACTCGAAAAAGGTAGTCTTAAGTATATAGGTTTCTGAATTACTAATAGTATATTAGTTGTATCTATGTGTACAAAGCATAGAGATTTCAAGAAGGATTTATGATACAATATGAACTAAAAATTATGATGATTGGATACTAATAAAACTTGGGATGGATTCCCCTCTAGTGGCCTATGATTGAGAATGATGTTGGTTATGGTTTATACACTGTGTTTTTCTGAGATAAGAGGTTCCTATAGTCCCTATAGTTTTATAACCTATACTAATGTGACATTATATAGTGATCTCATATGATGTAATTATTACTACAACTATATAGTATATATTACCCTTATTTTAAATAACTCAACATGCTTCTTGAAAATATGTTCTTTAAAATATGTTTACTAAAAGTCTTTCTAAATTATTTCATAAAACCTTAATGGAAATTTTAAATATTGTTCTATTCCATAGAGTCATTATTATTTTTTGAATCCCACAATAATTTTCCTCAGACCCTAAATTCAACATTGAGTTCATGTATAATTTTTTATTTCTGACTCATGTAATTGTATGATGTTATTTAGTAATAATGGTGGATATGGTATATAGTGATCATATATTTCATGTGTCTATGGATTTTGACTGAGGGTGATGGAAAATAAAGCTAATATTTTCATATATTTAACTCAAATTAATTTTTAATAATCCCACTATTGTTTTATTTTATAGTCAATTATTATATCTTAGGTTTCTCAGTTATTTTTTGTCTAATTGGAAGAAGTGGAGAAGTTTTCTATTTTAACTATTTTCTTTAAATTTTTGATATAGGACAAACAAATTTCTACAACATCTCAAATTTAACATATAATTTTTTTTGGATCACTTATATATTAGGCTATATTTATTCATTATGGATGGAATGTCCAATATATCCTTTAGATTTCCACGAAAATTTCACAATTGAGGCCTCAAAAACTATGCACAGATCTTAATTCATACAATTATAGGTATATATCTTAATGTGGGCTAGTCTAATGAAGCTATATATATACATGGAGATCTATATGGAATTAAAAATAAATTTATTGAGACCACAATTTGATAATCATACATATAAAAGGTAATAATGTAGTGGTATATTGATGCATAGGAATATGAAAAGTAAGCATGTGAAGAATATATTGCCAGAGTAAATGTGATATATCTCATTCAACACATTCCCAAAATATAGTTATGATTTTTTAAGGAAATATGATAGATAACCCGGAAATTCTCAAGATTAACCACTTATAAATTCTATAATTTATTGAGGCTAATTAACACATTACATTAGTAGATATAATTGGATAAAAACCATTTTCTATCTCTTTACTATAAATTTTAATCTATTCCCACATTTAAAATGATAACCATTTTCATGGTGGAAGGTGGGGTTTTATTTATATAATAAATTTCATTATTTTAAATTTATATTAATTCATATATTTCTATTATTTTTTCCCTTTTTTCAATTTGAAATAAATTTTTTGTTTCAACCACTGTTCTTCTTTTATCCTTGTGATTGTATAGATGCAACCCTTACTGTAGTCTTAGGGGGTATGTCATAGTGTCTAATTTTCTTTTGATTTAATATTTATTATATATTATTATATGATATCATTAGAGGTTAAAATGATTGTTCTTAGTGGACTCATTACATTATATGTTATTTATTTCAACCTCATCATTCACTCTCTTTCCTTATCGTAAAAATATAAGTCATTCATATGGTAGAGTTTGTCTTAGGTATTGATGTGGAAGTGATTACTCTTATATATATAGGTATTTATGTATTGTGATACTATTCATATGATATGGTGTATAGTGAATGGTATAGATCTATACATTTTTCATAATAATAAAGAAAAATGTTTAATGATAATGGTAACACAATCATGAAACCCTGATAATAATAATTTACTTATTTATGCCTTATTTGTTGGTTTTTTCTTTTCATTTTGGTTTTTTATTTTCATATTTGTATAAATAAATTTTATTTATATATTTTTATTTTAAAAATCAATTTATACTTATTTATATGAGTGATGTTGGTTATATATTAGTTAAATTATATATAGTAAGAAGAGAAAAATATGTGTGCAGTGAGAGACCTCTTTCTGATTCAACCTTTGGGATTCCATTATTGTTCATTCATTGAATAACAAGAATTTAATTGAATATTTGTTCATAGAAAAAATACTCATATTAAATATGGCATCATTTTAGGGGTTACCAAGAGCATTCAAACATTATTTTGAGATATAAATCAATAAAATTTCAATTATTTCAAGAAAAGTTTCAAAAAATTATTGAATATAATTGTTTCATTATGTCAAGGATTAAATTTTTTATTTTTCTTATCGATCACCCAATAATGTAAATTTTTAAAAGGAAGAGACATTAAGGTTTAAAATTATGTAATATTCAAAATAAATTTAACAAAATTTCTTTATACATAAAGAGAATTCCAATATAAATAAAAAATAATGAAATATGGTAGCAACACTAGCCACCAATGTTGAATAATTTAAAGTTATATGGATAGAAAAAAGTCAATAAAAACATGTGGGGAATAAATTTTTTATTCCACCAACATTTCTAGATGACATTTTTCTGTTTGAAGATAAACTTGAAGATTCACTTACCTGTCTAAAAAATTCATTCTCTACTACCCTATATAAGGAAAAGGTCATTTATGCGGAACATTTTTCAGAGAATGAATTTTTAAACCAAATCATTATTCAATAATTATATATTTTTAATTGAATACTAATAACTGTTATTCTGATTTTTTAGATGTATCACCACAACAATAGGACATGGATAATGAATATGGAGATGTTTTTTGTGATGATGGGAAATTAGGGGAGACAACGAAGCTGTATATTAGTGCATATAGAGATGATAAAATAATAGATGAACTAATATTGGAATAACTTTATTACCCTAATCTAGAATATATTACATTGATATTCTACTAACCTCATAACTGGTGGAAACCACTCCTCCAGGTTGAAAAAATATGGGGAACCTCTTTAATCTTTTCCATCCCACTGTACACCACATATTTTATCATTTATTTATTCTATAAATTGGGTCTAATTTTATATTATTTTGGGGATATAACTCCTCTAATATACATATTGATGTTTATTAAAATTATATGTGGTGGTTTCTAAACACAAACCCCCATCCAACTTCATATTGGGGTTATACCACTGATGCATCCAAACCATGTGTTGTAAAAACCTAGAACCCATATGGGGGTAAAAACCCTGTTCAATACCCATTCACCTTCTTATTTTTTATTTTTTATTTCCTATTATTTTCTTTATTCCATGATACATATTATTATTAAAATTATCTCTAAGAAAAACTAATGGTTTTGATAGATATTAAAATTAATGTTGAATCTTCCCTTCTATTTAGTATTTTTACCGTTATTGTTTTCTTGAGTGGAATGAAATGGTTGTATATTATTTTTTTGGTGGATTTTCAAAAATTTTAGTTTTTTTTGTGAGAGTTTTATTCCATTTAACTTTTTCAATATTTATAACCCTTTAGATTCTGTGAAAGTTTTAGTTAATTTTTACACTTTAATTTATTTTGACTGAATTATAAGGGATTCGTAAAAAGAGTATTTTAAATGATTATTGGTATTAAAATTTTTTCCCTGAATTAAATTTTCACTCATTTTTTTGAGTTCGACCAATATATGAAATCCATTAATTATAATAGTGACTCAAAATATTTCTAATTTCTTGTGAACCATTATGATCAATTTTGAAATATTCTTTATAGTACCCACATTTTCTAGAGAGAAACAATTATTTTGTATGAGAACTAAAACATATGATTTCCTGTTTAAAATATTTGCACATCATCGAATGTTTTTGACATGATTAAGGATATTATTTTTTAATAAACAGATATACTATATATATTACTTGAAATCAATCATTCGTTATCACTTAGATTTCATGAATTTAATTATAGGTTTAAGCCACATTAGAAGTTGATTTTTTTATAACTACCCAAAATCATCGGGTTTTCCTTGATATATCAAGTTTAAGTGGTGGGGAAGGGGCTTTCATGTTTAAAAATAGTTATTTGATTCCCATTTTAGTGGTGGGAGGCATATTTCATGATTTTGGGTAGTAGATAATGAGGTTGTTGTGATTGACTGATTATTTCATTGTGTTTTATTTTATTAATCTAGATCTCTTCAAAAAGATAAAAAATAAAAAATGGTAAAATAAATATGAGAATTAATTCCTTATTGTACTTCTTTGTAACTCATGTACATATATAAAATCTGGTGAATAGTTTTCATTAATATGTTTTACTTATTTGTAATATCATTCTCAGTGATAAAAAAATCAAAAAATGGAGGGGGAATTTGGATGATATTATTCAATGAAATCATTGATTAAATCATGTATCATGTCACAATAGGAGGATGTTTAACACCTTTAATGGTAATTGAGTGAGGTTAATCTTGTAATTTCACATTAATATTCATGAATTGTAATTATGAGTACAACCTTGTATTTTCAGTGTTAATATTTTTAGAATAATATACCCTTCCTCCATATGCCACATAATTTTCTTAAAAATTTACTATTGATTGAAAATATTTTCAGGTCTCACTTTATGTATAGATGATAATTTTTACAATCCTATGGAGATAGATGGAATTTCAAATTATGTGTATAAATCTAGATTCATCTTCTCATGAGTTATGAGTTACCAAAAATTATATTTTAATTAGATTGTCATTGGACTATGGATAGATTTTTAAGGTTGAATAAATTTAAATTTTAAGGATAAAAATTATAGATAATTTTATTTATTAGATAATACATGTTAGAATTGTGCCTTCGATGAGATCATTCATGTTTTCTCATTTTTGATTACTATATAGATTTTGATTTAAATATACAATTCTGGGCTAAGAGTACAATGGTTATGTGAGAGAGGGCGATGAAGCTAAAATTTTCACTTATATTGTAATTTAATTAAATTATTAAAATCCAAAAATAATTTTATTTAATTTGGAGGTCATTGACATTTTATATTTTTGTGGGTTTTTAACTTAATTTAAAAAATGTATAAATATTTATTTTAGAAGTTTTATTTTTATTGTGCATTTAGGACATTATATTCTTTACTCTTAATAAAATTGATAATTTATTTTTTTATGAGTCCTAAAATATTGGGATTTATTAAGCCCATATGTATCCAAATATAAATCAATAATTTTGATGCCCAAAAAATCTCGAAAATTAGGCCAAAAAATAATTCATAGATCTGAACACATTTAAAGATGGGATTATATCACAATGATTGATAGTCCAATGAGGATAAAAATCGACATCGAGTCGTATAATTACCAACTATACAATGTTAATTAAAGATGATGTGTCATAATTTTATGGATACATGGTCATAATGGCTTTTGATGTTGAATTATGGGAATATGATTAGTCATCCATGGAAGAATAAATTCTCATTATTAGTTGAACTAATCATTCCCCACACATGGAAAAATAAACTCATATTTTGTGGGATAAAATATGTGATATAACCCAAAAACATTAAAAACAAACCATAGAATAATTATGTAGTTAATATAGTGTAAAAAGGGAATTACATCATTGGATGGAAATGGAACCGAATCGTTTTCCATCAATTTTTATAAATATCCATCTCTTCTCAATTTTACATGCATAATCATTTTCAAGGGGAAAGGTGGAGTTTAATTTGTTATATAGTTATTGATATTTTCAATTTATATTAGTTTTTCACATCTACTACTAATATACATTATTTCTTTTGTTTTCAGTTTTATTTTTCTCCCAGCATGTTTCATTATCTCTATGATTGTGGAGTGATAAACTTAACTATTTTTTAAGGAAGAAGTGGTGGTGTTTTAATTTTTTTGTGATTTAATGGTTTATAATATTTTATTCTATGATATATATAATGGTTAAACTGATTCTGGTGACTGATCAAACAAATTTTTTGAACTATTTCATTCATCCTCCTTGTTCACCAATTTTCTTTCATGTGGATATCAAATCCATTAACTCAATGGAATTTGGATTAGGATTTAATGTGGAAGTGGATACTCTTTCATGAAGTGGTATAATTTTATGGTAATTCCATTCAATTTATTGGGGGTAGAGATAATGGTTTGGATCTCTATATTGAGTAAAATAATGAGGAAATATTATAAATAACAATAATAACACCACGATTAATCCCCGAGAACATCAGTTTGGTTATCATGACTTATTTTTTAGTTTTATTAATTTCTTTTTTTATTTTCATATATATATTTATACTTATTATAATTACATTTATTTTATTTTTATAATAAAATATATCCCATTTATTTATGTTATGATCCTTTTATATTGGTCAGATTATAAAGAGTAAAGATTAAAAAATATGTGTGTTGTGAGAGGCCTCCTTGTGAATGATAGTATGGTGTGTCCCTATGGTGAATTAATAGGATAATAATAATTTAATTAAATAGTGGTTCATTAAAAACTTGTCTACACATAGACTCGAAAGTTTCATAGAGGTTCTGAGTATTGAATTAGTAGGTTACCTTACCAATTTTTTAGTTTATGATTATTTAAGTCCAAAAAGTTTGACATGTAATTTTTTATTATTTATTTATTATATGTAATTTTTAATGGTGTTATTTTATATCATTGGTAGTTATATATGGTTGATTATCATGGGTGAAATTGTTCCCAAAAATTTCTTAATGATACACAAACACTAGTTTCCAGCCCAATGGGATTAGGAATGCCCTTCGGGCCCTGCCATGGCTGGGTCAGGTGTAGAGATGGATAAAACCATGGTATGGTTCATAAAAATATTGTACTAGATATAGGTTTCACCATTTTTGTTCCAATATATTTTCAAATACTATGGATATATTGGTTATTGGATTGTCATCGAATGAGGTTTTGGTCGAGAGTGGATTATCTAGCCAACACACTTCGTTAAATATCATGAGTCATAATGGGATTTGTTTTGAATTTTCTTCCTGGTGGTAGGTTAATTATATTGATTGTTTAATAACATTAGGAGGGGGTGATATATGTTTGTTGCTTATTTTTTTGGATATGATTTTGTATTTAATTTTGGTTGTGTTTGGAATTTGTTTTTGTTGCTAAAATATATTTACAATGTCATATTAATGGTATTTCCTTCTGACTATTGTTTGTCGTAACAATATTCCTCTATAGAGACTTCATGTTTAACAACTAAAAGATACTATATTTAATTCTCCCTCACTGATTGATTAGATACTAGAGAAATCTATGGTTCCAGTATTAAATCATTGGGATTGGGCGTGGCCTTCGGTCCTGCTCATTTTGGGGAAGATAAAAGAAACCTTGGAAAGGAAAAAGCTATAGACTTCCTCAATATATAGCCTCAATATATTCATGGTATCATATACCCCAAAGAATCTGAGTATTATATTAATAATATCGAGAGGATGTCTGGATTTCTTGACACTCCTGTGGTGATCATGGTTAAGTGTGCTTCATTTTTCTTGGATGATCCTAGTCATATGTGGTATGAATCAGGGGTTCAACATAAGAAGAATGAGAAGATAGAATGGGTATATTCTAATTTCATATTCAATGAGAAGTATTTTCTATATATAATGTCCCTCAAAATGACCTAGGAGTTCATCCATAGTCACAAGGTAGATCATACAATTATGGAGGATGATGATGTTCCTCTTAAAGATGGATGACCTCATATGGTGGATGAGTTTTTAACGGGTTTTCCTAAAAACATTTCAGGATTTCATTTATAGTGGAACATATAGTTCATTATTTTTTTAGAACTATGAATGGAGTTTATATATCTCCCCTCATACATTATACCCCACACTGAGTTGAGGGAAATTTAATGTATATATATAAGATATTGAATATAAAGTATTCATTCAACTCAGTGTCTCACCTTTATCCACCTTAGTCTTATTTATGAATGAGGATATATATCACTAGTTTGGTTTCAATTATATTATGATCAATAAGTCAATGATAAATAAAAAAATATCATTTTCCTTTTATTTAAAATATTTCTGATCATGTTAAGGGTGTGAGGTTGTTCTCCAAAATTGGTGTGATTTTATAGTATCACCATGTCAGTGCTAGAGAAGTTTATGTTCCAAAAAATCCTTTTGAATTAGCTTAGAACATTTTTAGTTTCTTGTTCTTTTATTCAGGTTAAATTTCTTTATAGTGGTCTTCATGGATATTTTGAACTAGGTGTTCCAACAGTATCTTGATTCCTTCATTTCTGGATTTTTTAAATACAACATGGTTTTTTTCGAAATAATTGAGGACAACGAATGAAATTTGTGTATTTTATTGGGAACTCTTTGATTTAATATTCTCTATTTTATGTTTTCCATGTTCATATTCATGATTATGGAGGTGAGGTTTTTAGGTCATATGATCTCAGAGCGATGGATATCAATGGACCTTAAGAATTTCTGTGTTGCGATGTCATGGGTGATGTCATGAAATGTTTTTGAAATTAGTATATTTTTGGTAATTTAATTTTATTATAATTAGTTTTATTGGGATTTAATTCTTAATTATTATAATATGACTAATTTACCTATAAAGGGGTGATGTTTGAATGGATTCTGAAATAGTAGGTGTCATTTGAGTAACTTATGTGATAGATGATCAAAAAACATGTTCTAATCATCGCAGAACTAAGAAAGGGATATGTGGTCTATTATAATGTTTTAGGTATGGGTATTGGGTGTTTTATAATTCAGTGTAACCATATGTTAGTATTTGTTTCTCTACATATTTTAACAAATGAATTTAAATATCCAACCCATGAATTGGAATTACAGATCGTGATACATTCCATGATGATTTGGTGTCATTGTATTTTTCAAGAGAATTATTTTCATTATTAAGATCATAAGTATTTGTAATAAATTTTCTCATATATTTTTATTAATATATGAGAGTTTTAAAGTTTTAACTACCTTTAGGTATTCAATTTTGATATTCTCTATAATCCTGGAAAATATAATTCATTGGATGATTTTATGAGGATGAATGTATGGGTGCATGCATTGAATGAGTCTAATGATTAGTGGAACTTGATCATTCATTTTTCCCAGATGTATATGGATGTAATAGAGAAATTTAATGTATTTTTTCATTGATAGTATTCACCTAAAACCTTTCCTTGTGTAGTTTATTCACCTAGAAAAGTTGAGTGATGGGTTATTCCATCACTCTAGGAGGTTGCAAATTAGTTGGGATGTTATTAATGAGTGTATGTTGTCTCTTGTGGGAGTTTTATTATTAATGGGTTGCTTCATGGTGTCATTTTCACTATATAAGAGGGTGTTGTCGTATAGGTTCCAGTCCCATTGGGCCGCTCACCAAGGCAGCACGAAGATGTTTTATTTTTTTCTGTCCCCATATATAGTGTCCAGGTATGAGATGGTAAGATGCTGAATTTTTATTTTATTGTTATATTCATTTGATGGTCATTGTTGAAGAATATATTCCCTTTTTTTTACTTCAAATATTACACATTAATACATGGAACTGGGATGAGGTCATTATGGAATTAATTATAATATTACCTCATATACATCTAAGAAGAATTTATATTTTGGTAATGATTAATCTTCAGAGAAAATCAATTAATATCATACCAATCAGAGATTAAATCAGGGTGTATGAGTTGGGTAGGTTGTATGTTTTAGAAATAATGAGGTTTCATATTGTTCTACTAAAGATTGTTTCAGACAGAGACCCCCATTTTACATCATGTATATTGGAAGGCCATAAAAAAATGATTTCACAGAACATGTTGAATATAGAATTCCATTCTCAAATGGATGGTTTGACAAATTATGTGAATCAGATATTATAAGTCATGGTCTGAGAATGTGTGATGGATTTTGGATGCCCAGGGAATAGCGATTTTGGTTTGTTTTAGTATTCTTATAATAAAAGTTATTAGTCTTCAATATAATTGGATCGCTTGGAGTAATAGTATTATAGGCTATAGAAGTACCCATTGTCTTGGGTTATTGTAGGTCAATCATTACTATTGATACTAATCGTCGTTGTAGAAATATCTAATAATTTTACATTGATCTTGAAGTGTTTTTTGACTACTAAGAGTCTCCACATGTCATATGAATATCATATGTGAGGAGAATTATATTTCTATGTGGGTGAAAATGAGATTCTTTATTTATAACCTCATTGGGGACACCATCATCTTGGTCTGAAAGGAAAGATAACACCGAGGTATGTCTGTTCCATTGAGATTACTAAGTGGATTTGTATTGTTGCATATCGATTATAATTTACTTATATGTTGACATAATTTTATGATGTGTTCATTATCTATTAGCTGAGAAAGTTAAATATGGATTTTTCTCATGTGTTGGATTGTGTAATGTTGGGGTCAGAACCTGATTTGCTTATAATTGAGTGGCAAGTATGGATTGGGGATTCCCTAAATAATGTTCTTTGAAGAAAGTGTATTTTGTGGGGATGAGTCAATTTTTATCATGGTAATGATGAGTATTCTAATTGGGATATAATACCATGGTTTGATGATTGATACGTGTTTTTATTCTCTAAATATACACAAGGATGGTTTTTTGAAGGAGGAAATAAATCATGGTTTATAGAATTTTTACATTTGTGATTTTTCTTTTGATGATTTACATTGTTTTTTTTATCTAGTATTTTCCATTATTTTTAATAGGATTTCTAAGAGACAAAATAAGATTTAGTACCCAAAATCTAGTGGTGCATGGTTGAGGGAATCCAAGCTTCATCAAGGGGAAACTATCCACCTAGGATAGCGGCATTATCCATGTTTCATGGATTTTGGCATAAGTATAATTCCTCCCCCATGAAACCATTTTTTAGATTTTTTCTTGTAAAAAGTAGTCTGAATAGTTTGTGTATGATTTCTTAAACCATGTATCAGGTCCATGTCATAAATATTTGGTGATTTACCTTTCTACCATCTCATAATTTGAACTAAAATCCACCAATAATTTCAATAATATGTTATTTTTAGAACTAGGAACACCCACCTATCCATCTTTCCCCCATTTAACATCAATTCTTGTGTGAAATTTTCATTGGATATTCAAATAATCACCATGTAAAAATATTTTATAATGATGTTTCTATTTCTGAGACTTTTTTCGGGGCATGCACATCCGTCTATGGATGATGTGTAGCTATTTCCCCACATTCCCTCTTTTCAAAGGTGGCAGTCTTCCATCACTTTTTCTGGGATGTTTTCTCCTTGATTGAAACAGGTTGATGGGATGTCAGTTTTTCTTTCCGTGGATTCGTCTTCAGAACTATTCACCTAGTCCAGGTGTCCCTTATAAATTTTATATGATGTTCATCAAACTCTTCCTAGTGCCATATTCTTGTGGACAACAGTTAATTACAATAGTTCTGTCAAGACATTCCAAGGGGTCTGGTCAGGGCAGCAACCTTTAGTCAGGGGAGTAGTCACGTTGGACATTACTGGCTTGTCAGGGCGCTGGAACACTATCGCATTATCTTATGTCCCATATTATAGGGATTCTCAAGGGCGCGGAAGCCCGAGGAATCCCACATCGAACGTGGGGAATCATATTCCATGGGCACGTATCAAAGGTTTTCCTTAGCTTACCATGTTTATCATAGGGTATGCCGCATGTTTATCATCCAGCAGAGACAGATCAGACGGATCAAATCACTAACTAGATTGGATCAGATGGGTGCATCCCCAATATGGAACACTGATATTGGGGCCAATGTGTGGTTGGCTACCCGAATGCTGTTATATGTAATGGAGAATGGGGTGTCATGATCCCACCAGAATGTGGTGGCCCAGGTAAGAATCAAGATGGATGATTAGAGGATCCATGAAGTGGATGGTGAATTGGATAGAGCCATCATGATTATGATGATGGTATTGGGCTTGAGCCTCGAAGAGTATTTATACATATCCATGTGGCATGGAATCAAAGTCCACATAGTTCATCTGATGATGACTTAATGCCGATTGATGTTTTCATCAGCTTACCACTGGATGGGGTCACAATGTCTTACCACTAGATAAGAGTATCAACATAATACAGCCAGATAGGGTCACAATAGATAACTGCAGGATGGGGTCGAACCGACGTGAATATGGTCAGGATGATTGGTGGATGGTGGGATTGACCCTCAGGAATATTTCCTGTGTACCATTCCATGGAAAGATTCAATGACCACGTAATTTAGGTTAGGTTTTGTGTACTGACGTAAAGATGATCAATACCAATGGTTGTTGGGCTTGAACCTCTCGGATGCTTCCTACGTACCTTTCCTTGGAAAGGATCAGTGACCTAATTGTTCATGTGGGGGTCGGTTAACCGATGTGAAGGATGAACTGGGGTCATATGGTTGTTGTGATTGAACATCAGGGAGTCTTCCTACATACCTTTTCTTGGAAATGATCAATGACCTCGTAGTTCAGGATGCGTTTTGTGTGCAACGGCTTAGCGCTGACTGGGGAAAAAACGGCTTTCTATTGATCGGGGTCCACAGATTAATGTCATACAGGATGGGGGCAAACCGACGTGAAGGTTGTCAGAGCGACTGAGTGTTGGGCTTGAATCTCATGGAGGATTCCTACTTACCCTATCTTGGGTAGGATCAAATTCCACGTAGTTTGGAAGGGGAATTTGGGGCTTCCACTCTGAGGTATCCCAATGTTTTTGTGAACCGACGTGAAGATGGTCAGAACAACTAGGGTGGTGGGATTAATCATCGTGGAGGCTTCCTACGTACCTTGCCTTAGCAAGGATGAAAGGCCTCATATTTCGGGATGGGGTGGGGCATAAACACAAGGCTGCCCAAGTAGAATGTCATGGTTGATGTTTACTCTAAGCCCATTTGAGTCTTGCTCGGTGTTATAAATAAGTGGCATCAAAGTCCTGACGATCACATCATGAAAGGTGAGTCTGTGGGAAATGGAGTGGGGTGCATGAGTTTTTTTGCAGCCCAATGAGGAAACATGGTCTTATGTGCGGTTCACAGCTCGAGGAGAAGGAAATTGGGACTTACTCTAGGGTGGAGGCCAGGGTGGTGAGAATGTTCAGCAGGAGAGGGATTTGGTACCAAAAAAGGAGGGGAATGGATGATGCCTCATGCAATAAAAGATAGGGGCTCACACTAGAGTGGTTTCCCTTTCTCCAAGTTGGATGCATAGTGGGAAGTCACACTTTAACGTCATCTGCTGAGGATGATAATTATAGGAAGTTCAACATCCTGTAGCTCGGACGAGGTGGGTTCACTCCGCACAACTAGGACATACCTTACTGGTATCCTCTGTACCTTTGTGAATAGAAGGGACAAGCAACGTCGTGGCTAGGGGTGTTATGGAGCGATCCATTGGGGGGTCCACGTTTGCATGGCTATGCGAAGAAGCTATAGCTGTTAGCATGCCTATGCTAATAAGCATGAGGTGAAGTGATGCAACGGGTAGTATCGTCCAAGGGACATTGATGTTAATTCGCATGTACCTAGATGGTCGTATGAGAAAAGGGTATCTGAAAAAGGTATTTTTGGCATGGGTGGAACTCGAAAATGATGCCCAAAAGAGGGATATTTTGGGTTAATGAGGAGGGAGTCTTGCGCAAAAAAAGAACAGGTGCGCAAAAAAGGGTTGGGACAATGCGTAATAGGGATGCTCGTGTGAAAAAGGCCGGGGCGGCGCACAATGGAGCCATTTGAACGAAAAAGGTCGGGGCAGCACCCAATCGGCCGATGGGTGGAAAGATGGGCGATGCAACACATAAAGGAGGTCGCACAATTGGAAGGAATTGCAAATAGAAGAAAGGATTGCGTGCAATTGGAATGAATTTCATGCGGGGGATGAGCCTCTATGGGATTTGGATAAGGATTAAGCTTGAGTGGTCTCCCGCATAGGTAGACCCCTGGGTGAACTGGTGAAAAAAATTAATTACCTTAGACCCATTTATTGTGTCCACGAGAGGTGAATTTTTCTCCGGAGAGATGATTCAGATTCTTCAGACATGAGGTTGAAGAGGTGAGCTTTTATTTTTAGGCACTTGGGGTTTCAGATCTTCATAGAAAATATGCCTTCGCGAAATATTGTGTGCCTGCATAGGCAGTGCGAAAATTGAACCACGCGGGGCGATGGAATATAAATTTCCCCGCCCATGCGAATGACACTCATGAATCTCAATGTTTTTCGCTTGGGACAGATTTTTTACGCACCGTTGAAGTTTTTTCGTGCGGCCCCTCCGAACCTGCCGGAATGCATCCCCGATTCTAAATATATCATCACCTTGTCACGACCAAACCATCTTTATCCCATGAGAATTTTTTTATCCTACAATTTCCCACCCTCATAATCAGATCAACAATGGGCCCAAATTGTCAGATTCCAAGGGAAGTGCTGAGATGAGGGACTCCCTAGGGCATGAGCATGCTCAAAACCAGAATGGTTCATAAAACATAAATAGAGCACAAAATCCACATTTTGTGTGCGCGTAGAAACACATCTTCGGGCCTATAAAATCCTTACGGTTCCCTCATTTCATTCATATTTTCTTGTGAAAAAATCTAGGAGATCTCTCTCATGAAATATTTCCTCCGCCCTATGCTAAAAAATTCTTTGGTTGCTCATAATTCATCGAGTTCATCCATTGTTTTATGCGCCAACATGGGATTTTTCATGCAAACTTCTGATATTTCGCGCTAGCCTCTGATTTTTCATGCCAACTTTTTGTTTTTCGCACCAAACTCTTAAGACCTTTCAAGGACAAGATTACCGCCAATCGGTTTGACGTTGATGGAGAAGTCACATTTACTGCTCGAAGGGATGATATGGTCGCCATCCCTGAGTTTTATGGTGCCCGAAGGATCATATCCAACAACCATACTCTTTTCAACATGTTGACCCCAGCCCAGATAAAGTTTGCACTGTATTCCAACCTGCCGATATGGGACTTCAGTATAATGGAGGAGGTACCCGTGCGAAGATTTGATGTCTACACACTACGGTCATGGGTGACCCGTGAGGATGACCTACATCGGTATAATATCACCTACAATGGCCTTCCTACGAGAGAAACTAGTCATATGGATGTTTAAGTCTGGAATCGCAGCACGAGAATAATTTTGGGGAGTGACCCTGTAATGGAGAAATTTCCTTCCCTTTACTCAAGAACCTTCCATCAGAGTGTTACTGACGAGACTAAAGTTTGGCTACAAGATTGGGACATGCGGTCTGGAGGAAATTTCACGAGTGAATGGGCCTAGGCGTATTGGGTTCGCCAAACATGTGACCAGTATGGGGCTGAACATCGGCACATTGGTTTGTTCAAGGAGGTGTGGACGTCATAGTTTAATTTCTAGTGCCAGCATGAGATCAGGACAAAGCTATTTACTCGATGGTCCCCTGATACCAATACCTTCCATCTTTATCATGGGGAAGCTGGTATTAGCCGTTGGGACATTAATTTCATCAGGGGTATCTCATTGTATGGGAACCAATACGAAGAATTCCTCCCACCAAGGAACATTTGGGGAGATGGATCAGAACTCCCTATGCTGACAAGGCACCTGTTGGAGCTGACTAATGAGAGGATGGGGGTCAAGTATTTTTTTTAAGGACATTTCATACAAGAAATGGTTTAGCTTTTTCCTGAAAACAGATCTAGAAGTCATGATGCTGAGGTAAGGTAGATGGTGTCTGACCGCAGTACAGAGGAGACAAAGTGGATCGTACTGGAGGATCTTAGAGGAGGGGGACTATCAGTAATGGGGATTCAGAAAAAATTAGACTTGGGACTCAAATGTTTGGTACGCTGGATTTTGTGCCACATTCATGAGTGGGTGGATCTTACCGGTGAGGGACACAAAGATGAGAGTTTGTCTAGCGACCTTGGTGATGGCTGGAATCATGGTCACTAATCAAAGATTCAATATGGGAATCCCCATGTTGGCTCATCTATATACCATTTTGCGACGCATTTCTAGAGGGGGTCACTGAGGAGGATCTATGGTCCCTTCCAGATCTTTTATGGCTGGGTCATGGCTCATTGTTGTGAGTATACCTTTCCGAATTACATTCTTCCTCCAGGAAATGGTCGGCAACCTTACTTGCTAAATATCTATGTGGTCATGTCGTTGATGCTCTATGAGGAGGGAGTAAGGATCCGAATCAATAATCATGCCAACTTCACTTTCATACCACTCCCCACCCCGACAGGCTAGATGATAGATAAGGGGAAAGCCTCACTGGACCAAAAGCAATACATAAAGAGCATCAGAGGAGGTGTAATCTTGGCCCGGATTGATGGGAAGATATTTTGTGATCCCAATGTGCCATCAAGGTTCACCATGATGTTTGGATTCCTTTAGAGGATGTCGAAGAAAGTGTACACAGATGTTCATGTGGAAAGTCATCCATGCATTGTTCACCAAATGTGACTGATGTTCACGACCAGGGGCTATGGCGATGTTATCACCTTTCCTCCCACTAGAGTTGATGCTGGCCTCTCAACTAAATATGTCGAACAGTTGGCCATAGCATACCCTGAGGGGATTTTGCGAAAGCGGGGTCTACAACTCAAGGTAGCCATTGTAGAACCTGGGAGGCGAGAGAGAAGATGAGGTGTTGTTGCTGGGAAAAGGTCAGAAGCATATCGGGAAACTGGGCCAGCATAGGCTGGGACTTCAGTAGAAGGGATGTCGCGCGGCGCGGCCATGCCGTCATTGCCTAGGTGGAGAGGGTATTACAGAGTAGTCCAGGAACTTCCCTGGAAGAAAACAAGGTATGTTATTCAACCTTCCAATGATTCAATTTTCTGGACTCTATGGTCAGCATGGATGACCCTGCAACAATCGATGGGTATTAAAGCTCTTTGGAAAAAGATAGTGCGAGACCGAATCCAGCTGCCAGAGGTTGGACTCATTCGAATTGTCGATAAGGTGAACATTCATCGTCAACATGAATATATGACGGACATGGATGTGTATGAATTCCAATGGGGTCATTTTGAGGATCCATCTTTCTTGGTCAATGAAATGCTGGGATAGGTGCATGATCTTTAAAATATGTCGTCAGAGGATGACGACAGAGACGATGAGCTGGAGGGTGGTGAGACAGAAGATGAGGAAGAAGGAGAAGGTGAAGGAGGGGTTGAAAAAAAGAGGATCCTGAAGGTGGAGGGTCTCAACGGGCGTCCCACCAAGGGATTCTCTAGGAGAGTGGCAAGATAGTTGGATCTGAAGTAGATATAACAGAGCTACATGAGGTACATATCACCCATTCTCTATCATTTTCCAACGCATTTTTTGTAGGCCTCAATCAGATATCATTATCATTTTCAAGACATATTGGCACCGACAAGGAGTCTGCATCTGATGGGGAGGAGGAGGCGCTGATAAACAAGGTGGGGAGCCGACACCAATTATTGATCTGATGAACGTTGAGGGATCCCTTACAATGACAGCTCCTATAGCAGCTAGAACACCGGAGGCTGATTATTTAGGATCTTGTAAGTTTATTACTTCTAGGCCGGTATTTGCCTATGGAGATATCATTTGATCAGGGAGTTCATTGTTTGTGTACTAATCACAAGATTGGAGGCTCATCGAGCTACCGAACCCTGGTCATCCACAATTTATTCAAACGCAAATGATCCATCCCATTCATGACACACTTCTCAAACCGAGCCGACCCTGATGCTCAGTGAGAAGTGGGCTATGGATATCAGCGATACCAATGTCGGGGTGAGGCCGGATGTTGCTGAAGAAACTACCGGGACTAAAGCTAGAGAGGAAGGTCACCTAGGCATTGGAGAGCCTAACACCTTAAGAGGAACACTAGAAGAGGACCCTACTTCTAGCTTGATGGCATCTTTCCCTGACTATCATTCTATATATCATGAAGAGATTGATAATTCAGACTTGTAGGTGGATGAGGAGACCTGGATGATGCGACACAAATGGTGGAAGTGCATCATGTTCTTTCTTGGTCAGCCTCAGATGAAATGGCTAAAACGGATAGGATCACTCCACACATGGCTATGCTTTCTCTGTGCTAGAGTGGTGGATTTTCAACGCCTTCATTCGATGATACAAGACTACATGGACAATAAGTTGCATGAGAGCAGCCGATGCTATGAAATTCCCCACTGTTCGGAGGAGTCATGGAGTACCCATGAATTCATAAAGGCAGAACAAGATGTCCAACAACTTGTAGAACAGGTGAAATAAAATTAAATATTCATTGCAAATTGTTTTGAGCTTGTTGAGCAGTTGAGGGCTAAGCTGGAAGACGCCCAAGAGAAACTAGTGGAAGTGACTCACCAAATGACTTAACCTCAAATAGAACAGGTTCCAGCACGGTCTAGGGTCAGTGGAATGCACTCTGAATCCACTGATAAAGAGAGAGTACCCAGGGTGAGGGAAGAAATACTTGAGATGTCGATCCAAAACGTAGCAGTGCTGGAACGATCCATCCAAGAAGCTGACCCTTAAGGGCCCTTTTTTGGCCGAACTTATAATATCATTTCGCCTTACTACTTCTTATTTAGAACAACATGTAGGGATAAATTTATTTAATTGTCCACTTGGATTAACCTTTTCAACCCAATTGTTGAAATAAATAGCAATCCATTCCTAAGCTCACGTGGGTCGCACACAATGTGAGAAACAAGGGACGTTCGTACTAGTACATTGTTTGATCATGGGATATTCAATCAATATTTGGGAATTAGAGATTTGAATAACCGATAAAGATTTATGATAAGATAATAGGGATTCCGGATTAAAGGAACAGGTCCAAAAAACAATTGAAATATCATCTTCCCAATGTCCTCTTGTGCACTCGTGGGGTAACGCCAGGGGCATTAGAACCAATCTAAACATAGGGGATTGGAAAAATGTAAATCCAGATACCCCAGATTCATAGCACTGCAGGGGTGGTGTGACAATAAAGGATAATTTCTGACCATGTTAGAATCATAGTTTCTATATTGTATTAGCCTTAAATGTGGATGAAAAACGAGGGCCGACCACTCACTGTGTTCGAAACACAGTCCGGGCTCAGAATTTCATCCCTTAGTCTCACAAAACATTGGCCCCGGATAGTAGGGAAGACATAGGTTGAGTATAAATACTATTATAGGTTTCCTATATATGTGAAATAGGATGAGGGTCCTAATAAGGGGAACACAAAGAATGAAATATAGAGTTGTGGTTTGTTTGATCAGAATCAAATAATCTTGAAATGAAGCCATCATGGTGGAATCACATTAGATGGGTGCATCAGTCTGATCATGGATCATTCATACTATTAGATGGGACCTCCCTGGAGAAGGAGCAGTCACTTCCCAATGTCATCATGGGGCATCCCGAACTTGTTCAAGGAAAATATACAGTTACATGGTTCCCCACAAGGGGTCATGCTAGGGGTCAGAAATGAGGAGGAACATGATTTATTATTCTTGGGGCTAGACCCAAGGCTAAATACCTTGGTGTCTCTACATATCCCTTGAATATGGGAATCAAACCATACGTAGTTCTATGATAGGTCTCAGTTTGAGGTCTTAGAAATCGGACTAAAGATAGGTAAGGAATGCAGGGGACACATGGTAAGGTGATTATGAAACTCTACATGAATGTGGAACCGGAGTCCAAATTACCATGTGGTCCTTGGGGAAATGTTTAGGTCCAGGGACCAGACACTGAAGTTAGGCTATGACCATGGGGAAGTTCCTGGGCGTTCCTATGTAGCTCATGAGAGTAAGATTCAATCCATACAAAGTTCTAGAAATATTGTGCAGTTTAATGTCTTACGACAAGGACTCTAGGTGATTATAAAACCCAACGTGAATGGGAACCTGGTTTCCTAACCACCACGTGTTCCTTGGGAAGGTTTTAGGCAGAGGGACCGAAAATGAATGTTAAGATGGTCTTGAGGCAAAGTAAACGGGCGTTCCTACATATCCCATTAGGATTGGAATCAAGCCAAATTTAGTTCTTAAGATGGCATGGTGGGACCCCAGTGCCAGGTATAATAAGTTTTTGCGGGTCTGGACCTTGCACAAAATGAAGTAGTATTTGATATATCTTGTTTTTCGTTAGGGTGAATGAGTGTTTTTTGTGATGTGATGGACATATGATAGAAGGTAAAGGTATCTCCATAGGAATCCAGACATATACAGGCATTGAAAATTGGTATGGTATGTAACTAATACCAAGCATGATGACCCCATGGGTGAGGACGTCACAATGCAGTGTCGTTTTCCGTCGTGCGGCTATTTTGATAATATCACAGTTTAGGGTCATGTGATGGGACCAACCATGCTCTATTAATGTTGTGCAGGATGGACACAAGATTTTAAGGTCTTGCAGGACTAGGCATCATATTTTAACATCAGATGGCTTAGACACATACAGGTGAGATGAGGTTCTAAATGACATGAAAATGGCATGAAAAAGTGTATCCAAGGTGAAATGAGGACAAGGTCCACACCATATCATGTGAAAATGTGAGGAGGAAATCTTGGGCCAAGGGGCTGAGAAATATTAGAGGAAAATGGGGGGTAGGATAAAATTCCTCCCAACTGAGCTGGACCCAGAAAAGAGACGTCTGGGTGTTCCTAGGTTTCCCATGAGGACGGGAATCATGCCGTACATATTTCTGAAATGGATCCTAGTTTATGGTCTTCACACTAAGACCATGGATGAGGCAGAATCCTTCCATGTAATCACAGACCTCAACCTGATCCCTAAGTCCACATAAGCAGTGCTGAGAGTGGGAAACAAGGGAAAAAGAGGTTTTTTGCAGTACTTTGAATGCACGCCAATGTGTAATCGGTACAGGGCCCTGAATGATTGCCTTATAGTGGATTATTTCCTCCTAATGTGCGGATTTGCACTAAGGTATAGTGCCAAGAGTCTCTAAATTCTACTTGTACATGATGAGGTGGAAAAGGATGTGAGTACTATAACAGACATTTTGGGCATAATGGGGTTGGCTTGACGATGGAGGATAATTGTTTACCATGTTCAAAACATAGCATCCATATCGTCTGACCTGAGGTGGGCACAGAAAATAAGTGTTGACTGATGACTATATTTGAAACTCGGGACTTGTATCAATTCATTACCCAAAACCCTTGAGGACGTTGGCCCGAGATGGTTGGAGGTCCCTTGGACCGAGCATCCTTATCATTTATGGGTCCTTTCGGGTGTGAATGTTAATGGAATCCCTAATCAAGGGGAACACAAATCCTGAGAAATCGGTGGAAGCATTTCTAGGTAGAATCCGACATTCCAGGTGCTAAACCAGAGTACCCTTATGCACATTATTGAATCCCCATAGAGGACCGAAGGGCTCATCTTGAGAGTGGTAGATTTTAAAATAAGAGTATAGCACAAGGGGATGGAAAACCCTCAGGAGGAGGTAAATGGACAAGTTGTTATAAAAAACCCTGACACGAATGAGGAAATAATCCTATACCACATCACATACCCCTCTCTCAGGGGGAATGCAGGCCTAGGGGCCAAGATGAGGCTGGACCCAAAGACTAAACGTTTGGGCGGTCCTATGTATCTCATGAGGATGGGAATCAAGCCATAATAATTTCTTACAGATAGTAATGTACAGTTTAATGTCATTCATTTAGGAACAGAAATGAGTGAGGTACCCCACAAAGAGGGGGTGTATGGCGCGGTGAGTAACCCGGCATGAATGAGGAAATAATCTCATACCACACCGTACAAGCCTGTAGGAGAACTGGGGCTGGGGCCCGAAAAGGCCAAGGGGCCTCAAGCTGGGCCTTGGACAGAAAGTCACGACCAACTTGTAGTTTAGTGTCTTGTAGCAAGGATTAATAAAGGGGGAAGATCCCCAAACAATTGAGGTTTACGATGTAACGATTAACACGATATGAATGAGGACATAATCCCATACCACACCATCAATCCTGTAAGATAACTAGGGCATGGGGCCCAAAATTGGGTATGCGAAGTGCGGAAGGTCCTGGGCTCACGGTATGGATGATAAATAAAGGGATGGATGTCTCAATGGTACATGTGTCACATATAGAAATAGCCTGATGAAAATGAGGACATAATTCTGCTCCACACCACAGAACCCTACATGAGAACTTGGGACAGGGGTTAGAAAGGGCGAAGGGTCCAGAAAAGCCCATGGGGCTTGAGGGTGGGTGTCCCGACCAATTGTATCAATATGACCTCTTATGTGGTTAACACCTCATCACAGATCTTATGCCCACGTGAGATATACTCGGTGGGGGAAACAAGGAACCAGACTTGTCTCTCCATATCATATGGGTGGGCTAATGGATGGCATCCCCCGAAGGGAGTTCGTCGCTTGGAGATGAAACAGAGAAGAATGACCCACTACAATCAATGTTTGGGAAATCATAGGGTGGATTTAATGAAAATGGATAGGTGTTGACCATGTTCATCAAATAGTGTTCTTATAGTGGCATGGAATGGGAACAACAAATGATCATTGACCGCAGACCATATTCGCAATGCGGGAATTGTATCATTTTTTTGCTCAACATCCTCAAGGGCATTGGCCTGAAGTGGTAGGAGGGCCCTTGTCCCAAGCATCCCAACCATTGGAGGGCCCTCCTATATGGAAAGGATGATGGTGTCCCAATCATAAGAATGGGAGAAGCAAGGCAGTGCCCTAAAATTTAATTTCAAGAAAGGCAGTGAAAGAGGATGACACCTCTGGGAAGTGGGACTTAAGGTGGAATCGACATGAGCTTGATGTGTATTGGAGAAAAAACCTGCACCACACTATATGTTCAAACCCATGGGGAGATTTTGGAATTTTGGCTTTCCCAATAGACGAAATGTCCAGGCATTCCTTTGCTTCCCATGAGGACGGGAATCGAGCTGTACGTAGTTTATGAAGGCAATGCAGATTAGTGTTGTACGATGGGGATGTGGGAGGATAGAAGAATGGCGAGTGGGAACATGAAGCAATCGTCATAATCCTGGCATGATTTTGGCTAAGGAAGACTACTCTATATCATGTAATTATCATTCGAGAGTAATATACCTAGGGGGTTGTCAAAGAGAATAGATTGGGGTTGGGCTTAAGAATAAAAGCATGAGCATTCCTACGTATCCCATAAGCATATGAATAAAACCACACGTAGTTCTAGGGGTGCCATTTAACATCTTCTAGGATGAAATACAGTTTAACATCATGTAGGATGATGCAGTTTTGGGTAAAGCAGTACCAACCTGAAGTTTAATGTCATTCGGGACCGAACAGTTTAAGGTCGTGTAGGGCCCAACAATTTAAGGTCATGCATGACCAAACAATATATGGAAATGTATTTCTTGAGGAACATGGCATTGGTGGGAGGAGTTATCTGCTCACCATCCATGGTCACCAGGAAGTATGCACCATTGGGATTAACCCTATGAATTATGTAAGGTCCTTCCCATTTGGGTTCCAACATTGTTGGTTTCATGCCAGGGATCAATGGTGTCTAGATGGCCATTACCAAGTCTCCTTGCAAGAAAGAGCGGAGTAGAACCTTATGGTTGAAGGCTCTAGAAATGTCATTCTTATGCCTTTCCAGATTGTGTGTGGCACAAAGCCTATTCTCACAAAATGCTTCCATTTCAGCCAGAAGAATTTTGGCTACCTTATCTGGTGCCTACTGGTCATATACCACTATGCATAATGAAGGAAGCTGGATCCCAAGGCATTGGATGACCTTAGCTGTGTACACTAGGGAATGTGGGGTCACCTGGGTGGAATTACGAGTCGTTATCCGATAATCCCAGAGCTTCTTGGGGAGATTTTATGACCAAGTATTCATATTCTGACCAACCATTTTCTACATAATATTATATAGGGTTTTGTTGAACACCTTGATCTGCCCATTTTACTGCGCGTGATAGTGGGAGGTATGGCTCGAACGGATGTTGTACTTGGCGTACAACTTCTTCAACTCAAATTCTCATAATTTGGTTCTGTTATCGACGAGGTTGGTGTGAGGGACTCCAAAATAGTAGATGGTATTAGATCTTACGTAGTAAACTATAGAATAGTCCATGAACTCCTTGAGATGAACTCCCTCTATCCACGTGGGAAAAAATCCGTAGTGGTTAGGATGAACCTGCACTGGCGAGCTGTCACTAGTGGATATGGTCCCATGACATCGAGTCCCCATACCTCCAACAGCCAAGAGTAATTGGTGGAGTGTATAGGTTCTGGCGGCCGATTCACGACGTTAGAATGAATTTGGCATGCGTGACATATCATGGTGAAATCGATGCAATCATGGATCATGGAGGGCCAGAAGTACCCCAGTTTTCGGGTCTGATGGGATAGCTGCAACCTAGTCTGGTGGGACCCACAGGAACTGACATTAACCTTCTAAATGACCTGAGATATCTATACTTCTTGGATGAAATGGAGGAGAACACCATCGAACCCAGGGTTATAGAGGATATGCTCAAGACTCGGACCACTCTGGATGGTAAACTGTAGCACGTGGCATCATAATTTCTCATGCTCGGACCAATTAGCAGGGGTGTAACCATATTGGAGATACTATAAAAATGGGGCTCTCCAGTTGGGGGTCACTTTAACCACTTCATCTTAAGAACTTGGGGGTCCTGACGTAGAGGCCCTAGCAGTAATATGGCTTACCCAAAGGTCGTCGACCTCATCTAGGATGACAGGATCAATGACTCTCTCATGTGCCATGTGTATAATCAGATCATCCTGATCAGGTTCTATGAGCGATGCATCCAGGCCGGCCATGGAATCTTCTCGACCATTTTGAGATCTAGGGACATTAGTAACATCCAACCGAGATGGGTACTGTGCCATTAGCAAAATAGTGTGCTCCAATAATGGTATAAGATCTGGTTTTCTGACGACGCAGTTACCATTTATTTTCTTGATGACTACTTTAGAATCCTCGTTCACATGCAAACGGGGCACATCGATCTTGAGGGAAAACTCAAGGCCAGTGATAAGAGCTTGATACTCTGCCTTATTGTTAGTGCGGCCTTTTGACAATAGGAATGAGTATGAACGAATGGAATGTTCTAGGTTAAAAAAATGAAACACAATCCTACCATGTTGAGAATGGGGTCTTTGAGCCTCCTACTGGTGGGACTCTGGGATGTACCATCGAAATGCATCTGCCAACATGAGATGGCTTGATCTATTGAGAGGATTCCTCATCAGGAAAATCGACATCCAAGGACTGGTCAGCAAGAGCTGGATGGGTAGCAAGAACGTTTTCCAATGCATTCCCCTTAATAGCATTAATGGGGGAAACCTGATATTGAACTACTGAATAATCACTTACCACCGATCAAGGTGGCCTGTCAACATGGGGTGGTTTAGAATGTACTTCCGCGGGTCTACCCAAGACAACAGCTGTACCTTGTGGTGCTTTAAGTAGTGTCTCAATTTCTATGATGAAAATATCAGAGCAAGGTATCTCTTTTTGATGGGGGAGTATCTAGTCTACGTATTGATGGGCATACGACTGATGTATTAGAGACTGTTCTCCGTCCCCTCATTGTTCTTCTAGGTGAGAAGGGCGCGAAGAGATCATTCCAATGAAGTCATGTATCAGATCGGTGGTTTTCCAGAGATGGGTGGAATCAAGACGAGAGGCTAGAGAAGATACTGCTTTATTTCCTCAAATGCAGTTTGGCATTCATCATCCCAATCTTAGGCGGAACGTTTCTTCATGAGCTGAGAAAAGGGCTTACACTTCCTGGACAAATTCACAATGAATTTGTGTGTGTAGTCTATGTGTCCTTGGAGACCTCTAATCTTCTGAATATTGCTTGGGGGAGGCATCTGACTGATGGCCTTGACCTTTTCTAGGTCGATGTTGATGCCCCATTACCTGACAAAAAATTCTTGGAACTTTCCAGAGGTGACCACGAATGCACATTTCAGTGGGTTCATCATCAGGTAGTGGGAACAGAGAAAGCTGAACAATTTCTCATGGACATTGAGATGGTCCTGGCGCTAGCCGAATTGTACCACAAAATCATCCACATAGAATTCCACTAATGCCATGAGGATTGGCTTGAATATGTGATGCATGGACCGCTGATTGGTGGCACCTGCATTCTTCAAGCCGAAGAGCATGACCTGGTTACAAAATTTACCTTGGGGTGCCCTAAAAGTTGTTGACACCTCATCCTCAGGGGCTATTTAGATAAGGTAGTAACCATAATAATCATCTATGGATGAATGATCTTGGAACCCAGTCGTTGCATCGATCAAAAATTCTATCACTGGAAGGGAAAAGTCATCTATCGGGCACAGATGGTTGAGATCATGGAAGTCGATGCAGACTTTGATCAGTCAATTCATCTTCATTACTGGTCCAATGTTCACTAGCCACTTGGGGTACTGGACCTCCTTGACGATGTTGGATCTGATGAGCTTGTCATCTTCGGCCTCGACCATAGAACCGTGATAAAGGTGCATCGTTCTAGGAGGCTCCTTGAACCCGCGAGGATTTTCTGGAAGACCGAGGAGGTGGACGGATACCTGAGGATCTAGACCTGGAATCTTGTCATAACTCTAGGAAAACATGTCACAGTACGGTTTAAGGAAGTCCACATACCGTTGGTGCTCCTCGATGGACATGACAACACTGATCAATATGGGTTTCAGATCTGCCTCATTACCAGGGTTCACGTGTACCAGTTCATCGACTGTGGTGGAGAATCCCTCTTTAATGGCGGTGGAGCATCCACCAAATCATATTGTTCTCTTGTGAAGGAGGGATCCCCAGTGGGAGAAATATTCTCTTGTTTGGTAGATTCCGAGAGGAGGCTGGTACCAGCCTGAGCAGTAGTTGTCACCGCATCAAAAGATCTCGTTATTGCCGAAACCATATCAATGAAGGTTGTTACCCCGATATCGTATGGTCTTTGGCCCAAGGGACCACACTTGATGATATCAAAGCAGGTGTGGCGCGTTCTCTTGAGCCGATTAATTCCAGCCTAGTGAAACAGGCATGTATGATGTACTGATCTTTCCATGGGGTGGATGTCCCGATACCTTACGTGGGAAGGAGGCTCCGAGATCATCTAAGCCTGATTTTTATAGGAGAACGAGGTGATTTACCACAATCTCTTGGACTTGGGAATATTATTATCCCTTGTACCAAATAAAATAAAACATGTCCCCATGTCGGGGGTCATGGCCTCCAGTCGATGGATCAGGAAGACGTAGGCATCATCCATACCTGCCCACAGGTCAGCTGGAACAGTGAAGGGATCAGCCTCACCGGACAAAATCTACCAGTCCATGCTCTTGTAATAGTTGTAATCCAGGTAGTGGGATTCAAAAGAGAAAAAGGAGACACATCTCCTTGGATCATGCCCACTCGACCATTGATGGATTACTTGTGGAACTGGTGATACGACGAGGGAACTACTGCATATTGGTAGATCCAAGGTCTTCCCATCAATTTATTGTATGTGGTGTCTTCGGATACAACCATAAACTCAGTGCTGGAAACTAAGCCAACAAACTGGGTCTTCAAATGGATCTTACTGATTGGGGGCAGCTATGTCCTGTCATATAATTGATTTCTTAAATCGGAGGGATTCATGTCATCTTCGGATAATCCCAGCTTCCGTAGAGTCTGTGTCAAGATAACGTTAATCCCCGATCCAGTGTCAAAATGATATCGGCGAACATCCATACCGTTAAATTGGATGGTGATGTACATAGGACGGATTTTCCCTTATATGGGAGAGCCTTTATCATATCAAGATAATCAAATGATATCATGACATTCAGAATTCTCGACATCATCATCAAGAAATGCTTCTACAGCTGCTACCTCCACCTCAAATTGGATGAGGCTTCTTAAAACCTCATTGAGGGCCTCATGCATATCTGGTGACAGATTAAGTTCCATAAGGATGGAAATCCTCGCTGGGATGCCGACTAGGTTCTTGAGAACATCATACATCCACAACAGGTGTGAACTTCTTCTTGCAGGAGGCCACTCTGTGATAGGAGGCATGGAAGGCCCTGCCGGCTGGGTCGGCGGCTAACTGCTGTTGGGAATATCCTCCTGCACATGAGTCAAAGCCCACAGATTAGTTACGGGATGAGGGCCGAATAACTACTATCGGGCCATAGTAGGTCAATTCCAGTTGTGGCATGGTCCAAGTGGCTCTGCCTAATCCAGCAACATAGACAGTGTTGGAGGCTGGCCTGATGACACTAGATGAGGAGGTTGCTTGTGCTAAGTTCTACACTGGGCCTACTGTCTAGTCTCAGTGGAAATGTATGACCTGGCTATAGGTTCCAACAGATGTTCCTCGACGACCCATATGGTCGTGGCTCCGCCGACGTTGGGGTCAGCTGGGGACATTTGGGAGGTTCGCTTAACGCTCCCCATCATCGGGAGTCACATAGGGATTTACCAACTATATGATATTAATTGAAGCGTACCCTTGAGTATAAATTGAAGAGTAATCCATTTATAAGTGAATTATAGGAGGAATCCCCATCTCCATAGGCAAGAAATCACTAAGAGTGTGGGACGATGATGGCATTCGGAGGGTGCGTTGCTTTCCCGTGAACAGCCGATGCTTGCTCTTCTGTGAAGAGGTCAGGTGAGATGATGATGTAGAAGTAGCGACTGTAGCTTCTGAAGGCTCTAACTAATTTAGGCATTCATGAATGATATCATGGGAATAATAAAACGTTTGTAAAGCCATACAGTCATCATACTTCTGGGACTCGCGGTTAGAAACTTGATGCCACTCGACCTCGTTGTTGTTGTTGCTGTCTGGCCTTACGGTGAGGCATGCCACTTGTGCTGAAGTCGGGCCGAGCCTGACTATGTTGTTATCGACCTAGTCCTGAAGAAAATCTTTGAAAACATATCACTGGTTGAGGTTTTTCTCCATGATTTGGTGATAGGGGAAGTATTTTGGGTGATCAGTGATGTTTGCCTCTACTGGCCTTCTGCACTCTGGCAGTTGCACAATCCCTTATTCAAAGGCTCTTCAGAAATAGTCGGGGACCTGATTCTCATTGAATAGGTAGGTTTGGTTTCTCCTTTCCGGAAATGGGGTCCTTGGAGACCAGCCTTGAAAAGGAGTTTGAGGATCCTGTCGAGGAGTCATAACCAAGTTGTCCCGCTTAGGCTGTGGCACCAGACGATTCTGAAGAAGCCACTACTGGGCCGGAGGCTGCAGTTGTGGTAGTGGTCCTCTGTGAGGCTATGGAGGTAGCTCCACTGGTAATAATTACTTCTATCTAGGGGCCTCTATTTGGGCCACCAAAGTAGGCTCGGCCCTAACATACCTACTTGTATGAATTGAGGGAGGCATGGGACATGCCTAGCTGGCATGTTGTAGGGCTTCTTACAGGAGTTGGGCCCTATCCGAGAAGTCTCAGAATCCTCCAGGGTAGTTCTAGGTGATCATAGATGGAACCAGTTCCATCTTGATGTTCCCTACACATATCCTCAGTAATTTCTCCTGAGTCAGTGGCATGTCAAGAGAATATGTAGGCCATTTCCACCATGTGATAAAGTCCATGACATGCTCATCATGTCTTTGTTAGAAATTGAAGAGGTCTGCGATGATCGTTTTCCACGTGGTGGAGTTGAAATTGTAGATTAATTTCCTTCGATGGTCCTTCTAGCTGGTTATGGATCTGACGGGAAGCTGGGTGTACCAGAAGAATGCAGGCCCCTCCAATGTCTGGACAAAATAGTGGAGCTCGGCAGCCTCCTGTTGCGCTGGAGTCCCTAATATGGGCCCACACCTTGAGTTGATGTGGGATAGGTGTAGCGGAGGGTCCACTATCACATTAAAAGGCATGAAGGTGGGACTCCTAAATCCCAGAGGTGCCGGCATGTCATCCACCCATGATGGATATGGACTACCATCATGCAGGATTTCTACCTGTCATGTTTCCATTGCCTCTAGGCTGAAAATGAGCATCGCCATTAGATCATCTGGGCATGTATCCCAATATTGATAAGGATCCCTAACCATGAGCACATTTTCCGGTTCATCCACACGGTAAGCAGGCCCAGCAGCTCATGGATCGACTGGAGGCACGACTATCAAGGCGATTGGGGGAGTCCGAGCTGGGTCCCTTGTATTGTCGTTCCATTCAGGAGGGTTTGGCGAGACATACCATGCCCTCATTCCATAAGTTGGGGCCTCAACCCTGTCTGTGGGGGTGGGATGGTCTGGGTTGCCTTGAGGAAGCTCTTCGAGGGGATGTTGTTTCTGCACCTGCTGCTCTGTCCTAGGATCACCGTAGTCCGGTCATCACTCTACAGTGCATTGAGCCCAGAGGTTATCGACCAACTTCATTTACTCAGCATGTTTTTGGCACAATGTTTGCTTCTTAGTGTCTTCCCCCATATTATTTACTGAGGCAGATAGGTTTTAGTGCTTGGTATTTCTGACGTGCTCTTTTCCCTTAACAGGATTTTGACTGAGTACTAATGCCTATGTGGGTATAGGGAGATCGATTTGATTCCATTGCTGGTGAGTGACCCTCCCTGATGGGTCCAAAAGTGGTGGCACACCCTCTTGGGGTAAGTCCCCATAAAGAATATCTAACTCATCCTTCTCATCCACTATGTTGGCCATGTTGACCGTGACGCTTCTTGGGGGAATGTCCTCAATATCGCCTAGCATGTCAGGCAGCTACCCGATAGGACTGAAGAGGAGGGAAGCATACTGCCCCCAAACATGGATTTGTGCATGGGGGAAGCCTCCTTGATTATCATGATTAGTATCTTGAAACACTGAACGCATTTCTCTTAGAGGGCATGATGGTGGCCAGATCACTCGGGGTGCATGGCCATTGGGAGCGCTGCCAGATCGACTAGACGACATTGCTTTCCAATGAGTTTAAATTGTGTGTGGATCTTGGGATAATGTAACATCTCAAGCTTCCACAGTAATCTTCTCTTTGATTAATATAGTATCATTTTTTGTATGCAACTTTGAGGTTCTAACACACACCACAACCAACCAAAGTAGCCATTATGAATAGTAATACCCACTTTTTGAAATTTTATTAATTTTACTAATCAAATTGGACTTCATTTTTAGATTATTAATATCAAGATTATCTTATGGTAAATTTTTGGTACTTTTCTAATAACATTTATATTTTGATGAATAGTGAAAATTACTAAATTTTAATTAAAAACAACTTTTTTAATCGAAATAATAAATAGTGATAAATTATGAATTTGAGGGATTTTAAATTATAATTAGATTATATTTTTACCATTTAATCCAATGTTGGTCATTAGACATGATTTCACATTGAAACTAGACATAAGCATGTGCCAATCTTTTGAAAATTATTATTTCTTAAAAACTTGCTTTTTTTGTTTGACAACAAGAATTACTTTAAAATTAATTTATGCCACTTCTGCATTTTGAATTTAGAGAAATGGATTCCATATTTACAATCAAGAGGTCTAAGTTGTTTAAATGGGTAACTATTATTTTTAGACATTGTGAATTATTACTTTAGTAAATATTTTATTTACCATGGTTAAAGGATAAATCTGGTATATAAGGGTAAAAAATAATATTATAATAATATTAATTTACCCTAAAACATGTCTTAACCCTATTGGTTAATACATGTCCGACTATCAGCATCTTTGTGTCGATTTTGGGACCACATGGAACCACTTGTAAGTGATAATGGAATTTTATTTATAATTTTTAGACATTGAATAATTAAATTTATTGATGACAAAATAATGATGTAGTATTTTCCTTATTAATGCAAGAATCAAATAATTGGTTTTATAAATGTTAAAATAAATATAATTTGAATGTTTTGATGACATCCAAAAATTTTATTTGTTAATATGACATGTTTGGAATACTTAAAAGAATTTGGTTCAAATTAATAAAGTTTTTAAGACTAAAAAAATCAATTAAAAAATAGTGTCAAAATTGACATAAATGAGTTTTTAAAACAACTATTATATTTTTAATTAATATTCTATTCGTAAAAATATATTGTTTAGCCAAAGGAATTATATAATTATAGGTGTACAATTAATGGACCACTTGGGGGTCTCTTGGAAGTACATAGTATGTTTATTAACTATATAATATAAAAATACAAAGAGACATGGTAAACGCAAAACTATTTAACTAAGAGTTAAATCAAAATGATAAAGTTAATATAGTGACCCAAACCTGTCTAAAACCTATTGGTTGATTTTTTTCGACCTATAACCTCCTTAAGCTTTAAATAATCTACTTTGGAGCCATTAGAAACAGAACTTTAATTTATTATAAAATAATATTTCCAGCTTTTCCAAAGGTTCCCCTCACCCCTCTTATAAAAAGGCACTCCCCTTTTCTATAATTCACACCGTCAATGCCTTTTGGATCAGCCCTACCCTACCCAAATATTCTCTCAACTTCCCTCACTTCAACCTAGAGGTAGTAGTTTTATTATAAAGTCAACCTAAAGAGCCCCTTTGATCAAATCAAATGGAAGAACCTAAAAAAGAGGTAATGTTTTCACCACCCTCTTTCAAGTTCATTTCTTCTTCCACTTCATATTTCATTGTTATTTCCATTATAAAATAATAACTCTAGTATATTCTATATACTATGATGTTATTATAAATTTTTTACAACCATATTCAGTATTATATCCATCCTTTGAATGACATGTCACCATACGTCCGTATGTACAGCTTACCGTATCCACGTCTTGGTGTAATTATTATTCAAAACATTATTATTTGGATGGCTATGATAATGATGTGTAATTGAATTAAATAATAAATATAACATTATAAAGATTCTATATATATGATATATCATCCAATTATATATTATTTTAATATCAAAAGAATGATATTGTCGCTCATGTGTACGTACGGACTACCGTCTCCACGAACGCGATGAGATTCATCCTCCATTGTATCCATTCAAGAATAATTCCCATTTTATGATTAAAAATATTGTTGGACTTGATATCAATCTGTATATGAATAAGATAAAACCTATCAATAACAAACATGTCTTATGTAACAAATCATATAATATAAAACGAGTAAGTTAACACCTGAAACAATGATAATACTAAGATATTATTAACAAAGCAATGTTAAAAGATCATATATGATATCATATTAATGTATATGAGTCTTGTATAATTTAATAACAATTATTTCACCAATATACTGGAGGTTAAACTACGCTCAACCAAGTAAATGTACAAGGTAAGGGTTTATTTCACAATCTCTTTATTATCCGAGGTTGTTTATACGTAATTATCTACTAGGACATCTTTATCATCTACATCCATGTTCCTTAAAAATGTATTTAAATTTTTTTTTACAATTTTACAGACTATGGATTAAAGTCATCTATACCCTTGTTTGACTTTTTATAAGATATTTATAAAGGAATCATTAGGTAGTTTTCCAAACAAGGTCATTTTTTATCTTTTCATCATAATTAAGTTAAGAATGTATTTTTTTAACTTATACAGTGGGTGCAGCTATATTCCACCATTATAAAATCATTGAAGCATCCCTTACAATTGTAAAAGAATATTTTCAAATCAAATTTTTCATTTTATAATTATGGTACTTTTAATTGATTTCAAAAAAAATAAATTTCTCTCAAATAGTTTTGATTTCATCTATGTCAACATCCTTTGATGGATTTTAATATTATTTTAATTTCATTTTTTATGATTAAAAACATCCATTTTATATTGAAGGTTTTGTGATATGTTTGACTGTGGATGTGTTATTTTTATACCATTCATGGTTTACGGATAATGTATTGACATTTCTAATGCTATTTTTAATACGAATGTTTATGTTATGTTTAAACTTGTTCATATGAGGAATGCATTCGACTTAGTAAGTGATGGGTGGTTCCCACTATAGATTTTTCATGCATCGGTAGGTATCATGAGAAAAACTAGTGTCTTGGAATAAGGCCATGCAAAAATCATATTTTTAGTCTTTCCACAAGGCCTTGACTATGTGGTTATGATATTCTGGCATCATGTATTCCATCATTATGAAAGTGGATACTGATATTGAATGTGATTATTCGATTAGTATAATATCCATGTGAATAATTAAATGGAATTATTTCATTTTATTTCTACCATATTATTCTTAAGTTCATGTTTAAAAGAATTTTGTTTTAGTTATACATTTCCTTAAATGTTTAGGCTTATTTTTGGATGTTTCCGCTATATTGTTATCCTTACTAAGTATATGAGCTCACCCCTTTCTATGTTTTATTTTTCCCAAGAAGTGAATAATTATTTTATGAATGATCTGAAGGGATACTATGAGGAGATATGAGTGTGGTCTATGGAGAGAAGATGTTTTCGTAGTTTTTCATTTTATGATGTAATGTAAACATTATTAATGTTTCTAGTGATTTTAAGGAAACTAAACTAATCGGTCTTTTGAGACTTGATCTTTTGTGATCATGCCAATGTTATTTAATAATGCACTGACTCTGGGTAATTGGGGTCGGGGCATTATAGATATACCACACACTGATGGTGAAGGTGAAATTTTGTTACCCAGAGGGTTTGGGGAAAAAATTCAAACTCCTTAGGGGTGAATGATTTTGGCGTGTGAAAATTTGGCGCTGCCATGGGCCAGAACATCTCAGGGAAGTGGTCCACTGTGGGGATGTTCCATAATCTCCTCTTCTTGGATTCAGGGCCTAGCCCTTGATTTCATCACTCATCTACTGGAGGTGGATGAGGAACTGATAGTGGTACTGAGGTATACCACTGGGATGGTAGGCTGGCCGGTGGAGAGTATGTCGAGCAGGCTGACTAGCCACTGAATAATGGGTTGTCTTCCAAAGAGTGTAGTGACCTAGATACTATGTTTTTATAAGATGGGATGACGGCCACAGTTCATGGCACAGGGGATATGACTTCTGGCGATAGGCCATGCTGCTTCTCGCCCTCCATCGGTCCACAAAATAGCTCTATGTGATCTCTTGTCGAGGTAGAGATATCTTTTTGTGACGATGGTGGTGATAGAACGACCGTGACCTTCAGGGTATCCATACTCTCATCCTCCTGGATATACCTATGGAGGTAGGTGGGAATATGATGGACCTTGCATTCAAGGAGTATTAGGAGGATGCACATTGTCCATGCCCCCTCCCTTGACTCGAATGAGCGAGGGTAAGGTTCCCGAGCTGATCCCTACATCTTTAGTGTATGATAAGCGGACTAGTTTGAGATCTGTCTGGACTGTCCCAGATCTTTTCTTATGGTGGCGAAGACCCACCTTCCTGCCCCTGGGTGGCTCCTCGAGAGAGGGATGATTTCTGACACAAGCTCCTTCAGCTGCACCGGTGATGAGGCAAAGAGGGTTTCCACCTGAGTAAGCCAGGGTGCGGGGAGAACTGGGACAAATGTCAAAGGTGACATGGGGAGGACCCCCATGGATAGTGCTGGAGTGGTTAAGACATACTCTAGGACTAGCATGAGTATGGGAAGGACCTCCATGCTTGTTTACTCTAGTTACCTTAGTACAAGTAGGTCCCTGGTACCGGTATAGATTAACATGTGTAGGACCTCCATGTTGGGAGCTAGTGAGGTGAGGTTGGCTTCTACCCCTCTAGTTACAGAGGTGAGGAGGTCCTTCACCAGCTTATAAGAGGACACAGTGAAGATCCCCACATTGAAAAGATACCGGATGGGAATTGTCCCTACAACGACGGTCAAGGGAAGGAGGAATGACTCCATACCCAGTGTAATGGGCACAGAAGAGGCTTCCATAAAAAGTTTCACCATCACAGGGAAGGCCCTAATTGAGATTGGGAGTGGTATTGGGAAGACCTTTATGCCAAGCCTCGAAGCGGGGAAGGCCCATGCTTTCCGTGGTAATGGTATGGTGTGGACCTCTGTACTAGGTGGCATCGCTGCGGGTTAGTTCGGGGCGGCCATTTCCTATTCCTGAAACCAAGAGAATCGACCCAACCTACACGTCGGGATCCCCATTTCAGTTTTTGACACATTCGATGGGGCGCACGCATCCTTCTGTGGATGACGCACAACTGTTTCCCCTCATTACTTATTTCCAATGGCGCATGACATCCATCAATTTTTCAGGGACATTTTCTCCTTGATCGAAATGGGATTATGGGATATCAGTTTTCCCTTCCATGTATTCCTCCTCGAAACTCATCACCTAGCACAGGTCTCCCATATAGATTTAAGACGTTGTTCATTAAACTCTTCCTAGAGCCATATCTTCATGGACACCAGTTAATTACCTATCTTCAATCGAGAAATTCATAGGGGTCCGGTCAGGGAAGCAAAATTCAGCCAGGGGAGTAGTCAAGTTGGCATCACTTGCATGTCTGGGCAATGGGACACTGGCATTTCTATATTCGGTCTCATATTATATGAATTCTCGAGGGAACAGAAACCCAAGGCATCCCTCATAGAGCATGGTTACTCATATGCCATGGGCATGTACTTGAGGATTTACACATCTTCATAAGCATCAAATAGGGTATGTGGCATGTTTAACTTCTAGAGAAGACGGATCAGACTGATCATAACACTGACTAGAGTGGAACAGATGGGTGGAACCCCTAGAGGGAAAACTGATATTCGGGGCAACGTGTGGTTGGATTCCTGAATGTTGTAAAATGGAATGGAGAATGGGGTGACATGATCCCACCAGGATGTGGCGGCCCAGGTAAGAATCATGATGGATAATGGGAGGTTCCGTGAAGTAGATGGTGAGTGGGATGGATCCTTCATGATGATGATGATGGTTTTGGGCTTGACCCTCAAAGAGGATTCCTACGTATCCCCATGGCAGGGAATCAAAGTCCATGTAGTTCATCTGACAACGGCTTACCACCAATTGAGGTTTTTAATGGCTTACCACGAGATGGGGTCGCAATGTCTTACTGCTGGATAAGAGTATCAACGTCTTACCACTCGTTAAGGTCACAACAGTTTACCACTGGATGGGGTCAAACTGACGTGACGATGGTTGGGAGGACTGGTTGATGGTGGGCTTGAAAATCAGGGAGGCTTCCTACGTACCCTGCCCTGGCATGGATCAAAGATCACATAGTTCAGGTTGTGTTTGGTGAACCGACGTGCAGATGGTCAGGGACAATGGTTGTTGGAATTCAACCTCCAGGAGGCTTCCTACGTACCCTCCTTGACAAGGATCAAAGACCTCATAGTTCATGTGGGGGGGAAATGAACCGTTGTGAAGGAGGACCTGGGGTCTAATGTTTGTTGGTCATGAACCTCAAGGATGATTATTACGTTCCTTCCCATGGCATGGATCAAAGTCCTCATATTTCATGATGGGTTTTGTGCGCAACGTCTTAGCAATGACTGGGGAAACAACGACATACAACTGATTGGTGTCCACAGTTTAACGTCACACAGGACGGGAGTGAATATATGTGAAGGCGGTCGGAGAGATCTAGTGTTGGGCGTGAACCTCATGGAGGATTCATATATACCCTTAATTGGTTGGGATCAAAGTCCATGTAGTTCGGAAGGGGGCTTTTGGGGATTATGAACTGATGTATCCAAAATTGTTGGTGAACAAATGTGAAGATGTTCGGAACCACTGTGGTTGAGGGATTGAACCTCATGGATGATTCCTACGTACCTTGACTTAGCAAGTATCAAAAAACTCTTTGTTTAGGATGGTGGTGGGGTTTAGACTCTAGGAATCCCAGGTAAGATTTCATAGTCGATGCTTACTCTAAGCCCATGTGAGTCATGCTCGGTGTGAGAAACAAGAGGCAGCAAAGGCCTGACGATCACGTCACGAATGGTGCATCTGTGGGAAGTTGAGTGGGGCTCACACGTGGTTAGAGGCCCAAATAGGAAACATTGGATTACATGCGGTCCACAACATGAAGATATGGAGATTGGGACTTACTCTAGTGTGGAGGCCTGGGTGGTGACAAAGTCCAGCAGGAGCATAATTTGGCATCAAAGAAATGAGGGGAACATATTCTGTCTCCTACATGAAAATATGGTGGATTACACTAGAGTGGATGGCCATTCCCCACGTTGGATTCATGGGGTGAATTCACAGTTTATTGTCATGCACAAAGGATGATGTTTCTTGGTAGTTTAACGTCTTTTAGCTCGGATTAGGTGGGTTCACTCTGCACCCCTATGACTTAAATAACCAGTACCCTCTGTACCATGGTGAACAGAAGGGAATGGAAAATGCAGTGGCTAGGGGGTGTTATGGAGCGAACCATGGGTGGTCCACGTTAGCATGGCTATGTGAAGATGCAATATTCGTTATCATGCTTATGAGAAGAAGCATGAGTTGAAGCAACACAATAGGCAGTATCATCCAGGGGATTTTGAAGTTACTTAGCATAAAACTAGAGGGTCATATGAGAATAGAGTATATGGAGATGGTATTTTGGGAATGGGAGGCGCCCGAAAATGATGCCCATAATAGGGACATCACGGGCACGCGAGGAGGGAGGCTTGTTCATAAAAATAATAGGTGTGCGAAAAAGGGTAGGGCCAACGTGTAATAGGGCTTCTTGTACAAAAAAGGTCGGGTCAGCACGCAATGGAGGTGCATGCGCGAAAAAGGCTAGGGCATCAAGCAAACGGCCAGTGGGTGCGAAGAAGGCTTGAGAGACATGGAAAGAAGGGTGCACAATTGGAAGTAATTTCACATAGAAGAAATGATTGCGTGAAATTGGAAGGAATTGCGAACGGGGGACAAGACTTGATGGAATTTGGATGAGTATTAAGCCCGAGTGGTCTTGCACAAAGCCGGACCCCTGGCGACCAGGGGTGAAAAATTAAGTTCTTGAGAGACATATTTTTTTACATGAGAGGTGAATTTTTCTTTGTAGATGCGGTTCAGACTCTTCATCCTAGAAGTCAAATGCGTGACCTTATATTTATAGGAGCTCTGGGTTGTGGATCCGCACGTAAAACAGGTATGCTTTAAATATGGTTTACCGGCATCGGCAGCTAGAAAATTCAAACATGTGGGACGGTAACCCTTAAATTTCTACACCCGTGCAAAAAAATCTCATGAATCCCATAGTTTTTTAGGTGGGACAAATTTTTTGTCAACAGCTGAATTCTTTTTGTGCGGCCCCTCCGGACCCCAGGGAATGGATCCCTGGCTCCAAATATGGCTTCAATTTGTCACGACCAAACCTTCATCCGCCCGTGAGTGTTTTTTGACGTCTACAGTTTCCCTACATATAGGGTTCTTAGATCTCCCCATTTGAGTTATTATTCACTAGTGGATTTTATGGACACACTAGGGTGGAATATAGTGTTGTTAGATTAAATATTGATGTTTATGATTTCAACTTTCTATTATAGTGTTCCTTTGTTTTTCTATTGTGTTTTTCCACTAGATTATATATATTTTCAATCATGAGGTAGGAGTATATTCCCAAAAATTATTATATAACATTGGTATGTCTGATTTTTATCTTTAATGTGTTCTATTGATTATGCGTGTGGTGAAAAATGTTTTTTCTAAAGGATGTTCTAATACAGAAGGGGATAAAGATGAGTTTTCAAATTGACATGGTGTGTGCTTGAACATGATATGGGGTTTTCCATATTAATAATGGTGTTTTATCATGTTTATTATTGATTCATGGTGTGTATATGTTAATGTGGTGATCTATGTGACATGTGAAATGGATATTGACTACAAAAGGGGAACCCTGGGTATCTAGGCGGGTAAAAAATTACTAGTACCCTAAATGGATTAGTGAGGTTGAAGACTGGGTTTTTCAAGTGTATTTATGTTACTACACTAACTATACATGATGATTATTAGAGACCACTATAAAAATGGGATTGATTCCCCTATAGTGGCTTCATCAAAAGGAAGATGCGGGTTATGGTTTCTATACCATGTTTCCCCAAAATTCATTTTTCCAATAGACTAATTATTGTTAGTTCCTATAGGGATTTATTGAGATATGATTATCTCTTATGATGTTATGATTACCCATAGTATATGGGGGAAATTAATATTTTGTTAAATAATGATGAATGCTTCTTAAAAAAGTTATTAAAATATTTTATTAAAATTATTCCCAAATTCACTGTTAAACTTGAATGGTTATATTTATTCTAATGTTATTGAATTTATTTTTTTATGTGTTGAATCCTACTATACATTGACGCATAGAATTCATAAAACATTGGTTGTTTGTAAATATAATTATGTTTGACTCCAATAATGGAAATATGGTCCATAGTTGTCATTGATGATCCAGTATCAATATTCTACTCATGCAGGTGTTTGTGGAGGTGGCTTATGGGCTCGAACCCTCTTTTTTCTTGGAGGTTTTGGGATTTGGTTTGGTTGGATCCCCATCTATTTTGGATGTTTATTATTTATAATGTTGAATTTTTTTATCTTTAAATAGTTATATATCCTTTGGTAATTGATTTTTTTCTCGGAGTGATGTTATATCGTTAATAATTATTCATTGTTGATTATCATGGGTGAAATAATCCCCAAAAACTGTATTGTTGATTCCATGGAACGAATTAACAGCCCATGGGGATCAATAATTCCCATTAATCCATTACATGGTCAGGTGGAGTGTCATTGTTGATAGATTCCTGACATGTTTTGTGATATCTCTAAATTATGAATATCTTCATCTATACATGGGGATTAAGAAAAAAGTAGTTCAAAATTAACATCATTTTGATTCCATAATTAGTGGGAGTGATAATGGGAAAAGAATCCATGTTGTATTATTTTATAAATTGATTAATAAGTGTACCAATTATCCCATAGAAATAATAACATTTTTTATGTCTTATTATAATGAATTCATGAACAGACAACCAACGATAATATATATTTTTTTAATTTTAATATTGACCATGAAGGAATAATTCAACTCAATATAATTTTTTCTATATAAAATGAATCCTATTATGTATATATTTTTTACCAAGAAGAAATATGATAAAATTTTTAAAAATTGTGTATAAATAAAATTCTTGAAAATGAAAATATGGCAATGGAATTTGGAGATAATATCTATTTTTTGGGATTAAATGAATGTCTATCATTTATTTCAAAATTCTAAATCGTAATATAATAAAATAATAATGTGTGATTGAAAAATTGATACATGTGAAGAACAAAAATTAATTAAAATAGATAAATAATTATAATGAATGACTGTGAAGAAAGATTCATGTTATTAGCATATGTGAATTTCATTAAAAATATGAAATTAATTGATGAAGTATTCAATCAATAAAATATTGTTTTTTTAGATTTATATATATAAAGTAGTAATTACAAGGTAATACACCATTGGTTTCATCCGGAAATTCTTTTAATGGGGAATCATATACTAGGGACCTCTATGTGGAAGATACGATATCTTGAAGCCTCTTAATGATTAATTTCATACAATCTCTTAATATAGTATACCATCCACCACTAATAAACTGTCTATTCTACATATGGACTTACAATAAAAAACAAATTATAATGAAAACATGTTCAAAATAGGATGATTTTGGGAAATGTTGTGATTAATACTACATATCTATTAAATACGGATAATGGTAAAAATAGTTTTCCATATAAATTATATGAATGGAAGAATAAAATGAAATAGAATCCAAAATTATCCAATTATATAATCACTATTACATGTAACATCCTGGACCATATATCACTAAATAGCGACAAGATCCTGGTTGGTTATATCGAATCAATAACATCTCCAGAAGCAAAAGAGGTTGGTGACTAGTATAGAGGGCACAGGTGTGTCCCTGGGGACACAATTACCCCATAATCAGTGGGTAACATATTTGAAAATACAATAACAAATAGACAAAAAATAAAGTAAAATAGGGAGATAATTGATACCCAACATGAATAGATTTAAATATCATAGAATGATCATTTAAAATGATAATGATTATAAATTTCATGTATATAGTAAAGAAGTCAAAAAAATCAACATAAGAGTATAATAAAATAAATATATCCAAAAAACACAAAGAAGATGAAATGTTCAATCTCTGAAGAGCATAGCAAGCCTTAGCTCGAACATGTTCTCCCCTCCTCCTAAGGATGACACTAAAAATAACTCGTAATGTGGGAACATTCCAATGTCCATACATACATCCAAATAGTCAATTTGGGTACCCAATGGCACCCGGAACAAGTTTTGAAATAAAATCCTAGTAAGTAACAACCCAATTTTTTATTGAATCATTTTTTAGAAATAAAATAATCTAATAAGTGTTGGTAAATAGATAGGTAGTAAAAATAAGTAAATATGATCATGAAAAAATCTACTTTTAATGAATTGATACCGAATATCCAGTCAGAGATCCCTTTATAGGATGGTCAAGATCCTATAAAAAGTTATCTATATAAAAATCATAAATAACCAACATGACAATGTAGATCATCCAAATATTTCATGTCAACCATATCCTTTTCATACAACCAAAAATTTAAAAACTTCTATGATCAAGCCACATAGACAACCATATAACAAAACTCATGGCTGATCCATTAATATAAGTGTCAAAAGATGAAGGTGTAGCTCTATGGTAGAGAAGACCGTGAAATCCTTGTTATTCCTATTATAATATCAATGGAAGCATGGATGGGCACAGGTTTGAGTAAACAGAGGTTGTCACATGATATATGTCATATGCATGTATGATCAAGCCATATCCAAGGGTTAGAAAATCCAAAGGCTTACCATTGAATAAATACCCAAGGAGCATATTGTATCACAGGTTTCCACAGCCACATTCAATATCCAAGGAATATTTCCAAGGAATTTATTCATACTTTTACAGTTAATAAGATTTAAAATTTAAAACCATGTGAGTATATCCACTCTTATAAGGATTGCACATTTAATAAACTCTTGAGTTCACCCACTCATGTATCACATTCTCCAATTAAACCATTCAATAAATTCAAACGAAAACATATCATTATACCTTCTCATTTTAAAATAACCATATAATCAAATCAGTCCATAAAATCATTTAATAGATATTAACTTAATCAATGATTAAGTCATTTAATAATAGGAAATTCAATTTGGTTAATTATAATTGGGCTTCTTATATTTTTTTAAGTATGAAAAACTCAACACATTTAAAGTACACCCAAGGAATAAAAATTTAAAACCGCTAAAGTACACCCCATGGGATCCCATGGTTTGGTAAAATACCACTAAAACAATACAAAAAAACCATAGGTAATCCCTACTAGTTCCAATTATAACTAATTTAAATAACCAGTTCAAAATCGCGGACTCTCTGGAATATATGGCTGACATCAAATGTGAATAAAACATAATAACTCGCCAAAATCTCAAGTAATTTGTATAAAAGTGCTTAGTAGTGGTGCGATATTCTATTATTAACTCTTTATTCAACTGATATTATGGTAAGTCTTGAATAATAAAAAAATAATCCAAAATTAAAGAAAATGCTCTTCCACCTAAATAATAAAGCATATATCCAAATGAATGTTGAATGACTATAAATGAATGGTGAACTGAAAAATATAGATCTACTACTTTTGAATGATCTTGATTTTGAGATTGGATGAAGAAGTTAACTTAAATGATTCTATATGTGTAAATTATAACTTCAAATGCTCCATGTTATTATGCAGGAGAAGAATCCAATTTTAAGTCTATAATAGGTTTTAATTTTATTTTAAATGAAATTGTTTTTGATTATTTAAGGGGTAACCTGGTTTAGGTTCACCGTTTGAAAAAATGTGCACCAACTGTGCACGAGTACCTATATGGTAGTAGAACCCACATTTTTTCCTCTCACGGTTTGACATACTATGTCAAAACCCATAAATAACATCTAAAAAAATTGGACCATGCTCGTGGTCATTTCTCTCATTCCAAATGGTTACTCCAAACCATAAAAAATTCACATATTCTCTTCCCATGTCATACAGAGTGTTTTAAACTATGAGGAATGCCCCACATAGTTTTAACTAACTATTTTGTACATTATTTTACCACTAAACATTGTTTCTAGGCTTCGAACAATACATGGACACCCAGTATATCTCTCTAACAACAAAGGGAATTCAAAAAATGAAATATTTAAATATAGAAATAGAAATGAAATGATATGTACCTCAAAAAAAATCTTGAGTTCTTACGATGAACTAACTTATGGAAAATCAAAACCTAATTACCCCCATAAGTGTTGTCAAGATTCATCTGAGAAAAATGTTTGACACTAAGCATGTACATTTTCCTCCCTCTCCCATTACTCATCCTATAAATGTAAATGATCCCCTAACAACAATACTAGAGGAACTGGTTAGCCTTAAAGAGCCTTCATGCTCATTTGAACGTCACAAAATGGATGCTCTTCTAAGGAAGAAACTTCCAACAACTCAACCAACAATGGATAAAAACCATGATATGGGTCAAAATTATAGTTGTGATGTTGTGATACATGGAAGACATGATTTAGGGGTTGGTAACTCTCTAGTAACAATAATTTATTGGATACCAACCCAAATCATCCATGAATCCCGAATGACCTGATATATCATGGTGAAACATTAACCTCTCTCCTAATCTTTCTATGTCAAATCCTTAGTGATATACATGAAAAATGGATCTCTAAACATGAACTCTATAGGCCATATATGAATATCTCCTTGTGGTTTCATATGAAAATATATAGTATCCATCTTCTTCTGAATCAATTGGACCTACTCACAAGTCTCCTACACGAGACATGGTCTTTGTTAATCTTCCCCACCTACCTCTAACCGTCATAGGGGAAGCCATCATTTCCATCATTACATAGGACCATCAAGTGTCATCATTATAAAATACTGATACATTTCATTATAGGAAACTCAATTAGGGTCATGTGCCTCCCCCAATATACACCTAAATCTGGGAAACATTCTTGAAGTATTTACTCAAACACTAGTATTGTTCCATATAACAAGTTATCAACCTTATAGTGGAATTTTTTGATCAAACCATCAATTTAACCAAACACCCCTGCAGAGTCTACTAGAACTAAGATGTATATCAAGAATCCATACCAGAAATGATAGCGTGTGGTACACTGTGAAGTTGTACAATATCACAGATATAAAACTTCCCTATATCATCAACAATGAAAGTTTCTTTGATCTGAATGAAATATGAAACAATAATGATCCAATTAAAAAATATTTATCTTAATTACGTCTAGGATACAATGATAAACCTTTAAAAAAATCCATCACAAAATCAACCCACTTACACTGAGAAATGGGTAGTTTCATTAAATATCTAGTTGGTTACAGATGTTCCACCTCCACCTGAGGACTTATGGAGCATCAAATGAAAAAAACCTATATACATCTTTTAATACAAAGAAATTTGTACTATAAATCATGTTTATCTAGAGACAATATTACGTCATTGTTTCTTCATAGAACATACCAATGGTGCTCCCCACCATGGATTTATTCAGAAAAAGAAGACAGTTCTGGTCCTCAGTACCTCTACCATCATAATTTACATAAAAATCACACCCCTAAGAGTCAAATGGATTATCATAGCATGGATTATAAAACATTGATACCTTGACTACAAATGAGGGTATATCGTGGATAACAATATAAAATAATAATTGAATCATAATTATAAAAACTAATATTGGCTTTATAACCATCCTTAGATGACACTACCGAAATTTTTACCACATCTTCTTCGTCATGAAAATATTTCTAAACTGGTTATTTCAATGATAAATATCATATAATATGGATTACCAGTCTATCCACCAAAGAAAAAAATTATTTAAATGCTTTTCTTAGATAGAAAGCATGTTAAAAACTGAACTAAAATGCCTTTTCCATGGTGCATGGCCTTTATAATGACCATGTTCATGAATGATCTAAACTGACTTCTGGTGAAATTCATTGGACATACAACCACATAGTAATTTAAACCTCCATTTAGCAACAGGAGAAATGAGGTAGTCCATCTCCATCCCATCTAATTGGTTATGCATTTAATCCTTACCTCTGAGCCTCACTACAAATCAAGGATAACCAGATATTCATTAAATCAGAGTCTATGGAACAATCCCAAGGTATTATTTACCCCATGTTTACATCTGAGACCTTAGTACATGCTAAGATGTGCACAAAAAATTATTGACTTATCCCATAGTTTAATCTTTTTTTTGTCCAAAATCACAAAAAAATGGATACTGTCTAATAGTCAATCCAAGGATTCCCTACTAGAGAATCTCGGTATCATTATGATCTAACTACAACATGATAAAAACCATGCATCAAGTGTTAACCATGATAAATATCACACAATATTACCAATGTCATTTAAAATAAATTGTGGCATAAGACCAATGAATTCATATTGCATCAAATATATTATCATGATTGGGGACATTATCTTATCTATGAAGACAAAACATGGAGGATTTCAATATTTTTTTAATTAGATTAATAGAACCACTAATGATCAACTTCCCATGAATTAATATCGACTTTACATACTGACGAACCAATACAAATTGATCATCATCATTCATCTCTCAAGGTACAGAGTGATCAATCAAGATAAACTGTTGAGTCCCTCTATGACTAGTGTTATCATTTAAATGTTTCATAATTATCCAAAAAACAACATCGTACTGACATGAATGAAATGACATGTTTCAATGTTCCTAGGGATAAGGTTCAATCAATAAAAATCAACCATTTCCAAATGATGTTATATTGTTGTGATCCTTATAAATAAAGGACTTGTTCATAGGATCCAATGATATGTTCCAAGCAATAAGAGTATCCTACTAATCAAAATAAGAGATATACAATCCAAAAATAGGAACACTAGAACAAAATCATCATAAAATAATTTCTTAAAATCCTCTGAGTCACACTAAAAATATCAAGGAATTTGGAATGAAGTCCAAAAACAACAAGACCAGTGCGTTAAAACACCCGATTCTCTTGGAATTCATCATGAGAATTGGGACATACTAGTTTCATTGATACATAGTTCACTCTAATACAATGATGACTTGAGAAAATTATAGAAAACACAATTCATTAATATTTCACCAAAATAAATAGGTTGACTATATAATTTATCAACATGTTATATACTATGTACATAAATGTGTTTTACCCTGAGGTTACATAAACATGTATAAAATACCTGGTGAATTCTATAAGTATTCCTCCATATACATAAAATAATTAGGAATTCTATACAAAAAATTTATCCAAGATTCATAGTTATCATAGGACCATTAACCTGGATGATGACAAACCTAGTCGTCTACCACTATAGAAATGAATAGGTTCATGTGATTTACGAAATGGATAAACATGACCTCGTTATATAGATTTAATTTAAACCATGTAACATATGATGCTCATGCCTGTAACAGGGGTTAAGGATACCCTGACCTCTTATTAATAAAGGGTTTAATTTAGAATGTAAGAGTCGTACAATGGAAAATCACACTCGAATGTCACTAAGGGTTAACAAATCACAACACTTAAAAATTTAATTTAAGATCTATGTGTTTTACCTAAAATAGGATACCCCTTTATAATTATGAGTATCCAACCATATCTCATGGTCTTGATAAGAAGAACGTCAGTAGTACTAGGATCCTTATATTAAATTTATTTCTAATAACGAAAAATTCCTACAAAAGACACTCATGTTTCCATTATAGGGAAACTAAGTAGAGATCTAAACTACCCATACACAAGGGTTTATTCAATGTATATCATTTTGTGTTTATTTTATAAATTAGTTTATTTGAGTCATATATAATCATTAAAAATTTAAAAACATTAAAATAGTGATTACGAACCCAAATAAAAATGTAAAATCACTTGACACATAATTTTAAAAATAGTTTAAGGAAAATAGTAAAAAATTATACAATGGTTTTTCTAATATTAACTATTTAGTAACATAATTTCATAACAAGTCAATTTATCACATAAATTCCTTTTAATATATATGTAAATCTATGGTGGCCCTACTACACCAGTCTAGGTGCATTAGAAAAGAAACCGTATAGTAATTTCTATATTTATCATTTTTATAAACAACCATAATGGTGAATCTAAAAAAAATCCCAAATGTACTTCCTAAGCAAGTTGTGCATCATTGAATCCAATAACATGCCTCATTTCGAGACAGTTATCATGAATTTCATCTAAAATGTGATGGGTAGGTCAATACTCACATAAATATTATTCGTAGCACACAACCTTATCAAAATCAATGACTATAAAAGGTACAATCATAAACACCACCAAAAAACTACTTCTTTACCACTCTAAATAAATGTCTAGGTCAAGTATATGTATATCATTTCACGTTCCCATTCCAAATCTATTTCACAATTGACTTCAGTATCATCATTCATTCAATAAAATTTTCTAACCAATGGTTCACTAGGTTCCATTCGATTTGGTCCCATCACACCTGATGAACAAATGTATGATGCCCATATAATCCATACCACATTACATTGAGATTAACCAATTGAAAAAAAGGTATATTACATTCTATCCCATAAGTTCCATACTCCATATGAAATAAACAATTCTATCACTATCTCTATCCACTAAATATAATATATCAAAAAAACTGGTATATCTATCAAAACACCTATAACAACAGTATGAAAATAGGCATTGAGATCGAATTGGAATGGGCTAATTCATTGCATGTGATCATTAGGGAGTTCCTATATGATTAAGTAGAAGTAATACCATAATCTTATTGATTAAAAAAAGATATTACCAAAATATTACCCAAAAAACAACATTTCAAGTTCATCACCCAATGGTGGAATCAAATCAACAATAATATCCATAATCAAGAAATAAACTTTTTAATTCAAGGTAATTTGGATTTTTTATACAAGGGTTAGCTACAGAAAAGTGTATCTCATTACCAACATCCAATATATTCATATTCTAAACTATTGTATAAAAAAAGTAAATAAATACTCAAAATAAATATTCTATACCACATACTATAATCTAGGACATGGATTCCATAGAAGAGGGCTTGATCCCAATTGTTAAAATGTACTCAAGTGCATCTACCCAAAATCCAGAGGCTAACGACTAGGAACATAGTAAAAAGTCTTTATATAGGTAGTATATTACCTCATCAATCGAGTGTAACATATTAGAATATAATATTAGAGAATGATAGAGGAAGCAGTAAAATATATAGATAATATATGAAAAATAAGAATAGATAAAAATATCAAATAAGTCTCATATATAATGATGATGATGATTATACATGTATTGATTATTATAAATTAGCCGAAATTGGTGGATGAAAGTACAATATAATTCATGTTTCCAAAATCAAAAAACAAAATTTCTATCATTGAGTATCATCACAAGCCGTACCTCGATCATGTTCTCCAATTCTCCAATGCATGGAACAAAAACAACCCTCGAGCTATGTGACCTATCCCATATCAATATCTACATCCAAAATAGTATGTTTGGGTACCCAACACTGGAACAAACATGTTGATAGATATAATCCTATTTGGTATCTATCCAATGTTATATAAAATACATGAAATGAAATATAATAATCTATGAATTGTCGGTAAACGAGTATGAAGAAAAAGTGAGTAAGTATGATCACTACAAAAAACTACTTATAAACATGTGATACCTAATATCCCCTCAAGTATTGAAACATATGATAGAGAACCTCATCTAATAAGTAATCTATTAAAAATTCATAAATAACTATCACAACCTTATTGTTTAACTAAATATTTCACATCAACCATTTCCTTATCATGTAACCTAAATTGTCAAAATATTAATAGTTGATCCACAAAAGAAAAAAACCAAAAACATCACTATTGAATCGTATGATCATACTTCCATACCCTGAAGGTTCAAATCCAAGGTATATAATAACAATACATCTTTGTCGAGTCCAAGGATTATCCTGATGGAAACTCTATTAGGAACTAGTTGGATTCCTAGGATCATGTCATACCAAACATGTCCTATAATATTCCAATCCATCCAGATCAAAGGGTTAAAAAATCCCAAGGAATCTCTTCGAATAAATTCCTAATGATCATTTTCAATATAATATGTTCACTACCATGTTCTAGATCTACAGTTCCCTTTAAATTAATATATTTATACAGTATAGTAAGTATCATTTCTCATTTAAATCCATGTTAGTATACCCACTCACACAACCATTCTTCATTTATTCATCTCATGAGTATACCATCTAGTGTACCACATTTTCCAATTATACCAAAAAAGAAATAAAATAATATAACATATTACTACACCCATTAATTTAACAAGAATCACATAACCCTTTCAATCAACTCAGTCATGGAATGACAACAAAACATCAGCATGGTTAAAGGACATATCATAACAAGTAATTCCATATAGTTTATTGAAATTGTGATTTATACATCACAGAAGGCATGAAAACTCACCCCTTTGATTGTATCAACCATGAAATAATAAGGTAATTCTTTTTGGCACACCATATGGGTGTCCACTGTTTGCGAAATGTCATCAAAATAATTACAATGGAACATATGGGTATCAATGAACTGTCCATTTACATATAACATAAATAATTTAATTATTTTGGGAATACCATAAGGGTGTTTTATTGAACAGAGAACATACCTCATTAGTGGATTAATCATCAAATATAAACTCATGATTAAATATAGATCAAAAGAAATATGAAGAAAGGAAGAATAAATTTGAATTATAGAAAATAATATTTCAGCTAAATAGAGAAAAATAAATACACAATAATTTAAAATGGATAAAATGTACTGGTTAAATCGTAGATATTGTTCAATTTTTCTACGGGTCGTGATTTCGAGTTCGGACAAAGAATTTACATCAGATCCTACATTAGGAATAAAACAGTGCTTCTGAATATCAATGGAGTTTTAGATGAGAAGAAATCAATTTTAGGATTATAATATATTTTATATAAAATTAATGTAATAATATTTCCCAAAATTTATGCGGATTCATGGTTTAGGTGCAATGTATGAAAAAATATTCGATAATAGTGCACATGTATATATGCGGTAAGGGAATGTGAATAGATTAACAAACAATATGGAAACTATTCAACAGACTCAACAAAATATGTATTCCATGATGAAGAGTAGTCTGGAATCCTTCTCCCCTAATACTATTCCCCGCATGGCTTCACATCCCATGTGACCTGCCTTACACAGTTTGAACTAATAGTGTGCTAAAAAAATTTCACATCAAAATGTGGGGTTTAGGCTCAGAACAAGCCTTAAAGACCCCCAATATATACTTAACTACAAAAGGTATTTAAAATCCCATATTTAATCATGGAAACATAAAAAGGGATCCATAATCCATATTAAACCCTATGTTCATACATTATGTGAGATAATTTTTCATATCTTTTTGGATATTGTATGTGTTGTTAAATAATCACATAGTATGAACCTATTTTTAGTACAATATGATAGGATCATAAAATTAACTGTTCCATAATAAATATTGAGAAATGTTTTAATAATGAAATTTCAAAATATAAAATGAAATAATAATCCATTTAATAGTATATTTATTTGATTTTTTATCCATTATGTAATTTTCAATGGTATTTTTATCAATAATGGCGAATGCACAAATAAATAATTCCATCATTATAATAAAAAAAATCAGAATAAATGACAATAAAAGTAATATAATGGATTAAATAATAGAATAGTAATATTTCAAGTAAATGATAATGAATAGTATGCTACAATGAAGGTTAAAATATTTAATTTAAGGTATTGGTTGTAATATAATACGAATAATAAATATGTTTAATGATGAACTAAGACGGTAAATATTAGTGTAACACTACATAGAATAATATTCTTCTTTACTGGGAGGTGTTGTCATAGAATTTATAACTATACACAAACATTTGATATTAGAATGAAAGGATGGATTATTAAGAAAAAAATGATAAATAAGCCTAAGAATTAATTTAATGGATAGATGTAGAGAAGAACACATTTGAATAGGACATACCATTTAACAATAAAAAAGTAAATATTCAAAAATATATAGTCATGATTGGTTCACCTTATTTGGAATGAATAATAAAAATTGAATAATAATATATGAATTAATATTATTTGGATAAAATATATTCCAAGAGAATAAATTATATTTAATGATTGATTGTAATCAAATGATTAAATTATAATCTTGGTTATTCTATGTGGAATGTGAAAAAATATGGAAATAGATCTTATAGTTCTAGTATATAACACTGTATTAAATTTAAATATAAAATAAAAAATGGAAGTAAACAAATTATGAATATTTCATGATATATAGTTAATAAAATAAATGACCACTCAATGTTAATATTTAATTATGTACAGAATCTAATTTTCTAATTAGAAATATAAAATATAGTAAATACATAATGAATAGATTACCACAACTAATAAAATATATGATTTTCATCATGACATTTATAATAAATTTTTATCCTTATTTATATAATTGAAAATAAAAGGGGATCCTTATTTTTCCTATCCACGTTGTGTTTTTTCATTAATTGATTCGGTTTGAAGGTGATGCACATACACCTGGGAATATGTGAAATGATGATATATTATTTCTACATATGCAAGATTGTATATTTACTCTAAACAATTTACAAGTGACCATCTGCTATTGAATTATTATATAAGTTCTTAAATATATATTTTTGAAAAATAAATTATATCTATCATCTGTAATAGGACCAAGCTATTATAGTAGATCAAAAAATTTGTTATCACCATCATAAATTAGATTAAAAATTTATTTACTAACATCAATTCACTTTCATATTATCATCTAATGAAACAATATTTGTCTTGATGAATTGGTCATTATATTATCCCTTTATATGGAGTATAAAAAGTTTGTCCTAGAGAATAACATTTTAGTCAATACAGATATCTCTAGAAGGTACACTCTCTTTAACACATTTAATAGTTATGTTGGAACACAACCCTATTAAAATCCAAAAAAAATCAATAAATAAGGAGAATAAAATGAATCAATGAAATGAAAAAAAATTATTAAAGAAGTTACTGTAATATTTTTATAAATATTTACTCATTATTATAATTTATTTTTTAAAATATGTTTTTAGAGAAGTTGTTGAAATTTATGATGAATGTCTATTAAGAATTTTTCTTGAAATGTGCAATGTAATAATTTACCTTTACATTTACTAATCCTGAGATCTCCCTTTTTTTAAATTTTATTATCCCAAGTGGACATATTAACACTCAAAAATTATAATATAATTTTTTTATAGTGTGTTAAACATGAATCACAAATAATAGAATATAACTTGAATACCTCAATAATTACTATTTATTTATTTTTATGTAAATATTATATCATCAATACCTTGTGTAACACACGACCTAAATTCTTAATGTACAATAATATAATTTTCCAACATAAAAAAGCCCTAATATTAACAGTTATGAATATCAAAAATATATTACAAGAATTATATGGCATTAAATGGTGAAAAATTCATTGGTAATCTATTAATTATACAGAAACTAAAAACCATTTTATTTGAAATTAATAGTTTTCTGGAAAACTATATTTAATCCTAAAAGATAGATTAGTCATTATTCACTCACAAATTATAAAATTATGATTCACTAATTTTAGGAAATTAATTTTCTGAAAGAGTTCATATGTTTGTTTGATAGAATATCAAAATTCACTTAGGGTATTCTTTTCATATTTCAGATATGAATTAATTTTTGATGGATAATAAAACATTATAATTTTCTATTGAAAACAAACATTTTGTTAAAATAATTTATAATATTAAATAATAATTAATAATTTTTATAATTAAATTAGTTACATTATATATAATTTAATTCCATATATATTATATGAATCATTTTCAGTAAATATTATGGTATAAAAACATTTTACAATATTGAAAAGTTTTTCATTGAAAATTTGAATTCTTGTCAATTCTGCGAGATTAATTTTAAATAAAGTCCTCCACTTTTTTAATGGAATTTGAATATTGATTCCATTATTTGAATAGGAATAATATTATATTATCTAAAATGGTCAAAACAAATTCATACCAAAATTAATATGTAGAGTATTAAAAATTATTTACCTATTGAAGGTGAACAATGATTTATTGCTATGGTTAAACTAAATTGATAAGGGTAGAAATAACATAAAAACTAAACAAATGTCTACAATATAAAAATATTTTAACATTATTACATCAATTATGTAACACCCCAACCCCATTTACCCGGATTCAGTGCATTATTACATAACATTAGCATGATACAAGGAATCATGTCCCGAAACACTGACCAGTTTAGTATCCTTGGAAGTAATAGATACATTTCTATGTTTTAGATTTCATCATGAAGTAAAAACATCAACACAATTTTCTCCCCTTTTTAACACAACTATATCCTTATCCTATCTCTGATGTTCACCTATAAAATATTTCTTCACATCCTGGTAAAAATAAAACATAGAAATGGGTGAGATCAGATGCTTGGAAAGGATAACAATATAGCAGAAACATTCATAAATAAGAATAAAAATTTAAGGGAATGTATAAGAAGAAAACAAAATCCTAGTATACGTAAACTTCAGAATAATATGGAAATGTTAAAATAATATAATTCCATTTAATTAATCACATGGATATTCTATTAGTCGAATAATCACATGAAATATTAATAACTGCTTTCGTAATGATGGAATGCATAATTCGAGAATACAAAACCACTTAGTCAAGGAATTGTGATAAGACTAAAAATTAGATTTTTCCAATTACATGTGCCAATACACTAGTTTTTTTCATGAGACCTATTGATGCATCATGGAGATATAGAGGGCTCTACCTATAACTTACTATGCCCAATGCATTCCTCATATGAAAAGGTTTAAACAAAAGATAAACATTCGTATTAAAACAAGCATACAAAATTTCAATACTTTATCCATAAACCATGAATGGTGTAAAAATAAAACATCCATAGTCAAACATATCACAAAACCTTTAATATAATATTGATGGTTTCTATCATAATAAATCAACTTCAAACAAGATTAAAATCTTTCAAAGGTTGTTGACATAGAGGAAATCAAATTTTTTTAGAGAAATATGTCTTTCTATTTGGAAATAATTTAAAAGTCATATAATTATTTAAGAAAACATATATTTTAAAAATATTCTTATAATCTTGTATGGGATGCTTCGATGATGTTATAATAGCAAAAAATAGCCACACCCGCCATGTAAGTTTAAAAAGGACATTCTTGCCTTAAATTTGTAGAAAAGGTCATAAAGTACCTTGTTTTGAAAACAGTGGAATTATTCCCATCAAGATATATATTTAAAAATTAGGGTATAAATGAATTTATTCTATATTATAGTAAATATTAAAAAAATTAAATTACATTTTTAAGAAAACATGGATGTGGATGATAAAGAGTTCTTTGTAAATACTTCTGTAAAAACAACCTCGAATAATAAAGAGATTGTGAAATTAAACCTTACCTTGTAATTTTACATATTTTATGGTAAGTTAACCTCTATTATAATAGTTAAAACAATGCTATTAAATTATAAAATAACAATATTCATAAATATGATATCATATATGATCCTCCAATATTTCTTTGTAAAAAATATTTCAGTAGTGTCATCATTTCAGGTGTTAACTCGTCCGTTTTCCTTCATATGCTCAGTTACGTAATCAATGTTTCTTATGGATTGGATGTATTTTTTTAAAATTCATAATTATATTAAGGTTATAAACAATATATGTAATAATAAAATGACAATTATTCTTGAATGATTACAATGGGGAATGATTCTCATCGCGTTCGTGGAGAAGGTAATCCGTATGTACGCACGAGTGACAATATCATTATATTCATGGTGAAATCGTATGTAATTGGATGATAATCATATATAAAGAAAAATTAACATGTTATATTTATTATTTTCATCAGTTATACTCATTTTTATACACATCCAAATAAAGATGTGTGTGAATAACAAACTACACCACGACGTGGAGACGGTAAGTAGTACGTACGCACATATGGTGACTTTGTCATTCATATGATGGATAGAATAATGAATATGATATTAAAAATTGTATAATAATGTCACATTATATATAATATACTTGATTTATTATTTTAGAATGGAAACAATAAATAAATAGGAAGTGGAAGAAAAAAATAACTTGCAAGAGATGATGAAATATTAACCTCTTCTTCGGGTTATTCATTTTGATTTGATCAAAAGATCTTTTTAGGTAGGCTTTCTAACCAAAAGAATGACACTAATATGAAGAGAGGAACGTTGGGAGTATATTTGGGCAGGGGTTGGCCATGCCAAATGGATTTGGATTTGTGAAATTAGGAGAAGGGGAAGCACCCTTTCATACGAGAGGTGAGGGTCACTTTAGTAAAAGCTTTGAATATTATTTTATAATAAATTAATTTTCGGCTTCTAATGGATCCAAAATGAATTATTTTGAGGCCAAGTTTGGTATGGGTTGAAAAATATTTAACCAATATGTTTTAGATATATTTGGGTCACCATATTAACCTTATAATTTAGATTTATCTCTTAGTTAACTAGTTTAACTTTTACCATGTATTATTATATTATTATTATAATTGGTTAATAAACATACGATAAAATGCCAAGAGAACCTCAAGTGGTTCATTAATGTTTTACGTATCATTATATATGTTCTTTGACTGAGCCATAGATTTTTCGGAATATTATATAATTTAATAGTATAATATTTGTTTTAAAAACTCAATTATTTTAATATTGACACTTTTTGGAATATCGTTTTTGTGAAAGTCATAAAAAATTGATTACTTATAACCAAATATATTTAATCATCCATAACATGTCATATTCCCCTAAAAAATTTGTGGATGTCATAAAAACATTGAAATTATATTTATGATAATATTTATAAAACCATTTGTTTTATTTTTCATTAATAAGGTAATTACTGCATCATCATTGTGTCATAAATAAATTTAATTATATAATGTATAAAAATTATAAATAAAATAAAATTATGTTGTAATTATTTTATATTTCTAATTAGTATTTATAGTCTAAATAATAAAATATATAACCCCATATAAAAATTATATTACTAAAAGATATATGGTTTTGTCATTTTTGTCTTTAATTTAAATTAATTAATATAAAGTGTAATTTTATCTCTCAAGTTACTCCGTGGGGTACCGAAATGGACCCAAGGATTCCCATGGTCGGAAATGTGTCAACTAATTGGAATAAGACACATGTTAGGGTAATTTAATATTATATTTACCCTTATTTATCAAATTTATCCCTTTAACTATGGGTAATAAATTTTTTTCCGAAGTAATTACTCACAATGTCTAAAAATAAATGTTACTTATTTACACAATTTGGACCTCTTGATTCCAAATATGGAATCCAATTTTCAAAATTCAAAACACAGATGTAGAAAAATCAATTTCAAATTAATTCTCGTTGTCAAAACAAAAAGTGTGTTCTTAAGAAATTATAACTATCAAAATATTCACACATGTTTTTGTCTTATTTTAATTTGAAATTAAATCTAATTAACTAAATTAAATTATATGATAAAAAAATAATTTAATTAAACTTTAAAACCATTAAAATTTATAATTTAACACAATAAATTATTTCAATTAAAATGTTGTTTTTAATTAAAATTTTGTATTTTCACTATTTATCAAAATATGAATGTTATCAAAACAGTACCAAAGGAGAACTTTTGATTAAATGTAAAATTTAACAGTATAAATTATTTTGATTAAAAAGGTTGTTTTTCATTAAAATTTAGAATGTTTCACTATTCATAAAAATATAATGTTTTTAGAAAAGTAACAAAAATTCACCCTAAGCTAACTTCTATATTCCGAATTCAAGAATGATGTCCATTTTAAAAAAAATTATTAAATTTCAATAAGTGGTTATTACTATTTATAACAACTAGTTTGATTTGTCGTGGTGTGTTAAAACTCTATGTTTTGTACAACTCTATCTACCACATTATTCCAAGGGAAACATACCTTGAAAGCATGGGTTGTTACATTATCTTCTCCTTAAAATAATTTCATCCTCGAAATTTATAGAATATTATTACATAAAATGATTTGTGGGGTTATTCATCATTATTTCCTTGGGTTCCAATGTTACCTCTTCCTTGTTATATTTTTTCCATAGAACATTTACTAGAGGAGTCATCTGGTTTCTCAGTACTTGTTCCCTTGTATCAAGAATTTTGATAGATGCTTCAAAATAAGACATATCAGGTTGAGTTAAATTTCTTTAAAGTTCATTTCATTTGTTGGGTCAGGCATGTATTTTCTATACAATGATACATGGAACACATCAAAAACTTTGGAGAAACATGGAGGCATTTCCAAATGATATGTTATAACTGAAATTAATTCTAGATTATTGAAAGGTTTGATGTACCTGGGACTAAATTTACCCTTATTACCGAGAACATATAACACCCTTAAATGGAGATACCTTCAAGAAAACACGATCTCCAACTTGAAATTCCAAATCTTTTTTTCGGTTATTTACATAGATCTACATCCTATGGCATGTTTTGATGTGGGTTTGGATAATCTTCACTTTTTCTATTGTTTCCTCAACATGTTATGGGCCTACATGTTTTCTTTCACCAACATCATCCCAACAATTCGGTGTGCGACATATCTGTCCATATAATGATTCATATGGTGCAATCTGAATAATGGAATGGAAGATATTTTTATAATAAAATTATACCATATGTAAATATTCATCCCACATACCTTGAATGTTAAATGATCAAGATCTCAAAATTTCTTCTGAGGATTGAATAGTCTGTTCTAATTTTCCATAGGTTTGAGGGTGGTAGGAAGTGCTAAATAGAAGTTCTGTATCCAGGGATTTCTGAAGACTTTTCCTGAGTCATGATGTAAAACGGGGATCATGATCAGAATCAATCAATAGGGGTACACCATGATGTCTTACAACTACATTAATAAATAGTCTTGTCATACGTTCAAGTGGTAAATCTTCTCTTATGGCAAGAAAATGTGTTGAATTGGTAAGATGATAAAAAATGACCCATATTGTATCATTCCTTCTAGGAGTCTGTTGTAGCCCCATTACAAAGTACATCGTAATATTATCCCATTTCATCTCGGGTATGGGAAGAGGTTGCATGACTCCTCTAGGCTGTTTCCTTCCAACATTCACTTGTTGAAAACCCATATATCCTAACACAAAATCAACAATCTCCCTTTTCATGTTGTCCCACCAAAAATGTTCCTTCAAATCTTTATATAGTTTGGTGCTCCTAGGGTGTATAGTGAAATTAGAGTTGTGAGCATTATCCAACATTTCCCTTTTTAGATCATGTATGTTAGGAACACAAATTCTCTTGCCAAATTTTACAATTTCATTTTTCATATATGATGACACTCAATCTCCCATCATTCACATATTTAATTTTTTTTGAAACTCCCCATCATTTGTTTGAGTACTCTTTATATATCTAGTAAAAATGGTTTGGAAAAAATGTGAAAAATTAATGATGTTTCACCATCCATGGTTGTTCCCATATACATCATTACTATATCCATGAAAATAATATACCTTTCAACTCTCATCTTGTTCAAAACACCAGGATTATTTCTTCTCAAAGCATATGGCACATTATTTTCCTTCCCAGGGTGATAGTTTATTATGCAGTCATAATCCATGAGTATTTCAAGACGTCGTCTTTGCCTCATTTTGAGTTATTTCTGTGAGAAAATATCCATCAAACTCTTTGATCAGTATAAATCTCACATTTTTCACCATAGATATAGTGTCTACATATTTTTATTGAAAATATTACAGCTGCTAACTCGAGATCATGAGTAAGATAGTTTTTCTAATGAATTTTTAGTTGTCGTGACGTATAGGCAAAAACTTTATCATTATACATAAGGACACAACCAAGTACTTTTTTGAATCATCCCTATAAATAAAAAACCCATCATTCCCCAATAGTCGATTCAATATAAGGGAATTAAATAATCTTTTATACAGTTCTTCAAAACATTCTTCACACACTTTTGTCGAAAAAAATTTAACCCCATTACGTGTGAGATTTGTTAATGGGTCAGCCAAACTGGAAAAATTCTAGACAAAACGTCGATAATAACCTACTAAACCAATAAAACTACATACCTCAATTATACTCATTAGTGTTTTACATTCAGGGATTAACATGGTATTGAAATGATCAATAGATATTACATCCTTAATGACAATATTTCCACAAAAATAAATCTCTTGAAGCTAGAATTCACCTTTGAAAATCTTCCCATATAATTCATTTTTTATAAGGGTTTTCATAATGGTTTGCATGTGATATTCATGTTATTCATAGATATTTTAGTATACCATAATATAATCAATAAATATCACTAAAAAGTCATCATGATATACCAGGAAGACTATATTCATTATATCCGTGAAGAAAGAGTGTACACTAGTCAATACAAAAGGAATTACTGTAAACTCATAATACCCGTACTAGGTTCAAAATGTTGTTTTCAGAATGTCTTCTTTTTACACACACAACTGATGATATCCAGATCGAAGTTCAATCTTTGAAATGTATTGATCACCATGAAGTTGTTCAAATAAATCATCAAAGTACGCTATGGGATACTTGTTCATTATTTTTATATCATTGATCTCTATGTAGTTAGTGCACAACTTCATAGACCCATAATTTGTCTTTATAAAAATGACAAGGGATCCCAATTGAAAAACACAAGGGAGTATAAATATTTTATTACTCAGTTCCACTATTTGTTTATTTAGTTACACTAATTTTGCAGTGGCAATTCTATAAGGGGTATTTGATATGGGCCTTGAACATGGAATTAAATCAATGGAAAACTCAATTTCTCATTTTGGAGGATGTCCAGGTAAATCCGTTGTAAACACATTAAAATATTCTTGCACAATAGGTATATCCTCTATTTGAACATTATTTTCCTCTCTCATAGTTATTTCATTCTCTTCCACCCCAATAATTTATTTTAGTATAGCTATTGGGGGAGGATCTAGATAAGAATTAGGTGGTGAAATTTCTACTCTAAGGATAAGGGACTCCTTATCATCACCAAAAATTGTAACCTCCAACTTCTTATAATAATTTTTCGTATCATGGTCTAAAATCCAATACTTTAGGTGGATTATACCAAATTTAATCAGGGGTATGAAAATGATATCAGTAGATAAAGAACATTTATATTCCATAATTGGAACTGATTCAAAAATCATTATTGCGATGATACTTCCCTTATGTGTTTTGACTGAAAAATCTCATGTTATGTCAAATTGAAAATATCTAATTCTCTTAGAAAACTGGGAAGATATGATGCAATTCGATGATCCATAATCAAATAAAGCATTATCTAAACTTGAGGAAACTATTAAATTGCGTGGCACCATATCTTTTGAAGCATCAACCTCATCAGTAGAGACGGTACAAGTATGTCCTAGTTACCTTGTCCTTTTCTGAGGTAAGTTCCCTTGGATAATAATAAATTCATTTTCATAATTTAACTTCTCTCTATAATTATATAATTCAACATTGATGTCCTATTTCATTCCCTTGCAATCATGAGCATGGTGGCCTTTTTCACCACACTTGTAATAGACTCCCATTCCCTTTAAGAAATTACCAGGGTGTTTCTTCTCACATTTACCATAGGTTGGATATTCAAATTTAACCTTCTTCACTTTATTTCCATTTCCAGAGTGTTTAAAATATCTATTTTTTCCTCCTTTTCTTTAAAGACATAATACTTAGAGAATTCATTTTTTGTCTTGATAACACAAGAGAATTTATATTCATATGATGAGAATTATTGTGAAACTAATGCTCCATAGAGAAATGGTTTTAACCCATCAATTAATTGATCAATATTACTCATTTTTTAATGTGTATAATATACTGCATGCCTTACTAACCTTGTAATGTTAGCCTCATACCATGCAATATTCTCATTCTGTTTTTTCCTCAGACTCAGAAATTGCCTTTACATATCAGCTTGATGGTCACGAGAAAATTATTTTTCTATGAAAATCTCTTTAAAATCCATCCATTACATGTTCGATACTTCTTCATATTCCATTTTATATTGGATTAATGACCACCATTGATCTGTATCTCCCATGAGGCAATAAACTACCATGAAAACAGTTTCCCTTTCACTACACCCCAAAGCATGAAATATTTTATGTAAGGAATTTAGCCATTTCTCAACTACTAATGGATTTGTACTCCCATTTAATGTTGGTGGGTGTTGCCTCATGAAGTGTTCTAACATTTATCCTCCATGTTGTGAATCAGGGTGCTTCATACGGGTAAGGTTATTATTCATAACCTAAGTGAGTTGTCCCAGTATGGTGATAAGATAATCAACCCCAGTTGCATCACCATATCCACTATAATTATCATGGGTAACAGTGAAACCCAAACATGGATTACATGGGTTGATAGAGTTTCAATTCATTCCACTAGATGCTATTTCTAAACAATGGTGTACCATATATTAGTTTATGAATCACAATATATAATTCCAAAAATGTAAAATAGTTAAAATAAATTGGATAGTTTATGGATATAATGCATAATCATAAAAAAAATTCTATAACTAATTATATACTCATAATTCATTTATAATGGGTTTTAAGGAAAATGATAATTATCCTAATTATATCCCCTGGGAGTTTCGTAACCAAGAGTGCAGTCAGGCCCATTGTCGTGCACCAGTTCCCATTCGAGTCTATCTCAAAGTGGTGTTTTCAACTATTACCTCATGATACATCTATTCTAGAGCCGCCTCTACCTACTCGTATTTAGACAGAGATGTATTGTAGGAAAAACACAGAAAATATCTACATTACCATAATTCTAGGAAGTTCTTTTATACTAATCCTCAAAGACTATCGTAGCGTAATGTTTTCTAATGATAGTTTTTATAAATCGAGCATCCATGGTTTGTACTAAATTCCTCGAATACCAGTTGTAATTCTCTGACCCAGGTTACCCATAGCCAATGGATTATTACATAAAATTGGCATGATATAAGGAATAATGTTTCGAAAGACAGATCAGTTTAGTATCCTTGGAAGTACTAGATACATTCATATGTTTTAGGTAACATCAAGAAATAAAAACATTAACAACATTTTGTCCCATTTTTAACAGACGTTCATCCTTATCTGATCCTTGAAGGTAAACCATAAAATACTTCTTCACATCATTGGAAAAATAAAGCATAGAAAGGTTTGAGCTCAGATGCTCAGTAATGATAACAATATAGAGGATACGTTCATAAATAAGCATAAACATTTCAGGCAATGTATAAGACTAAAACAATATCCTTTTAAACATAAACTTCAGAATAATATAGAAATGATAAAATCAAATAATTCCATTTACATAAGCACATGGATATTCTACTTGTCGATTAATCACATGAAATATCAATATCCACTTTCATAATGATGGAATGCATAATGTCACAATTCATAACAACATAGTCAAGGCTTTGTTCCAAGACTACAAATATGATTTTTCAAGGCATTGTGCCAAGACACATGTTTTTTCTCATGATACACACCAAGGCATTGATGAGCTATAGTGGGCTCCACCGTCACTTACTAAGTCCAATGCATCGCTCACATGTAATGGATTAAACATAACATAATAATTTGTATTAAAACTAGCATATTAAATGTCAATACATTATCTATAATCCATGAATGGTGTAAAAATAACACATTCATAGTAAAACATTTCACAAAACCTTCAATACAATACAGAAGTTTTGTATCATAATAAATCAACTTCAAACAATCTTAAGATCCATCAAAGATGTTGACATAGAAGAAATCAAGACTTTTCTAGAGAAATATATAATTATATTTTGAAATCATTTTAATGTCATATAATTATAAAAGAGAATATTTATTTTGAAAATATTCTTATAAGCTTGTATGGGATGCTTAGATGATGATATAACAGCAGAATATATTCACACCCACTGTATAAGTTAAAAAAAGACATTCTTGCCTTAATTTTTCCAAAAAGCACATAAATTACATTGTTTTGAAAGCAATAGAAGGTTTCCTTTCAAAACATATATAGTCAAATAAGGGTATAAATGAATTTACCCCAATGTACAGTAAATTTTAAAAATATTTTGAATTAAATATTTAAGAAAACCATTGATGTGTATGACAAATAAGTCCTAATAGATACTTATGTAAAAACAACTTCGGATAATAAAGAGATTGTAAAATTAACCATACCATATAATTTTCCTTAGTGGTTGGTTTTAAAACCTCATTTATAATAGTTAAAAAATTGTTATTATATTTTACAATAATTATATATAGAAATTCCATATCATATATGATCCTCTATATTGGTTTGTTAACAATATTTATGTAGTATCCTCATTTAGGGTGTTAACTGATTAGTTTTCCTTTATATACATGGTTATGTAATACATGTTTTTTTGTGGATAGGATGTATATTATTCATATCCAGAATGGTATTATGTTCTTAAAAATTATTTATAATCATAAAATGAAAATTATTCTTTAATCGTTTTGATGGGAAATGAATCGCATCGCGTTCGTGGTGACGGTAATTTGTACGTACGCACAAGAGACAATATCATTATATTGATAGTAAAATAATATGTAATTTGATGGTATATCATATATAAAAAATCATTAAATGTTATAATTATTATTTAAATATGTTATACTCATTATTATACACATCCAAATAATGATTTGTTTGAATAACAAACTACACCACTACGTGGAGACGGTAAGTCATATATACGCACGTTTGGTGACATTGTCATTCATATGATAGATAAAATAATGAATATTGTGGTAGAATATTTATAATAACATCACAATATATATAAGATACTGGATTTATATTTTTTAATGGAAACAACAAAGAATGGGGAAGTGGATGAAGAAATGAACTTGAAAGAGGTGATGAAATATTTACCACTTCTTTGGGTTCTTCCTTTTGATTTGATCAAAAGGGATGCCTAGGTTGGATTTCTGACCAAATTTATGCCCTTATGATGAAGTTAAGAATTTTGGGAGCGTATTTGGGTAGAGTTTGGTCTAGAAAAATGGATTTGGAGGTGTGATATTAAATGAAGGGGAAGTACCCTTTCATAAGATAGGTGAGGGTCACATTAGGAAAAACATGAAATATTATTTTATAATAAACTAATTTTCGGTTTCTAACAGCTCAAAAATTATTTATATCAAGGAAAAGGTGATTATGGGGCCAAAAACTTTTAATAAATAGGTTTTATACATGTTTGGGTCACCATATTAACCTTATCTTTTATATCTAACTCGTAGTTTAATAATTTAACGTTTACAATGTATTCTGGTATTATTTTAATAATTGGTTAATAAACATACTATAAAATGCCAAGACAACCTAATGGGGTTCATTAATGATATAACTATCATTATATAAGTTCTTTGGCCGAACCTTATATTTTTAGTACTTTTATATTACTTAATAATATAATATATGTTTAAAAAACCCATTTATGTCAATTTTGACACTATTTAGTATTTGGTTTTTGTGAAAGTCATAACAAGTTTATTACGTTGAAAAAAATAAATTTAATCAACCCTAACATGTGTTATTTACTTATAAAAATATTTTATGTCATAAAAACATTAAAATTATATTTCATTTGACATTTATAATACCATTTATTTGATTATTTCATTAATAAGGTAATTATTACATCATCCTTATGTCATACATAAATTTAATGATATAATATATATATATTTTAAATAAAATAACATTGTGTAGGTAAATTTTTTATCTTTATAATGAGTATTTATAGTCTATATTATAACATATATAACTCTATTTAAAAATTGTTTTTACTAAAAGATATACGTTTATTTCATTTTTGGCTTTAAATTAAATTAATTAAAGTGTCATTATCACACTCATGTGGCTCAATAGTCTCACAACATCGATCTAAGAAAGTCTATAGTCACATATTTATAAAAAACTATTAATATGACACATGTTAGAATAATTTAACTTTATTATAATATTATTTTCTACCCTTATTTACTTGATTTACCCTTTAACACGGTAAATAAAATATTTATCGAAATAATTATTCATAATGTCTAAATATAAAAGAAACCTATTTACACAAGTTAGAACTCATGATTAAAAATATGGAATATATTTATCCAAATTCAAAACACAAAATTTGCAAAAATTAATTTAAAATCAAACCTCGTTGTCAAAACCAAAAAACGTTTTTTTAAGAAATAATAACTAACCAAATATTGACACTTGTTTATGTCTAGTTTAAATGTTAAATTGCATACAATGACCTAAATTTTATTTAATGATTACAATATAATCTATTGATTCTTTTAAACCACTAAAATATAAAATTTAACACTATAAATTATTTTGACTAAAAAAGTTGTATTTAATTAAAATTTAGTATTTTTCACTATTCATAAAAAATTTGATATTTTCAGAAAAGTACCAAAAATTCACCTGAAGATAATTTTGATATTTCAAATTCAAAAATGAAGTCTATTTTTAAAATAAAATTATAAAATTTCAAAAATTTGTTATTACTATTTATAATGGATAGTTTGATTGGTCGTGGTGTGTTAAAACTCCATGTTGCTGACAAAGCAAACTACTGAATTATTCAAAGGGAAATGTACCGTGGAAGCATGAGCTGTTAAACATTGTTGGAAATTTATTTATAATACATCAATGGGAAAATAAAAAAATTGTTGTTTCAATTCAATCCTTTCAATAATATCAATGGTACCACTCACCTCACATATAAAATTCCACTCCATTTCATCTCCTATATAGATCATCATCATATTTTTTGATTTTTTTTAAAAACGTCAAAACTTACATATACTCATCTAGAATGATTATATTTCATAGAAATTGAATTTAGTATGAATTTTGGTATATATACAAAGGTGATTAACCTTAAAATAGATAGCTTTATTCAATGATATTTTTTTATTTTATTTCATCCACAACCTCATTAAAAAATTAATAAACCCTGATAAAATAAATTCATAATTATATTAAATATACTGATTTGTTTTTATGTTAAATATATAACATATAAAAAACCTTAATTCTATCATCTGTGTTAAAAATCATTGCCTAAGTGTATGGCATATTAACTCTTTCAAAATTGATGTCATTCATTTTTTCTTTGCTACCTATCATGATTAGGTTTGATGATATATATATAACATATATATAATATTTTTTTAACATAATTACACCTATGGGTTAATTATATAATTTATAATTTATTACATTCCATTCCATAGGGGATATGATTACATCGCTTGTCTGTGATAAATATTACTACATCAAGAAGCGATATGATTAGCATTCCACCAACTCGTTACATGGAATGTAATAAGGGTAAATTTAATTAATATATGTTTTATAAATGAAATAAATATGATATTTATAAGTCCCCAGGCTTAAACCTTTCTTAATCTGGAGTTATTACAAGATTACACATTGAGGATCTTTTCAGGTTTAGAATTTTAGAGAATTAGATCATAAAACATACATTACATTCCACATTTAAACAATGTGGTTACATAAAAGATAGTATTCATTTTTTCCCATCAATGGAAACATATTTAAAATAAAACATGGATTATTTCATTACACTTCCTTGACACTATCATCATATCATGTACATTTCCCTTGACCTGTGAAAAACATTTCAAAAAACTTGGGATGAGCATAAAAAGCTCTATAAGGGTTATAAAAATATGGAAAGGAAACCTGAGATCATATGTACATAATAATGAAATACTACTTTACCATTAAAACATAGGCACTTTAAAATACCTCATAAAATCATGAATAAATCATAGAAATCATAAGACATAAAATGTAACTTGAGGCATTCATAACATTCTTACGTAGGGAGTAACCCTCTTGGTTACGTTTGGAATACCCACCACAGTATATTCCCTAAATCTCTTCGGAGAAATCTTAACGTTTCACTCCTCCGCATTACCCAATGCATTGGAGATCTATATCGGGCTCACCCGCCCTTAGTTTATCACAGAACCACGTGTCTTCATAACAATGCCCAATAACCATAACATAATCGTATCACATAAAACATGCATAAAGGAAACATAACATTTCCACATTTCAATCACAAGATATCAATAAAACACATTGATATAAAAACCTTATGAAAACTATTTTCAATACCAAAATAAAAGAAAATTAAAACATGGGATTTATTTTTCTTTTAAAAAGAATTTATGGCTTTTAGAGGAAGCTGAAACTCAAAAAATGGTCATGGCGGAGGAGAAGTCATTGTCACTGTATACGTATAAAAAAACATTCCCTTTTGTTGTTTTGTAAAATTATTCGTATAAAAAAGATTCCTTTTGGATAAACTTAAAAGTCAAAGGGTTTTACACATCGTATAAAAGAAAGTTGTTTATAAAACAAAATATGTCTCAATGAATGGAGATTGAGACGAAGTCCCTTACAAAGACTATATCCTTGGTTTAAGGATAAATCAATTACATAATTATGTGTGACAAACGAATACACCAAATACAAAAGGATATTAAGTGTAAAAAAATAAGAGGTTATTCACACATATTCATAGAACAACATATTCAAAGAGTACAAGCTTATCCCAAAGAATCAAAATTGGGTTAAGAAGTTCCCTTGCAATGATTTGACAGCCTAACGGTGTCACTACAAAATTCAGAAAATGAGTTGATGAGAGATAAAAAGGGTGTCTCATCACTTGCACATAAAATTTAAATCACTAAGGATATAGAATAACATATCCCAACATAATGTTATGTGAATTAAAATACATAACAAAATAAGTCTTTTAAAAAGAGGAGGGTGAAAGGTTCCCTTACCGACATGGGTATCTTTCGAAACATACACCCCGTGAATGAAGGACTATAAAACATTGATGTAAATAATCATAAATGAAATTATATTATAAAATGAGTAAAATAATGGTCAGTACATAAACCACTCAATGGAAATTGTGGCAAATGTACCATAAATCTCACGGGAATAAAAGTGAGATGAAAAATCCCTTAAGAAAACTCGGCAGCCTAACGGCGCCACTTAAAACTTCCAAAAATGGATTGATGATATCAAATAGGGTCTCTCATAATATTAGAATAAAATATAAAGAGGAATATAAAAGAAAATCCCCCATCATAACAAAGAGGAGCTTAAAAGAAGTGATATAAAGGAGAGTACTTAAAAAAAGAAAGAGAGAGGTTAGATCTCTTATGAAAATTCGGCAACCTAACGGCGCCACTCAAAACATCCCAAATGGGTTGATGAGAGAGAATGGGGTCTCTCATCATATGAACATAAAAATTAAAGTAAGAGTAATATAAAATAACATCCCAATCACTATAAATATGAACTTAAAAGGAATGACATAAAAGAGTGTACTTAAAAAGAAAGAGAGGAGTAGGATCCCTTACCTCAAGTCCAACTTGTCTTGTTCGTTTCTTTATATTTCTGAATAATAAACTTTGGTCAATTTATAATTGCATAAGGACCTACTTTAAAGATTATTATTCAGTTCATATCACATATTATAATGTTATAATAATTGTTTAATAATGTTAGTTCATATCGGACGTTTTTGCTGATGTTTGGTACATGATTCAAAAATTTACTTATTTGAAAAAAATGATTGTCCATGTAGTTATAAGTAAATAATTTACAGAATAGAATTAATGATTAAAATATCATATATATTTAGTAAATATTCATTTTATACTATTCCATATCATTTTGAGATAAAAACGAAAAGCACCGTTCATTGAGACGGTAGGCCGTACATACGCATGAACGCTACTTTCATTTTTTCTTTGTCATATTAACTGAATTAAAAATAAATGATATAAATATATATATATTATTATTCCAGTATAATATATATGTTATATATATCACATATGTTCATTAATTTCATTCTTTATATGTTCCATGTATTGTATGTACGAGTCACATCACTTGAGGGGGCGGTAGTCCACACTTCCTCATATGAAATTATCGCATTTACACAACAAGAAAAGAATAAAGGTATGGTTTAAATATAAAATACAGAAGTATATAGTAAACATAAATACCATATATATCATTTATAAAATACTGTGACATCATAATGGCTACCTTTAAAGGTGTTAAAAAAATATTGAACAATCATCGTTTCGTGAGGCAGAAAATCGCCAACCACAGAAACAGTATGTTATTTAACCATTAGACGAAGGTGTTTGTAAGTGTAGCTCGAATCCTTCTTATAACAACATACTATTATATTTATTTTAATGTATTTTTCACAAAAGAAATGAATAAAAAAGTTTAGGGGATTGGAGAAGAAAAATAATACAAAAGGACACAAGTGAAGATATTACCTTAAAATCAGGTAACTCCCTTTGGTTTGAGCTCAAAGGCTTCCTTGGGACGCCTTATTCCCAAAGTGAGGCTTCAAGGAGTTAGAGAGGGATGTGGAGAGACAAATTGGGCAGGTTTTGGCCCAGCCAAAGGCTTTGGAAGTATGGGTAAGGAGGTAGAGGTGGGGGGCCTTTTATAAGAGTTGAGGAGGGGCACCCTTGGAAAGTAAAGAAATGTTACTTTATTTTAGAATGAGTTTCGGATTTTAATGGTCCCAAATTGATGTGTTTCGAGGTTATGGTGATAAGGGTTCGAAATACACTCATCCAATAGGTTATGGACATTTTTAGGACTTAGAGTTTACATTATCATTCCATTTTATTTAAATCGTTAAATAATGAGGTCATTGTTGCATCATCATGATGTCATAAATACTTTAATTTATTTAATGTCTAAAAATTATAAAAAAAATACTATGATGTAGGAAATATTTTTATATTTCCATTTATTATTTATAGTCAAAATTCGGACTTTTATAACCCCATGTAAAAATTGTTTTAGTAAAACATCTCATGTTTGTGTCATTTTTACATTAACATTAAATAAAAAGGTATTTATGTCATTTTCCAACCAAAGTGGCTCAATGGGGTCCCCAAGTTGACCCATGGATTTTCTTGGTCGTCCATGATGCATCCAATGAGGATATGACATGTGTCTAGGTCATTTCATTTTATTAAAACATTATTCTTACCTTAAACTACACCAATTACCTCTAATCGCGATTAAAAACTTAATAAGTTACTATTCACCAAAAAACTTTTTTAATCCCATTGAACCACATTTTACTTCTTAATGACAACAATGTATGTCATATTTTTGAAATTCAAAACACAAAGATGGAAAAATTTCATTTAAACGGAAAATCAGTTTTTTATAAGTACCACTTAGTGGTTTCACTATTCATCAAAAATTGATGTTTTTTAGAAAATTACCAAAAATTCACCCTAAGCTATATTTGATATTCTGAATTCAAAAATGATGTCTATTTTAAAAAATTCAAAACATATAAGTTTTATTAATTAATTTAATAATTAATTTCCGCTGTCAAAACAAATAGGGTGTTTTTATGAAACAAAATGTATCAATAGATTGACACTAATTTAAGTCCGATATCAATGTGAAATTAATTCGAATGACCAATATTTGATTAAATGGTAAAAATATATTCTAATTTAACTTTAAAACAAATTCAAAAGATAATCTTATCATATAAATAAATTAGATTAAAAAGAGGTTTTGAATTAAAATACAACATATTTCACTATTCATTAAAAATTGAACTTTTTCGGAAAAATACCAAAAATTTACACAAAGTAAATTTTGATGTCCCGATTATAAAGAAGAATTTTATTTTTTCAAATATAACACAAAAAAGTGTCAAAAAGTGGATTTAAAAGAGGTTCGCCATCAAAAGGCGGTTAATCGACCTTTTAAATAATATTAGAATGTTTACGCAGAAAATTGGATTCATTTCCATTTTTAATCCTGTAACATTTATTGTAAAAAGTAAAAATATTTGACAAACATATATAATCATTTTTCGTTAGTTCTGTTCATTCCCTCCATTACAACAGCTATGCATTAACTACTATTTAAAATAATATTATTTTATTATTCGAGTGCAACGTACGATTCCCAAGAAACTTGTTGTTGCGTGGTGGGTATGCCATCGAGCATAGCATCCCCTTTAAAGTAATTTTAATATTTTATTCAAAAATATAGATAAATATAAAAATGTCATATTCGTTTTTTACCTGGGGTGTTACATCCTTCCCCCCTTTTGGGAATTGCGTCCTCGCAATTCTAAAATTGAGCTTGGAAACATCCTTGAAAGTCCCACATCGGAACAAGAGTCGGTAAAAAAATCACTTTAAAATAAAGAAATATAAGTACAGAGGTCACCCGTGTTAATCCATACTAGGATTCCATGTATGAGAATATGGATATGGAGGGGAAAACAAAGGGTCATGTTCTGATAGAGAGTGATAGAAAACATGTTTAGGAGAAAGTTAACCACAAGAAAATCACAAACTTGTGATGGGTTAAACGTTATTCGATTCCCCAGTAGGAAAATTTAACAGACAAAATTTCTGTTTTGAGTTACTCTTCATTAAGGAATTTATTTTTGAGCTTAACTAAATCATAATTAAACATACTTACCTGTCACGTAGACTTTAAACTTTTACTAGATTCCTTAATCAAACTCATATTTTCTCCAAAAGACGAGTATTTTGGAAGACTTGTTCGCATTAAGAGTACTATAATCAACTTCTTGAGAATCACCTAATCCACAAAAGAGAACTATATACCTCCCATAGCTTTATACCTTAACCAAAACCAAAACCAACAAGGTTAGTACAAGATCAGATAGTTCAGAAAAGGTTAACCCTTTATAAAAAGAAAATATATTCTTAATCTCAAAAATTTGTCCAACAAAACCCAAAGTTCAATGAGGACCATTCGATAAACAATTTGTCCATAAAATTCATCAAAGTAAACCAAACTAAGATTGAAACCCAAATATTCGAAGGATTTAGTCACATTGTCTTCCAAGTTAAATCGTAACATTTATCTCCAAACAACATCAGTTGCTCATAAAGTCTCATATTGAAAAGTAATTAACCCAATCACATATCCTCGATGATAGGTTAATAATTTCCATAGATAACCCAAAATAAACTTACTCTTGATTCCTAAAATCATATAACTAAAAATAATTAGTCAAACTATCCAGGGACTTCACGCAGTCCAGTGGTAGGCGATAAATACCAGATGCACTTTGGTTGTGGGTTTGATTCCCATAGCTTTGTCTGGCGCGACGGGTTGTCACATGGTCTGTGTGTTGTCCTTTTTCCAAAACTACATAATTCTCAAATCATTCCCCAAAAAGAGATAAAATCATCAAAAGTAACCATAACATAATTTAAACTTAATTTTATCTCATTCCTTTTACTTCCATCATATCATATAGTAACCCATAATTACCTCAAAAGTAAGGATCATATAAATTCAAATGGGTCTTTATAAATATGTCCAAAAAAGAACAGATAACTATTCCTTGAATAAAATTTTCATATATTAAACATCAGGGTTACACATACTATAAAAAGACTTCTAATGTAACCCCATCATCAGAAGATAATTAATACTCTTAATAATTTCACCATAACTCTTGAAGCCCTTATATGTTGACTTCTTACTCATTCAAAATTCTTCACGATCTATTAACCATTCCTTTCCATCTTATTCTGAAATACTTCTTTCCAACAAAAAAATCATGAATCATATCCTAAGATTCCAAAATGGGAAAACAAAATTTATGAAATAATCTATACCTTTGAATGATCATTGTCAGTTTCTTCATCCTCAATCGGAATGGCATTAGGTATTGGTAAACAGATATTTGTACGATCTTGGTGATCCCATTCATGAAACTTCTTCATAGGAAATGTGTTTGCATAATGACTATGCACACCACATTTAAAACATTCGATTGATCCCTCAGAAAGAACATCTTTCCCTTTCCTCGAGTCAACTGGATGCTTCCTTTTTCCATGGAAGGTTCTTGCTTTATGACCTTCATTTCCACATATATAGCATATTTTTGTCCCTTTGAAACTTTTTCCTAGGTGTTTCTTTCCTCATATTTGACACATAGGTTTTTGAACACACTTACCTTTATGATTATTAACGGTAGTTCCGTAGGGATTTGTTTCATGAATATATGATGCCTTAGAGAAATGACCAAGGTTTAGGTAATCAATCATGATTCCAAATAGTTGGTTGAGGATAAACACAAGAGTTCTCATTGCAGCTCCCATATCATTCAGTTGCTTTCTCAAAAAACTGTCAATGTTTCCTTCATATCCACTGTTACTTTGGTGCCTGCTAGATCCATCCATTTACTAAAACCAAAAAGGTCAGTGTGTGTATATCAAAAAAACCATCATGTACTAATGAGGAAGATAAACAATAAGATATAATTACTCATTCACTTTATCTAAAACGAGGACTCTTTATGAAATCTTAACCATTATGGTAATGTCACTTATGCTTAAAGAGTACCATAACCTCTAAAGTTATCTAAAACTCCCTTTGATACCAACTATAAGGCCCCAGCCTTAAACCTTAATTAATCTTGAGTTATTACAAGATTACACATGGAGGATCTTTTCAGGTTTAGAGTTGTAGAGAATTAGATCATAAAACTTACATTACATTCCACATTTAAACAAATTGGTTACATAAAAGATAGTATTCATTTTTTTCCCATCAATGGAAACATATTTAAAATAAAACATTGATTCTTTCATGACACTTCATTGACACTATCATCATATCATGTACCTTTCCCTTGACCTGTGGAAAACATTTCAAAAAACTTGGGATGAGCATAAAAATCTCACTAAGGGTTATAAAAATATAGAAAGGAAACATGAGTTCATATGTACATAAGAATGAAATCATAATTTACCCAAAAAACATAGGCACTATAACATATCTCATCAAATCATGAATAAATCATAGAAATCATAAGACATAAAAGGTAACTTGACGCATTCATAACATTCTTACGTAGGGAGTAACCCTCTTGGTTACGTTTGGAATACCCACCACAGTATATTCCCTAAATCTCTTCAGAGAAACCTTAAAGTTTCACTCCTTCGTGTTACCCAATGCATTGGAGAGCTATATCGGGCTCACCCGCCCTTAGTTTATCATGGAACTACTGATCTTCATAACAATGCCCAAGAACCATAACATAATCGTATCACATAAAACATGCATAAAGGAAACATAACATTTCCACATTTCAATCACAACATATCAATAAAACACATTGATATAAAAACCTTATGAAAACCATTTTCAATACCAAAATAATAGAAAAGTAAAACATGGGATTTATTTTTCTTTTAAAAAGAAGGTATGGATTTTATAGGAAGCTGAAACTCAAATAATGGTCATGGCAGTGGAGAAGTCATTGTTTCCATATACGCATGACAAAAACATTCCCTTTTTTCGTTTTGTAAAATGCTTCGTATAACAACGATTCCTTTTTGATAAACGTAAAAGTAAAAGGGGTTTATACACCATATAAAAGAAAGTTGTGTATAAAACAAAATATGCCTCAATGAATGGAGATTGAGACGAAGTCCTTTACAAAGACGATATCCTGGGTTTAAGGATAAATCAATTACATAATTATGTGTGAAAAACAAATACACCAAATATAAATGGATATTAAGTGTAAAAAAAATCAGAAGTTATTCACACATATTCATAGAACGACATATTCAAGGAGTACAAGCTTATCCCAAAGAATCAAAATTGGGTTAAGAAGTTCCCTTGCAATGATATGACAGCCTAACGACGTCACTACAAAATTTAGAAAATGAGTTGATGAGAGATAAAAATGGTATCTCATCACTTTCACATAAAATTTAAATCACTAAGGTTATAGAATAACATATCCCAACATATTGTTATGTGAATTAAAAGACATAACAAAAGAAGTCTTTTAAAAAGAAGAGGGTGAAAGGTTCCCTTACCGACATGGGTATCTTTCGAAACATACACCCCGTGAAAGAAGAACAATACAACATTGATGTAAATACTCATAAATGAATGTATATTACACAATGAGTAAAATAATGGTCAGTACATACACCACTCATAGGAAATTGTGGCAAATGTAGCATAAATCTCACGGGAATAAAAGTGAGATGAAAAATCCCTTACGAAAACTCGGCAGCCTAACAGCGCCACGTAAAACTTCCAAAAATGGATTCATGAGATCAAATAGGGACTCTCATCATATTAAAATAAAATAGAAAGAGGAATATAAAAGAACATCTCACATCATAACAAATAGGAGCTTAAAATAAGTGACATAAAGGAGAGTACTTAAAAAAGAAAGAGAGAGGTTAGATCTCTTACGAAAATTCGGCAGCCTAACGACGCTACTCAAAACATCCCAAATGGATTGATGAGAGAGAATAGGGTCTCTCATCATATTAAAATAAAAATTACAGTAAGAGTAATATTAAAGAACATCCCAATCACATTAATTATGAGCTTAAAATTAATGACATAAAAGAGTGTACTTAAAAAGAAAGAGAGGTGTAGGATCCCTTACCTCAAGTCCAACTTGTCTTGTTCGTTTCTTTATATTCCTGAATAATAAACTTTGGTCAATTTATAATTGCCTAAGGACCTCAATTGAAGATTATTATTCAGTTCATATCACATATTATAATGTTATAATAATTGTTTAATAATGTTATTTCATATCATACATTTTTGCCGATGTTTGGTACATGAGTCAAAAATGAACTTGTTTGAAAAAAATGATTGTCCAGGTAGTTATAAGTAAATAATTTTCAGAATAGTAATAATGATTAAAATATCATATATATCCAGAACATATTCATTTTATACTATTCCATATCATTTTGAGATAAAAACGAAAAGCACTGTTCATGGAGATGGTAGGCCGTACGTACGCATGAACGCTACTTTCATTTTTTCATTGCCATATTAACGGAATTAAAAATAAATGATATATATATAATTATATTATAATTCCAGTATAATATATATGTTATATAGGTCACATATGTTCATTAATTTCATTATTTATACGTTCCATGTATTGTATGTACGAGTCACATCACTTGAGGGGGTGGTAGTCCACACTTCCTCATATTAAATTATCACATTTACACAACATGAAAAGAATAAAATTATGGTTTAAATATAAAATACAAAAGCATATAGTAAACATAAATACCATATATATCATATATAAAATACAGTTTTAACACCCCGAGCTTCCACGATATGCTTCTTATTCAATAATGCAATAGCTTGAATTGTACGCAACTTCGAGTTCTAAAACACCGCGACTAATCAAAGTAGCCGTTATGAATAGTAATAACCACTTTTTAAAATTATAGAAGTTTTATATTTAAAAATGGACTTCATTTTTGTATTCGTAATATCGAAATTATCCTAAGTTGAATTTTTTGTAACTTTCTGAGAACTTCCAATTTTTTTATGAATAGTGAAAAATACTTAAAACAACTTTTTTAATCAAAATAATTTACTGTGATAAATTATACTATTTAGTGGTTTTAAAATATAATTAGAATATATTTTTACCATTTTATCCAATGGTGGTCCTTAGAATTAATTTAACATTGATATTTGACATAAACAATTGCCAATCTTTTGATATAAATTGTTTCTTAAAAACACGCTATTTGTTGTGACAGCGTGAATTAATTATAAAATTAATTAATGAAACTTATATGTTTGTAATTTTTTAAAATAGACATCATTTTTGAATTCGGAATATCAATTATAGCTTAGGATGAAATATTGGCATTGTTCTGAAAAACATCAATTTTTGATGAATAGTGAAACCACTAAGTGGTAGTTAAATAACTGATTTTTCGTTTAAATGAAATATTACCACTTCTGTGATTTGATTTTCAAAAATCCGACATACATGGTTGTCATGAAGAAGTAAAATGTGGTTCAATGAGATTAAAATAATTTTGTGGTGAATAATAACTTTTAAGTTCTTAATCGCGATTAGAGGCAATTAGTGTAGTTTAAGGTACAAACAATGTTTTAATAATATGATATGAGCTTGACACTTGTCCTACTCCTATTGGATGAGTCATGGCCGACCAAGAAAAACCACGGGTCAACTTGGGGACCCCATGGAGCCACTTTGGTTGGAAAATGACATTAATATATATTTATTTAATGTTAAAATTAAATTGACACAAATATGAGTTGTTTTACTGAAACAGTTTTTAAGTGGGGTTACACAAGTCCAAATTTGATTATAAATATTAATTAGAAAGCTAAAACTATTTCCTACATCATAGTATTTTTTTTATAATTTTTAGACATTAAATAAATTAAATTATATATGACATCATGATGATGCAGCGATGAACTCATTATTTAACGATTTAAATAAAATGGGAAGATAATGCAAAATTCAAGGCATACACTTGTCCAAAGCCTATTGGATGAGGAGATTTAGAACCCTTATCACCTTATACTCGAATTATATAAGTGTGGGACCTCTAAAATCCGAAACTCATTTTATAATAAAGTGACTTTTCTTTACTTTCCAAGAGTGCCCCTCCTCTCCACTTATAAAAGGCCCCCACCTCTCCCATCTCATTTACACTTTCAAGCCATTTGGCTCGGCCAAACTCTGCCCAAATACTCTCCCAACTTCCCCCTATTACTCCTAGAAGCCTCACTTTGGGCATAAATCTTCCCAAGGAAGCCTTTGGCTCAAATCAAAAAGAGTTACCCGATTTTGAGGTAATGTCTTCTCTAATGTTGTTTTGTTTTATTTTTCTTCTCCAAACCCCTAAACTCTTTTTATTAATTTATTTTGTAACAACACCAGTATCCTAAATATTCTAGGATGTTTTTATAAGAATTATTCGAGATACACTTACACACGCCTACATCTAATGGTTAAAGAACATACGGTTTCTGTGGGTGGCGAATTTCTGCCTCACGAAACGATGATTGTACAACACTCATATAACACCTTCATAGGTGGCCATTAAGATGTAACTATTTTTATATATGATATATAATATGTTTATGTTTTACTTATGCTTCTGTATTTCTCATTTACGACATACTTTATGATTTCCATTATGGGTAAAATGCGATAATTTCATTTTAGGAAGTGCGGACTACCGCCACCTCAAAGTGATTTGAATCGTCAATGCCATATGTGGGATGTATAAAGGATGGAGTAAATGGTATTATACACTATGTTATAATGGAATTATATTATACATTAATATCATTATTATTTCGATCCATTAAATATGAAATTGAAATGAAAGTAGCGTTCATGCGTACGTACGGCTTACCGTCTCCATGAACGGTGCATTTCATTTCTTACCTCTAAATGTTACATAATATTATAAATGAATGTATATACTGGATATATAAGATATATATGACATCTAAATCATGAATATAATTCTGTAGATAATGGATATTCTACCACATAAACAACTTGTAAATATAAGAAGTTTATTGTTGACTCAAGTACCAAAGATCGACAAAACGACCATTATTAACTTAAATAATTACATAATGTTCATAACATTGTAATAAGTGATATAAAAAGGATAATGAAATTAAAAATGGTTCTTAATAAGGTATATATTAACTCCAGTTTATTATTTAGGAGGTTAATGAACGGTTGAGTCAAGTCAGACACGAGGTAAGGGAACTTCTTAACCCAATTTCTATTCTTTGGGTTAATCTCTTACTTTCAAATTATGTCATGATATTATTATGTCTTATCTTGTATTTTTACATTATTTATGTGTACTTATAGTGAATACACATTATAGATGTAATTTATTTAAAAAAAGTGATCTTTTTAAGGACTTCATCTCAATCGCCTTTCATTGAGGCATATTTGGTTTTATACACAACTTTCTTTTATACGGTGTATAAACCCCTTTGACTTTTACGTTTATTAAAAAGGAATATTTTTATACGAAGCGTTTTGCTAAACGACAAAAGGGAATGTTTTTCTTTCCATACTTATGCGGTGACAACGACTTCTCCGCCACCGTGACCATTATTTGAGTTTCGGCTTCCTCTACAAGCAATCATTTTTTTAATGAAAAATAAATACAAAGTTTTAACTTTATTTTATTTTGGTATTGAAAATGGTTTTGAAAGAGTTTTTATTATATCAATGTGTTGTATTGATATCATGTGATTGAAATGTGGAAATTTTATGTTTCCTTTATGCATGTTTTATGTGATACGATTATGTTATGGTTTATGATATGTTTAAACCTATTCATATGAGGAATGTATTGGACTTAATAAGTGACGGGTGGAGCCCGCTATAGCTCCTCGATGCATCGGTAGGTCTCATGAGACAACTAGACATGGAATTGGCCAAGGCCCTTTTCCAATTTGATTTATGGTTTTGGCCGAGGCCTTAATCATTTCAGACGTCTTGGCCGAGGCCTTGACAAAATGTTTCGGAATGTCTGGCATTATACATTCCCTCATTATGAAAGTGGTTATTGATATTGCATGTGATTATTAGACCAGTAGAATATCCATGTGAAGAAGTGAATGGCATTATCTCATTTTACTTTTTCCATATTATGTTTATGTTCAAGTTTAAAAGGATTTTGTTTTAGTTATACATTGCCTTAAATTTTTATGTTTATTTATGAAAGCTTCCGCAATATTGTTATCCTTACTGAGCATCTGAGCTCACCCCTTTCAATGTTTTAATATTTTCCAGGATGTGAAGAAGTATTTTATGAATGACCTACAGGGGTAGTCAGAAAGGGATATGAGGGTGGACTATGAAGACCATGTTATTGTAGTTTGTTTACTTTTTGATTTAATGAAAGACTTATGAATGTATCTAGTGTTTCCAAGGCTACTAAACTAATAGGTCTTTCGAGACTTGATCTTTTGTGATCATGCCAATGTTACGAAGTAATGCCCCGACTCTGGGTAGTTGGGGGCGGGGCGTTACAGTTGGTATCAGAGGCAGTTTAGTACTAACCTTGGAAGCTAGATTTAGATAATCTCTGATTAGAGCACATAGCCCAAAGATAGACTTTGAGGATTAGTATAGAAGAACTTCCTAGAATTTTGTTATTGTAGAGATTTTGTGAGTTTTCCGAGAAATACATCCCTGTCTAGATACGAGCAGGTAGATGCGGCTTTGGCACAGATGTACCTAGGGGTAAAACCTGAAAACACCGCTTTGAGCCAGACTCGAATGGGAACTGGTGCACGACAACGGGCCTTGCTGCACTCTTGGTTACGACACTCCCGGGGGATATGCTTAGGATAACTCTCATTTTCTTTACAAATCATTATGAAGGGTTTATGAGTATATACTTCCTCAAAGAAAACATTTTTATGATTATGGATTATATCCATAAATAGTTCAATTTATGTTAAGTATTTTACAAGTATGGAATTATGTATTTTGATTCATAAATTGATCTAGTTTATTCCATTGTTTAGAAATGGCGCCTAGTGGAAGAAATGGAAACCGTATCAATGAACGCACTCTATGTAGGGATTGCCCTCCTGCTCAAGATAATTATTGTGGAGCTGGAGATACAACTGGTGCTGATCAACTTATTACCATACTGGGATAACTCACTCAGGTTATGAATAATAACCTTACTCGTATGGAGCACCCTGATCCGCAACGTGGAGGATCAATGTTAGACCGCTTCATGAGGCAACAACCACCAACCTTCAATGGGAGAACAAATCCTATAGTAGCTGAGCAATGGATAAATTCCTTAGAGAAAATATTCCATGCCTTGGGGAGTAGTGAAAGAGAGAAGGTTGTCATGGCAGTTTACCGCCTCACTGGAGATGCCGATTAGTGGTGGTCGCTGATTCAAAACACAAAGGAAGATGATGACGTATCGAATATGGAATGGAGGGAGTTCAAAGAGATTTTCTTAGAAAAATACATTCTTCGTGACCATCGAGCAGATATGGAAAGACAATTTCTGAGTCTGAGGCAGAAGGAGGATGAGAATGTCGCAAAGTATGAGGCTAACTTTACAAGGTTTGCGAGGCATGCTTCCGATTATATATGTAACCCAAGGAGTAAGATTGATCGTTTCTTTGATGGGTTAAAACCATTTCTCCGTCGAGCTTTAGTATCACAATCCTTCTCATCATACGAAGATATTGTCTCGTGTTCTATCAAGACAGAAAAGGAATTATCTAAGTCTTATGACAACAAAGTAAAGTAAGAGAAGAAGAGAATGATGGAACAAGAGACAGATAAAGGGAAAAAGGGAAAGATGGATTTTCCATTATGTGATAATTGTGGGAAGAATCACCCTGGTACGTGCCTAAAAGGAATGGGAGTTTGTTATAAATATGGAGAAAAGGGTCACCAGGCTCGTGATTGAAAGGGAAAGAAAGAGGCTGTCAAAGTTGAATGCTACAATTGTAGGGAAATGGGGCATTATGCAAATGAATTTCCTAAGCGTCAAGGAAACTTACCTCAGAAAAGGCCAAGGGATCAAGGCCAATCTTATGCTGTGACTACAGTTGAAGCGGAATAATTAATGTATTAGTGATTTTGGACTCAAGGATTATATTCTGGTTATAAGAATAATGTGATATATATAAATATTGTACTGCAGTACTTTTTGATTAAGGTAATATGATTAAGGTAATCATATTTTTAGTATGTGATAATAAGAGAAACTTTTCTTTGTTTGGGGAATCTGATGTTACAATTGATTTTGAAATTAAGAGACCTTTTAGAGAAAGTCTGGACAGAGGTATTTTGAATAACTATAAAGGTTGGAGTGGATTAAGTTGATCTTTGGATAGTATTGTTTAAGGTTAAAAAATTTATGAAGATTATTTTTGGAATATTATGATACTATAGTTTTAGGAAAAGGACAACCTGCAGGGTGGGGCATAACCCGTCGCGTCGGACAAAGCTGCAGGAATCAAACCCACAACCATAGTGCGACATGCCTTTATTTCCTACCACTAGCCTACAGGAAGTCCCTGGTTATTAAAAAATAATTTTACTAATCTAAATGGTATGTGTTAACATTTGGAACCTTATACAATTAGGATAAATAGAATATTTTTGAGTTCCGTTACTATTTGGAGTAAAAGTTGGGTTTGTGGTAAAACTTTATTAACGAATGAAAGTATACATAAAAAGTATGTATATTCCCTTACGTTCTTAGTAAATCTCCTAAATAAATTCCTCAACATTATAAATGGTAACTTGAAACAAAAATGTTGTCGGTTAACTTTTCCAACTGGGGATTCAATGACCGTTTAACCAATCACAAGTTTGTGATTTTCTTGTAGTTAAACTTTCTCCTAATCCTTTTTTCTATAACTCTCCATCAGACCTTGATGGTTTGTTTCTCCTCCATATCCATATTTTCATAGAATCCTAGAGTGGGCTATATCGGGTGACCTTTGTAATTATCTTGCTTTCTTTTAATGTTATATATTTATTAACCTTATTTCCGATGTGGGTTTTCCACAAAGGTATTTTCTATTTTCAACCTTTTATTTACAAAGAAAAATTACAAATTGCGAGGATGCAATTTATTGAATGAGGGGAGAATGTAACACCCCGAGCTTCCACGATACGCTTCTTATTCAATAATGCAATAGCTTGCATTGTACGCAACTTCGAGTTCTAAAACACCGCGACTAATCAAAGTAGCCGTTATGAATAGTAATAATTTTTTTTTTAAAATTATAGAAGTTTTATATTTAAAAATGGACTTCATTTTTGTATTCGTAATATCGAAATTATCCTAAGTTGAATTTTTTGTAACTTTCTGAGAACTTCCAATTTTTTTATGAATAGTGAAAAATACTTAAAACAACTTTTTTAATCAAAATAATTTATTGTGATAAATTATAATATTTAGTGGTTTTAAAGTACAATTATAATATATTTTTACCATTTTATCTAATGGTGGTCATTAGAATTAATTTAACATTGAAATTGGACATAAACAATTGCCAATCTTTTGATATAAATTGTTTCTTAAAAACACGCTATTTGTTGTGAAAGCGGGAATTAATTATAAAATTAATTAATGCAACTTATATGTTTGGAATTTTGTAAAGTAGACATCATTTTTGAATTCGGAATATCAATTATAGCTTAGGATGAAATTTTGGCATTGTTCTGAAAAACTTCAATTTTTGATGAATAGTGAAACCACTAAGTGGTAATTAAATAACTGATTTTTCGTTTAAATGAAATATTACCACTTCTATGATTTGATTTTCAAAAATTCGACATACATGGTTGTCATTAAGAAGTAAAATGTTGTTCAATGAGATTAAAATAATTTTTTGGTGAATAGTAACTTTTAAGTTCTTAATCGCGATTAGAGGTAATTAGTGTAGTTTAAGGTACAAACAATGTTTTAATAATATGATATGAGTTTGAAACTTGTCCTACTCCTATTGGATGAGTCATGTCCGACCAAGACAACCCATGGGTCAACTTGGAGAACCCCATGGAGCCACTTTGGTTGGAAAATGACATTAATATATATTTATTTAATGTTAAAATTAAATTGACACAAACATGAGTTGTTTTACTAAAACAGTTTTTAAGTGGGGTTACACAAGTCCAAATTTTGATTATAAATATTCATTAAAAAGCTAAAAATATTTCCTATATCATAGTATTTTTTTTATAATTTTTAGACATTAAATAAATTAAATTATTTATGACATCATGATGATGCAGCGATGACCTCATTATTTAACGATTTAAATAAAATGGGAAGATAATGCAAAATCCAAGGCTTACACATGTCCAAATCCTATTGGATGAGGCTATTTCGAACCCTTATCACCTTATCCTAGAATTATATAAGTGTGGGACCTCTAAAATCCGAAACGCATTTTATAATAAAGTGAATGTTCTTTACTTTTCAAGAGTGCCCCTCCTCTCCACTTATAAAAGGCCCCCACCTCTCCCACCTCATTTACACTTTCAAGACTTTTGGCTCGGCCAAACTCTTCCCAAATACTCTCCCAACTTCCCCCTATTACTCCTAGAATCCTAACTTTGGGATGAACGCTTCCCAAGGAAGCCTTTGGCACAAATCAAAAAGAGTTACCCGATTTTGAGGTAATGTCTTCTCTAATGTTGTTTTGTGTTATTTTTCTTCTCCAACCCCCTAAACTCTTTTTATTCATTACATTTGTAACAACACTAGTATCCTAAATATACTTGGATGTTGTTATAACAAGTATTTGAGCTACACTTACACACACCTACATCTAATGGTTAAAGAACATACGGTTTCTGTGGATGTTGAATTTCTGCCTCACGAAACGATGATTGTTCAACACTCATATAACACCTTAAAAGGTGGCCATTAAGATGTAACTATTTTTATATATGATATATAATATGTTTATGTTTTACTTATGCTTCTGTATTTCTCATTTATGGCATACATTATGATTTCCATTATGGGTAAAATGCGATAATTTCATTTTAGGAAGTGCGGACTACCGCCCCCTCAAAGTGATTTGAGTCGTTAATGCCATATGTGGGATGTATAAAAGATGGAGTAAATGGTATTATACACTATGTTATACTGGAATTATATTATACATTTATATCATTATGATTTCTTTCCATTAAACAGGAAATTGTAATGAAAGTAGCGTTCATGCGTACGTACGGCTTATCGTCTCCATGAACGGTGCATTTCATTTCTTACCTCTAAATGTTACTTAATATTATAAATGAATGTATATACTGGATATATAATATATATATGACATATAAATCATGAATATAATTCTGGAGATAATGGATATTCTACCACATAAACAACTTGTAATTATAAGAAGTTTATTGTTGACTCAAGTACCAAAGATCGACAAAACGACCGTTATTAACTTAAATAATTACATAATGTTCATAACATTGTAATAAGTGATATAAAAAGGATAATTAAATTAAAAATGGTTCTTAATAAGGTATATATTAACTCCATTTTATTATTCACGAGGTTAAAGAAAGGTTGAGTCAAGTCAGACACGAGGTAAGGGAACTTCTTAACCCAATTTCTATTCTTTGGGTTAATCTCCTACTTTCAAATTATGTCATGATATTATTATGTCCTATCTTGTATTTTTACATTATTTATGTGTACTTATAGTGAATACATCTTATAGATGTACTTTATTTAAAAAAAGTGATCTTTTTAAGGACTTCATCTCAATCCCCTTTCATTGAGGCATATTTGGTTTTATACACAACTTTCTTTTATAAGGTGTATAAACCCCTTTGACTTTTACGTTTATTAAAAAGGAATATTTTTATATGAAGCATTTTGCTAAAAGACAAAAGGGAATGTTTTTTTTCCGTACTTATGCGGTGACAATGACTTCTCCGCCGCCGTGACCATTATTTGAGTTTCGGCTTCCTCTACAAGCCATCATTTTTTATAATGAAAAATAAATACAATGTTTTTTCTTTCTTTTATTTTGGTATTGAAAATGGTTTTTAAAGCATTCTTATTATATCAATGTGTTGTATTGATATCTTGTGATTGAAATATGGAAATTTTATGTGTCCTTTATGCATGTATTATGTGATACAATTATGTTATGGTTTATGATATGTTTAAACGTATTCATATGAGGAATGTATTGGACTTAATAAGTGACGGGTGGGGCCCGCTATAGCTCCTCGATGCATCGGTAGGTCTCATGAGACAACTAGACGTGGAATTGGCTGAGGCCCTTTTCCAATTTGATTTATGGTTTTGGCCGAGGCCTTAATCATTTTAGACGTCTTGGCCGAGGCCTTGACAGAATGTTTCAGAATGTCTGGAATTATACACTCCCTCATTATGAAAGTGGTTATTGATATTGCATGTGATTATTCGACCAGTAGAATATCCATGTGAAGAAGTGAATGGAATTATCTCATTTTACTTTTAAAATATTATGTTGATGTTCAAGTTTAAAAGGCTTTTGTTTTAGTTATACATTGCCTTAAATTTTTATGTTTATTTATGAAAGCTTCCGCAATATTATTATCCTTACTGAGCATCTGAGCTCACCCCTTTCAATGTTTTAATATTTTCCAGGATGTGAAGAAGTATTTTATGAATGACCTGCAGGGGTAGTCAGAAAGGGATATGAGTGTGGACTATGAAGACCATGTTATTGTAGTTTGTTTACTTTTTGATGTAATGAAAGACTTATGAATGTATATAGTGTTTCCAAGGCTACTAAACTAATCGGTCTTTCGAGACTTGATCTTTTGTGATCATGCCAATGTTACGAAGTAATGCACCGACTCTGGGTAGCTGGGGTCGGGGCGTTATAGTTGGTATCAGAGGCAGTTTATTACTAACCTTGGAAGCTAGATTTAGATAATCTCTGATTAGAGCACATAGCCCAAAGATAGACTTTGAGGATTAGTATAGAAGAACTTCCTAGAATTTTGTTATTGTAGAGATTTTGTGAGTTTTCTGAGCAATAAATCACTGTCTAGATACGAGCAGGTAGAGGCGGCTTTGGCATAGATGTACCTAGGGGTAAAACCTGAAAACACCGCTTTGAGCTAGACTCGAACGGGAACTGGTGCACGACAACGGGCCTTGCTGCACTCTTGGTTACGACACTCCCGGGGGATATGCTTAGGAGAACTCTCATTTTCTTTACAAATCATTATGAAGGGTTTAGGAGTATATACTTACTCAAAGAAAACATTTTTATGATTATGAATTATATCCATAAATAGTTCGATTTATGTTAAGTATTTTACAAGTATGGAATTATGTATTTTGATTCATAAACTGATCTAGTTTATGCCATTGTTTAGAAATGGTGCCTAGTGGAAGAAATGGAAACCGTATCAATGAACGCACTCCATGTAGGTATTTCCCTCCTGCTCAAGATAATTATTGTGGAGATGGAGATACAACTGGTGCTGATCAACTTATTACCATACTGGGATAACTCACTCAGGTTATGAATAATAACCTTACTCGTATGAAGCACCCTGATCCGCAACGTGGAGGATCAATGTTAGACCGCTTCATGAGGCAACAACCAAAAACCTTCAATGGGAGTACAAATCCTATAGTAGCTGAGGAATGGATAAATTCCTTAGAGAAAATATTCCATGCCTTGGGGAGTAGTGAAAGGGAGAAGGTTGTCATGGCAGTTTACCGCCTCACTGGAGATGCCGATCAGTGGTGGTCGCTGATTCAAAACACAAAGGAAGATGATGACGTATCGAATATGGAATGGAGGGAGTTCAAAGAGATTTTCTTAGAAAAATACTTTCCTCGTGACCATCGGGAAGATATGGAAAGCAATTTCTGAGTCTGAGGCAGAAGGAGGATGAGAATGTCACAAAGTATGAGGCTAACTTTACAAGGATAGCGAGGCATGTTGTCGATTATATACATAACTCAAGGAGTAAGATTGATCGTTTCTTTGATGGGTTAAAACCATTTCTTCGTCGAGCATTAGTATCACAATCCTTCTCATCATACGAAGATATTGTCTCGTGTGCTATCAAGATAGAAAAATAATTCTCTAAGTCTTATGACAACAAAGTAAAGCAAGAGAAGAAGAGAACGGTGGAACAAGAGACAGATAAGGGAAAAAGGGAAAGATGGATTTTCCATTATGTGTTAATTGTGGGAAGAATCACCCTGGTACGTGCCTAAAAGGAATGGGAGTTTGTTATAAATGTGGAGAAAAGGGTCACCAGGCTCGAGATTGCAAGGGAAAGAAAGAGGCTGTCAAAGTTGAATGCTACAATTGTAGGGAAATGGGGCATTATGCAAATGAATGTCCTAAGTGTCAATGAAACTTACCTCAGAAAAGGCCAAGGGATCAAGGCCAATCTTATGCTGTGACTACAGTTGAAGCGGAATAATTAATGTATTAGTGCTTTTGGACTCAAGGATTATATTCTGGTTATATGAATAATGTGATATATATAAAGATTGTACTGCAGTACTTTTTGATTAAGGTAATATGATTAAGGTAATCATATTTTTAGTATGTGACAATAAGAGAAACTTTTCTTTGTTTGGGGAATCTGATGTTATAATGGATTTTGGATTTAAGAGACCTTTTAGAGAAAGTCTGGACAGCGGTATTTTGGATAACTATAAAGGTTGGAGTGGATTAAGTTGATCTTTGGATAGTATTGTTTAAGGTTAAAAAATTTATGAAGATTATTTTTGGAATATTATGATACTATAGTTTTAGGAAAAGGACAACCTGCAGGGTGGGGCATAACCCGTCGCGTTGGATAAAGCTACAGGAATCGAACCCACAACCATAGTGCGACAGGCCCTTATTTCCTACCACTAGCCTACAGGAAGTCCCTGGTTATTAAAAAATAATTTTACTAATCTAAATGGTATGTGTTAACATTTGGAACCTTATACAATTAGGATAAATAGAATATTTTTGAGTTCCGTTACAATTTGGAGTAAAAGTTGGGTTTGTGGTAAAAATTTATTAACGAATGAAAGTATACATAACAAGTATGTATATTCCCTTACGTTCTTAGTAAATCTCCTAAATAAATTTCTAAACATTATAAAAGGTAACTTAAAACAAAAATGTTGTCGGTTAACTTTTCCAACTGGGGATTCAATGACCGTTTAACCAATCACAAGTTTGTGATTTTCTTGTAGTTAAACTTTCTCCTAATCCTGTTTTCTATAACTCTCCATCAGACCTTGATGGTTTGTTTCTCCTCCATATCCATATTTTCATAGAATCCTAGAATGGGCTATATCGGGTGACCTTTGTACTTATCTTGCTTTCTTTTAATGTTATATATTTATTAACCTTATTTCCAATGTGGGTTTTCCACAAATGTATTTTCTATTTTCAACCTTATATTTACAAAGAAAAATTTCAAATTGCGAGGATGCAATTTATTGAAGGAGGGGAGAATGTAACACCCCAGCTTCCACGATACGTTTCTTATTCAATAATGCAATAGCTTGCATTGTACACAACTTCGAGTTCTAAAACACCGCGACTAATCAAAGTAGCCGTTATGAATAGTAATAACCACTTTTTAAAATTATAGAAGTTTTATATTTAAAAATGGACTTCATTTTTTTATTTGTAATATCGAAATTATCCTAAGTTGAATTTTTTGTAACTTTCTTAGAACTTCCAATTTTTTTATGAATAGTGAAAAATACTTAAAACAACTTTTTTAATCAAAATAATTTATTGTGATAAATTATACTATTTAGTGGTTTTAAAGTATAATTAGAATATATTTTTACCATTTTATCCAATGGTGGTCATTAGAATTAATTTAACATTGAAATTGGACATAAACCATTGCCAATCTTTTGATATAAATTGTTTTTAAAAACACGCTATTTGTTGTGACAACGGGAATTAATTATAAAATTAATTAATGCAACTTATATGTTTGGAATTTTGTAAAATAGACATCATTTTTTAATTAGTAATATCAATTATAGCTTAGGATGAAATTTTGGCATTGTTCTGAAAAACTTCAATTTTTGATGAATAGTGAAACCACTAAGTGGTAGTTAAATAACTGATTTTTCATTTAAATGAAATATTACCACTTATATGATTTGATTTTCAAAAATCCGACATAAATGGTTGTCATTAGGAAGTAAAATGTGGTTCAATGAGATTAAAATAATTTTTTGGTGAATAGTAACTTTTAAGTTCTTAATCGCGATTAGAGGTAATTAGTGTAGTTTAAGGTACAAACAATGTTTTAATAATATGATATGAGCTTGACACTTGTACTACTCCTATTGGATGAGTAATGGCCGAACAATAAAACACATGGGTCAACTTGGGGACCCCATGGAGCCACTTTGGTTGGAAAATGACATTAATATATATTTATTTAATGTTAAAATTAAATTGACACAAACATGAGTGGTTTTACTAAAACAGTTTTTAAATGGGGGTACACAAGTCCAAATTTTGATAATAAATATTCATTAGAAATCTAAAAAGATTTCCTACATCATAGTATTTTTTTTATAATTTATAGACATTAAATAAATTAAATTATTTATGACATCATGATGATGCAGCGATGACCTCATTATTTAACGATTTAAATAAAATGGGAAGATAATGCAAAATCCAAGGCTTACACTTGTCCAAAGCCTATTGGATGAGGAGAGTTCGAACCCTTATCACCTTATCCTCGAATTATATAAGTGTGGGACCTCTAAAATCCGAAACTCATTTTATAATAAAGTGAATTTTCTTTACTTTACAAGAGTGCCCCTCCTCTCCACTTATAAAAGGCCCCCACCTCTCCCACCTCATTTACACATTCAAGCCATTTGGCTCAGCCAAACTCTACCCAAATACTCTCCCAACTTCCCAATCTTACTCCTAGAATCCTCACTTTGGGCAGAACGCTTCCCAAGGAAGCCTTTGGCTCAAATCAAAAAGAGTTACACGATTTTGAGGTAATGTCTTCTCAAATGTTGTTTTGTTTTATTTTTCTTCTCCAACCCCCTAAACTCTTTTTATTCATTACTTTTGTAACAACACCAGTATCCTCAATATACTAGTATGTTGTTATAAGAAGGATTAGAGATACACTTACACACACCTACATCTAATGGTTAAAGAACATACTATTTCTGTGGATGGCGAATTTCTGCCTCACGAAACGATGATTGTTCAACACTCATATAACACCTTCAAAGGTGGCCATTAAGATGTAACTATTTTTATATATGATATATAATATGTTTATGTTTTACTTATTTTTCTGTATTTCTCATTTATGGCATACTTTATGATTTCCATTATGGGTAAAATGCGATAATTTAATTTTAGGAAGTGCGGACTACCGCCCCCTCAAAGTGATTTGAATCGTTAATGCCATATGTGGGATGTATAAAGGATGGAGTAAATGGTATTATACAATATGTTATACTGGAATTATATTATACATTTATATCATTATGATTTCGATCCATTAAACATGAAATTGAAATGAAAGTAGCGTTCATGCGTACGTACGGCTTACCGTCTCCATGAACGGTGCATTTCATTTCTTACCTCTAAATGTTACTTAATATTATAAATGAATGTATATACTTGATATATAAGATATATATGACATCTAAATCATGAATATAATTCTATAGATAATGGATATTCTACCACATAAACAACTTGTAATTATAAGAAGTTTATTGTTGACTCAAGTACCAAAGATCGACAAAACGACCGTTATTAACTTAAATAATTACATAATTTACATAACATTGTAATAAGTGATATAAAAAGGATAATGAAATTAAAAATGGTTCTTAATAAGGTATATATTAACTCTAGTTTATTATTCAGGAGGTTAAAGAACGATTGAGTCAAGTCAGACACGAGGTAAGGGAACTTCTTAACCCAATTTCTATTCTTTGGGTTAATCTCCTACATTCAAATTATGTCATGATATTATTATGTCCTATCTTGTATTTTTACATTATTTATGTGTACTTATAGTGAATACACATTATAGATGTACTTTATTTAAAAAAAGTGATCTTTTTAAGGACTTCATCTCAATCCCCTTTCATTGAGGCATATTTGGTTTTATACACAACTTTGTTTTATACGGTGTATAAACCCCTTTGACTTTTACGTTTATTAAAAAAGGAATCTTTTTATACGAAGCGTTTTGCTAAATGACAAAATGGAATGTTTTTCTTTCCGTACTAATGCGGTGAGAACGACTTCTCCACCGCCGTGACCATTATTTGAGTTTTGGCTTCCTCAACAAGCCATCATTTTTTTAATGAAAAATAAATACAAAGTTTTAACTTTCTTTTATTTTGGTATTGGAAATGGGTTTTAAAGCGTTTTTATTATATCAATGTGTTGTATTGATATCTTGTGATTGAAATGTGGAAATTTTATGTTTCCTTTATGCATGTATTATGTGATACGATTATGTTATGGTTTATGATATGTTTAAACCTATTCATATGAGGAATGTATTGGACTTAATAAGTGACGGGTGGAGCCCGCTATAGCTCCTCGATGCATCGGTAGGTCTCATGAGACAACTAGAAGTGGAATTGGACGAGGCCCTTTTCCAATTTGATTTATGGTTTTGGCCGAGGCCTTAATCATTTTAGACGTCTTGGCTGAGGCCTTGAAAAAATGTTTCAGAATGTCTGGCATTATACATTCCCTCATTATGAAAGTGGTTATTGATATTGCATGTGATTATTCGACCAGTAGAATATCCATGTGAAGAAGTGAATGGCATTATCTCATTTTACTTTTTCCATATTATGTTGATGTTCAAGTTTAAAAGGCTTTTGTTTTAGTTATACATTGCCTTAAATTTTTATGTTTATTTATGAATGTTTCCGCAATATTGTTATCCTTACTGAGCATCTGAGCTCACCCCTTTCAATGTTTTAATATTTTCCAGGATGTGAATAAGTATTTTATGAATGACATGCAGGGGTAGTCAGAAAGGGATATGAGTGTGGACTATGAAGACCATGTTATTGTAGTTTGTTTACTTTTTAAGGTGCGTGTATGTGTAGCTCGAATACTTCTTATAAAAACATCCTAGTATATTTTATATACTGGATTTGTTACAAAATAAATTAATAAAAAGAGTTTAGGGGGTTGGAGAATCCAAAAAATACAAAAGAACACAAGTGAAGACATTACCTTAAAATCAGGTAACTCCCTTTGGTTTGAGCTCAAAGGGTTCCTTGGGAAGCCTTCATCCCACAGTGAGGCTTCAAGGAGTTATAGGGGGATGTGGAGAGACAAAATCGGTAGGGTTTGGCTGAGCCAAAGGCTTTAGAAGTGTGGGTAAGGAGGTAGAGGTGAGGGGCCTTTTATAAGAGGAGAGGAGCGGCACCCTTGGAAAGTAAAGAAATGTTACTTTATTTTAGAATGAGTTTCGGATTTTAATGGTCCCACATTGATGTGTTTCGAGGATAAGGTGATAAGGGTTCGAAATCCACTCATCCAATAGGTTTTGGACTTGTGTAGGTCTTAGAGTGTACATTATCTTTCCATTTTATTTAAATCGTTAAATAATGAGGTCATCGCTGCATCATGATGATGTGATAACTAATTTAATTTATATAATGTATAAAAATTATAAAAAACTACTATGATGTAGGAAATATTTATAGAATTACATTGATTATTTATATTCAAAAATATGTCTTTTATAACCCCATGTACAAATTGTTTTAGTAAAACATCTCATGTTTGTGTCATTTTTACTTTAACATTAAATAAAAAGGTATTTATGTCATTTTCCAAGAAAAGTGGCTCCATGGGGTCCCCAAGTTTTCCCATGGATTATCTTGGTCGGCCATGACACATACAATGAGGGTAGGATATGTTTCTAGGTCATTTCATTTTATTAAAACATTATTCATACCTTAAACTACACTAATTAACTCTAATCGCGATTAAAAACATAATAAGTTACTATTCACCAAAAAATTATTTTAATCCCATTGAACCACATTTTACTTCTTAATGACGACCATGAATGTCAGATTTTTGAAATTCAAAACACAAAGATGGAAAATTTTCATTTAAACAGAAAATCAGTTTTTTATAAGTACCACTTAGTGGTTTCACTATTCATCAAAAATTGATGTTTTTCAGAAAATTACCAAAAATTCACCCTAAGCTATAATTGATATTCTGAATTCAAAAATGATGTCTATTTTACAAAATTCAAAGCATATAAGTTGCATTAATTAATTTAATAATTAAATCCCGCTGTCAAAACAAATAGCGTGTTTTTATGAAACAAAATGTATCAAAAGATTGCCATTAGTTTAAGTCCGATTTCAAAGTGAAATTAATTCCAACGACCAATATTTGATTAAATGATAAAAATATATTCTAATTTCACTTTAAAAACAATTAAAGAGATAATCTAATCATATAAATAAATTAGATTAAAAAGAGGTTTTGAATTAAAATACAACATTTTTCACTATTTATTTAAAATTGAACTTTTTCAGAAAAATACCAAAAATTTACACAAAGTAAATTTTAATGTCCCGATTCTAAAGAAGAATTTTATTTTGCCAAATATAACACAAAAAATTGTCAAAAGTGGATTTAAAAGAGGTTTTACATCAAAAGGCGGTTAATCGACCTTTTAAAGAATATTAGAATGTTTACGCTTAAAATTGGATTCATTTGCATTTTTAATCCTCTAACATTTATTGTAAAAAGTAAAAATATTTGACAAACATATATAATCATTTTGTCGTTAGTTCTGTTCATTCCTGCCATTACAACGGCTAGGTGTTAACTACTATTTAAACTAATATTATTTTATTATTAGAGTGCAACGTAAGATTCCCAAGAAACTCATTGTTGCGTGTTGGTACGCCATCGAGCATAACATTCCCTTTAAATTAATATTAATATTTTATTTACAAATATAGATAAATATAAAAATGTCATATTCTTTATTTACCTGGGGTGTTACAATATTTATGTAATATTATACATTCTAATAAAAACATAACATTTTCTTTTGGACACTGAAAATTTTAAGATCGTTCATGTATGTGTGGATTAGCATGTTCATGAAGTGATTTGACTATATTTTCATCACCATACAACATTGATCATATTTAAATATATATTTTTCAATAAATAATATTTAATTTTGATATTTTCATAATTCTATAAATTTAATATTATTTCTTCAGTACTTTCTATAATGACCAATGATATAAAGAAGTGTTACTCATACAAATGTACGACCTACAGTCTCCACAATGATAACACTCTACATTTTACAAAAACATTATTCGTGATTGATAATAAATTTATAAATTATAATAATTCTAGGATAACTATTATATAGATGATGAAAATATATAATATGTGCATGAACAAGATAATTGATGACCGAACACAAGTAATAAAATAATGTAACTAACACCTGAATCATTGAAAATATTATAATATTATCAATGAGTTTGTGATAAGAGGTTATAGTAGAATCCTATGTGAAATTATAAATACCAATACGGGTTTTAGGAAGATAATATTATTTTTAATACTACTATATAATCAGATTAATCATGTCCAATGAAAAGGATGCTTGAGGTTTTGTATACCATGTCAATTTCATTTATTTATGAATATTGAATGTTGTTAACATAATTAATATTATTTGTTTTAAACAATAAAAATTTTACATTTAATATCATTGTTAATTAATAAATTGTTTAATTTTAATTTCCCTATTTATATTAAATTTTTTTAAAAAAATTTACATGAAAAAAAATTTATTGTAAGAAAATTCAAAAATCAATTTCATTTCACTAGGATATATTACATATTAATTTTCATTAATATTGTATAATTATGTGTATTATGATTTTTAATTATTTTATTTTTTATATAAATTTTCTGTTTTTAAATACTTTTTATACACATAATCAACTAATTTACTAATTATCACTTCAACATAATGGTCATTGTAATTGATTATTTCACTATCTCTTTCTCACCGATATTTATCAATGTTGAATTTCCATGGAATGAAATTAGTTTATATTTTTTAGAAAAAACCAATGAATTTTATTTTCCAATGGATAATAATGATATTTTCAAGTAATAAATATCATTTTACACTCTTTGGTATTCAATGTAATTGAGATTTAAAAAAATATCTGACATTATATTTCTCTTCGGTCAGAAAAGGTTTTTCAACCAGAAACATGTTTCTTATAAAATATTTCATAAAATATTTTATCCTCATACAAATGATTTTCTAATTTTTTTTTACCCATTTTACTTTTTTTAATTTAACAAATGTAATATTATTTTAATATTCCAAATATCACCTTTTTCTATTAATTTTATTGAGTAAGTAGAATGCTTTTTTAAATTGTATTATTTGTCTATAATAACCGTCCATCATGAAGAAAATTTATTTGAAAAATACCTTTATTTTTTTCAATAAAAATTTTAACAATTATTTTATAAATATTCAATAAATTAACAATTTTTAAATGTGATTTTCAATGAAATGTATTTTAAATTTTTTTTTAAAAAAAAAGTCATTTACAAAATGAAAATGATATTTTTGTCTTAAAAGTTTCTAAAAATGGTTTCTATGTATTTATATACATAAATTAAACCCTCATTTATATTACATATACTTCACTACATATATTTCGTATTAATATCATGTTTATATATCCATTATATGGTTTATAATTAATTTAACAAAGTTTACTGTTGAATTTACTTCCTTGATTCAATTTTTTTGTCCATAACATCCATTTGAAATATTAACATTACGCTGATCAGTAGAAAATATATTTACCCTATTAATCCACATTATTTATCATTTTCTGTAAATTAAATTGACTATGTATGAGTTATATATATGGTTTTATTCATTTATTTGTTTATATATGGTAATATTGTTAAATAAATAATCTATAATCAATGTAGATATTTTATGAAAAGTAATTTTTTTTGAATTAAATAGATTGTTCAATATATGATCAATGCATTGTACATTCAAGACATGGGTGGGGAAAATTTATAGATGGTTCATCGATGCATCAATAGTCTCTTGAGGTGAAATAACTGTCCAGACATAATTAAATGTGTTTCTACTCAAAAACATTAAGCTATTTGTTGGATTAATCATGATGGTAGAGGTTTCATATCCGTATGAAATTTAATCCATTAATAAAGCATTTCTTTCATTAAAAATTCAGTTATTATTGTAAATTATATTTATACTAAGATATTTTCTCTAGAGAAATTTTATTTTCAATTATAGAATAAATTGAATGTGGTTTTCATTATATAACATAACTTATATATTATTCCTTATACATCTATGATAATGATATTGTTGATTAACTGTAAATTATTTTATGATATCTATCTTCCAATATTTATTATTATCCATTATATTTTCTCACTGATATTATAACTGGATGCACACAATCTTAGTATATTTATTGTATGGAAATTTTTTAGTTGTTTACCATGCCATAATGTTTTTTATTATTAATTCATGATAGATTCTACTCTACAAAGACCATAATGGTAATTTGAGCTCACCCCTGTTTCATTTAAATTCTTATAAATCCCTGATGTGTACTATGAAGGATTTGAATGGATATTCTCCTAGGAAAAGTCAGATTCGAGGAAAAAAATTATCTTATTATTTTTGAATTCAATTATATTATGGAAAGTACTTATGTATCTAGTTTTACAAGAATATTATATTCTTATATACTCTATGATGAGATTCATTTTATTATATGTAATTATATTAATACAGTATTGGACATCTAGAAACTTGGATAGTGGTCACCACAACTTATATTATATAATGCTTTTTAAATTCATTGGGAACTAGAATAATGATAACATAGATTATGTATCATAAGCCAATGATAGACTTTGAGGAAAATTATTTATGATCATTCTAATACATGTTTAAGGTTGAGATTACATTTTTTGTAGATATAAATCTTTGTATCATGGATGCGGTTCATTTATAGAGGTTCCTAGGAGTAATAACTCCAAAAATGGAGAATTGGGCTTGATCTGATCATCACCTAATGCAAAAAATGTTTCTTACAATGAACATACTTTGACACTCCATGGTAATATTCGTAATATAATTATAATTTCATTTACAAATTAATATGATGGTTCTACATAGATGATGAATGTGAATAGACCAGGTTAATAATAAGGTGAAATATATTGAATGGAATGTTTCTTAATGTAACAGAATAATTCTTTATATATGTAATTGATGGGAATAATGAACATAAATTCCGATGAAAAAATAATACTATGATGGAATGAAAAAAAATATTATCAAGGGATGAAATTAATTTTTATTATCATAAATTTTGTGAACCTAGACATTATCCATGTTAATTTCACATTCTAATGATTATCCCTTATACCCTAGAAGGACCAATTTTGAAATAATTTAGTAAATTACTTTTGTATTGGGATTTAGGATCTAAATTTTAGACATATTTTCACCAATTTTATTTTGGTTATATGATTATTGATGAGTCTAAGGATTGTGTTAAATTTAAGAAGATTTGTTGTATTAATTTACTTGTTAGTTATGTGTAATATCATTGATTTATATGTTTAGGATTTAACTTATTATTTGATATTTAAATTCTATTTTTTATGTTTTATATAATAAAGTTCTACCAAGATTAATGATATTTTTGGAGAAATTTATTTCAAGTATATTTTTGGTGGTAAACATGTTTGATTAATAATGGTTTTACAATTTTTATACATAAATTTGAAGTTAAGGATAAGCTTTTGGGTGAAAATGATTATTTATTTCATTATAATAGAATTCAAATCTAATTATTAGATATTGTGGAAATATATTTATTGTAATGAAAAAATCAGTTAATATATAATTTAGTAACTAATTCTTTTAAAAGTATATCTTCTTATTCTTTATGGAATTTAATATGACTTATATAAATATAGTTTTTAAAAATAATGTCTCATATACTATGTGAAACATTATTGAATCTAACAAGGATGTGGGTTTTGATCCCTTAATCGATGGATAATAAGGGATTAACACCTACCTATATTCTATATAACAACTTGGTTACTATTTCGATGTTTATAGTTTGAAAATACGATAAATAAATATTAATGATGGAATATTGGTTTTTTTTAGTTATTGAGATTACTTTATAATATTAGAAAATTTGTGAAAACTATATGGGGTTTTAAAAAAGTTAAAGATAGGAAGAAAGACTTATTACACAATTATAGATCTTATGATACATTAAATGTGTTTTTTATTTCTATATATATAGGAAATTAATTTCTGGATATTCATTTATTATATTAAGCGGTGAATTGAAAATTGAATGATGAAAAACCAAATGATGGGATTTTTATTATGAAATATAATTGTATCACGTGTGATTAATTCTTATATACATAGATTGAAAAATAATTACACAAAATAATGAAATTTATATTGAAAAAATAATTTAACCTAGTAACATTATATCTACCAATTAAAAAAGTAATTCAAACCATCAAGGATGTATGTATTTTTATCCATTTACATTCCATTGTTCATTAAAATTACTATTATTAATGACCACAATCGCCATTTATAATTATTTGTTCTTTTCATCCTTGTAAAAATAATCACATGACACAAATATTATCTTATGTAGAGCTCTAGTTGTATTTTGTTCATTATGACCATTTTTTACCCATCAACATTTTGAGATGGTAAATTATTATACATAATTATGATGTGATTTTTTTATAAAAATAATTTTCAAATATAAAATCATGCATTACCGAGTTCATGTTTAAAATGCATGAACACTACTTATTTATTGTAGGTAGAATGTTAGAGATAAAAAATTATAAGATAAAAACATTGTATTTGATATTGTTTCTGAAAAAAACATAACAAAAATTAAAATATAACACCACATTACATTAGGATAGATTTATTTCTAAATAAATTTAATGTCTTTAATAGGTTGCAGGAGACCAAATATTGTATCAAAATGAGTTTTAATATTGTATACCATTACAACCTACCATTTATATTGAAGGGTTTTCATAGTAATAATTAAATTAGAAAAATTATATGATTTACCCCTTTAAAAATAATGTTTTTAGTTATATTATAATTAGAAATGAATTAATATTTATTTTAAATAAAATTAAATGTTTTGTGAAAACCAATATTTTTTTAAAGATAGTTTGTCTAATTATTAGGATACATTATTTAAATATAATTTATATCAATTTTAGAAAAAATATTTGATAAAATTAGGATCTAATTTTATTTTAAAAAATCTATGTTATCTTACTATAAATTATTTATATATATTCAAAGTGATTTATTTTTGATGGAGTAGAAATAATTTCTGAATTTTAATTGGAAAATTCATCAACATTTAAATAATATATAATATTAATTAAATTTTAAAGTAAAATTGTTTCAATTATATATATTATTCATATATAGGAAATTGGAATCATTCTCATATTTAATCATGATATAAAAACATTTTAATCATTTTGAAATTTTCCATATGAATACTTTCTTTCTCTTCAGGTCTGTGAGATTAATATAAAATTATATTTGCCCAGTCCTATGAATGGATTTTTTAATTTGATTTCATATTTTTATTTAAATAAATTATATTATCTAATAATTTAAACATAATGTTTTTCCATAATTATTAGTGGTGAAAATATAAATTATTTACCCTAGATATGGTATAAAATAATTTATGAGGGGGTGTTAAACTAAAAAGATAACAGTGGAAATGAAATAAAATATTGTCTAAAATGTATTTTATTGAAATATTTAGAATTTATTTTTCATAATTTTGATAATGTTACATTATTTGAACCCTGTGGAATTGAAAACTGTGATTGATATTCACTCATTTCAAAAATTACTTGTGTCACACTCACCTCATTTATAAAAGGCCACCAGTATCCTATTTTCATAACACCGGAAAAACACTTTATTTGAAAAAAAATCCAATATCACCTCTAAAATTCATTTAACTCATACTAGGGGACATAAATTGGGTAGATATCCATCATAAATGTTTTTTGGTACAAGCCTAAGGAGCTTACCAGAAGAAGAGTTAGCATTATTCAACGATCATTTTTTTATTTCTTCACCCACCTCTTTAAATTAATACTAAACCATTATATTAAAATATTACAACTATATTCCATATAATTAGTTTTTATATGATATTTTTATGTCCTAAATCTATATATATTTTCTTCAAATGGGTTATGAAATAATTTTTCACCTGTATGAAAATCTACTACCTCATAAATCGTTGTGTTTATTTTTTACAATACCAAACTCACAATTTGGTTTGATAAAATATATAAAGAAAATATATAAACTTTATATAATTATTATAGATATTTATACATTATATAATTATAAAATTTTACATTCCATTCCCTATAGATAATATAACATGACTCGCCTCTACATTATACAACCACCTCATGATGTGATGTGATTCGTCTTTCACTAATGATTTTCATGGAATGTAATGAGGATAATTATAATTAATATATGTGATATGTATGAAATAATTATGATTTTAAGGATATAATTATCATCTTTATAATAAAATATATCATTTTCTTTCTTATATAAAAAATTGATAACATTGATCATGTATCCATGGACTACCACCTTCATGTAGTGATATGACACTCTTATCGTCACCAAACCATGTGAACTATATATATTAGTATATTTAATAAAAAATTATTTTAATAAATATATTATTTTAATTTTGAAATGATTAAATAATTCTTACATCTTTTCTATAACAACAATTGATAAATGGAAATGTTACTCATGTGTATATATGACCTACCATCGTCTGGCTCATACCCAACTCCAATTCCCAAAACCATATTTCATGATTCATATTAAATATTTCACTGAAAATAATTTCACAATTTTTATTTTAGATATGATTAAACTATATAATATACATATGAATCAGATATTTCATGAAAAATATTTCAGGAAAAAACAAGGTAATTAAAACACGAATTAATGAAAATAATGAATGATTATTAACAAATGAGAGATAAGAAATAATATAATGATATTATATGATATAATAAATATTAATATCTAATATAACTAATAAAATATTTAAACAATGATTTAGGATGTTAAATATCTTTCCACAAAAATGAAGCGTAATGTAAAGGATTTCGACTCAATTTTATTTCATTTTGGAATATTGTAATGTTATGAAACAAATTTAATATATATGGTGTATATACTTCTCCATTGATATTTAATATAATGATTCATAAATAATTAATGATATTTTAATTAATATTTGGATTATTTAATCCAATGGGATATGGATTAAAATTTTCCAATTGGAAAGGAATTTCATTATTCAATTTTTTACATTTAGTTGTATTACTTGTTTGTTGTCATTAATATTATATTATAATGAGTATAATAGTTTCATATTAACATATTTATTATTTAATCTTATATTATGTGGAATTATAATTGATACAGATAATCAATTTTTTAATTTAACATGAATTCAAATTTATAGTTGTTATAAAGGTATAATTTTCAATAATATTGTAACTGATATTGTTTACTATTATATTTATCTTAAAGAAATTTTTTTGAATCGTTTACAAAAGCCAGTTATCATTAATATCCTCTTGTTATTATGATATTATATTTTATGGGGAACATTTTCTACTATTTGGTGTATAAGAATAATAAATAAAATGTTTCTAAGAAAATATGATATCACTTATCTATTCTGTCACTAATCAATTTTCATCCAATATCATATTATCTAAAAAATTATTTAAAACTTTTTACCTCTTCCTAATGAATAATTTCAAATTTTAGCCAATTTTTTAACTTTTTCAAATAATTTCTAAAAGAATAGTTATATCATCCTCCAAAAAGTAAAATTTCTATCCTTTTTTACGGGAAAAGGGAATTTTATTTTAACATGTATGACATGTACAAAATTTATTAATATCATAATCATCATTTCATTAAATATATATTTTTTGTTATATAATAATATTTTTAACAAAAACATTTCATAATATTCAGGAAATTATTATTATTTAAATGTTATTTTCATGTAAATGTATATATAAAAAGTATTATGTCATAAAAAGTAACATATAATATGAAATACATGTTTTCATTAATAATGAATGTAATTTTTTGGGAATTTAAATTCATAAATGAGTAAAACTCATTATTTATCACACACACAAATAGGGAAATAAACTAATTATACCATTCATATTTTTCCACTAGATTATTTAATCTTATTTTGAAAAACTCTAGTATTGACATTTATTTACTTTATTAATTTTTAATCATTTATATCCACATGAAATATTAAATTTCTATTGATAATGGGAAATATAATATCCCCAGGATGTCTATATAATTTATCATGGATATGATTATTTCTCAATATATATATCATCTTTTCATAATGATTTCAATATTGAAATTATTATCATAATCTGTGGAAATACTGATAAATAATTAAGAATATATATATATATATATAATCAAAAGGAACATTTCTCATGATCCAAGTCAATTAATTGAAATATAAAGTAATATTTGAACATTAAATGAATTGGTTGGCACTGATTATAGATAATCCCCCTGTGAATAGGTAGTCTTATGAGACGAGTCAACTTCCTAGATGTAAGTAAATAAGTTTCTATAGATCATTTTTAAACATCCTAGAGGGAGATATTGATGTTTTAGGTATATTCTTCAATAAAAATGGAATATAATAATTAAAATTTTCCTTTATTTGAAATTTAACAGTTATTATCTCTAATATTTCTAAAATGATATTTCCTGTTGATTAATTCATTCCCTATTATTAATTAAATGGAATGTTTTTCGATTAATTTACATTGACATATATATTATGACATATTCAGATATGAAAGTTACTTTATTGATTAAATGACATGTGTTTTATTTTATTTGTTGTTCCATATATATTATTATCCACGATTTTTTCACATTGATATTATCGTTAGATGGACATTGTTATCATTTTATTGATTAAATGAAAATGGAAATAAATTATTTTATTTTCAATATTATTTATAATTATTGTTTATGGAATTTATGATATATATAACCATTATTGAGAATTTTAGAAAAACATTATTTTTTTTTCTTTCCTAAAAATATATGAAGTGTACTACAAGATATATGAATGAATGTGTTAGTGGGAGTAATGGTATTATTGAAAAATATAATGTTGTAATTTATGTATTCAAATATAATATGGTAATATTATATATATATATATCTAGTTTACCAATACATCTAAAATATTTGGTCCATCATGATTTGATTACTTGTATCAAATATAAATTTATTAACGGAGATATTAAGTCCATGATACAAGTGTCATGCAATGTTATATTGGATGAAATGATGAAACATTGCATAAGAAAGATTTAATTAAATCATATACAATGTATTTTTTATTTTTCACCAGCCAAAGGGTGTGAAAGAAATAAAAAATGGGAGTTCAATTGAGGAGAGTATATTGAAATCCCCTTTTTTATATTGGTGTTCAAAAAAATAGAACTGTAAATACAAACTCTTGTTGTTTATTAGTGTGGAAATTATTGTCAATATGTCATTAAGAAATGAAAGACTTTATTTCATTATAAATTGAATAATAATTCATTTTGAGTAGTGTGTTTTTTGGATTCCAGAATTGGTAATTCTATAAGATAGAAATTACTAGGAAATCATTGCCATTTTATTTTGTATTTTTATCATTCAGATAATTTTTACATGGAGATTCACGGATTAAAATGATTTTTTTCATAAAATATAACCATATTAATTTTATTAAGCTCATATAATATTATATATGATGTGATTTTATATAGCCCTATTCATGAACTATTCATATTATAAAAAAATGTATTGATTTCATATGGATATTTCTCATTTTATAAGAATATTAAAAATATTTAAGATCATGAATATGTTTATTTGCATGATGAAATTGGCAGTCCACTCAAAAAGATAAATTTAAATTTTAAACTTCCAAATTATTTTTTTAAAGAAGGATGTTGGTTTTTCTTGTAAATTTTCATTATTTGTATTTAATAAGTATAAAAATAATTTAACAAAAAAATCACTTAGTAAAAGAAAACATCGTTGGCCATCTCGGTCTCATACATTTGGGAAAAATCCAAAAAACATTGTATAGATAAAAAAACCATTTAACTATAGAAATATATATTGAGAAAGCATATATCCTATAAGGTGGGAACATATTCACATATGGAATTTAAAAATTACAGAATAGTAGATCTGGGAGACTACATAATGGATTCACATAACCACATAATAATAATTTCATTGGGTTGTGTTCTAGGTGATTAATCATGATGTCATCGAAGATGATCATTGACACATAGATTATTATAACTTAGATCCCAAAAAAACCAATGTCTAATATGGGTTCAAGGAAACATGATACTATTGAAAATATAAATATATATGCAAACTAACATTTTCTACATGATCAATTAAATATACACATTCTAAATAGAGTGACATTTGTCATCATCGTTTTGTTATCTTAATTATTGAATATCGTTATGTAAAATTTATTGGCATTAACATTATTAACCTAAAGACATCCAATGTTGATCATAATTGTAATTTATTCCATGATATAAATTGGTATGTCCTTTTCACATTGAGAAATCTATTACTAAACTGGATCATCTTGCATGGGTATCTTTTTGGAATAGAAAATTTTTCATGAAGATATATATTCTTAAAAAGAATTACAAAAATAGGTAAGTGATAATAATGTATTTGATATTATCACATAATCATGAGTTTGAAATATTAAGGAGAGAAGAATCTGATTACCTGATTAATCCATGATTGATGACATTATCAGAAAAAATTACCGAGATAATTTGTCTTTAAAACACATTGATGAACATGAAATATATTTATAGAATAATTAAACTTCCTATAATATAATTATTAAAGATAAAGAAATATTAAACATCATATATAAATACTAAGACATCTTGAAATGATTTCATTTGATTTTTATGGTAGAGTGGTAATTTTTCAATCATAAAAAGCATAAAATCTTTGAGCCATATGCTGTTCATATTTTTTTTTAATTATAATAAGTGTGAATGGGTTTGTGAGCCACATATCAATGAAATGGGAAGGATTCGAACACTCCTTTTAGTGAATAAAGTACAATATATACTATATCTTATAGGTAACACACTAGGATGACCTGAATAATATAATATTCTATCTACTTTGTTTCACTCATAATATATTATTACATAAATGATTGATGAAGCCCTATATGATTTTTAGAAGATAACATGGGTGCATTTAAATCATCATAATAACATGAAGTATAATAATTACATTCAATTAAAATAATTCCTAGATTAAATACATAATGAAATTCTATGGAGGTACTTGTGAAAACATATATTCAATAATTTTTAATTATAAATAATAATTATGATGCTAAATAATGGGTTCCCTCATTAAATAGAATTTCTATGTGAAATGTGTCACATTAAGATAAATGACTTAAACCTGGAATGAAATCAACCTTCAATGTTGGAATATAGTTAAGCACACATATTATAAAGGGATATTTAAAAATTTTCACCTTTGTGTGTTTCACCTAGAAGAATTATGGTTTGAATAAATTATCATAATTTTCTACACATTGTATATGAATTTTATAATTACATGATTTTGAATCCTATTATAAAAAACATGTAAAATTGAGAAACTGACTCGACATTTTTATATCTCATATTTCATGTCGAAGATCCAATGTAGAAGAAACATAATTGACATTATATTTATCTGTTGATTTTTATTGGTCTATCTGAATAGCATATATTTACGGTCCAACACACATTCATATTATTTAGACATAAAATAGAGATGGAGTTATTGTTTTCTAAATATATTAAACAACCCAATGATTAATTTAATACATGAATAAATTATGATTTATAAATATCAATGAGGTTTATTTTCTTCATTTGTCCAATACACTACAATATTTTGAATTTTTAGTAGAAATAATTTATACTTTTTGATATTATTCATTTCATGCCCTACTAAATAGTGATTATGTTATATGAAAAAAGAATGTTATTATTTATTTTAATGATTTTTTTTAATATTTTTTACACATGAAACAATGAATAGTTTTTGGTATATGAAATAATATGTTTCGTTTGTGTTACAAAAAAATTTGAGTTCCTTATATAACTTTAATGACAAATTAGGCTATTTTTTCCCAAACTGCACACTACTACTAATAATAATAGTAATCTTTTATTATATATTTTACCTAGAAATTTTAATAATGGTAATGGATTATATTAATTACATTTATAAATAATATTGTATATATATAAATATATATTTTTTGTTTACCAATTAACTTCAAAAGGAAATGAAATCCTTTTGAAAATATAGGAAATATTTTCCTAGAAAACTATATTTATGAAACTATACTGGTATACATCAACAAATATATAAAAAAAATTTGATTAATTATTTTAATGAAACATATATATTATTTTCAATAAACTATTTAAAAGAATTCTAGTTTTTCTAGACAAGAGATTAAAATAAAACAAATTTTATAATTATTGATATATATTTATAAAAAGATAATTATACACCCTTTTAATTGAAAAAATATTTTCAATATATATAATCTATAATTATTTATTTATAAATCATAATAAAAACATATGTTTTGAAATTATAATATCAAAATATACTTTCGGTAAATATTTGGTACATTTTTGAGAAGTTTCATTTTTGATGAATAATGAAAGTAGTGATTTTTAAATAAAAAATTTCTTTTTAATATAATTAACATACATATAAAAATAATAAAATAATATTGTTTTAAAAAATAATTATATATTCTTTATATAAATTAATCAAATTTTTATTATTTTAAACAATATCACAATAAATTTGGTGATTAAAATACTTCACTCTGTTGAACGTTTTCATATTAAAAACTCATTGTCTCATTCTCTCTATTGGATTGATTTTAAATTAATATCTACGATATATATATTTATAATTTTTTGAATTTAATTCCATATTCTAAATGATTGTTTTTTTGTAAATTAAAATGTGTTATTAATTATAATTTTTAATAATTATTAGTGAATGCAATTAAAATTCATTACAATTATTAAGGTAGAAATAGTTTTTCATAGTTCTTAAAAATTATCATAAGGGGAAAAATAAAATAAAAACATATCAATTAGAAAATATAAAACCATATTTATAAAATAAACTCAATTAGATTAAAAATCTACCATTATTTTAGGCACATGATGTAAGGTATAACACAAAATAAATTTTACCTTTTTTCTTCTCAAGAATGCCACTTCTCCTACAATATAAAATTGAACTCGCCCCATCACTTCATTATTCCACTAAAGACATTTGGATAATACTACAATTGAATAAATATTCTATCAAAATATAACCTCCTAACATTGATGAAATAATTTTATATTAAATAAAATCAATTAATTCCTTTGGTGTAATCATAAATGAGTTACAAAAAGAAGAAGTAAATTTCTATAATGAGAACTTTTTTCCATTTATTTATCTAACACATCATTTTTTATTTAACCTAGTTATATAAAAATATATGTTTCTTAAATATTATGATATTTTTATGATCATTTTACAAACAAAACATTCGAAAATATCCATACAACATGATACATAATCCCCATTTTGGTGTAGGGTGAACAAAAACCTCGTGAACTGATGTCATTGGTTATTCAATCTTCACTATTCATTGATGGGAATCAGGATTTAATTTATTTTCTTATATATTATATATATATATATTATTTATAATTTTTTTATGATTCTATAATTTTTTTACACATACCTTCATGATTTCCATATTTTAAGAATATGATAATTCTTTTGTGGATATATGGACTACCTTCTCCAAAAAGAGATGCGGTTTGTTCACAATTTACATTGAATGTTTTTAGGATGGGTTTATTAAAATTTTATTATCATTGAAATAATATTTACTTTATAATGAAAACATATATATATATAAATTTATATAATTTACATTCATTCATTTAATAGAAAAAGAAATCGACACAATGATCATGCGTACATATGGCCTAATGTTTCTAAGATCGATGCATTCCATTTCATATTTCATTAATTAATATATTAGTAAAAATAATTATTTTTGTAACTCATATGATATATATATATATATATTCAATATAACAATCTTAAAATATGTATATCATGGTCTCTTTAAGAGCATCGGGAATAAAAAGTCAAAACATAAATGAAAAACATAACTGTTATTACATGAATCATAACATTAACATTAAAGTATTTGTTAATAAGTAATAAAAAGACATTTTAATATAATATATGGTATTTGATATAAAAATATGTTAATATGGTATACATATAATAAACATACATTTACTATTAATGAGTTTTGAATTTATATGGTGAAATTCAAGACATTAGGGTAGGATTTTCTGGTTGTAATAGTATTTGTGTGAGATGAATAGTATATTAATAATATATTCTTATTTTTTGGTATATATACATACCAATGACATGATATATATTGAATTTATTTTATTCATTATATTCAATTTTCCAATTGATTTTATTATTTCATAGATCTCGTGATTCAAAAGTACATCAAGTACTAAGGGGATTGAAGGTCTCACTTTTATTTTGGTGAGACTTATGTCTTATATCCCAATTAATACATTTGTGTTGTGTATATACTGAAATTAAATTTATTCTATGAATATTATTCTTATATTTATGTTTATTTAAATACCCATTTTATGATCTATATTTAATTGGGTTTATGGTTCAATTTTTTCCAAATTGGTAATGTAATTTTGTCTCAATTTTCATTCATTTAGACACATTCAATGTTATCCAACTATATTCTTGTAATAGATATATATATATAGATATTTGACATGTTATATCATAAATATCCATCATTTATTTGTATTTATATATTAAATGAATTTTATTTTATCAATGTTATTTTGATTCAATGTTACCAATGTGGTAACATTTATTTTTTTAAAATCTATTCATTTATCAGGATTATTTATGGTTATTCTACCATAAATGAAATCACATGATACAACTTTTAATAACTCTCACAAATTTTATTCTCATCAGATTATACAATATATCTTTATTTTCCTTTTCTATTTCACTATTATATGATACTTCATATAATTAAGAACATGTTTTTAGGAAAATTTGACTTTATTTCCCTATTATGTCAGAAATATGTTTTATAAAAACCCATTTTCCTCATTATTTTTGAAAAAATGTTATTAAATAATTTTTTATTATTATAATTATTTTATGTTTTATTTATTTTTTAAATTTTTTCATCAGTCATTTCAATGTTTTGATAAATATGTTCAACGAAAATATTTACAAAATATTTTGAAGCATCAGTTTATGTGTATTAAATGATATTTTCAAATATAATGTCTTAAAAAAAATCCAGGCTACATTATATTCAATCATGGTTATTTTAAATTAACACTGAATCATTTATATCAATTATTACTTTAAATTTTTTAAATAAAAGTTCAAATAAAAAAAAATTGGAAAATTGTTTAATGTTTAAAAAAAGTTTTAAATTATATAAAAGATTAATTTATTTATTTTAATGTTTATTTTCAATGTAAAATGTTTTCAAAATCCAGATTTATTCACTAATATTTTTAAATTTTTTCAAATATTTATTTTATATGAATAGAAATGTACTTTTTCAAATAAATTTATGTTCAATGATTTTTAAAAAAATATTTTTATCATAAAATGTTTTCAAAATATCTTTCATAATAATTGTCATTATAAGAGGAAATCGAATGGTGTTACTTATTCTTTATTGAGGATATGTTCCAAGTGAACCATTCATTTTTCTCCTACTAATGGTTTATGTTATGATGGAATTATATTTATGAAATATGCTTTTATTTTATGAGTTATATTCTAATTAAACCTTATTATCATTCACAAGTTTAATGCTTATGTAACATATTTCCCATTCATGGGTTATTGACTTTTGAATCCGTTTTCTCTTTATGTGTTATTGATTCATTAAATTATTATGTAACCTATATCTTTTATACAAGTTATGATAGGAATATAGGTTCATAATACCCAGTTTATTTCCTGGGTTATGATATTTTCAATTATTATTATCTTGTGGTACACATATGTATGAATTCAATATCTGATGGGTGGGATGCATATATTCCTACATTGAATTGTGTACTAATTTATATCTGAGGTTATAATTTTGGGAAACATGTATATGTACTTGATCAACTAAGGGATGAAGTGGAAACTCGATATAATATGGGAAGAGGGGAAAACCTTATAAACTAAAAGAATATGGTTTAACCTGCTCCACTATGAGGAATGAACAGTGACTAGGGATGGTGGTGTGTGCGGTCTAGTTGATGAATCTCCCATGGATTACCATGATATTTATTTTCCATGATCCATGATATATATATAATGGTTTCCTATGTTTATGGTTTTTCTACAATCCCATTTCATATTAATATGTTTTTATTTCATGGATTATAATCCTGATTCAATTATTCTAAATGTTTTATAAACATCTAATAATTTTTCATCGATACATATATATATTCTCGGGTATGTAGTTTATGATCTCAAAATATAATTCATATGTTCTTATAAAATTATTATCATGCTATGTATTCATGTGTTCTTTATTTAACCTTACTGAGCATCTAAGATTTCTTGTTCTTATGTTTCCTTTCCCCAAGTTATTAAGAATTTTTTAATGTATTTTCACTAAAGTATATGATATTTATATTTGATGTTGATGAGTTTTTAAAAAATTAGAAAAATATGATCTATGATTCCAAATACACTAAAAAATTAGGGTCCTCGGAAATTTACATTCATAACAATATGTATATATATATAATTTTTCAATATCCATGTATTTTAAACATGTGATTCTATAGTTTGTATCCAAATTAAGTTGTAGATAACCATCAAAAACTATAATGTGGAACAATTATTTAAATCCCCGTTTATATTTTTAAATGTATTTCTAGGTTTGTCTATAAGGATAATCCTATGTTGATATAGATTTAAAATTCGGTGTCATGATTATGCATCATATGAAGAGTTTTTTATGATTATTTACTTTAATTCAATGCTATATGTTTCACACATTATAAATTCAATACTTATTCCATAGTGGAAACTAATATAATTTTGGGTATCATCGAATGTTTTCATATATGGAATGTATGGGAATTATACAAATAATTTTACAAGGTGTAAGTCTCATAATGATAATCATGATGTTGATATCATTATTGGTCTTACCTGTTAAGATAAAAAGGCCTCAAACAATGTGTGAAAGGTATGGGATGTTCTACTGTTATTTGATATATTAAATTTAATAATAATGATGAAAATAAGGGTTACGAACCTTAATCAATTATTCTTATTTCATATTATATAAATGGGGTAAAATGGAATACGATGGTGAAGCCTAATTAATAGAATACGAATGAATTTCGATGAATGAAGTTTATATATATAGGAATATAAGAATAATGTTACATGTATCATGATGTATATACATTCCATTGAGGATTTTAAAAAAAATATGGAATGGTGTTGATGGCCAATAAAAGGGATTTAATGATAAGTTGATTTTATGATTAAGGGATGGTAGCCATTAATATGTCCCATATTTTGACAAAATTGTTTATAGCTTGGGTAAATAGATGATTAATGTGGATAAAGTAAATTGCAGAGTAATGATTACCATATAATAGATTGTTGATTTGATTACAAAGATTATTATGTTATAATTTATTATTTCTCTATCTTTTTTAGATTTATGTAATTTATCCAAATATATTTTAAATAATAATGATTTATTTTTTTCAATAAAGATATATGATAATTTCAGTTATTACCAGGAATCATGATAATACACAATGAATTTATTCAAATTTTTTGAATTTGAAAAACAAGATCCAATTTAATATATATGAGATATCAATGTTTTCATGATATAGTAACCTTATTTTATTGTTTTTTATTTTCATATTTCTGAAGTTTAATAAGGATAACCATTTATAGAATGTATTATTTTAAACTTTAAATGAGGTTTAATATATTAATGTATTATCCCACCACATTAGAATTTATTAACATTGGATAACATGTGATAAAATATTTTATGATAAAGTCATATGGAATGAAATATCATTCAATTAATGGTTCTAATGATCTTTTAATGCTTTAATAATTAATCAATCACCCATATTTCATAGAATATGTGATGAATTTGAAGTTGATCAATGCATAAAAAAGGGTGATATTCGTTTTAAATCATCTATGTATATCGCATCATGAGAATCACTCAAATGTTTTAAAATTGTCTATGATGAAATATTTCCCCGGTACCATCATTTTTTATTATATCAGTGACCTTTCCCAATCCTTTTATATGTTATTTTGTTTTGTTTATTAACATTATACTAACCATGTTCTCTGTCACTCTCCTTCATTAATTGGCATCTTTATTTCTATTCCATTTTCATGTACTCACTTTCCAACAAATGTTCTCCTAAGAGGAGTAATAGTTCTATGTTACTGTTTTCGACGCTTTCACCAGGGTGCACGCGCATCCGTCACGTAAGGGAGGACGCGCGGCTCGTGGCCCTGCATTCCCGCTTTCCAAAGGCACACAGAATCCGTCCTATATTCAGGAACGTCTGATCCGTGATCGAAACCAGGATGATGGAATGTCGGATCTTCCTTCCGTGGATTCCTCCTCGGAGCATTTAACCTAGTCTGGTTCTCCCTCATAGATTTAAGATGTATTCGTGAATCTCATTCCTGGTGCCATATCTTCATGGACAACAGTTAATTAAGCTGATTCCGTCAAGACGCTCCAAGGATTCTGGTCGAGGAAGCAAACTTCGGTTATGATAATGGTCACATTGAGGCATCGTTGGTGTGTCTTGACATTGGGGAATTGGCATGTCAGTCTTCTGTCCCTTATTATAGGGCTTCTCGAGGGCGCGGAAGCTTGAGGCATCGTACATCGAATGCGGGTAATTGTATGCCATATACATGTATCTGAGGTTTTTCTCATCTTCTCATGTTTAACACGGGGTGTTCCACGTGTTTAACGTCCACCATAGACGGATCAGACTGATCAGAACACTAAGAGTGGATCAGATTGAAGAACCCCCTGGAGGGAACACCGATTTAGGGGCCAACACGTGGCCAACTTCCTGGATACTATGGATTGAAATGAGGTGGCATGATCCTCCCGGGATGTGGCGGCCCGGACAAGAATCAGGATGGGTGATGAATTATAAGGGATTGACCCTCATGGAGGCTTCCTACATATTCCCATGGTAGGGAATCAATGTATGTGTAGTTCGATGATACGGTGGGACACCTGAAAAGGCTATCTATGAAAATGAATGTGTGGATGGAACCCAGAGGTAGTATGGATTTTGGGCTAGGGCATGTGCTTCCCAAGGCACGTGGGCTCGACGGAGACGTCGGGATGAGACATGGGTGTTGGACTTGAACCGCATGGAGGCTTCCTACGTACCATGCCTTAGCACGGATCAAAGTCCCCATACTTCGGGTGTACAGTTTAATGTCTTGTGGGACGGTGGCATTTGGGGCTTGTGCTATGAGGAAGCCCAAGGTGGATATGGGGCTACTGCTCTCAGGTGGCCCAAGGTGGATATGGGGCATGCGCTCTGAGGCGGACCAGGGTGGATATGGGGCTTTCACTCTGAGGCGGCCCACGGCGGATATGGGGCAGATGCTCCGAGATAGCCCATGGTTGATATGGGGCTTATTCTCTGAGGTTGCCCGAGGTGGATATGGGGCATACGCTCTGAGGCAGCCCCAGGTGGATATGGGGATTATGCTCTGAGGCGGCCCAAGGTGGATGTGGGGATTTCACTCTACGGCGGCACAAGGAGGATATGGGGCTTTTACTCTAAGGTGGCCCAAAGTGTATATAAGGATTCCACTCTAAAGCAGCCCAAGGAGGATATGGGGCTTACGCACTTAGGTAGCCCACAATGATTGACGAACCAGCGTGAAGGGGTCGGAACGACCCGGTGGTGGGCTTGAACCTCGTGGAGGCCTCTTACGTACCATGCATTAGCATGATTCAAAGTCCTCGTAGTTCGGGTGGTGCAGTTTAACGTCATGCGGGACAGAGGCATAAAGTTTAACATCGTGATGGATAGGGCATACAGTTTAACAACGTGATGTATGGGGGCATCTGGGGCTTACACTCTGAGGCGGCCCATAATGGTTAGCGAATCGACGTGAAGGGGTCGGAATGACCAGATGGTGGGCTAGAACCTCGTGGAGGCTTCCTACATACCATGCCATAGCATAGATCAAAGTCCTCATAGTTCGCTAGAGGTGTGGTTAGGTTCGGTGCTCACTCTATACTCACATGAGTCATGCTTGGTGTGGGAAACAAGATGTTGTAGGGACCTGTTGATCAGGTCGCAAGGGGTGCTTCCATGAGAAGCGAAGAGGGTCTTACGCATTGAACGGTCCATGGTGTCGAGACTTACTCCAGAGAATCCGAGGTGGCCAAAGATCGATGGAGAAGCAAGTATATTTCCAGATCATCCGAGGAGGGGTGCTTGTGGCTCATAATGAAGGGAAGATCATCTATGAGCCTTACGTGCCGTCCCGATTCGCCAGGCGGTTCAGGTGCCTCCAGCAAATGCTAAAGAGTGTATTCAAGGATGTCTGGGAGGAGAGGAATCCCTGCGCCCTTCACCATATGTGGTTAATGTTAACCACTTACAGCTCTGGTGACGTCATTTTAATTCCTCCCACTGGGGTCGACGCTGGCCTATCAAGCGAATATGCTGAGCATTGGGCTATCGCGTACCCTGAGGGGCTTTTACACAAGCGAGTTCGGAAACTCGAGACTACCCATGTGGAACCTGGAAAACAAGAGAGCAGGAAATGTGCTTCCATAAGGGAGGGAAAAGGGGCGCTCCATGCGGCGAGGCCTATGCAGGCTGGGACCTCAGCAGCGGGGACATCGCATGGTGTTGCTGCATCCTCGTTACCCGGAATGGGGTCACACGGGGTGGCTAGAGAACTGCCCTGGAAGAACATAATATACCTTATCGAATGTTCCCATGATGCAATTTTCCCAGAACTATGGTCGGCCTAGAAGACCCAATGACAATCAATGAGCGTTGAAGCCCTCTAGCAGAAGACAATACAGGATGGGATCTAGCTGCCAGAAGTCAGGCTCATTCAGGTCACCGACTGGGTAAACATCCATCAGCGGCATGCTTATCTAACGGCCATGGACACATTCACGCGCCAATGGGGTCGGCGTGTAGAGCCACCTTTCCGGGTGAAAGTGATTCTCGACCTAGAGCATGATCCAGAAGTGATGCCTCTGGGAGAAGGCGATAGTGATTAAGAGTTAGATAGAGAGGTGGAAATAGGAGAATATGAAGGTGAATGAGAAGAAGATGGAGAAGGTGAAGGAGAATCCAAAGGTGAGGGGTCGTAGGGGGCGGCCTTCCAAGGGAGTCTCTGGGAGAGCTATGAGATTGTCATCTCTGATCTTGACATAATCGAGATACTCGAGGTCTGTCTCTATCCTTATTAATCCTCCTTCATCCATCCTCTCCTACAATTTCTAATCCATTTCACTATTTCACTCGGTATCATATAGGCGATGATCAGGCGTCCCCAATAGAGGAAGGGGAAGAGGCACCGATGGGACAGGGTGGGGCTCAGACGCCCATTATTGAACTGAAAAGCTTTTAGGGGTCTCCTACTGCAATATCTCTTGTACCAGCCAGAACAGCAGAGGATAACGCATCGGGTTCCTGTAAGTCCCTTGCTTTGCTACTGGTGATTATTATCAGAGAACTCAAATAATCATGATGTTCCTTGAACAGTGATATTGGCGTTGGAGGCTCATCATGCGGTTGAGCTTGGGCCGTCCATGAGCGAACCAGTTGCGGACGTACCACCTCCTCCATAACATACTTCGTAAACTGAGTTGGCCCTAGAAACTAGTGAGCAGGGGGTGTCGGACATCAGTGGTGCTGACATTGGAGTGATTCTAGAATATGACGAAAGCACCCCCGCTGACTGTGAGAGAGTGGAAGGTCTCCTAGACATCGAGGTCCTATTGCTAATGATGGAATCCCTGAGGTAGATCCTGCTACTGAGCTGCTGGATTCCTTCCCTATATATCAGCCCGCTGATCCCGTAGAAATAGATTATTAGAATTTGGAAGCGGCCGAGGACAGCCGGATGACACGATTCAAAGGGTGGAAGTGCATCCAGCATTTTGTCTGGAAACCCCATACAGATTGGCTGAGGTGGATGTGATCGCTCTCGACCTGGCTGCGTTTCCTATGTGCTGGAGGGGCTGACGTTCAATTCCTTCATCTGGCGGTCCATGATGACATGGACGAGAAAGATAAATGAGCACTCGAGTGTTCTTGAGGGAGGAGCGGGAAGTTCGACGCCTCGAAGAGATGGTGACAGAGGAGGAGGCCTTTATTGCAACATGATCTGAGCTCGTGGAGCAACTAACGGCCCAGCTGGTTGATTGCCAAGAATAGATGATGGTGGCGAGTCACCAGATGACCGTACTTCAAACTGAATGGGTGAAGGAATAAGCTAGGATTGGAGAACTATGCTCTGCAGCTGCTGATGAAGAGAGAGTCTTCAGGGAGCGAGATGCAGTCCTGGAGTCAACCATCCAAAGGGTAGCGGTGTTGTAAAGATCAATCGAAAATGCTGATCCTTAAGGGCCCTATTTTGGCCATATCATGAACCTTTTTGCATCCACTACTCCCCATTTGTAACCAATGTATGGATGAATCAATTTATCTATACCCTTGGTTTAATACACTCAAAGATAATTACGAAATAGATAACAATTAAACCCTGATCTCATGTGGGCCTTACCCAGTGTGAGAAACAAAGGATACGTATATTATCATTTCCTTTGACCATGGGGCATCAACCATGCATCAGGCATCCAAAATTGGGCCCGTATTTCTGAGGAGGAGATGGTGGTCCAGCCAAAGGGAGGAGACCTCTGAACAATCGATGTATCATATTCTCAACGTGATCTAACACACGAGCGGGGCAATTTCAGGGTCATTGGAATCAATCCGAACATAGGGAGATGAAAAATGTGAATCATGTTACCCAAATTCAGAACACTATGGGGGCATAACGATGGAGGATAGCTGTTGACCATGGAAGAAACGCAGCATCCACGTCACATTTTCCCGAAGTGGGGACACCAAATTAGGGCTGACCATTGACCATGTTCTCAACATGGGGCCTAACTCAAATATCATCGATTAGTCTTTCGGAACGTTGGCCGAGGACAGCAAGAGGACTGTTGGTCAATCATCTATACTCTTACAACAAGTAGACCAAAGTTCTATCATCCATGTTGTTACAGAAGGTGGACCACATGTTGAGTATCCATACTATTAGGGGGTCCCATCAAACATGAAAGAGGCTGAAGATCTGAATAAAGGAGAACACAATGAGTGGAATGTGAAGTGGTGGTTTGTTCAAATATAATCCAAAACTCCAAAAATTACACCACAGTGGTGAAGGCACATTAGGTAGAAGTATTAATATGGTCCCGGATCATCCCTAATTTTAGACAGGACCTCCCTGGCAAGAGAGTTGTCGCTTCCCAACAACAATATGGGGCATCCCGAACTCAGTCAGGGAAGATGCTGCAGTTACGCCACTCCCAAAGTAGTTCGGCCAAGCAGTCAATAGTGACGAGGGACATGATTTGGTTATCCCTGGGGTTGGACCCAAGATGGAATGTCTGGGCATTCCTACATATCTCATAAGGATGAGAATCAAGCCACACGTAGTTCTAGAGAGGATACCTGTTTAAAGTCTTAGAACATGAACCAAGGATTGGTAAGGAGGGAAGGAGACACATGGTAAGGTGATTATAAACGCCGAAGGGATGAGGATGAGTTCGTTCTTACTATATGTTTCATGGAAAAGTGTTCCGGTCAAGGGACTGAACACGAATGTTAAGTTGGGCTTGTGGGGAAGTGCCAAGGTGCTCCTATGTATCCCATAAAGATGGTAATCAATCCATACATATTTCTTGGAGGTTCCTTTTAACGTTGTGCAGGATAGGAAACAAGAAGGCTAATTATTATAACAGGGTGCACGTGGGGGGTGGGGGGGCTATCGAAAACCCAACGTGAATGGGTACAGGATCCCATACCATGCCACGCGATCCCGTAGTCAATGTCCTAAAGGTGAAATGACATGATGAATTATCAGACCTCAATCTGGACCCAAAGACAAGAGGTCTTGGCATTCCCACGTACCCCATAATAATTGGGATCAAACCATACGTAGTTCTTGGAATGCGTGTCACGACAAGACATTGTACATGTGTAAAGGATGAAAGGGGTGTCTTGGTCTAGCCCTCGCACCAAAAGAAGCTGCATTTGATGCATCTTATTTGTCCTTGATGGTGAATGGTTTTTCTTTTATAGAATGACCGGTCTAGGGTAGAAATTCCTATCATCACCACAATAATCAAGCCGTATATAGCCGTTGACAAATGGTATGGTAATTGTCCAATAACCAACTTTATGTCCCCTATAGAGAGGTCATCACAATTCAGTGTCGTTTATCATCATGAGGCCAGAATGATATCATCATAGTTTATGGTCATGTGGTAGGACCAACCAGCATAGTTTAAGGTCATATGGCTTCGACCTGGGGGAATGTGCACGATGCGATAAGGCATACCTGATGCTGATTAGGACATAATCTCTTACCATCTCTGTGCGCGATCCCAGGAGAGGATACTCAGGCCAATGGTCCGATGAGGGTTTAAAGTTCAAGGGGCAGGAGACACTATAATCAAGATGAGCTGGGCCCGAAATGAAATGTCGGCTGACCCCTCGTATCCCATGGGGATGAGGGTCAAGCTATGCATGACTCTTAGAGATGTCCTAAGCCTATAATCTTAGCGCTCGGACCGTAGTAGCCCCATGAGACGCCGCAACACAGCTTTGTCTGTCTGACGTGTGTAAGTGCACTGAGGTTTAGTGCAAGGAGTGACGAGATTCCACCTTTGAGACAATGGGGTGAAACATAATGTGAATCATGCAACCAATATTTAGGGCCTGAAGAAGTCGGCGTGATGATGGGGGATTACTGCGTACCATGTTTGCAACACAACATCCTGTCGTGTTAGCCAAAAATGGGGACAAAAAAATGAGCATCGACCACTGACCATATTCGCAATGCGGGATTTGTATCAATTTGTTGTCCAAAACCCTTGGGGGCATTGGCCCGTGACGGTAGGAGAGCCCTCAGGCGTTGTACCAGGACGTTCATGGGTGTCCCTCTTGGAGTAAAGGATAATGGGGTTTGAATGAAGGGGAGCACGAAGCATGACAAGTTGAAAAATCTTTCCTAAGTTGAATCTGACAGTCCAGGCCCTATACTAGAGTACTCTGAATAGATTAGTAGACCACTAAAAAAGGTTGAAGGGCTTAGTTGGAGAGTGGCCAAAAGATGGAGGATTCCCGGGAGAAGGCGCATGGTGTCAAAAACCCTGTATCACACCTATATATCCCCCTCGTGGAGAGGGACATGCCAAGAGACTGAGGTGAACAAGAGACCATGGGATCTATTATGAGATGGGGATGGACATGAAATCCAGGTGTTCAGGAGGTCCTACGTATCCCATAATGATGGGAATCAAGCCACATGTAGTTCTAAAATCACAGTTTAATGGCATGTACGACGATTACAAAAATTTCATCCAGGAATGTGTATGGAACGACAAGTAACCCAATGTGTATGAGGACATAATCTCACACCACACCGTACTCTCTGGTAATAACATAGGCTATGTGGCCTGAGAAGGCCAAGGGCCCTGAGGTTGGGACTCGGTCAGGAAGGCCTGACCAGCTTGTAGTTCAGCGTCTTGCAGTGAGGACGAGCGTGGGGGGAATAGGATTCCCTAGACAGGGGAGGTGTATGGCGCGACGGGTAAACCGACATGAATAAGGACATAATCCCACTCAACACCGCATGCTCTGGGTAATGACTTGGGAAAAGGGGCCCGAGAAGGACAAGGGGCATGAGGATGGGCCTCGGTCAGGAAGGCTTGACTAGATTGTTGTTTAACATCGTGCAGTGAGGACGAGCAAGAAGTTTAAGGTCATACGAGACCGTGGGCCAGTTTAAGGTCATGGGGGACCATAGGGGCCCAAATTGAGGGCCAAATGCAGTTTAAGGTCATGCTGGACCAGATGCAGTATAAGGTTATGAGTGACCGAAATCCAGTTTAACTTCGTGGGGGGGCCCGTAGGGTCAGGAATAATATTTCTTAAGAAACTTGGCATTGGTTGGAGGAGTTACACGCTCACCATCAATGGTCACTAGGGAGTACGCACCATTGGGATAGACCTTATGGACAATGAAAGGTCCTTTCCAATTGGGCTCAAACATGGGTGGTTTCTTACCGGGGATCATTGGTGCCCTGAGGGCCAGTACCAGGTCACCTTGCAGGAATCAGCGGAGGCAAACCTTCTAGTTGAATGCTCGAGCCATCCTTCTCTGATGCCTTTCCAGGTTGTGAAATGCACGAAGCCTATTCTCGTCCAGCGCTTTCAATCCAGCTAGATGGATTTCAGAAACTCTATTTGGCACTTACTGGTCATAGACCTCTATGCACAATGAGGGCGACTGAATCTCGATGGGTATGACAGCCTCAGTTCTATACACCCAAGAATACGGGCTCACCTAGGTGGAATTATGAGTTTTCATATGATAATTCCGGAGGGTTTTGGCGAGTTTATCCGGCCAAATCTTCCTATTCTGACCAACCATCTATTGAAGAATGGTAGAGAGGGTTTTGTTAAACGCCTCTATCAACCCATTTTCTGCTCATGATAGTAGGAGATATGGTTAGAGTGAATGTTTTACGTGGCGTACAATTTCTTTATCTCTGCCGCTCAGAAGTTGGTTCCATTATTATTGAGGATCATGTGAGGTACTCCAAATCGATAGATGATTTTGGAACTCACGAAGTCGGTGATAGAACATGCTTTGACTTCCTTGCATGGAATTGCCTCTTCCAACTTGGAAAAGAAATACATATCGGTGAGAATGAATCGGCACTGGTGAGCCATTGCTAGTGGGTAAGGTCCAATGAAATCCAGCCCCCAGACTACAAAGGGCCAAGAATACATGGTATTGTGGAGATTCTATGGTGGCTGATGCATGAAGTTATCCTGAACATGGCACGCAAGGAACCTCTTGGAGAACTCGAGGTAGTCATAGATTATGGTGGGCCAGAAGAATCCCAGCCTCTACATCTAGTGAGACAACTTTGACCCGGCCTGATGGGTGCCACATGAACCAGCATGAACCTCTTGCATGACCTATGGAATCTCGACTCTTTGATGGGAACATAGGATAACAGCATCAAATCTGTGCTTCTAAAGGATCTTCTCAAGGGTGGGACCGCTCTAAAGGCTAAATTGTAGCGCACAGCGTCGGATTCGCCCACGCACGGTGCGGTATGCATGAAGAATACCATGTTGGAGGTATTCAACCACGGTTTTTCTCTAATCGGGAACTATTTCAGCAACCATATCTGAAGTACCTGGGGCTCCTAACATAGTACCACCAGTGGTAAGGTTGTTTATCCTCAGGCTGCAATCGTCCTCTGGGGTAATGGGAGTGATGACTCCCCGGTTTGCCACATGTACAATCAAGTCATCCCATTCAGGCTCTACAAGGGATGCGACAAAGCTGGCCAGAGCATCTTCTCGACCGTTCAATGACTGAGGAATATGAATAACCTCTGACCGAGAAGGGAACTGGGCCATTAGATAGAGGGTGCACTCCAACAATGACACAAGTTCTGGATTTGTGACAACATAGTCTCCATTGACCTGTTTGATGACAAGCATGAAGTCCCCCTTCTCATGAAGATGGGGCACATTGATCTCGAGGCCCATCTCGAGGCCAGCAATGAGGGTATGATACTCTACCTCGTTCTTTGTGTAGCCCTCTGACAACAGGAATGAGTATGGCAGAACGGCCTACTCCGAGGTGATGAAGACGATAACCATGCCCACCCTATTGAGCCTAGGATCATTGAGTCTCTTACCGGTGGGGCTCTGAGAGGCACCATCAAAGTACATTTGTCAACAAGGGATGATATGATCGACTGAGAGGATTGCCTCATCGGGAATACATAAGTCCAGTGGCTGATCTGCAGAGGTTGGGTGGGAAGATAGAAAGTTTGATAATGTCGGTACTTTGATAGCCTTCTGAGGTATGAACCTAATGACTAACTGCTGGAGGATCACCGCCCATCATTCTTGTTGTCCAGTAAACATAGGTCAGTTCTGGATGTACTTCAATGTGTCCACCCGATAGAGAAGATGTAACTCATGGTGCTGCAACTAGTGCTGCAATTTCTATATAGCGAATACGAGCGCGAGATAGATCTTCTCAATGGTAGAATATCTAATTTCCATATCGAGGAGTATGCAGGTGAGGTAGTAGACACTGTTCTTTATTCACTCGTTGTTCTTTTGGGTGAGAAGTGCGTCAAGGGACCATTCCAGGGCGGTCATGTAAAGAAATAGCGGCTTCCCGGAGACAGGTGGCATCAAGACCAGAGGCTGGAGAAAATACTAATTGATTTCGTCGAAGGCAGTCTTACACTCTTAATCACATTCATAGGCAGAGCCTTTCTTAATGAGCCAAAAAATGGCTTACACTTTCCAGCTAGATTTGTAATGAATCGGCGAATGTAGGCTAAGTGGCCTTGGAGACCTCGAATCTCCCGAATATTGCTCGGGGGAGGCATCTCACTGATGGCATTGATCTTCTCTGGGTCTATCTCAATACCACTATACCTGACGACAATGGCAAGGAACATGCCAGATTTAACCCCGAAATCACACTTCAATGGGTTCATCTTTTGGTGGAGAAAACAGAGGAAGCTGAACACTTTCTCAAGGTCCTTGTGATGGTCTTGGTGCTGGCGAGATTTGACCACCAGATCATCTACATAGCATTTCACATATGATCCCAGAATCGGCTTGCATATGAGATACATGGACCACTGATAGGTGGTACCCACAGTATTCAGGCCGAAGGGCATGACCCCATAACAGAAAATACCTTGGGGTTCCCTGAATGCTGTGGACTCCTCGTCCTCGGGGGGCATCTGGATCTGGTTGTACCCATAATACCCATCCATGAAGGAGAGGGCTTGGAACCCAGTCGTGGAATCAATCAACAGATCTGTCACTGGAAGGAGATAATCATCCTTCAAACATTGGCGATTGATATCGCGGAAGTCGATACAAACCCTAATTTTTCTGTTCTTCTTCCTGACCGGCACAATTTTGGCTTGCCACCGGGGGTACTGAACTTCCATGACAAATTTGGCCTTGATAAGCTTTTCAAATTTGTCCTCAACCATGGAACCATGAAAAAGGGGCATCTTTCTGGGAGGCTGCTTGAACCCGCGATGGTTTGCCGGGAGACCAAGGCGGTGGATGGCTACCTGAGGATCCAGTCCTGGCATCGCGTTGTAAATCCAAGAGAAGACATCACGATGATATCTGAGGAATTCCACATACCATTGATACTCCTTGGGGGACATGGAAGTGCAGACCAATGTGGGTCTCAGGTCCACCTCACTATCGAGGTTCACCTGTACCAACTCGTCGATCGTGGCGGAGACGCCCTCCTCAAAGGCGGGGGTAGCATCTTCCATGTCCTTCTCTCCACTTGTGGAGGGATCATATGTAGGGGGAGCAGCTTCTAAGCTATCAAACCCTGATGGGAGGCAGGTTCCGGCTATAGTGGCAGTGGTCATCATATCAAGAGATTCATGCACCACTGAGACCATATCAATTAAGGTCATCGATCCCATACCATATGGCATTCGGCCCAAGTGGCCATGCTTGATAACATCAAAGATGTAATGGCACGTCGTCTTGAGCCGGTTAATCCCATCCCGGAGGAAGAGACATGTATGACTTACCACCGTTGCCATGAGCCTGACATCCCGATACCATAAAGGGGTAGGAGGCTCCAGGATCACACGAGCTTGGTTGGTGTAGGAGTACAAGGTGATTTTCCGCCGTTGCTTGGACATAAGAATATTCCTTCCTCTTGTACTCGAAACAACAAAGCATTGCCCCATATCGGGGGTCATGGACTCCAACCGATGGAATCAGATGATGTATTTGTCATCCAGACCTGGCCAGGGATCAGCTGTGACTAGGGCGGGTTCATCCTCACTTGCCAGAATCTGCTTATCCTGGATCTTGTAACACTCGGCGTCCAAATAACGGGCTTCACAAGAGGCAAAAGGAGACACATCTCCTTGGACCATGCCTACTAGACCATTAAGGGAGTATTTTAAGGAATTGGTGAAACGATGAGGGGACCGCTGCATGCAGGTGGCGCCATGACCTGCCCATCAATGTGTTGTATGCGGTGTCCTGGGAGACAACCATAAATTCAGTACTAGAAATTAGGCCACCGAACTGCGTCTTCAAGTGGATCTTGCCAACATGATTTTTCATGGTCCTGTCATATCCCTAGATTCTAAAGACGGAGGGAGTTAAATCATCCTCAGATAAACCTTGCTTCCGCAGTGTCTGAGTTGGGATTAGGTTAATCCCAGGACCCATGTTGACATGACAATGTCAGACTTCCACGTCATTGAACTGACCAGTGATGTACAGTGGGAAAATGTGCCTTTGTATGGTAGGGTCTTCATCTTCCTTAGAGAATGAGATAACTTCCTGGCATTCAGCATTCTCAATTTCCTCATTGTGGAAGGCTTCCGTAGGTTCTACCTACGTCTCGAACTGGAGGGGGATCTTTAGGGCCTCAGCAAGTGCCTCACACATTTCAAAAGATAGGCGAAGAGCCTCATGGATGGAAAGCCTTGCTGCAATGCCGGCAAGGTTCTTTATAAAATCATACATTCATGCCAAACGCGAGCCTCTTCTTACATGACACCGTTCTGCAATTGGAGGCATGGCGGGCCCTGCCAGCTAGGCCGGTGGCTGACTGGTACTAGGAATATCTCGTTGTTCACTAGTTGAAGCTTGAAGAGTGGCTGCTAAATGAGGTCCGAGAGGCTGGGTTCGGTCGGTGGCAGGGAAGAGCTAGTCACGACATGACTGATGTGGTCCCGCCTGACCCATCAACACAAATGGCGGTGGATGTGAACCCGTGAACAACATATGAAGGGGTTGTGTGTGCTGAGCTCTCAACTGGGCCTACTTTCTGGTCTCAGTAATGTGCACGACCAGGTAGGAGGTGCCAACTATCGTGCCCTAATGATTCATGTGACCCCGGCTCTGACGACGCTAGCGACGACTGAGGATATTGGGAAGGTCTACCTGGCGTTCATCATCGTCGGGAGTCAAAAAGGGATTTACCAACTCTACGGTGTTAACCGAAGCGTAAACCTGACTATCACATGAGGATTCATCTACTACCGGTTAGATTCTTGGAGGGATCCTCATTTCTGGGGCCATAAAGTCGCCAAGAGTTTGAGACAACGACAACATTGTTGGAGCGCATTGCTTCTTCTTGCACCACCGCTGCCTGCTCTTCTGGGAAGAGGCTGGCTGAGATGTCAATGCCAAAGTAGTAAGAACATCTTTTGAAGGCTCTGGCTGATTTAGGCATGCACGAATGATTCCATTGGCTTGGGAGACTGTCTTTCTGGCCATCCAGTCGTTATACTTTTGGGACCCATGGTCAGAAACCTGCTTCCATTCACCTTCATCGCCACTACTACCAATGGATCTCACAAATACACCTGCCACTTGTGCCGGTGATGGGCCAAACCTAACTATATTGTTGTCAATATGGTCTTGGAGCCAGTCCATGAACACGTAGCATCATTGGATGGTGTGCCCCAGGGTTTGGTGATAAGGGAAGTAGTTGGGGTGATTGGTGAGACACACCTCTTTGTGTTTTTGGCACTCACGAAACTGTACAATTCTCTTCTCCAAGGCACTAGGATCTAACTGGGGACCTGAGCCTCATAAAACGAGTAGGTCCAATTACATCTTTCCAGAAAGGGGGCTCTAGGAGGTGGACCTTGAAAGGGGGAAATATGAGCATTCTTAGGAGGCGGAACCTGATTATCTCTCCTAGGCGGTGGCAGTACATTACGCGGAGGCACTACTCAATTTTGAGGCAATCGCTGCTGGGCTGGAGGCTGTGCCCGTGGGAGCGGACCCCTATGGGGATAGGTAGCTGGCCTTGCTGGAAACAATTCGGGCTGCCTGGGGGCCCTTATCTAGGCCACGACAGTGGGCACGACCCTGGTGGACCTCCTTTCAGGGATTACAGGAGGCAGCGAGAATGCCATGATGGCCTTTGTAGGGCTTCTTCGAGGCACTGAGCCTTGTCTGAGAAGTCTCAGAACCCTCCGGGGCAATTCTGAGTGCTTAGAGAAGGAACTAGCTCTTCATTGATGTTCCCTATGCACATTTTCAGAAATTTCTCCTCAGTTAGTGGCATGTCAATGGAGTATGTGAGCACTTTCCACCAGGAAATGAAGTCTGTGACTTGCTCATCGGGCCTTTGGTTGCACCTGAAGAGGTCTGCGATGTTCGTCTTCTTGGTTGTGGAATTGAACTGTTTGAGGAATTTCCTGCAAAGGTATTCCCACCTAGTCATGGATCCGACAGGGAGATGGCTATACTAGATGAACTTCGGCCCATCCAATGCCTAATCAATGAAAACGGAGCTTGGAGGCCTCCTAATGTGTGGGAGTCCCTAACATAGGCCCACACATTGAGTTGAATTGGGCCAGGTGCTGCGGTGGGTCCCCTGTCCCATTAAAGGGGGTGAAAGTGGGGTTCCCAAACCCATAGGTGCTGGCATATAATCCACCCATACTGGGTACGGCTTTCCGTCCTGTGGGATCGCCACCTGCCAAGTTTCCAAAGCCTCTAAGTGAGCGATGAGTGCTGCCATCAGATAGTCTAGACGTGGGTTCCTTTCCTGACGGGGATCCCTAACCAAAATAACATTACTGGACTCTTAAATTCATTATATGAGCTTAGAAGCTCATGGATCAGCTGGTGGAGAAACCCTTGGTGTGGCGGGAGGAACTCGAGCGACGTCTCATGGGAGATCGTGCCGCTGAAGAGGGTTTGGAGAAACGTATCGCACCCTCTTGTCGTGAGCTTTGGCCTCTCCTCTATCAATTAACATGACATGATTGAGGATTCTTGGGAGGATCACGTTGAGGGTTAGTTGTTCCTGCCCTAGCTGCCCTGGCCTAGGATCACCGTAGTCGGGTCGTCGCTCTGTAATGCGTTCAACCAGAAGCTCATTGACCATCCTCTTCTGCTCAGCAAGCTGCTGGCGCAGTGTGGCATTCTCAGAATCTTCCTCTGCCTTCTGCACTGAGGTAGATGGGTTAGAGAGGTTGATATCCCCAACGTGATCTTTACCTTTGCTGACATTCCGGCTCAGTGTTAACGCCTTAGTGGGTGCAGGGAGACCTATGAGGTTTCTCGGTTGACGCGTAATCGTCCCTGATGGGTCCAGTAGCGGCTTTTCATCAGGAGGTGAGTCCCCATCATGAAGTTATTGACTGTTCCCCTCTCCTAACAGATCAACCATGATTACCGCCACCTCCCACAGGGGCGTGTCCTCAGAGCCACTCGGTGAGTCAAGCTGCGAGGGAATCCCACTAAAGAGAAGGGCATCATACTTACCCCATCCACGGATGTGCATGTGGGGGGTGGCCTCCGCGATAAATCTGCAGAGTACATGAAAACTCTGAATGCATTGTTGTTTGAGGGCCCTGTGGTGGCCAAGGGATTCGGGGTGCCGGAACACGGGAAGTGTGGCCAGGTCGACCCAACGACATTTCTCTCCGATATCCATGAGGTGTTCTTGGATCCCAGGATAAGGCACATGCTGGTGGCGAAGATGAGAGTGAGTTTCCCAAAGGGTCTAGAGAAAACATTCAAACTGTCTCGGGGTGAGCGATTCTGGTGTATCAAAATACGACCCTGCAATCGGCCAAAACTTCTCGAGGAAGTGGCCAACTGTGAGGATGGTCCAGAATCTCCATGACTCAGGTTCAGGATCTGACCCTTGATGGCCCCGCTCATCAACTGGGAGTCCCTGGGGAACTGTAAGCGGCGCTGAAGCTGGCCATTGGGGCGTTGGGCTGGCCAGCAGAGAATACGGAGAGTAGGACGATTGGCAGCCGAATCCTAGGTCATCCCCCAAGGGTTGCAGTGTTCTAGCTGCCTTGTCACGATAGGATGGACCAATGAATGGGAATCCCGTAACAGTGTCGGTGCTTGCTGGGGGTGTACTATTTCACGACACTTCCGCCATCAACACCCAAAAAAGCTCTCCACTATCTATGTCTGAGGTGGAAGGTGTTCCCGGTGATGCCGAGGGTGACTACAAGTTCTATCCCTGTGGGTATTCCACGTCCTCATCCTCCAGAATATTCCTTTGGAGGGAGGTGCAGATCATGTGGATCTCTCATTCGGGGAGTACGAGACTGACGTGCTGCATCCCTATCCTATGCCTTGACTCAGAGGACTGAGGCTAGGGCTCCATCGTCGAGTCGCACTCTGCCTCATAGTCTAAGACATGTACTGGTCTGATTTCCATCAGTCCTTCCCTGGCATTTCACATACGACGACGACGTCCCGCCTTCTTGCCCCTGGGTGGCTCCTTGGGGCAAGGCTGATTTCCATCGTGGAGCCCTCTAGCCGCAATGGTGCTGAGGAAGAGAGGATTGAAGGCCGGGGTGAGAGGAGTACTAGGGCAGATGTCGAAAGGTACATGGGGATGACCGCCATGTGGGTGAGTTACCAGATATGCAACGACTCCATACTCGTGGTCAGCGGTTGGGGAAGTGACCCCATACCCAGTGTAGTGAGCACTGGAAAGAGTCCCACCCGGAGCGTAGCTGTCACGGGGAAGCCCCTTACCTATGGGAAGGGTGGTTCTAGGTCGGCCTTTGGGCCAAGGTTAGAAGCAATGAGGACCCATACCTTCTAAAAAAGTGGCACGATGTAGGCCATCATGATGGATGGAACTAACGTGAATTGGTCCACGGTGGCTTTTGCCTGTGCCAGTGACCTGGAAAGTCGACCCAACCTACCCGTGGGGCGATCGAGGACTCGATCCGGGTCGGGCATGTAACTACCCCTTCTCAACGTGTGTGGGGGTTTGATTATAGGAGTTAGTGGTGGCTCGGGCCATAGTGGGTGCTGACATCGATGCCCCGGGGCGAGCATCCTCTTCCGCTCGTACTCGACACTGGTGTCAGGTCAGGTGGGTTGGAGCCGGTGGTGCAGGCACATGGACTGTCTGCTCTTTGGAACGGGGAGTCGGGAGGCAACATCGACACGGCCTGGCGGGGGCCCTTGCCGTGAACCCTTAAAGTGGGTCTCCGAGTGGGCCAACCCAGACATCCCCTACCTCATCAGCATCGGGAAGGGAGGCGTTGATGCGTTACGGGGATAAGCTCCCAAAATGGTTGAATGTCATGGTGGGGAGCAGCGGCTCCCTGCGCAGCCCTCGGGGGCAGCGTTGTCGGCGAGGCGCAGCAGCCACGAGGTCCAAACCGGCCATGTCCCGGGTGGGGATGTCCCCCTCCTCCTCGTACCTACGCACAAGGCCATTGATCAACATTCATTGAATAATCGCGGATGGGGAGACAAGGCATGAGCGCCCATTAGTCGTGGTGGTCAAAGCAACTGTGGATTGGGCGGAACTTTGCAGGGTATCCGCGTCGGTACTTCCCATGCCCCTGCACTGGTGGGTAGGTGGAAAACAAGCTCTGGATGCAGCGATCTGATTCTTGAAAGCAGGGAGATGAACCCATTACCACAAATAGGAAAAGAAATCAAAAACCAGTAGCCCAACACCATTCTGTCTTCCGTGGTCGGTAAAAGGGATCCATGCTATCAACATCGCAGAATGGAGTGGTCAACGTCCTGACTGCCCCAACCCTAGGCACGTTTCATGCCTTGCTGATGGGTTCCAGGACCTGGTGACATGATAATCATTCGACACACCGAACGCTACCAGCCTTCATATTGAAGAGAAGTGATTCAAGTAGGGTTCACCATTTTCTGTTTCTGACACTTTCTCCGGGGCGCACGTGCATCTGTCATGCAGGGGAGGATGCACGGCTCATGGCCTCACATTCCCTATTTCCAAAGGTGGGTGGCATTCGTTCCTTGTTTAGGGAAAATTGCTCCTTGATCGAAACCGGGATGATGGTATGTCATTTCTTCCTTCTGTGGATTCCTCCATTGAGCTCGTCACCTACTCTGGGTCTCCCTCATAGATTTAAGACATATTCTTGAATCTCTTTCCCAGTGCAATATCTTCATGGACACCAGTTAATTATGCTTCTACTATCGAGACGCACCAAGGTGTAATGCCCCGACCCCAGCTACCCAGAGTCGGTGCATTACTTCATAACATTGGCATGATCACAAAAGATCACGTCTTGAAAGACTGATTAGTTTAGTAGCCTTGGAAACACTAGATACATTCGTAAATGTTACATTACATCATAAAGTAAAAAACTGCAATAAAAAAGTCTCCATAGTCCACTCTCATATCCTCTTCTGACAATCCCTGCAGGTCATTCATAAAATACTTCTTCACATCCTGGAAAATATTAAAACATTGAAAGGGGTGAGCTCAGATGCTCAGTAAGGATAAAAATATTGTCGAAGCTTTCATAAATAAACATAAACATTTAAGTCAATGTATAACTAAAACAAAAGCCTTTTAAACTTGAACATCAACATAATATGGAAAAAGTAAAATGAGATAATTCCATTCACTTCTTCACATGGATATTCTACTGGTCGAATAATCACATGCAATATCAATAACCACTTTCATAATGAGGGAATGTATAATGCCAGACATTCTGAAACATTTTTTCAAGGCCTCGGTCAAGACGTCTTAAATGATTAAGGCCTCGTCCAAAACCATAAATCAAATTGGGAAAGGGCCTCGGCCAATTCCACGTCTAGTTGTCTCATGAGTCCTACCGATGCATCGAGGAGCTATAGCGGGCTCCACCCGTCACTTATCAAGTCTAATACATTCCTCATATAAATAGGTTTAAACATATCATAAACCATAACATAATCGTATCACATAAAAGATGCATAAAGGAAACATAACATTTCCACATTTCAATCACAAGATATCAATACAACACATTGATATAATAAAAACGCTTACAAAACCATTTTCAATACCAAAATAAAAGAAAATTAAAACTTTGTATTTATTTTTCATTAAAAAAATAATGGCTTGTAGAGGAAGCCGAAACTCAAATAATGGTCACGACAGCGGATAAGTCATTGTCGCCACATAAGTACAGAAATAAAAACATTCCCTTTTTGTCGTTTAGTAAAACGCTTCGTATAAAAAAGATTCCTTTTGAATAAACATAAAAGCCAAAGGGTTTTATACACCATATAAAAGAAAGTTGTGTATAAAACCAAATATGCCTCAATGAAAGGAGATTGAGACGAAGTCCTTAAAAAGATCATTTTTAAAAGAAAATAGATCTATTATGTGTATTCACTATAGGTACACATAAATAAAGTAAAAATACAAAATAGGACATAATAATATCATGACATAATTTGAAAGTAGGAGATTAACCCAAATAATGGATGTTGGGTTAAGAAATTCCCTTACCTTGCATCCTGTCCTGACTCGACCGTTCTTTAACCTCCTGAATAATAAACTAGAGTTAATTTATATTTAATTAAGAACCTTTTTCATGTTCATTATTCCTTTTATATCCCTTATTACCATGTTATGAACATAATTTAATTATTTAAGTTAATAACGGTCGTTTTTTCGATCTTTGGTACTTGAGTCAAAAATAAACTTCTTATAATTACAAGTTGTTCATGTGTTGAAATATCCATTATATCCAGAATTATATTCATGATGTAGATATCATATATATCATATATATACAGTATATACATTCATTCATAATGTCACGTAACATTTAGAGGTAAGAAATGAAATGCACTGTTCATGGAGACGGTAAGCCGTACGTACGCATGAACGCTACTTTCATTTCAATTTCATATTTAATGGAACAAAATCATAATGATATAAATATATAATATAATTCCAGTATAATATAGTTTATAATACCATTTACTCCATCCTGTATACATCCCACATATGGCATTAACGATTCAAATCACTTTGAGGGGGCGGTAGTCCGCACTTCCTAAAATGAAATTATCGCGTTTACCCATAATAGAAATCATAAAGTATGCCATAAATGAGAAATACAGAAGCATAATGAAAAACATAAACATAATATATATATCATATATGAAAATAGTGTCATCAAAATGGCCACCATTATAGGTGTTAAAAGAATTTGAACAATCATCGTTTCATGAGGCAGTATTTCGCCACCCACAGAAACAGTATGTTCTTTAACCATTAGACGAATGTGTGTGTAAGTGTAAACCAAATAATTATCATAACATCATCCTAGTATATTTTAGATACTGGTGTTGTTACAAAAGAAAGGAATTAAAAGAGTTTAAGGGGTTGGAGAAGAAAAATGAAACAAAACAACATTAGAGAAGACATTACCTTAAAAATAGGGTAGCTCTTTTTGATTTGAGCCAAAGGCTTCCTTGGGAAGAATTCTGCCCAATGTGAGGCTTCTAGGAGTAAGGGAGGGATGTTTGGAGAGTATTTGGGCAGAGTTTGGCTGAGCCAAATGGCTTGAATGTGTGAATAAGGTGGGAGAGGTGGGGGCCTTTTATAAGTGGAGAGGAGGGGCTCTTTTGGAAAGATTGAAATGTTACATTATTACACAATGCTTTTCGGATTCTAAAGGTCCCACACTTATATAATTCGTGTCTAAGGTGATAAGGGTTCGAAATATACCCATCCAATAGACTTTGGACAAGTGTAAGCCTTGGATTTTTCATTATCTTTTCATTTTATTAAAATCGTTAAATAATGAGGTCATCGCTGCATCATAATGATGTCATAAATAATTTAAATTATTTAATGTCTAAAAATTATATAAAAAATACTATGATGTAGGAAATCTTTTTATATTTATAATGAATATTTATAATCAAAATTTGGACTTGTGAAACCCCACTTAAAAACTCTTTTAGTAAAACATTACATGTTTGTGTCATTTTTTACTTTAACATTAAATAAATATATATTAATGTCATTTTCCAACCAAAGTGGCTCCATGGGGTCCCCAAGTTGCCCCATGGGTTGTCTTGGTCAGCCATGACTCATCCAATAAGATTAAGACAAGTGTCAAGCTCATCTCATATTATTAAAACATTATTTTTACCTTAAACTACACTAATTACCTCTAATCGCGATTAAGAACTTAAAAGTTACTATTCACCAAAAAATTATTTTGATCTCATTGAACCACATTTTACTTCTTAATTAAAACCATGTATGTCGGATTTTTGAAAATCAAATCACAGAAGTGGTAATATTTCATTTAAACGAAAAATCAGTTATTTAACTACCACTTAGTGGTTTCACTATTCATCAAAAATTGATGTTTTTCAGAACAATGCCAAGATTACACCCTAAGCTATAATTGATATTCCGAATTCAAAAATGATTTCTATTTTACAAAATTCCAAACATATAAGTTGCATTAATTAATTTTATAATTAATTCCCGCTGTCACAACAAATAGCGTGTTTTAAGAAACAATTTATATCAAAAGATTGGCAATTGTTTATGTCCAATTTCAATGTTAAATTAATTATAATGACCACCATTGGATAAAATGGTAAAAATATATTCTAATTATACTTTAAAACCACTCAATAGTATAACTTATCACTAGAAATTATTTTGATTAAAAAAGTTGTTTTATGTATTTTTCACTATTCATAAAAATTTGGAAGTTCTCAGAAAATTACAAAAAATTCAACATAGGCTAATTTCAATATTTGGAATACAAAAATGAAGTCCATTTTGAAATATAAAATTTCTATAAATTTTAAAAAGTGGTTATTACTATTCATAATGGCTACTTTGATTAGTTGCGGTGTGTTAGAACTCAAAGTTGCGTACAATGCAAGCTATTGCATTATTGAATGAGAAGCGTATCATGGAAGCCCGGGGTGTTACATTCTCCCCTCCTTCAATAAATTGCGTACTCGCAATTTGAAATTTTTCTTTGAAAATAAAAGGTTGAAAAGATAAAATACCTTTGAGGAAAACCCACATCTGAAATAAGGTTAATAAATATAAAACATTAAAAGAAAGCAAGATAAGTACAAAGGTCACCCGATATAGCCCATTCTAGGATTCTATGAAAATATTGATATGGAGGAGAAACAAACCATCAAGGTCTGATGGAGAGTTATAGAAAACAAGATTATGATAACGTTTAACCACAAGAAAATCACAAACATGTGATTGGTTAAACAGTCATTGAATCCCCAGTTCGAAAAGTTAACCGAAAACATTTTTGATTTAAGTTACCTTTTATAATGTTGAGGAATTTTATTTAGGAAATTTACTAAGAACGTAAGGGAATATACATACTTGTTATGTATACTTTCATTCGTTAATAAATTTTTACCCCAAACCCAACTTTTACTGCAAATGGTAACGGAACTCAAAAATATTATATTTATCCTAATTGTATAAGGTTTCAAATGTTAACACATACCATTTAGATTAGTAAAATTATTTTGTAATAACCAGGGACTTCCTCTAGGCTAGTGGTAGGAAATAATGGCCTGTCGCACTATGATTGTGGGTTCGATTCCTGCAGCTTTGTCCGACGCGACGGGTTATGCCCCACCCTGCAGGTTGTCCTTTTCCTAAAACTATAGTATCATAATATTCCAAAAATAATCTTCATAAATTTTTTAACCTTAAACATTACTTATCCAAAGATCAACTTAATCCACTCCAAACTTTATAGTTATCCAAAATACCTCTGTCCAGACTTTCTCTAAAAGGGCTCTTAATTCCAAAATCAATTTATCAGATTCCCCAAACAATGTAAAGTTTCTCTTATTGTCACATACTAAAAATATAATTACCTTCATCATATTAAAACCTTACTGAAATCAACAAGTACTGCAGTACAATCCTTATATATATATCACATTATTATAATAACCAGAATATAATCCATGAGTCCAAAAGCACCATTACATTAGTTATTCTGCTTCAACTGTAGTAACAGCATAAGATTGTCCTTGATCCCCTGGCCTTTTCTGAGGGAAGTTTCCCTGACGCTTAGGACATTCATTTGCATAATGACCCATTTCTCTACAATTGTATCATTCAACTTTGATAGCCTCTTTCTTCCCCTTGCAATCATGAGCCTGGTGACCCTTTTCTCCACATTTATAACAAACTCCCATTCCTTTTAGGCAAGTACCAGGGTGATTCTTCCCACAATTATCACATAATGGAAAATCCTTCATTCCCTTTTTCCCTTTATCTGTCTCTTGTTCCACCGTTCTCTTCTTCTCTTGCTTTACTTTGTTGTCATAAGACTTAGAGAATTCCTTTTCTGTCTTGATAGCACATGAGACAATATCTTCGTATGATGAGAAGGATTGTGATACTAGATATCGACGGAGAATTGGTTTTAACCCATCAAAGAAACGATCAATCTTACTCCTTGGGTTACGTATATAATCAGCAGCATACCTCGATAACCTTGTAAAGTTGGCCTGATACTTTGCGACATTCTCATCCTACTTCTGCCTCAGACTCAGAAATTGACTTTCCATATCAGCTCGATGGTCACGAGGAAAGTATTTTTCTAAGAAAAGATCTTTGAACTCCCTCCATTCCATATTCGATACGTCATCATCTTCCTTTGTGTTTTGAATCAGCGACCACCACTGATCGGCATCTCCAGTGAGGTGGTAAACTGCCATGACAACCTTCTCCCTTTCGCTACTCCCCAAGGCATGGAATATTTTCTCTAAGGAGTTTATCCATTTCTCAGCTACTAACGGATTTGTACCCCCATTAAATGTTGCTGGTTGTTGCCTCATGAAGCGGTCTAACATTGATCCTCCACGTTGTGGATCTGGGTGATCCATACGAGTAAGGTTATTATTCATAACTTGAGTGAGTTGTCCCAGTATGGTAATAAGTTGATCAGCACCAGTTGTATCTCTAGATCCACAATAATTATCTTGAGCAGGAGGGCAATCCCTACACGGAGTGCGTGCATTGATACGGTTTCCATTCCTTCCACTAGGCGCCATTTCGAATCAATGGCATAAACTACATTAGTTTATGAATCAAAATACATAATTCCATACTTGTAAAATACATAAAATAAATTAAACTATTTATGGATATAATCCATAATCATAAAAAGGTTTTATTTGAGGAAGTATATACTCATAACCGTTCATAGTGGTTTGTAAAGAAAATGAGAATTATCTTAAGCATATCCCCTGGGAGTGTCGTAACCAAGAGTGCAGCAAGGCCCGTTGTCGTGCACCAGTTCCCGTCCGAGTCTAGCTCAAAGCGGTGTTTTCAGGTTTTACCCCTAGGAACATTTGTGCCAAAGCCGCCTCTACCTGCTCTTATCCATACAGGGATGTATTGCTCGGAAAACTCACAAAATCTCTACAATAACAAAATTCTAGGAAGTTCTTATATACTAATCCTCAAAGTCTATCTTCAGGCTTTGTGCTCTAATCAGAGTTTATCTAAATCTAGCTTCCAAGGTTAGTACTAAACTGCCTCTGATACCAACTGTAACACCCCGACCCCAGCTACCCAGAGTCGGTGCATTACTTCGTAACATTGGCATGATCACAAAAGATCAAGTCTCGAAAGACCGATTAGTTTAGTAGCCTTGGAATCACTAGATACATTCGTAAACATTACATTACATCATAAAGTGAAAAACTACAATAAAAAAGTCTCCATAGTCCACTCTCATATCCTCTTCTGACAATCCCTGTAGGTCATTCATAAAATACTTCTTCACATCCTGGAAAATATTAAAACATTGAAAGGGGTGAGCTCAGATGCTCAGTAAGGATAACAATATTGCGGATGCTTTCATAAATAAACATAAACATTTAAGGCAATGTATAACTAAAACAAAAGCTTTTTAAACTTGAACATCAACATAATATGGCAAAAGTAAAATGAGATAATTCCATTCACTTCTTCACATGGATATTCTACTGGTCGAATAATCACATGCAATATTAATAACCACTTTCATAATGAGGGAATGTATATTGCCAGACATTCTGAAACATTTTTTCAAGGCCTCGGCCAAGACGTCTAAAATGATTAAGGCCTCGGCCAAAACCATAAATCAAATTGGGAAAGGGCCTCGGCCAATTCCACGTCTAGTTGTCTCATGAGACCTACCGATGCATCGAGGAGCTATAGCGGGCTCCACCCGTCACTTATCAAGTCTAATACATTCCTCGTATGAATAGGTTTAAACATATCATAAACCATAACATAATCGTATCACATAAAACATGCATAAAGGAAACATAACATTTCCACATTTCAATCACAAGATATCAATACAACACATTGATATAATAAAAACGCTTACAAAACCATTTTCAATACCAAAATAAAATAAAATTAAAACTTTGTATTTATTTTTCATTAAAAAAATGATGGCTTGTAGAGGAAGCCGAAACTCAAATAATGGTCACGGCGGCGGAGAAGTCGTTGTCGCCACATAAGTACGGAAAAAAAACATTCCCTTCTTGTCGTTTAGTAAAACGCTTCGTATAAAAAAGATTCCTTTTGAATAAACATAAAAGTCAAAGGGGTTTATACACCATATAAAAGAAAGTTGTGTATAAAACCAAATATGCCTCAATGAAAGGAGATTGAGACGAAGTCCGTAAAAAGATTATTTTTAAAAGAAAATAGATCTATTATGTGTATTCACTATAGGTACACATAAAGAAAGTAAAAAAACAAAATAGGATATAATAATATCATGACATAATTTGAATGTAGGAGATTAACCCAAATAATGGAAGTTGGGTTAAGAAATTCCCTTACCTTGCGTCCTGTCATGACTTGACTGTTCTTTAACCTCCTGAATAATAAACTAGAGTTAATTTATATTTACTTAAGAACCCTTTTCATGTTCATTATTCCTTTTATATCCCTTATTACCATGTTATGAACATTATTTAATTATTTAAGTTAATAACGGTCGTTTTGTCGATCTTTGGTACTTGAGTCAAAAATAAACTTCTTATAATTACAAGTTGTTCATGTGGTGAAATATCCATTATATCCAGAATTATATTCATGATGTATATATCATATATATCATATATATATAGTATATACATTCATTCATAATGTCACGTAACATTTAGAGGTAAGAAATGAAATGCACCGTTCATGGAGACGGTAAGCCGTACGTACGCATGAACGCTACTTTCATTTCAATTTCATATTTAATGGAACGAAATCATAATGATATAAATGTATAATATAATTACAGTATAATATAGTGTATAATACCATTTACTCCATCCTTTATACATCCCACATATGGCATTAACGATTCAAATCACTTTGAGGGGGCGGTAGTCCGCACTTCCTAAAATGAAATTATCGCGTTTACCCATAATAGAAATCATAAAGTATTCCATAAATGAGAAATACAGAAGCATAATGAAAAACATAAACATAATATATATATCATATATGAAAATAGTTTCATCAAAATGGCCACCATTATAGGTGTTAAAAGAATTTGAACAATCATCGTTTCGTGAGGCAGTATTTCGCCACCCACAGAAACAGTATGTTCTTTAACCATTAGACGAATGTTTGTGTAAGTGTAAACCAAATCATTATCATAACATCATCCTAGTATATTGTAGATACTGGTGTTGTTACAAAAGAAAGGAATTAAAAGAGTTTAAGGGGTTGGAGAAGCAAAATGAAACAAAACAACATTAGTGAATACATTACGTTAAAAATAGGGTAGCTCTTTTTGATTTGAGCCAAAGGCTTCCTTGGGAAGAATTATGCCCCAAGTGAGGCTTCTAGGAGTAAGGGATAAATATTTGGAGAGTATTTGGGCAGAGGTTGGCGGAGCCAAATGGCTTGAAGGTGTGAATAAGGTGGGAGAGGTGGGGGCCTTTTATAAGTGGAGAGGAGGGGCTCTTTTGGAAAGATTGAAATGTTACATTATTACACAATGCTTTTCGGATTATAAAGGTCCCACACTTATATAATTCGTGGATAAGGTGATACGGGTTCGAAATATACCCATCCAATAGTCTTTGGACAAGTGTAAGCCTTGGATTTTACATTATCTTTTCATTTTATTAAAATCGTTAAATAATGAGGTCATCGCTGCATCATAATGATGTCATAAATAATTTAATTTATGTAATGTCTAAAAATTATAAAAAAAATACTATGATGTAGGAAATCCTTTTATATTTCTAATGAATATTTATAATCAAAATTTGGACTTGTATAACCCCACCTACAAACTATTTTAGTAAAACATTACATGTTTGTTTCATTTTTTACTTTAACAATAAATAAATATATATTAATGACATTTTCCAAAAAAAGTGGCTCCATGGGGTCCCCAAGTTGACCCATGGGTTTTCTTGGTCGTCCATGACTCATCCAATAGGAGTAGGACAAGTGTCAAGCTCATCTCATATTATTAAAACATTATTTTTACCTTAAACTACACTAATTACCTCTAATCACGATTAAGAACTTAAAAGTTACTATTCACCAAAAAAATTATTTTGATCTCATTGAACCACATTTTACTTCTTAATGAAAACCATGTATGTCGGATTTTTGAAAATCAAATCACAGAAGTGGTAATATTTCATTTAAACGAAAAATCAGTTATTTAACTACCACTTAGTGGTTTCACTATTCATCAAAAATTGATGTTTTTCAGAACAATGCCAAGATTACACCCTAAGCTATAATTGATATTCTGAATTCAAAAATGATTTCTATTTTACAAAATTCCAAACATATAAGTTGCATTAATTAATTTTATAATTAATTCCCGCTGTCACAACAAATAGCGTGTTTTAAGAAACAATTTATATCAAAAGATTGGCAATTGTTTATGTCCAATTTCAATGTTAAATTAATTCTAATGACCACCATTGGATAAAATGGTAAAAATATATTCTAATTATACTTTAAAACCACTCAATAGTATAACTTATCACTAGAAATTATTTTGATTAAAAAAGTTGTTTTATGTATTTTTCACTATTCATAAAAATTTGGAAGTTCTCAGAAAATTACAAAAAATTCAACATAGGCTAATTTCAATATTAGGAATACAAAAATGAAGTCAATTTTGAAATATAAAATTTCTATAAATTTTAAAAAGTGGTTATTACTATTTATAACGGCTACTTTGATTAGTTGCGGTGTGTTAGAACTCAAAGTTGCGTACAATGCAAGCTATTGCATTATTGAATGAGAAGAGTATCGTGGAAGCTCGGGGTGTTACACAAGGGGTCCGGTAGGGGAATCAACCTTCAGTTAAAAGAAAGGTCACGATGGGGCGTCTTTGGCATGTGTTGACACTGGGGAATTGGTATGTCAGTATTCTGTCCCTTAATATAGGGCTTCCTGAGGGCGTGGAAGCCCGAGGAATCCCACATTGAACCCGGGGAATTGCATGCCATAGGCATGTATCTGAGGTTTTCCTCTGCTTCCCATTTTCAACACGGTGTGTGCCGCGATTTTAACATTTAGCGGAGATGGATCATACTGATCGGAACACTAATATTGGATTATATTGAATAACCCCCTGGAGGGAACCCTGATGTTGGGGCCATCATGTGGGTGGCTTCCCGGATACTGTGGAGTGGAATGAGGTGCCATGAACCCACCATGATGTGGCGGACCGGACAAGAATCAGGATGGCTGATGAAGTAAAGGGTCTTGAACCTCATGGAGGCTTCCTATGTATCCCCATGGCATGGAATAAATGTCTACGTAGTTCGATGATAGGGTGGGACACCTGAAAAGGAGACCCATGAGAATGAACGCATGGATGGAACACAGAGAGGGTAAGGCCTCTAGGCTAGGGAATGAGCTTCCCGTGGCACCTGGGCTCAAGAGAGAGGACATGATGAGACATGGGTGTTGGTCTTGAACCTCATTGAGGCTTCCTACATACCATTCCTTAGGATAGACCAAAGTTACCATAGTTCGGGTATACAGTTTAACGTTGTGCAGGACGGGGGCATTTGGGGCTTGAGCTCTGAGGCGGTCCAAGGTGGTTATGGTGCATGGGATCTGAGGCATCCCAAGGTGGATATGGGGATTGCGCTCTGAGGCGGCCCAAGGAGGTTATGTGGCTTGCGCTCTGAGGCGGCCCAAGGTGGATATGGGGCATGTGCTCTGAGGCGACCCAAGGTGGATATGGGGCTTCCGCTCTAAGGCAGCCCATGGTGGATATGAGGCTTAGGTTCCGAGGTGGCCCAAGGTGGATATGGGGCTTACGCTCTGAGGCGGTCCAAGGTGGATATGGGGATTGCGCTCTGAGGCGGCCCAAGGTGGATATGGGGCTTGCGCTCTGAGGTGGCCCAAGGTGGATATGGGCATTGTCCTCTAAGGCGGCCCAAGGTGGATATCGGGCTTCTGCTCTGAGCTGGACCAAGGTGAATATTGGGATTACACTCCGAGGCGGCCTAAGGTGGATATGGGGCTTACGATCTAAGGTATCCCAAGGTGGATATGGGGCTTGCGCTCTGAGGCGGCTCAAGGTGGATATGGGGCTTGCTTTGTATGGCAGCCCAAGGTGGATATTGGGCTTCCGCTCGGAGGCTTCCCATGGTGGATATGGGTATTAGGCTCTGAGGCAGCCCACAATGGATGAAGAACCGATGCCAAGGGGTCGGAACGAACGCGTGGTGGGCTTGAACCTCGTGGAGGATTCCTACGTACCTTGCCTTAACACGGATCAAAGTCCTCGTATTTCGGGTGGTGCAGTTTAACGTCGTGTGGGACGGAGGCATACAGTTTAACGTCATGTTGGACGGGGCTTACAGTTTAACTTCGTGCTGCATAGGGGCATCTGGGGCTTACGCTCTGAGGCGGTCCATAATGGTTGGAGAACCGCTGAGAATGCGTTGGAACGACCAGATGGTGGGCTTGAACCTCGTGGAGGCTTCCTACATACCATGCCATAGAACAGATCAAAGTCCTTATAGTTCGCTGTTGGTGGGGTCAGGGTCGGTGCTAATTCTAAGCTCATGTGAGTCATGATCGGTGTGAGAAACATGAGGTTGCAGGGACCTAAAGATCACATCGCAAGGGGTGCTTCCACGAGAAGAGAAGAGGGGTTACGCATTGAGCGGCCCATGGTGTCGGGACATACTCTTGTATGCAGGCCCGAGGTGCGACAAAGCGCAGCGGGAGATGTATTTTGGACTGAACAAAGGAGATGCCTCATTCCCTATCACGCCCTCCACTGGCCATCTCTATGGGGATGTACGGAGGTGCATGGGTGCTACCTTCTACAAGAGTGGCTAGGGGATTACACTAGGGTGGATTCCCTTCCCCCGTGGACAAACACCACTCCGAGAGGGAGGATATCATCCCATGTGAGGGTGATCCCATTCCTGTGGAGAAGAGCAACATAAATATTTTCCAATACGGGGGGACCCTTCGTGTGAGGAACGGGGCCGGATAACAGTTTAACGTCATGTGTTGAGAACAAGGTTCTTGGCAGTTTAATGTCCTGCAGCTCGGACGAGGTGGGTTCGCTCCACACCCCTAGGACATAAATAACCGGAACCCTCTACCCCTTATGGGAGAGAAGGCATCGGCAAGGCCGTGATGAAGGTGTGTCGCAGAGCAAACCATTAAGGGGTCTACGTTATCATAGCTATGTGAAGAAGTAATAGCTGTTGGCGTGCCTATGCGAAGAAGCATGAGGAAAAGTAGTGCAATGGGAAACACCGGCCAAGGGACCTTGAGGTTACTTCGTACGATCCTAGAAGGCCGTATGGGAAAACAGCGGACGACTTGCATGCCCGATATAGAGGATATTGGGCACCTACTCAGAGGGGCACAGGGAGGGCATCAAGGTAAGGTGTCCTGGGGATTGCGTGCTAAGAAATGGTTTGCGTGCAAAACACCGGGATGTCGCACAATTGGGGAAGATGAATTATATGCAGCCAGGTAAATTGCCCGCAACGCGGGTGAATTGTACGTGAGTGGAAAAGGCCGAACCCTAAGCAAAGGCCACACCCATAGAAGGGATTGCATGAACTTGAACCTTTTTGCGCACAACAGACAGAATTGCGCGCAAGGGAGGAACCCTGAAGGGTTTTGAATTTCATTTAAGCCAGTGAGATTGCGCACAAAAGCGAATCCTGGGGCGAGGTTGTGTGAAAAGGGTCAGTACGTTAATGCCATATTACGCGCACGAAAGTCCTATTTAATGCACGAGAGCCGGTTCAAATTCCACAACCCCGAAATGGAAGGGGTCCACCTTCTATTTATAGGTCTCCAGCATCGCAGAAACCAGGGGAAATGCGAATGTTTGCACGCCAGAGACGGCGACATGAAAAGTTAACTGCATGGGAGCGGGTGCGAAAACATTGCGCGCTGGAACCAGGGACCGTTTGCGAATCCCATACTCATTCCGCACGGCCCACATTTTTCCGCGTGCATCCACATTTATTATGTGCCACACTTCCAGGCCCTCCAGACCGGGCCTCTAGGTCTGAATATGACTTCTCTTCTTCATTTCTAAACTTCCTTTAGTAGTTACTGACATTTCAGCTTCTACAATTACATTGGGTATCCATTATGGTTCCAATATTCCCATTAAAATGGAGTTTTAATATATCTTTTTCAATGAGGGATTTTTTAAGGTAACTTCAAAGTATTAAAACATACCTAACCTAAATGAATTTCATGGGATAAATTATTTTTATGGAGGGGAAATGTAAAACCTATATATTTTTTTTGATACATTTCGAAAGAATTTAAATGATTATATATTTTTGTTTCTATATTACAGTTAATATAGCTTGTGTTATATGAAGGTACCCTATTTTTTCTTATTTATATGCCAGACCAATCGAAGATGAAGCTACACACAAAAAATATAGTATCTTTTGCTTCAAAAAACACTATGATTGATTATTTTCACTCAAAATATCAAATTCATTAATTAACTCATGTAACGTGAAAGGCCTAGTTCTATCTAACAACAATGCACTATTAATAATATTATCAAAATATTATTATATCTTTCCTCTAGCCATTGGATTTGTTTTTATTAACAATATTAGTTAAATAATGAAAATATGGTATACATGTGTATATGACAAATATTATTTAGTTAGTAGTTAGAAACCAATGAAAATAAAACCCTTTTGAATATATAGAAAATAGTTTCCTAGAAAAAGTTATGTATATAATAAAACATGTTATACCTAAATAATTTATTTCAAACACTAATTACAAAATATTCTGATGATATATTTTTGTATATAAATTTCAATAATCTATTTAACATTAATCTTTTATGTTTTATAAATAAGATTTAATAAACAAAATTCACACATAAAGATGTATATTATTCAAAAAGGTAAATTTACTATATTTTAATCAAGTACTTATTTTCAAAAAAAATAAAATATTTTTTATTATAATTTATATATTATGATTTACTTATTAATTTGTATTATAAAAAATCATGGCGTTATTTTTCTGCAATTTTCTATTAAGAATAAATTTTGGATGAATCTTGAAAAATCATTGAATCTTAATTGAAACCTTCATTTTTCTCTAAATTATTAATACAACTATATTATATTTTATGTTGATTTTAAATATTTAATCGAACAATTGTAGATATTTTAGTTCAATATTGGTCATTTGACCAAATTTTACATTGAATTTTGATATAATAACATTTCAATGTTTTGATGATTTTCAAAATAAAACCCCATTGTCTTGTCTCACCTGTGGGATTGATTTTAAATTAATATCTAAAAATTATGTTTTTATAATTTGGAGAAAATGATTCGAAAATTTTAATTATAACAATTTATAATTTCTATAATGGTCACATTATTTTTGGACAAAAAATAATAGTTAATTTTTTTAAATTTAATTTATTTGATTAAGGTCAAAAAGATTAAATAATGAAAAAATGAAAAAATGAAGTCTTTTGGTGAAAACCATTTCGAGTTACCAATAGAAAAGGTGATATTCATTGATGATCCAATTTTATTTATTTCATTATCCACCCCATAAATAATCATTATTACATTATTATATAAAAATATAATAGTCCTAAATATAATGATATTTATTATGGTAATTCCATGACATAAAATATCACCCAATTCAATCAAATGGGATACAAAATCATCACTTGTGTGTATAGTAGACTACTCCTAGTGAACCAATGTCAATAGTTCTAAATTTTTTACTTTTAAATGTGGATAATAAAGATTTAATTTAATTATTATATGAATTATATGATATTTATGATTTATTTATATTTCTATAATTATTATATCATACCTAATTTCAATAATTCCAGTTTTATTGAATGTGATAACTCTATTTGTGGATGTCTAGACTACTACTTCCTCGTATCCATGTGATTCATGCACACATAACACGAAATATTTTAAAAAATGGTTTAGTAGATATATATAATATTTATATCATAATAATTGTAATTTAATTATTATACACACACAAAAACACACACACACACACACACACACATATATATATTTCATTATCATTATATATTTAAATATTAGAAGAAAACTGAAACTTGTTTCATGAGTATGTACAACATTTAATCTCTATGATTGGTGTATTTCCATGTAAATTTCTATTTTTATATATTATTATAAATAATTATATAATTAATATATATGATATTTATATATTTTTTTAATTCTATAAATATGTATGTCATTATCTATCTAAAAGGATCAAGAATAACCAGCAAAAACATTTTCGAAAATCAAAGCATTTATTATCTGAATCCAAACGTTAACATGTTATTGTTAAAATGTGATTAATATATTATAATAATAAAAGAATATATGGTAGAATATATAAAAGTATATTTATTTTTTATATTGAAAATAAAAATTTATCGGTTATACCATATTTCAAAATTTATAGAAACAATATAAAGGCTTACTGTAAGAATGTTATTGTATTACTTTTATTTATGTGAGATATATTTAGTATTCACCACATATTCTGGTTTTTTGGTGTATATAATGGAATTTTACTTGTAATATAAATAAATTAATATATTTCATGATATTCATATCTAACACTAATTTTATTATCTCACGAATCTGATATTTCAAAAGATACACAAGTAGTAATGGGATTTCTAGTCTCGCTCTTATTTATGACATACTCCAGCCTTATTTTCTAAAAAATTATTATATGTGGTGTATAAAACTACACATGAATTTAATCTATGATACATACATCAAATTTAATTTCTATTTACATTCCCATTTTATGAACTGTATTTAATGGAGTTTCGGTTGAAAAATTTACCCAATCCATACTGTATGTCTGTCCCAATGTGCCTTCTTGGAGACACAAGCCATTTCAGAGACCTATATTCTCATATAAGTTTTATATGATACATTTGATGTTTTATATCATGAATATGATTCTCTTAATGTTATTTAAATATTAATTTAATTTAATTATTTCATTTTATTATGATTCAATGTTACCAAAGTTGTAATATTTTATCTCTATAATCATATCATTTATCAAGATTGTTTTTGATAATTCATCCATTAAGGAAATATTTTGATCCATCTGTCATGAATTCTCATGAAATTTCTTCTTCTCTGTTTATTCATGATATCATCATGTAATGGTAATATTTATAACTCTTCAGAAAAAATGATAATTAATAATATATATTTAAGATAATTAGATTTATTTACCTATTCACATGGATTTGGGTTTTATTAAAAAAAATTTCCTAAAAATTTATCCAATTTTTTTGAATTAGGGTTTTTAAAAATTCAATGGGAATGGATTTGAAATGTGTTATTTATTTTAAATTGGATTTCAATAAACATTCATGCATACATTATAACCGGAATGCTTAGTCATAGGCAAGCCTCTGACCATTTATTAAAGAAAAGAAAATTCCATCAAGCAGGAAAAGAAAAATAAACGGACATTTATAGATCATAGTAGTCAGACCCATCACCAGACCCATGATAGAGAACATCCTCCACAGTCTCTGATTCCCACTCCGAGCTGTCATGGTGCCCCAAAATCATGGCGTACTTCCTTCTGAGATTTATATTTTCTAGAGAGAGCAATTCCTTAGAAGGTTGTGTGGCCCAACCTTCCCTCCCAACAGAAGACTTGGTTGTCATTGGATTTGGCAGATGAGAATAATCATTCCTCGTCCTTCTTCATGGCAGGGCGGTCATCTCTTCCACATTCCCATGAACATTGTCTTTCCCGCCTTGGACAAAGTCACTATAGGATGTCCGGACCATGCCAAATTCATTTTCCTTGTTACTATCAAGAAAATACGACCAATTTCCAGAAATGCACACTTCACTGAAACCCTTCTCCTCACCCAGTTCCGGCTGATATTGGATATTTGGATCAAGCATGCCAAGGAACTGTGAATGAAATACATGCTCACAGCCATGATTTGTCCCCATCTTCATATTACCATCATCAGCTACCACCTCCTGAGAAGCAGTTCCATATTCATTGAAATCATCCTTCCCTTTAAATGGCACATCATAAACACCTGAATCTATAGAACCTTGCCCCTCAAAATATTTCCCAACCAAAGACACAACTCCATGTCAGTTCAGTGCCAAATCATCCATCTCCAAGCCAAAAAAATGATAACTCAGCTCAAAACCAGACACTTGCATCAAAGACTACAGCCTGGTGGAGTACTTCACCTGCACCCCATTCCCAACAACAACCTCCTTCCCAGCAGAGAGCTCCTTCTCTACCCCCGCCTCCACAACACCAGTATTGCTGGTAACCACATCTTGTGAGAAAAAACCATCCATCTCCCTTGACATGGCCTCATGAACCACAATTTCAGCATGATTATAGCTCAATATTTGATCATCAGTAATAGGACTCTTGATCATCACCACATGATCACCCTCTATAATGACTATGTGTTCCTTAGAACGTGCCAGCTACAAGTGAAAAGTGCTGCCCTCAACTGTAGACCTTGAATAAACTCCTTGGTCACTCTTCAGTCTATCAAACACTTGCATAACTGATGGATTCAAGGATTACTGCACCATATTTAGCCTGCATGCAAAGCCCAACACATCATCCAGAGAAACCTGCCTCATATCCCTCTCAGTATGACCAATAGGTTGTATTCCAACCAAATCACCTTCAGTACAGGTAGCTTTCAGTCAGTCGCTTTGCCCAGAAGCACCACCAGGACTGCTACAGATAGATAATTCCATAGGGCCATCCTTCACACCTGCCTAAGTCATCCTCACAGCATCATTCACTCGATAGACATTCTCATTCTGTCTATCGATCCCTTTCATGTTATCATCCATCCCTCCCCTACGGCAAACAACCTCTAAATTCCCAAACCGTCTACACTTCACACAGAACTTCATCCAGGACTCAAACAAAACCTCTTTCATCCACCCAAACTCCTTGTCATCAGTAATCCAAACACAACGCATAGGAGGTCTCGCAACATCGACCTCAACACCTATAAGCGGACAAATCAGGTGAGACACCGACTCAGTCCGTCGATCAGAACATAGAAATCATCCAAACATATTCCCAATTGCACAGAGAATCGAAGGATTTTGAAAAGAAAGGGGTAGACTACGGAGACTTACCCATGTAGCAATCGACGAAGGGTCACACTTCATATGAAATTCAAAGCCCCATCAGAAAAAATAAAAGGAAGAATCATCGCACCTTCGAGGAGCCCTGGACCAAGCGATAATCAAGTCTTCCTCTATTCTAAACCAAACCATAATATGCCATCGATCATGTAACCCAACGACCGTCCGTTCATGAAGATTCCAAGAATTTGAGATGGCCTGAAAAAACGCTTCCACCGATAGTCAATGGGGACGAAAATGATCCCGCAGGGTATATTTGCACAAATCCACAGCACAATTTAATTCCGTCAGGAGAAGTGATAACTTGGGAGCCTCTTGAAATAGCACCATAACATTTGGAGAGAGGGAGATTTTAGGGAATCGAGGATAAGGATATTCCCTCTCATGGGACAATGAACACGAACCTCCCCCCTCTGGCAGGAAGGGCGGAGTAGATTTTGACGTCATGAGTTAGGTAATCGGGAGGAGGAAGACTCGAGAGGAAGATTCAAAACATGATGATCGGCATACATTATATGTTTTCAAATATATTTTCAATGAAATGTTTTTCAATAGGTTTTAAATAATCCTTAATATGTTTTCTAAAATACTTTAAATGAAAATGATTATTAATATTTTCAAGTTCCTATATTATTTTTCGTGGTTGTTTTTGAATTAAAAATTTCAATGATTTCATTTATTTCATTGTATGTTTACAAATCTAATTTCAAATAATGTGTTTGTAGAAAAATTAATATATAAAAAGTATTTCAAAATATTTAAAAGATTATTTTATATGTTTTCAAAGTAATATTCAAAGGGAATTATTTTAATGATTAAAAAATTGATCAAGAAGAGTTTTAAATTATTTTGAAATCACTTTTATATGCCTTGAAATTTATATTTTTAATGAATGAGATGTTCAATGTGTTTTTCAAAAAAATCATAATAAAATATTTAGAAAGGATATTTCTAATATTTCATCCATATAAGATTAAATCCATTGGTTTAAATCATGGGTTACTAAAAATATGATCCAAGGGTACCATTAATATACAATATCTAAATGGTTTGTTTTTTATGTCATGATGTTTATGATCCATGTTTCTATTTCATGGGATATATGCTTTTGAAAACCATTTCTATTTCAATAGTTATATGATAATGAAAAATAATTATCTTTAATGTCTTTTATTTTTCTAAAACCTACTTATTTTAATGATTTCCTAGATTATTTATTGATTATGAAAATTTTATCTTGTCCATATGTTATTATATGATTAAAATTTTATGATATATGTTTCACTTAATAGGTTATTATACAATGAATTTTTCTTACCATGTGGAACATGTATGACTAATTTTATTTTGTGATGGGTGGGACATATGTCGACCTATAATGAATTGGGTAATTTTTTATATATCAAGACATAATTATGGGAACCATGTTAACAGGATTGATCCACTATAGGTTGAAGAAAGAAACTTGTCCCATTCTTGGATGAACATAAAACCTAACCCACTATTGTAATAAGGCTTGAACTATTCCACTATAAAGACTAGAATGTGAAAGGGGATGGTGGTGTGTCCTCTTTAGTCAATAGGTTTATCTTATTACTTCTACATTCCTTTTGGTATTATGTTTTAAAAATTCCAAACAATTTTTCTTAAGTTCTGTCTTTTTCTTAAGTTATGTTTTTATGATCCTGAATTGTCATTTTATTATACTTAAATGATATATTATTAGGATTTTCCATTCTGTTAGATTTACCTATTATTCATATTATCTTTATGATTCTGAATCAGGTGTATAAGGGATACCAAATTTATGATTTTGAATCTGTTGTATCAGTGATACCGCCTTTATGATTCTGATTGTGGTGTATAAGTGATAATGTCTTTGTGATACCGATTCTGGTGTATTTATGATACATCATTTATGTTATCCAATCTGGTGTATAAGTGATTCTGATCTTATGATTCTGATTCTGGAACAAATGAAAATCTTGTTTCACAATCTGATTTACTGTTCCTTTTGAATCTGATTTCTTGATAATGTTTTTCTTAAGAATCTGTTTTTATTAATAATGTTTGTGTAGTTTAATATATCATTCCAATTTTATCATATTCCAAGATTTCTTACATAATTCTCATCTTTAACTCAACGTCATTTCCTATACTTGAAACGATGTCGTACAATCTGTTAAAAACTAACCGTTGTATGTTAGACACGTGTCCAGGTCCCTCCAAAAATTAAGGAAAATAAGACCGTCAGAGAGGAACAGACCATTTAGAATCATTTCTTTAAAATAATATTTCATTTGAATAAGTATAAATAATGTAGAGAGTGTATAAACTTGATGCTTGTGAAAAATATGTGAGTTCATTTCTAGAGAGAGAAGTTCTTTCAACTCTAAGTGCTTCATGTACATGTCTTGAACAAATTGTTTAGCTGTGATCAACATGTTCGTAATTTCATTGTGCAGACTACAATCGTGTTGATCCTGGGATTCTGGGTTAGGAAGACAGAGGTTCCAATTTCATTCTAAATCAAGGCCTTGAAAGGATAGCATGATAGATACAGATCTATGGATTGAGGGCTTACCTGGGTTTGGGTAGGATAGTCTTTCTTGAAAGTATAAATCAAGGAACCTTAAAACAAGGTTATTGGATACCCTTCTCTTTGGGTTAAATGAATATTATTGTCACTTTTGTTCTACTTCATGTTTTTTTATTTCTACTACAATCTTAACATTGTTAAATATTAAAATTATAACATTATTATATTTTCTAATTCGGTTACTCTGATTATATTACAGATTCTATACTCTTTAATGCAGAATCATCCATTTAAAGAAAGGTTTATTTTATCGGTGTTGAGTTTGTTTTTTAACTTTGTTAAACTAAAACTTAATGGTTCCAAATAAGTTTTTAAATAATAAAATTCACCCCCTCTTTTATATTTAGAATCTACATTCGTCATTTTGATCCTAAGATTTTTATCAGAGCGAGGTTTATGAAATACATATATCCACATACTAGTTTTCTTGCTCAAGTTTTCTTTTTCTTATTTGATTATAAACTCTTACTTCTAATAAGTTATGGAAAATTAAATTTCATTTAGTTTGGAAGGCATATAGGTTGGATCTCTAGATAATCTCAATACTACTAGACCAACAATCATCGATGGAAATGACTATGAGTACTGGAGAGATAGAATGAATACATTTGTGATAAACAGAGGTGTAGACAACTACATTATATTAACTGGAGATTATGAGATACCTGATAAGGAACATAGAACCATTACTAATCTCTAAAATGTTGAATACCATCTTAAATTTAAGGTATTTAATACATTTCTTTGTTCCATGACTATAAATATATATAGAGAAATATTATTCTGTGAAGCTGGAAATAGTATTTGGAATAAGCTTGATGTAAATCACTTTGGAACATCCAATGTTATCGAAACTATAAGAGCTATGCTTAGAGCTACGTATCATGGTTTCTCCTTTACTTATGAAGAACCCGTTTGTAAGGTACAAAAATGATTCATGATTATTATCAACAACTTATAATGAATGTTTTAGAAAGGTTTAGATGATAAATCTATTGTAAAAACTATTATTTACATCATTCTTAACGAATGGGAATCCAAGAGAACTACTATAGATGAAAATAGAAAAGTTACACAGATTTCTCTTGATGATCTATTTGGAACCCTACTTCAACATGAAACCAGATTGAAGATAGATGCTGATAATATTAAGAAAAAGAATGTAAATGGAGGTGTTTCTTTTATAACTATTTCAAATCATATGAAATCCAAGACTTCTATGATAGTAACAAGATCTAAATCTATGAACATTGTTGTTCAATACAAATCTAGTGAATGTGAATCTTCAGAAAATGAGTTAGCCAATCTTGCTCGGAGGATGAAAAAGATTGTTGGGAAGAAGAAAATTCAATATAGATATAAGAAGAAAGATGGAAAATATAAGAAATATGGAGAAGTGACATGCTATGAATGTAGATGTATTGGTTATATCAGACCCGATTCTCCCTTACATAAGAAAAGAATCAAGAAGGACATGAATTTGGAGTGAAACAAGAAGAGGTTCTACAGATCAAAGCATAAGAATGTCTTAAAATCCACTGACACTTAGAGTGATAGTGGTGGAGATTATTATGATGATTCTTTAGATTATTAATCTTATTGAAAAAAGAGTATTGATTTAATATACTGTGCTCCATTCCAAAATCAATGTCTAATGGATAAGCTATGAACTTATGAATCCTTAGCCTATATGTCTTTGAGGAAAAAAAAATTCATAATGATTTTTCTTTAGATGAAAAATCTTCTTCATCAGATAATAATAATTATTTTCTTTCCTATTAGGAAGTTTAAAGATTTTCTACGTTTCTAGAGATAAGAAATTGTGAAGTATCTAAGAAACATGAAAAGGAAACTTCTATAGAATTTATTTTAACATAAGATATTTTGGATCTTAGCAAAGATCTTGATAAGAAAAATTATGTTTTAGAAAATCTATCTAACAATATTGAGGAAACTATTATAAAAAGGATAAGTAATCTGAAGATATCGAAAATCTATTTTTTTTTTGAAAAAGATGTTTTAGAGGATAAACTTTTTTCTAAGTCTACTATTCTAGAGGATAAAAATTTAGTCATAAGACTATGGTCTGAAATTTTCTCTTTGAAGAAACTTCTTGAAAATTTTAATTATGTTAAGAAATTTTTTGATAATATGTTTTCTTAGATCCTACCTCATTGTAATAAGAAAGGAATATGTTATTATCATGAAAAATATATTTTTAGAAACAATTATTTTGTTCCTACAATATCCCATTTTTATACTAAAAGAAAATGTGGTGGTAATTGGAAGAAAAGTGATCTTTAAATAATGTTCAATCTCTTGGGTTTCATAAAGACTTCATTTCTAAACAAATGTGGATACCCAAAATTTCATTATCTAATAATTTTGGATCCAAGCTCGTTTGGATTTTGAAAAAATAACTCTTTTTTTCATGTTAATGAAGGAGTTACCGACAATATATGCTACATTGATAGTGGATTTTCCTGACACATGACTGGAAACAATGACTATTTCAAAATGATTTTAAATACAAAATGTGGAAAACTAACTATTGGAGATAACTATAAAGGATAAATTTTCTATATAGGTAACATTATTCTTCTTGTAAAATCTTTAATTTATAATATTTTACTTGTTAATGGTTTTAACCACAACCTCATCAGCATAAGTCAATTATGTGATGAAGCATACCCTGTGAATTTTTTGAATGACAAGTTCTTAGTACAAAATTCCAAGGATGGAGTTATTATATCATCTCATAAGGAATATAATGTATACAAAATATACCTATAAGACCTTATATATCATGATCTTCCTTTCGTAAGTACAATTTAAGATCAATCATGGCTTTGGCATAGAAGACTAGGTCACTATATCTTAGAGAATCATAGTAAAATTTCTATGAAAGAACTTATTAAGTATATACCAAATCATAGGTTTTATTTTTCAAAAGTATGTGATCCTTGTCAATATCGAAGGCTACATAAATCATTCTTAAAATCTATACATGAAGTTACAACTTAAAATGCCTTATAGTTAGTGCACATGGACTTATTTGGTCCAACACAAACTAGATGTATAGGAGCCAAATATTATTTGTTTGTCTTTGTTGATGACTACACTAGATTTACATGTGTCTATTTTGTCACAAATAAATATATTGAATTTTCATATTTCAAATTTTTTAGCGCTCATGTTAAAATTGAGAAAAACCTTCCATTAATACCTATTCATAGTTATCATAGAGGAGAATTTCAAAATTATGATTTTACAACTTTTTGAAGTAAAAAAGGTACTATTCACAATTTTTCAGCTCCATGAACTCCTCAATAGAATATTGTTGTTGAAAGGAGAAATTGTATTCTTCAAGAGATGACTAGAACCATGTTGAGTGAATATTCCATAGCTAATCATTTTTGGGACGAAGCTCTAAGCACTTCCTATTATACTATAATCCACGTTTCAATTGGACCCATCTTTAATAATACACCTTATGAGTTATGGACTATCCAAAAACCGAAAGTAGCTTACGTTAATTTTTTTTTTGTTGGAAAGTATTTATCTTGAATACCAATGGTAACTTACATAAATTTTCACCGAAATCTGATGAAGGAATATTCTTAGGCTACTCCACTAACTATAAGGTATATAGTGTTTTCAATAAAAACACTTTCACAGTGGAAGATACAGTACATGTTGATTTTGATGAAAATGATCCTTTTTATTCAAACAACCTGAACATATTTCTGATATAATTTATAAAATCGATCACCAAACGTTGATATAAGTCCTTTCATATAATTATAATGTTCAAGAATTTGTTTTTGAAACATTTAATCCTTAATATTTTCTACCCTTTTTTCATGATCATGTATTTCAAACCCCAAGTTAGCTGTTACTTAGAAATAATCCCATTGATAATATCATTGGAAATGTTGATCTACCAGTAAGAACTATATGTTCTTTAAGGAGTGAAGTTGAACATGTTTCATTTCTTTCTCAATTTGAACCAAATACTCCTGATGAATCCTTGGGTGATGAATAGTGGAAAAAGGCTATGCAAGATGAACTCAACAAATTCATAAAGAATCAGGTTTGAAACTTGGTTGAAAACCCTAAGGAATCTTCTTTTATTGGAGTAAAATGGGTTTTTAGATTCTTCTATCCTTTGTAGCAATCATTAATTTAAAACATTATCAAATGGATGTAAAGTGTTCTTTTATTAACAATTATATATAGGATGAATTCTATGTTGATCATCCCTCTGGCTATAAAGACACGAAACTTCCAAATCATGTTTATTAACATTCTAATGTATTTTATGGACTTAAACAAGCCCCTATGAGCTTGGTATGATAGACTTTCCGGATTTTTGAATCAAAATAACTATGTTAAGTGAACTTCTAATACAATAATTTTTGTTAAGAAAAACAATAAAGAAACATTTATTGTCCAGATTTATGATGATGACATCATCTTCGTATCAACTTAGCAATATTTAACTGATTCCTTTGTGAATCTTATGAAATCTGAGTTTGAGATGAGTAAGTTGGGTGGGTTACCCTTTTTTCATGGTTCTAAAATTTCTCAAAAACTAGTGGGAACATACATATCTCAACATAAGTATATCAATGAACTTCTTAATATGTTTGGGTATGATAATGCTAAGAGTATATGTACTAATCTTGAATCCTCTACTACTCCTGATATTGATAAAGTAGGTAAACCTAAGGATAATACATCTTATAGAGGGATGATATGAAGATTAATTTACATAAAAACTATTCTATATGAAATAATGTTATTAGTATGCATATGTTAATGATTTCAAGCAAATCCTAAAGAATCTCATTTAAAGGAAGTGAATGAATTTGTCGCTACATAAAGGGAACATTAGATTTGGTACTTTTTTATTCCTCTGGAAATATTTTTGAACTTAAGTTTTTCAGACAATGAAAACAGTGGTTTTAAAATGCATAGAATATGTACATCCAGAACATGTCATTTTGTAAATAATTTTTTAGTTTCATGGTCATTAAAGAAATAACATTCTGTAGTAGTTAACACTACTAAAGCTGAATATGTAGCAACTAGAAGTTGTTGTGATCAAGTGTTGTGGATGCAACAGTCACTCACATACTATAATATATGTTTTACTAAGACTCAAATAATGTGTGATAACACAAGTTCAATTTCCCTATGTAAAAACCATGCACATCACTCTCGTACAAAACACATAGATATTAGACATCACTTTCTAAGGGATCAAACACTTAAAAAAGATATTATTCTTCAATTCATCGGAATTCCCGAACAGATTGCTTATATTTTTACAAAACCATTGTATTTCGATAGATTTTAATACACTAAACAGAATCTAAGAATAATCTATGTAAGGTAATCATTCATATCTACTTCTTGGTTAAATCATCTCATAACATTAAATTACTCTTTATTTTATGGGGAGAACATATTTTTTCAATTTCCATAAGTTTTTTCATCATAAAATTGTATATTTCCTTAAGTTTTTTTCATCTTAAAATTTTATCTATCTTTTTTATAAAATTTTCGTATTATAAATTTTGGTAATAGAAAATTCGATATTGGAAGTTTCAGTATTAGAAATCTCGGTACTGATATCCCAAAATCTAAAACATCCAAGAGAATTCTTATAACACTGATAATATCCTTAGAGTGTTCCAAAAGGTAAATTTTCTGACCCTTTATTTTTTATCTTATGTTTCAATCGTTGGTATTTAAAAAAATTTAATTTTGTTTTACATTACATCAAATGATCAGAATTCATATTTCATATATCCATCCTCAACTATCTGATCGGATTAGGTTATGTTAAGACGTTTGATTATCTTATGGAATCTAAAAAGTCATAGCTATTTCTATATAATGGGTGCCTTGTCTATAAGCACTCCATCATCCTTACTGATCTCAGTGCCGAAGTTTGGTTGCCATCAAATTCCTCATTCTGATTCTTTAGTCCCCTTTATCAAGAATGACTCTTGAATCTTCAGCAGATTAGATGATGATTACCATAGAGATAAACTATTGGTCAATCTTTAGGGAAAGGTTTGTATGCCTTAACTTCCTTGAAAAAATATAACTCTCTTATCTCTAAGGTTATCAGATATAATTTATGGGAATGTGTTTGTGTAGCTATGGAGAAGTGTCATGATCTGGTTTTTCAATGACCTAGTTATTCAGTTCTATGAATTTGCTATATTCTTCCAAAAGGATGGAAAGGATCCGTTTAAGTTCAAATGTTATGATAAGACATATACTATTCCTTATAAAAGGTTGCAAATGTTCCCAACATACTATATTAAGGGGAAGCATTTCTATTCTCTAGAAAACATGATGAGAAAGAATGATATTTTGAGAATGAAAATTCATTGGATTATCTTGGTGTCAAGTATGTTAATAATCTGATGATTACGAGTCATACAACAGACAACAAGATGGTTGCTCTCTGGATGCAAGGATTTCTTATCCCAATAAAATATGATAAGGCCTCTCTAAAAAGATGTGATATCTTTCTTTTAGAATTTCTTATCAATATAATGAATATTATCATGGTTATGTACATATTCCTCACCATCCATGCAATATGAGTTGGATCCATCAGATCTCAAATTCTTATATATTTGGGAACTATCTCTAGGATAATTTTCATGTGCCTTAAAGAACAAGAATTTCCCATGCCGATCAGTCTCAAATCCTTTTAAGAATTTGTTGCTCAGTGATGAAACTCTAAGGCAGATAAAGATAGAGTTTTTATAAGAATACAAAACATTTGAATAAATGGTTCTCCAGAACAATAGATATGTTCCAGAATGTTAAATATCATTACTAAAGAAATGAAAAAATGATGAACTAGGCTTTCCAGTACGAGCTTATGATGTCCCGGTATTAGCACCTCCTCCTACAAAAAACCAAAATCCTATTCCGATGCAACAGTTGCAATTTGGATAGAAATGGAAGCTACCAGAAAAGAAGGAGATACTTCCTTAGGCTTAAATCCTGAAGAGTCTAAGGACTTTAAAATCAAGAAAGATGAAAATATTGAGAAAGAAAATAAGGAGAATAAGTTAAAGAAGAAATCCTTGGAAGCTCAAGATTGTCAGTATTTACTAAAAACCGCAGAAAAGAAATCTAAAGAAGTTATTTAACCTCAAGTTGTTCATAAGAAGTCGGTTGTTACTCCAGAAATTTATAATGACAAGAATGTTCTATCTTTATCATAACCAATTCAAGAAATATAAGATCAGATAGTTCAACAAGACTATCATGATGTTTTAAGGGAAGTGGAATACTTTATTATAACTCATTCGAGTTCAGTATCTAAATCTATTTCCTAAGAACAAGATTGAATTAACGTGGAAAAAATAGAAAGAATAGGTTGATCATAAAAGTGGTGAAGAATATGAACAAGTAGATCTTAATGTTATCCATGTATCTGATGAACAATATCCATTTCCAAATCCAATCAATGGTAAGAGTGTTATGGTTTCCACATCCCAAAAGAAAAAACCTTAGATGCCTTTTAAGAGAATAGAAAAATCAGTTTCCTTAAAACCAATAAGAGAATAGAATGGAAAATTTATTTCAGGATCTAAATCATCGTCATCTATTGGACTAGATTTTGTGAAGCAATCTTTAAGAAAGTTGGTGAGTATCATCCAGTTCTTGAAAATATAGATTCCCAAAGTCAAATGATGCAAGAAACCCTAAATAAAAAGACTAAATCAATCAATATTTTTACAGACATGGTGGTCAAGCAAGAATCAGAATTTTGTAATCTTTTGATTGATTAAAAATCTCACAAGGTGACTTGTAAGGATGTCTTTATCAGCACCAAAACTATTAATGAGGAGATAATACATTTCAGTGACTTCATGGATTCAATAAATGGATATTTCAATAATTGTGAAACCGAGTTCAGCATGGTCAAGGCGTCAATCTCTGAGAGGGTTAGTAATATCAATTCTGTTGCTCAATCTGTATGTAGTGAGAAGGATGTCAGTGCCAAATTAGAGAGAATGGTGGCTCCTATCGAAGATAGAATCTTGTAATTATAAATGAACAATCAAGATTAGGATATCTTGTTAAAGATGTTTGAAGAAGATTATAAGGACGTGAAGAAACTTAAATACTTGATAAAGAAAATGTTTTCTGGGACGAAGAAGGATGATTGTTTTTTAACATTCCAATGTGTTTTTGTAATATAAACATTATTTCCAAAATTTATTTAAGAAGATTCTTGCATTTCATTCTTTTGTTTTCGAATGTTTTCATGCTTAACCTTACAGGTAGATCTTATTCTTCTCCTTTGTTTTTTCCTCTTTTTGAAAATCACAAAGGGAGAAAATTTATTTAAAGAAAGAATCTAATGAAGATCTCATAGGTGGAGAATCTGTTAAGGGAGAGTATGATAAGAAAATATAATGACCGAGTAAGGGGGAATTTTCTTTTAAGAAGAGATGTTTATCTAAGGGGGGATATTTTTCTAAGGAGGAGTTATTCGTATTCATCAGAAATCTCATTCAAGGGGTGAGATAAGTTTTTCATACTTGTTTATCTAAGTCAATATATTTTTCCTTTGCAAATTTGTTTGTGCATTCAAAAAAGGGGGAGTTTTTTGAGTCAATAAGGTTATCTTATCACTTATCTATTTATTATGGGTTTATGTTTTGAAAATCACTAACACTTGTTATTTTGTTCTGTCTTTTTTATGTTCTTTATTTTATGATCTGAACTTGTCATTCTGTTATACTTACAAGATGTATTATTATGATTTTCCATTATGTTATATTTTTAGAATATTCATACCATCTTTATCATTTTGAATCCGATGTAAAGTGATACCGTCTTTATGATTTTGAATCCGGTGTATAATTGATACTGACATTATGATTCTAATTCTAGTGTATAAGTGATACCATATATGAGATAATTATAATGGTGTATAAGTGATACCATCTATATGATACACAATCTGGTGTATATGTGATTCCGATTTTATGATTCTGATTCCAAAACAAATGAAATAAATATTTCACAATCTGATTTACTTTTCCTTATGAATCCATTTTCTTGATAATGTTTTTCTTGAGATTCTATTTTTCTTAATAATGTTTGAGTTGTTTAATGTATCATTCCAATGTTATCGGATTCCATGCTTTCTTACATAATTCTCATCTTCAACTCAACATCATTTTTGTAGTTGAAATGATGCCGTACAATCTGTTACAAACTAACCATTGTATGTTTGACATGTGTCCAGGTCCCTATGAAATTTAAAGAAAATATGACCATTGGTATAAGGCCCCAGTCATAAACAATACTTAATCATGAGTTATTACAATATTGCGCGTGGAGGATCTTTTTAGGTTTAGAGTTTTAGAGAATTAGATCATAAATCATGCATTACATTCCACCTTTTAACAAATTGGTTACATAAAAGATAGTACTCATTTTTCCCATCAACGGAAACATATTTAAAATAAAACATGGATTATTTCGTGACACTTCCTTAACACTATCATCACATCATGTACCTTTCCCTTGTCCTGTGAAAAACATTTCAAAAACATGGGATGAGCATAAAAAGCTCAGTAAGGGATATAAAAATATGGAAAGGAAACATGATTACATGTATACATAAGAATCAATGAAATCATACTTTACTCATAAAACATAAGAAATTTATAATACCTCATCAAATCAGGAATAAATCATAGAAATCATAATACATAATGGTAACATGAAGCATTCATAACATTCTTACGTACGGAGTAACCCTCATGGTTATGTTTGGAATACCCATCAAAGTATATTCCCTAAATCTCTTCGGAGAAACCTTAACGTTTAACTCCTTTGCATTACCAAATGCATTGGAGATCTATATCGGGCTCACCCGCCCTTAGTTTATCATGGAACCGTCCATCTTCATAACAATTCCCTAGAACCATAACATAATCGAATCACATAAAACATGCATAAAGGAAACATAACATTTCCACATTTCAATCACAAGATATCAATACAACACATTGATATAATAAAAACATTATGAAACCCATTTTCAATACCAAAATAAAAGAAAATTAAAACATGGTATTTATTTTTCATTTAAAAAAAAGTTATGGCTTGTAGAGGAAGCCAAAACTCAAATAATGGTCACGACGGTGAAGAGGTCGTTGTCACCGCATACGTATGAAAAAAAACATTCCTTTTTTCATTTAGTAAAATGATTCATAAAATATTCCTTTTGAATAAACGTAAAAGTCAACGGGGTTTATACACCGTATAATAGAAAGTTGTGTATAAAACATAATTTTCCTCAATGAAAGGAGATTGAGACGAAGTCCCTTACCTCGGGTCCGACTTGACTTGATCGTTATTTAATGTCATGAATAATAAACGTGAGTTAATTTATACTTTCTTAAGAACCTTTTTGAAATTCATTATTCCTTTTATATCACTTATTACCATTTTATGAACACTTTGTAATTATTTATGTTAATTTCAGTTGTTTTAACGATAATTGGTACTTGAGTCAAAAATAAACTCTTTATAATTAAAATTTGTTCATGTATCCATTATATCGAGAGTTATTCTCATGATTTAGATATCATATATATCATATATATCCATAACATACATGCATTTATAATATTACATAACATTTAGAGGTAAGAAATGAGATGCACCGTTCATGGAGACGGTAATCCGTACACACGCATGAATGCTACTTTCATTTCTATTCCATATTTTACAGAATTGGATCATAATTATATAAAGGTATATTATAATTCCAGTATAATATCATAGATAATATCATTAAATCCATCCATTATACGTCCCACATACGGCATTAACGAATCAAATCACTTTGAGGTGGCAGCAGTCTGCACTTCCTAAAATGAAGATATCGCATTTACCCATAATGGAAACAATAAAGGTATGAAAAAAATGAAAAATGAAGAATATTAAGGAAAAATTAAACATATTATATATCATATATAAATATAGTGTCATCTTAATGTCCTCATTTGTAGGTGTTAGAAGAATATTGAATAATCATCATTTCGTGGGGCCGACATTCGCCATCCACGGAAAAAGTGTTCCCTTTAACCATTAGATGATGGTGTGTGTAAGTGTATCTCGAATAATTTTTATAACAACATCCTAGAATATTGAAGATACTGTTGTTGTTACAAAAGAAATGAATAAAAATAGTTTAGGGGGTTGGAAAATCAAAATAAAACAAAAAAACATTAGAGGAGACTTTACCTTTAAATCTGGTAACTCCTCTTGGTTTGAACCAAAATGGTTTCTTGAAGATCTTTATACCTATGGTAAGGCTTCTAGGATGAGGATAGGGATTTGGAGAGACAAAATGAAAAGATCATGTCCGAGCAAAATGCTTGAGAGGTATGGGTATGGAGGTAGTGGTGGGGGCCATTTATAAGAGGAGAGGAGGGGAACTCTTGGAAAGGTATAAAATGTTACTTTATTTTCAAATGAGTTTCGGATTTTAAAGATCCCACATTGATTTATTTCTAGGATAGGGTGATAAGATTTCTAAATCCACCCATTCAATAGGTTTTTGACATTTTTAGGTCTTAGATTTCACATTATCATTTCATTTTATTTAAATCGTTAAATAATGAGGTAATCACTGCATCATCATGGTCTCATATATAATTTAATTTATTTAATGTCTAATAATTATAAAAAAGATACTATTATGTAGAAAATATTTTTATCTTTACAATGAATATTTATATTCCAAGATATAATTTATGTAGACAAAATTTAAATTTTTTTACTCAGGTGATACATTCTTTGTTATATTTACTTTATTTAAAAAAAATGAAAAGATAAAATGTCATTATCGCACAAAAGTGATTCCATGGTGTCCCCAAGTTTGGCACAAGGCATCCCATGGTAGTCCATGACACAACCAGTAGTATTAGGACACATTTTGGTGTCATTTTTTATTATTATGATATTATTTTATTATCCTTAACTACCCGATTACTAATTAATCAAGATAAATAACGATAATTAACGTCGTTATTATTCACAAAGTCCAAAAATAAAAGAGTCTTAATTACATTATTTAGACCTTCTGATTCCAAATATGGAATCAATTTTACCAAATTTCAAACCCAAAAATTGCAATAATTAATTTAAAAATAACTCCCGTTGTCAAAACAAATAGCTGGTTTTTTTGAAACAATATCTATGAAACATCTGGCCTTAGTTTATGCCCAATTCCAATGTGAAATTAATTCTAATGTCCACTATTAAATTTAATGGTAAAAATATATTCTATTTACAGTTTAAAACCAAATAAAAAAAATAATCTAACCATGTTATTAAATTATATGAAAAGGCAGTTTTGATGTTAAATGCAATATTTTTCACTATTCATTAAAAAATGAACATTGTCAGAAAAATACAAAATGTTTATCCAAAGTAAATATCAATGTCACAATCATAAAGAATAAGTTTATTTTGAAAAATAGAGATTATAAAATTGTCAAAATATTGATTTAAAAATTGTTCTCCATCAAAAGGTGGTAAAGCAATCTTTTAAAAATATTAGTGTATTTCAGGCTTAAGATTGGATTTATTCTCATTTTAAGCCTATAAAATACTTTCTAATTCATAAATAGACATATATAAGAATATCTATTATTCCTTAATTACTTGGGATTTTACATCCTTCCCCCCTTTAGAAAATTGCGTCCCCGCAATTTATTTACTTATCGAATAAGTGGGGGGTATTTATCCCTCATTGCATTTTCAGATTCCCATGTTGCCTCTTCACTCATGTGGTTTTTCCACAAATCCTTTACTAGATGAATCACCTTATTCCGCAACACTTTCTCCTTGTGGTCTAGAATCTGGACCAGTTGTTCCTCATAATATAGATTCTCTTCTAGCTGAACCACCTCTGGACTCTAAACATGAGATGGATCTGGCACGTACATCCTTAACATCGAAACATGAAAGACATTCTGTACCTGAGATACACTCAGAGGTAAAGCCACTCGGCATGCAACTGATCCAACTCTCTCCAGAATTTCATATGGTCCAATGAATGTTGGACTCAACTTTCCTTTCTTGCCAAATCACATCACACTTTTCCATGGTGAAACTTTGAGAAAAACATGATCACCTACCTCAAAAGAGATATCCTTCCTCCTATTGTCTGCATAACTCTTCTGCCTGCTTTGAGCTGTTCTCATGTGTCTCTGTATCAGCTGAACTTTATCGGCCAACTCTTCTACTAATTCTGGTCCCATTTAATTCCTTTCACCCACTTCATCCCAGAAAGATGGAGTTCGACACCGCTTCACATATAATGCCTCAAATGGTGCCATCTGTATACTAGAATGGAAACTGTTATTATAAGAGAACTCATTCAAAGAAAGACGTGGGTCCGAACTTCCCTGATAATCCATCGAATAAGAACTTAGCATATCCTCCAAAGTATGAATTGTTCATTCTGACTGCCCATCTAATTGAGGATGAAATGATGTACTAAATTTTAATTCAGTACCCAATGACTTCTGAAGTCCTTTAAAAAAGATATAAGTGAACCTGGGATCATGGTTAGATACAATGGAGAGAGGAAATCCATGTAACATGAATATCTATTTATGATACAAACGAGAAAGTTGAGGTGTCTTCAGCAATCCCACAACGAAGTCCATGGTTATATTCTCCCATTTCCACTCTTGTACTGGTAGAGGCTGATGCATCCTTTTCGGTAACTTCCACTCTGCTTTTACCTATTGAAAAGTCAAACACTTCACAGTAAAATCAGCAATATCCCTTTTCATTCCATTCCACCAGTAATACTCCCGATGATCTCTATACATCTTAGTACTTCCTGGATGAACAGAAAATGAAGAACTATTAGATTCACATAAAAACTCTCTCTTCATCTGTGAATCACATGGAACACACAATATCATACCAAATCTCAAAACAAAATCATTATCAATGTTGAATTCAGGTAACTTACCCTTCTAAACCAGCTCTACCCTTTTCTGCAACTCACTTTCTTGCTTCTGTGCTTGCTTAATTATGTCTGATAGAGAAGATTTCACTGATACCTGAAACAAAATAGAAGAACATCATGCACCAACAACTTCAATGAAAAATATCTTCAATTCCTTAACCAAAGGATCACGTTCCAAACACAACATTGTAAATGAAGCATTACTTTTTCGATTCAAAGCATCATCCACTTTATTTGATTTTCCCGGATGGTAATGAATTGTACAATCATAATCCTTGATTAATTCTAACCATCTCCTCTGTCTCATGTTCAATTCTTTGTGAGTGAATATATACTTTAAACATTTGTGATCGGTATATATTTCACAATTTACACCATAAAAATGATGCCTCCAAATTTTTAAAGAGAAAACAACAGCTGCTAATTCCAAATCATGTGTAGGGAAATTTACCTCATGAGTTTTCAACTGATGTGAAGCATAATCAATTACCCGATCATTCTGCATTAGGACGCAACCAATTCCTTTAAATGAAGCATCATTGTAGATAAAAACTCCCAATTCCTGGAAGATAGTGCCAAAACTGGAGCATTTTCCAATCTTCTTTTCAGTTCTTGAAAACAATCATCACATTCTTTTGTCCAGATAAACTTAAAACCCTTCCGAGTTTGCTTTTTCAATGGACTAGATAACCGGGAGAAATTTATAACAAACCTTCGGTAATAGCCTGCAAAACCACAGATGCTACGAATATCAGTTACATTTGTGGGTCTTGACCATTCTTTAACAACCTTTGTTTTTGAAGGATCAATAGTTATTCCATATTTAGAAACAATATGACAAAGGAAAGAAATTTTTTGCAACCAAAACTCACAATTTCTGAATTTCCCATTCAATTTCTTTTCTTTTAAGGTTTGCAAAATAACCCTTAAATGACTTTCATGCTCCTCTTTACATTTATAAAACACCAAAATATCATCAATGAAAACAACCACAATGTTATCCAAGAACTCATGGAAAATTATATTCATAAGGTCCATGAATACAGCAGGTGCATTGGTTATCCCAAAATCCATTACTAAAAATTCATAATGGCCATATCTTGTACAAAATGCAGTCTTTGGAACATCTACTTCCTTTACCTTCATCTGATGGTACCCCGATCTTAGGTCAATATTTGAAAAAAACTGAGCTCCCTAGAGCAGATCAAACAAATCATCGATATGAGGCAAAGGATATTTGTTCATAACTGTGATGTTATTCAAGGATCTATAATCTATCCAAAGTCTCATAGAACCATCTTTATTTTTAACAAATAAAACAGGAGCACCCCATGGTGATGTGCTAGGTCGAATGAATCCTTTCTCTAATAAATCATGAAATTGCACCTTCAACTCTAAAAGTTCAATTTGAGCCATTCGATAAGGGGGTTTTGAAATTGGGTTAGCATCGAGAACTAAGTCAACAGTAAATTCAACATCCCGATCTGGTATTATTATAGGAAACTAATCAGGAAAAACATCAGGATACTCATTTTCCACTAGCACATCATTAATCTGAACAATTCCTTTGTTTTAAACAATATGTTCAGAGTAACATTCATTTCCATATTTTACATGTTTCTCAGCCTCTTGATATGTTATCATGAGTAAAGGTTCATTCCTGTACACAAACTGAAATACTTTCTAAAAAGAATCTTCTTTACCTCTACAATCAATCTTAGCATGGTAAATAGAGATCCAATCCATACCCTGGATAACATAAAACTCTACTTGAGGTAAAACAATAAGGTTTGCAAGTACGATCTTTCCATGGATAAGGATATGAAGATTCTTATAAATTCATTTTGCCTCACCATTTCCCCTAGGTGTTTTTAACACATGTTCAGGAGTCATTTCTTGAGATGGTATTCCCATTTTACAAGAAAAGTTTTCAGAGATGAAATAATATGTAGACCCCGAATCAAACAACACACTGGGATAATCTGAAAAAACAAAAAAAGTACATGATACAACCTCATTTGATGTCCTGACATCTGCTGAAGTAGTTGCAAAGTATTTCACCACCCATTTGTGCTTTTAGTATAACTGCTTCCCATCACTCGAGCTCTTTTTCGGACACTCTTTTTCATAGTGACCCATGTCATTGCACTTAAAACATTTCTCTAACTGTAAATCAAAATTTTTCTTACCATCACCCTGATCCTTTTCAGTGCAATCACGAGCCTTATGTCCAATCTTACCACATCATTTTAACTTTCCAGAATTCAGAATACAATCCCCAACATGCCTTTTACCACATTTATAACATACTATAAATGTAGTTTTCTTACCATCAGACCTTTTTTATGAATTCTTCTCTTTCTCCTGCCACCTCGGTCTCTTATTCTATCAGTTGTTATAGAACACTAGATCATCCGAAAACTCCATTTCCACCGTCTCAGCATATTGAACAAGAATTTCATAACTTTTGAACTCATGAGAAGCTAAAGAAATTCGATATTTGGGCTTTAATCTTGAGTAAAAATGATATAATTTACTATCAAGGTCTCAGATAAAATTTGGAGCATACCTTACCAATCGAGTGAACCTTTCTTCAAATGCATCCAATGAGTCTTCCTCATGCCTCAATTCCAAGAATTGTTTTCCATCCTAAGTCGAACAACCTTAGGAAAATACTTCTCAAGAAACATACCTTTGAATTTATCCCAGTCGAGAGAATCAATCTCATCAGCGTCCCTGATATTTTTTACCATCGACCACCACTGATATGATTCAGCCTCCAAATGGTAAATAGAAAGACTAACCTTTTGATTGTATGAACACCCCATGACATCGAAAATCTTCACCAGTGCTTTAACCGACCCTTCATCTAGCACATGGTCAGATGATCCTCTGAATGATGGGGGATGTTCCCTCATTAAATGATCCACCACTGACATGTTCCTCTGCGGTTGATCTGGCTGATCTTGTGCATGGATACCACCAACATTTATCGCTTGAGTCAACTACGCCATTACTAAAACAAACTGATCAGTTCCAATTATGACCATCTCAGGATGCTGATTCAGAAGGTTGTTTCCTCTTTTATGCCTTCCTAGCATTTCTTCCCTGTTCCCTTGCGGAAAACCATTCTGAACACACATGTCTTAGATGAAGAAACATGGTAATCTTCACATTCTATATCATTTCAATTTGAACATAAAAAAATATTTTTGGATGATCATTTAATTATAATTATAACTCCTAAAGTTATCTAAACCGACTTTTGATACAATCTATAAGGCCCTAGCCTTAAACATTACATAATACTGAGTTATTACAAAATTATGCATTGAGGATCTTTTCAGGTTTAGAGTTTTAGAGAATTATATCATAAATCATGCATTACATTCCACATTTAAACAAAGTGGTTACATAAAAGATAGTAATCATTTTTCCCATCAACGGAAACATATTTAACTTAAAACTTGTATTCATTCTTGAAACTTCTTTGGCACTATCAACACATCATGTACCATTCCCTTGACCTGCAAAAAACATTTCAAAAACATGGGATGAACATAAAAAGCTCAGTAAGGGATATAAAAATATGGAAAGGAAACACGAGTACATGTATACATAAGAATCAATGAAATCATACATTACTCATATAACATAAGCACATTAACATACCTCATCAAATCATTAATAAATCATAGAAATCATAAGACATAAAGGTAACTTGAGGAATTCATAACATTTTTACGTAGGGAGTAACCCTCATGGTTACGTTTGGAATACCCATCACAGTATATTCCCTAAATCCCTTTGGAGAAACCTTAACGTTTAACTCCTTCGCGTTACCCAATGAATTGGATATCTATATCGGGCTCACCCTCCCTTAGTTTTTCACAGAACCACCTGTCTTCATAATAATGCCCAAGAACCATAACATAATCGAATCACATAAAACATGCATAAAGGAAACATAAAATTTCCATATTTCAATCACAAGATATCAATACAACACATTGATATAATAAATAAATTATGAAACCCATTTTCAATACAAAATTAAAGAAAAGTAAAACATGGTATTTATTTTTCATTTAAAAAATATTTTATGGCTTGTTGAGGAAGCCGAACCTCAAATAATGGTCACGTCGGTAGAGAAGTCGTTGTCGCCACATACGTACGACAAAAAAAACACTCCTTTCGTTGTTTAGTAAAAACAAAGATTCCTTTTAAATAAATTTAAATTTAAATGGGGTTTATACACTGTATAAAATAATGTAGTTTATAAAACATAATATGCCTCAATGAAAGGAGATTGAGAGGAAGTCCCTTACCTCGGGTCCGACTTGACTCGATCATTCTTTAATGTCCAGAATAATACACTTGAGTTAATTTATACATGCTTAAGAACCTTTTTCAAGTTCATTATTCCTTTTATATCACTTACTACCATGTCATGAACACTATGAAATTATTTAAGTTAATAATTGTCATTTTAACGATCATTGATACTTGAGTCAAAAATAAACTCTTTATAATTACAAGTTGTTCATGTATCCATTATATCCAGTGTTATAATCCTGATGTAGATATCATATATATCAGATAAATCCAGTATATATATGCATTTATAATATTACATAACATTTATAGGTTTTAAATGAAATGCACCGTTCATGGAGACGGTAAACCGTACGTACGCATGAACGCTACTTTTATTTTTTATTTCATATTTTAAGGAATGGAATCACAATGATATAAAGGTATATAATAATTCCAGTATAATATCATATATAATATCATTAACTCCATCCTTTATATGTCCCACATATGGCATTAACGAATCAAATCACTCTGAGGGGGCGGTAGTCCGCACTTCCTAAAATGAAGATATCGCTTTTACCCATAATGGAAACCATAATGGTATGAAAAAAATGAAAAATACAGAAGTTTAAGGAAAACAGAAACATTTTATATATCATTTATAAATATATTGTCATCTTAATGGCCACCTTTGTAGGTTTTAGAAGAATATTGAACAGTCATCATTTCGTGAGGCAGAAATTCGCCATCCACGGAAACAGTATGCTATTTAACCATTAGATGAAGGTGTGTGTAAATTTAGCTCGAATCCTTATTATAAATACATTCTAGTATATTTAATATACTGGTGTTGTTATAAAATAAATTAATAAAAATAGTTTAGGGGGTTGGAGAAACAAAATGAAACAAAATAACATTAGAGGAGACTTTACCTTTAAATCGGGTAACTGCTCTTGGTTTGAACCCAAATGGTTTCTTTAAGAGCATTCTACATATGGTAAGGCTTCTAGGATGATGAGAGGGATATGGAGAGACAAAATGAGTAGATCTTGGCTGATCCAAAGGCTTGAGAGATGTGGGTAAAGAGGTAGAGGTGGGGGCCTTTTATAAAAGGAGAGGAAGGGTACTCTTGGAAAGGTATAAAATGTTGCTTTATTTTCAAATGATTTTCGGATTTTAAAGGTCCCAAATTGATTTATTACGAGGATAAGGTGATAAGAGTTCTAAATCCACCCATACAATAGGTTTTTGACATGTATAGGTTTTATATTATACATTATCTTTTCATTTTATTTAAATCGTTAAATAATGAGGTAATCGCTGCATCATCATGGTCTCATATATAATTTAATTTATATAATGTCTAAAAATTATAAGAAAACTAATATGATGTAGAAAATATGTTTATCTTTCCAATGAATAATTATAGTCCAAGAGATCATTTATGTAGACAAAATTAATTTTTTTTTACTCAGGTGATACATTCTTTGTTATATTTACTTTCTTTAAAAAAATCAAAAGATAAAAAGTCATTATCACACAAAAGTTATTCCATGGGGTCCCCAAGATTGGAATAAGGCATCCCATGGTCTTCCATGACACAAACAGTAGTATTAGGACACATTTTGGTGTCATTTTTTATTATTATGATATTATTTTATTATCCTTAACAACCTGATTACTAATTAATCATGATAATTAACGATAATTAACATCGTTACTATTCACAATGTCCAAAAAACAGAAGAGTCTCAATTACATAACATGGACCTTCTGATTCCAAATATGGAATCCATTTTACCAAGTTTTAAATATAGAAATTTCAATAAGTAATTTAAAAATAATTCTCGTTGTCAAAACAAATAACAGGTTTCTTTGAAACAATATTAATGAAAAATTTTGTATTAGTTTATGCCCAATTCCAAAGTGAAATTAATTATAATGTCCACTATTGGATTAAATGGTAATAATATATTCTATTTGAGCTTTAAAACCATCTAAAAAGATAATATATCAATTTTATTAAATTAGATGAAAAAGCAGTTTTGATGTAAAATGTAGTATTTTTCACTATTTATTTAAAAATGAACATTGTCAGAAAAATACCAAAAATTTATCCAATGTAAATTTCAATGTGAAATCATAAATAATATGTTTATCTTGACAAATAGAAATTATAAAATTTTCAAAATATTTATTTAAAAATGGTTCCCCATCAAAAGGCGGTAAAGTAATCTTTTAAAAATATTAGTGTATTCCATGCTTAAGATTGGATTTATTCTCATTTTAAGCCTCTAAAACACGATCTAATTCATAAATATACATAGATAAGAATATATATTATTAATTACTTACTTTGGATGTTACAAATTCAGTGTTGATGACTGCTGAGAAGCATTCCCTATAAATACTAGTTCATTTGCACGATCATAAAGATTGTAGAGAGTGGATGACCTTGACGAATGTGAAAATGCATTGAAGTGATTTCTATAGAGAGAGTATCTTTCAACTCTTGTTTCTTTTTAAATATTTAATGATCAAATTGTTCGGGTGTGAAAAACGTTTTCATACTTTCTCTCTGCAGACAACGATCGTGCTGATCATGGTCTTCCAGTTTTGGAAGATAGAGGTTCTGATTTCCTTCTAAATCGAGGGCTTGTGGGGATATCATGACAGGTACCGATCATTAGATTGAGGTCTTACCAAGGTCTGAGTAAGTGAGTGTTTCTTGAAAGTATAAATAAAGGAACTTTTATCCAAGTTTGTTAGATACCCTTCTCTTTGGGTTAAAAGAAACTTGTTGTTACTTGTTTTCTATTTCAAGTTGTTTTATTTCCGCTGAAATCTTAACTTTTTTAAAGATTGAAATTATAACATTATTATACATTATAATTATGTTACTATGATTATATTACAGATTCTATACTATTTAAGGTAGAATCTTTCATTTATGAAATGGTTTCTTTTAGAGGAGTTGTGTATGTTTTTTTAACTTTGTAAAACTAAACATTAAAATATCCAAAGGATTTTTTTAAAGAATACAATTCACCCCTATTGTATATTGAGCATCTAAATTCATCATATCGATCATACATGTCCCTCCCAGTAGGTGTAACCACTTTAAAGATCCATAATATGACGTGGTAATAATCATTTATTTCTATGGAAGGATTTTATATTTTCATGTCTTTTTAAAAAATCCCATGATTTATTATTTGATTATGATTTCATGTTTTATTATATTGAAACCCTTATGAATAAATACCTATTAACTATGAATAATTATTCCTGGACTCATATATATGATCTTCCATGTGCAGGGTATGATCATAAAATGTTATTCTCATTTTCTTTTACCCTTGTCATAATGTTATTCTTACTTATCTCCTTTATTTACCACTAATGTGTATCTAAGCTCCCACAATCACATTTTTATTTTTCATTTGTTATGAAGAGAGGATTTATGTTAGATTAGTAATGGGTATTATATTTATGGGATATTATGAATATCATTAATCAAATCAAAAGTTTGTGTTCCACGTTTCAAAGACACTATACAATTAGGGTCATCGAGGATGTACTTTTATAATGTGTTTAATATTTATCTTAAAGTATCTAATATCCATTTATGTTTAGCCTAGGTCCTTAAAATTGGAATATAGAGAATAATAAATCTATAAATCCAATCACAACACAAGGAGGAGTTGTCTAACATTAAACTATTATTCTAAAGGGAATAAATAGAATTGTAACTACTCATTTGTTCGGTGTTATGTTTAAGACCTAATCATTCACATGATTTTCATGAAATAAAAATTAATTTCATATTACAGTGTAAAAATCACCACCATATACGAGGGTTTTATTCATCTATACTGGGTGAAAACCATTTTTAAACAATATATTTTTTATCCTCTGTATTATTTTATTGGAATTTGTTTCATTCAAAAATGATAATTAAATAATAACAACCAACTAAATACTTTATTGTTTTAAAAAAATAAATATCTTAATTAATGTGATAAAAAAATACTAATTCTAATTCAACCTCTTACATTGTGATAATCTCAAAATAATACAAAAAAACTGGTATTAGAGAATGTTGTTTCATATTTTTTATAATTCAATTTATTTTATATACGTTTATTGTTGGATTTCACTTCTCATTATATATTATATTTAAAAATATGAGTTGTGAAATCTATTTTATAAAATAATTAAATCTTATATAATTATATGAAAAATATAATTTTGAAACAATTGTTAATGTTAATGAAGATATCCAATATAAACAAATAGGTCGATGAGTTAGTTTCATAACAAATTATTTCTCAAAATTATATTAAATTTTTAGGAATTGATGATCTATTAGTTCAATATACACAAAATAATGATAATATGTATACATAATGTTGTGATTCATCCCTATATGAATCATATAAGAAATATCCTGTATAAACATTCCACGATAATATTCAAGAATTAACTTGAAAGATAACATGTTCAATTAAATTAATATTGAATTAGTTACTTATTCAAATGATTTCTTTCACAATTGTCTCATGGAATTATTCATCTTTAGTTTTGTGTCATTGATATTAATGTTGGAATAAAACTATATCCTTGAGGAAAATTCAGAAAATTTTAAAAATGATTTTGATGAAAGCTGAAAAACCATTTCAACATCATCAAACAAATTGGAGAAAAATAAGTAAATATTATTGAATTTGAAGGATTATTATTATATATTTAAGGTCATTAAAAAAATAAAATTCATTAAATTATAAATTTAACTAAGGAATTTAATAATAATAATCAATAAATAAATGTTACCTAGAATGTCAACATTGATGAATATAATTTTTAACCTGTGAAATTTGAAAATTAAGTCAATGATCTTGAAACATTGATATAGGATAAGAAACAATTTACAATGATAACGTTATAATTATCCAAAAATATTTTGAGATATATTTAATTTATTTTATGATGATAAAACCATCACATATATTAAATATCATGATCATGGTGATAGACATGAAAAATTTAAAATGTTTGAAGAGAGCCTTTAAAACAAGATAATTTAAGAGCTATTACCATAAATGATATACCCATAAGAGCATCAAAAGAGGATTCATTTTCTAATAGACTTCCAAGTTGTAGAAAATCTATTGATATATCTTTCCACCAATTTTGGTGAGGTGTGTCATATTGCACATCTTGATTGATGCTCGTAGATGGTTTTCATTATACCATACAATCCCAACTTCCAATGGTGGGTAAAATGCATCACCTATTCATTGTTGTTTTCAACATGATAAAAATGAGATGATGTGATGTTATTTTATACTTATATGGATCACTCCTTCGAATTCATCACACAATCTAGGTCTCCCTTAAACATTAAGATGTTAATATTGACATTCTTCCTAGTTCTATCTCTTTTTGAGAACTGATTAATTACACTACTTATATATTGAGCTTCCAAAGGGTCATGTCAGGGGAGTAACCTTTGGTCAAGAGAGTAGTCATGATGGTAATCGTTGACATGTATGTACACTAAAACATTAGTACACCTAGCATTTCCCTTATGATATATTTTCATGAGGGCGTGGAAGCTTGAGACATCCGAATAAAATGAAGTGAACCATATTCCAGTGGCATGTATGTAAAACTTGTGAGAGTGGATCCAATTGGCATCCCAAAATTGACAAGGAATATGTCATGATTTTAATGTATAGAGGGGACAAATCAGACTAGTATGAAAACTCGTGAGAGTGAATCAGATTGGAACAACCCTAAGTGGGAGTTCTTAGAAGGTTTAATGGATGAATGGATCAGAACAAATGGTCAGGAAGGAACCTATATAGAATGTCAACAAAAATAAATGTTTAACACAATGAAGACTTATATGAACACAAAATGGGTAGATCATATGTTTTTGGGGATGTAAGAATTGGACACCAAGGTTTTCCATTGGTTGGGATTGAACCTTGGAGAGGCATATAATGTACCTTAAATATAACAAAACCAATGTATTTTGAGGGTGTAATTTGGGTAACAAATGTGGTTAGCAACCCGTTGAATGATTTATCCATAACATGATAAGGGTGAGGAGATGTAGAATATGACCGGGGCTTATGCATGGTTTGATGCCCACATGGATGGTCTAATCATACAATGGCGAGGTGTCCTAGTTAACAAACATGATTTATATGAAGGAAGTGTCAAAGAGATATAATGAATAGAGGGGGAACTGGTACGAAGTTGAAGGTTGTGGGATAGAACCTCCATGAGGATTCCTATGTTTTCCAACAGTATGAAATCCAATTCCATAGCATTCAGGGTTGATTGATGATTCACCTGATGTGGATGATTCCTAGAATGGATTCATGGATGATAATCGAAGGAGGTGTAACCTCTAGGTCAATGAATGATCATCTTGAATTGTAATGGCTCGAGGGAGAGACCAGGATGGGACATCAGTAATGGTATTGAGCCTCACAGAGGATTCCTACATACCATTATCAAAATGTACAATGTTCAATGTTCACATATATCAGGATGAGGTGTAAAATTTGGGTGTGCAACATGTATAATGACTGAGATTCATGTTAGGGATTACCCAAGGATAGGAGTCGAACACAAGAGGGAAACTCGTGGTTCATGGAGTATAGGTTGGATGAGGCTTATGCAGCGTTAGCTAGTTGGGAAAATGGGACTTGAGTTTGGGGAATAAAAAAGGAAAAAAACCCTTCAAAATGATGTCTATTACGTATGTTTAGCAGCCTGAATAGATGGATCAAGATACCCTAATAAGGCTGATCAAATAGATGTGTTCCAAAAACGAATTATATCACTTAATAATGGTACATACCTAAGAGGGAGTACCAGATTTTACCATAGGATTGTATTGAACCTCAAGGAGGTGTCATATGTACCCTCTGTATATGAAATGAATCAAAACCCACATAGTTATAGGGTTTACCCGGACTAAAATTTCACAACATGAGGTTTGAAGGTGAACTGATGTATATTGGGTGGGATAGAGGAATGATGGGCTTGAAACATTGGGAGGATTCTTAAATACCATATTTGTAATATAAGGATAAAAGTACACATTGTTTGGGAATGTCAAGGAATGAGGCAATTGCAAGGGTATTATTCAATAGATTATTTAATGGGAATTTCATTTTCTATGCCCACTTGAGTCATGCTCGGTGTGGAAACTATGAGGAAACAATAGACCAAACGATCATGGTATAAAAGATGTAAAAATGAGTATTTTTGATGATAGGGACATACTATGGGAGGGATTACCTAGGAGGGTGGCCCGATGTATGAGGAGTATGTTTTCATCAAACAAGGAGCACCATATCCAGGTGTGTAGGGGTATATGTGAAGTCTACACAAAGTGTGCATGGAGAAAAATCCGAGAAAGAATGAAAGGGAAATTTTGATCTCATGCCTATCCCCTCCGTTATACTTTCGAACATTCACATCGACGATGACCACAATTTAATTTCATGTGTTTGGGAAATGTGTACTTGGTAATTTAACTTCCTACTTCATAGATTATGGGGACTCACTATTCATCTATAAGAATTACATGAGTTTCACTAGCTCGCACATGTGTAAATGAAGACACAATCAATACCTGAAGGTGTTAGGGTGGAGGAATTGTCAATATAGGGTTCCACATTAGCTTAGATATTATAATAGGAAAGAGTTGTTATCATACATATGGGAAGAATTATTAAGAAGTGCAACAAAACATGAAAGGCCATTTGAAGGACTAGGGAACCACAATGTGAATGCCTGGGGGACTGTATGGAGGAGGTGTACACAATATTGTGATATTTCATGAAATATGATCTTGAACAAGGTTCCTAATGATGAGGAAAACACATGGATAACCAAGGAAAGGTTACACACAATGTTGAAGACATTTGTTCAAGATTAATGTATAGAAAAAGATATACTTCACAAAGGTAATATTTTATGAAAGAAGGATCTTTTGATTGTGATTACATTAGAATAAATGGAAATGGGTTAGGGTTAATCCCAAGTAGATACACCTGATGGAGGACCCACAAGAGACATATCACGCAAGATCTAATACCTTGAAGCCAGGGATTTCATTCGGTTTCGGAAGAGTCATATTGTGCACAAGGAAGCAGTTTTCCATCATCTATATCATTACCCGACAAAATGTAGAGACCCTAATAATTATAGAATAAAATTTAATTGCTAGTTACCATGTAGGATTTTTTGGGTGTTAGCATTTGAATTTGCATTGTGTGTGTATGTATCATGCTGTTTCTCTTGTTTATTGCGTGCAACCCTAATTTTTTAGTGCAGTTGACTTTGCAGTTATTTTGAACCTCCTCACGAAGGAATCCAATTGATATCAGATTGGGAATGAATTTTCCATGTGTATTGATTTCTTTCTTGATCAAAAACATTCAATTTTGCGTGGAACTCCATTGGTGTCCCCTATATTTTCCATTATGTCAGTATATTCCTTTATATTCCTCCAGTATGAAAATTGATGGGTTCACCCAAAATTCCGCACCAACATGATCACCTAATGATCAATATCATGTATAAATAGAATAGAATGTACTATATAATAAATATTATTATTTTATCTATTAAATCTTTGGATTTAAAATAAATATAGAATAAAAATAAAATATCTAAATTGTTGACAAATAAAAGAAATTTATTACATAAAATTTAATCCACTATAAAGTAGTTATGGGGTAACATTTTTTTTATACTATGGAATGGTAATATATGGATGAAAAAAATAGAATTCTAAAGAATTCCAATCATAATATATTATTTTTCAAATAATAGATCAATATTTTATGTCTAAAATATATTTTATGAAAATTCAGTAAAATTTAATCTTATTGTTTTAATAATATGATAGTATCCTAAAATAAATTTATATCTACTTCATTATGGGGATAACTGGTAATGATGAAAATTATATATAAGAATATTAATAATTATCATGATATAAATATATTTGAATGTTTGAAAAATCATTGACTATTTTTCAATATAATATGTCAAAATAAAGAAGTATGAAAATATATATCATTAGGGTTTTCACTAAGATAATATATATAAATAGAAAACATATGATGAGGAATGTTGAAATGTCAATCATTGGAATTGTACAATAAAATGATATAGAAAAAATACTCCCCGCGAGGTAATAAAAAATAATGCAAAGGAAACCATGTATGATAATCAAAAGAATACTCATATGTTGTTAAAATTGTTGAAAAACATGAATTGACATAAAATAAAAAAATGATTCTTCTTTTTCAGTCGAGAAGAAGTCACACAACAGATCACTATATGCTATAAATTTACAACATAAATAAAATAGTCATGAAGAAAAAAAATAATTGTTTTGTCTCATAATAATATAGATTAAATGAGGTGGTAAAGATAACTCATGTTAAGACATGTGTTTTTACCATTAATGTTTTTCATATTCCATGTTATATAAATGTAATTTATCCATATGAATTTAAATGAATTTTTTTAATATTAATATATGAATGATTATGATAATAGAATACAAAAGAGACGATATGAATAAATTCAATTTCATGAGAGGATTTCAAATATGATTGACATTAACATCATATATCATTTAAGTGTAATGTGAAAAAATATAGACATATCTATGATGATTTCTTATTTATAAAACCATCTAACAAATAACGAACTAAAAAATTCTAATGGCCAAAGTGATAAATTTTCAGTAATGTTCAATGTTGATAAGAAACGTCTAAACACTATAACTATAGATTAATTTAAATATTACATTCAACCAAAGACTAGTAGGAAAGAAAATATATTTATGATCATGTGTTCAAAATCACAAATATATTCAAATAAAATACATCATGGTTTAGAATTATTTTTCATCCTTGTTTCCTGTAATGAAAATAATAATATATCTAACTTATTTCCTTATTATTTTTGTTTATTCAAAAAAATTAGTGTATTAATTGTGAAACAATTACTATGGTGGATAACAGAGTTAAATAAATATTATTACTATTTCTTCAAGATGTAAAATTTCATCTATGGAACATGGAAGTCTTAATTCTAGTTTGAACGGACCAAAAAGTTCATAAAAACTATTTGTTTTTGTAGAATATATATCAAAATTGATAAATATTTTCATGATATGGTAGGTTATCTTTATTTATTATGTCACCAACATCGATGAGATAACATTAATTGGAACTCACAACAAATTTCAATTCAAAACAAAAACTAAAGAAAAATATAATTCTTGATTAATTAATATTGGAATAATCCTTTGAGGGGGAGTTTTTAACAGCTATAATATAGAACTAAATTACATTCCATACTGATATCTTCTAAAAATAAATGTTTTAGAACCCATTGATGAGTTATACTAGAACTAATTTATATTTATTGTAACAAAAAAATGAAATATAATATTATATTAAATATTATAACATAAATAAATCATTTATATTTACAAAAATATCATAAAAAAGTTCAATGATTGATTTTATGAAAATTACCAAAATATTTTTATTCAATGTTTTAACTATGGGTGTTGAGATAAGTGTAATAATTTCTTATTGAAAATATATTGTGAATTTTTCATCCCAAGTGGTTTCATAAAATATCAAATTAGATTCTATATATTGGTAACTAATGATTATTATAAAATTAAGAAAATCATGATTTTCATTGATGAATGATCCAAGATTATGTATATAAATTAGCATATTATTCTAAATTTTCAATGGATATGAATAATTACTAAATTAGATAATACTATTTTCTTCACTGGGATAACATAAGTAGAATATTATTTTACTATTTTATATAACCTTTATTAATAATGTAATGAAACCATCGTCTCTATTGTACATTGTATTTTTTTCAATAATGTGGATATAATAAAATATATTGGGACGTATGATTGAAGTGTACATATTAACATCCCAATTTCTATGTTTGTAATAAAAAATAAACAGTTTTAAATTTAGGACCCTACTATGATATTGGGTTATATATTAGGTCAATACTTTTCCCAGAGATAAATTTTTTGACATTAATATGATATTAGTAATAAGACTCGTTTTGGAGGGTGTCTTTATGTTCATAGTCACAAAGACTAATGAATATAGGATTAAACATGAAATTATGTGTGTTTCATTGTGATTTGTTTAAAAAAATATTTTATTCAAGAATATTCAAGCAATTGATTTATTTAATAAGATCCAAAAATATTAGGTCAGGGGTCACATATTATATTATGCTTTTTTATATTATAAGTATGATTGTTTAACAATTCATAATTTTTAATGACATGTGGTGATTTCACTGGGAGAGTGTACATTTTCATAAAAATATAATAAGGTGGAGGATCATTAAATTTTTTATTTTAAGAAATAATATTGTTTTTTTATATTTTGAAAAAACATTTTCATTTCCAATGATCATTTAATTTTAAATAATAATTTGTCTTATCGTAGATAATTTCATGGATTGTAATAACATTGAATATAATTGTTGTGAAAAAAATTTACCAACAAAAACAAACCCTATAGACCATCAGAATTCCAGAGATATTGGTGCAATATCAACCATGTGTAGGAGCTAGAAAGACTATGTATCCATTGTTGTAAATTGTGGGAAATAATAGTTCTTATAAAGTGTGAATGTTATCCCACATAGAGAACACATAAACATACAAGAGGGAATAACTAAGGGTGTGGTGCATCCCATTAATGGGAATTTATATAATGATTTCATGGAGGTGAACCACGATGCATTCCCATATTCTTAGTGATGTATATATTCATAAAAAGATGATTCAAATTAAAATGAGGTATGTTTTGCAACCATCAATAAGGGTACTATTCATTCATCTAATAAACATTAAAATAACACTGGCCTTCTAATTAGTTCAATTGATTTCTATATGATCAATATTAACAATGTATTGAACCATCAATTATCCTTAAACTCATTATACCCATACAAAGATTAAATCCCACATTACGTGTGTGAATTTGAGACAAAAAAGATTAAACATATCCATAAATCAAACTAATAACAAATGTGTTAAAACAGAAACATATATATACATCAATATAACAACATGACATTCTAAAGTACATCAATATATTCCATAGTTTTTATGACATGCCACACAAAGTGTAAAAGGGGGAAATATTAAACCAATAAATTATAATATTAACTAAATATAATAATTTTAAAAATATTTAATTCATAAACCACTATTTTTTCTTAATATATAGACAAGAGTGACCTTCATTGATATCTTGTGTTACATGCAAGAGTGATATTCCTCAATAGATTTTGTTACACAATAAGAAGTGTTTCTACAAATAATAATGTATTATAGATGAACTATTTTTTAATATAATATGATATATCCAAGACATTATGTTTGCAGTTATGAATCATGTTAACTATCATATAAATATTTTGGTTTTATATAAATATAAAATGAATATGTTTGTTACTAATTAATGATAATGGAAAATAAAAATTATTGGAATATAAAAATAAATATTATTATGTTTTTTATTCTAAAGGGGTTTTATCTGAATATAAATAAATAACTACAATTATTTAATTATTTTAATGATATAAATATATATATATATATTATAGGTAATAAAATAATTTTTATATTCATCAATCTGGTTTCATTGGCATATGATAACAACAAACCCAATTTGACCAATAAAAACTTATTTTTAGGCAATTTTATCATCTTTTAATGGAGAAACAATTTCAAATATTCATATTTATACTTAAATTGATTTAATTGTTCAAAATAAAGACCATATTTTATATAAAAACATAATAATTAGTTTAGAAAAAATTGGTTTAGATTTCATTGCTATCAAATCAAATTTTAAATGAATAGTTAAAAGACAAAATTTTAGGTCAATGATTGATTTAAATTTAAGTTTTTTATATGAATAAATTATACATATAAGTAGTTTTAAATTTGAATTAGATCATATTTTTATCAATTAATAAAACTAATTTCATTGAAATCAATTTCACATTGGAATTGATTATAAAAACATATCAAACATTAGGGAATTATTACCTTAAAACACTCCATTACCATCCCACATATAGGATTAAATGTAAATCGATTTCTAACACAAATAAGATTATAATTTAAGGATATTAATTACATATTTGGAATTATAATCTTTTATAATGTCTAATAAAATAAAAAAATTGAGAAAGAAAAATATTGGTGAAGGTGATTCAAATTAATTAAAACAATTAATATTAAATTAATATTTATAAGGGACTAACCCTTAAACACAATGAACAAAATGACCTCTAAACATATCCAGTTGAAATTTTTGGGAAATATATCAAAACATTCATATATTTTATTGAGTTGGGTACATCTATGGATCCACATGAAACATGAAAAACGTGGTAGGAATTACTTTGTAAAATTATTTCAAGACTACCACTCCTCCTCCACTATAGAAGGCCATAACATCTCCCTATTATGAACACTAATAAAACAACCTATGTTCAACCATGATCTACACAATTAAATTACATAAATCTCTCCCCTTTACATTGAATCCTTTCTTCTATCATGGATCCTTAGAAGGAATCTCGTTGGTATAAACAAAAGGTATTCACCTAATTTTAAATGTAACATATTCCAATGATATATTTATTATCATTTACATTTCCACCACATAAAATATTCTATGTAAATGTTCATAAAATCACAAAAATATCTTAAATATACAAATATGATTATTTATTATGTGTTCAACCAACACTCACACACTTATAAAGTGATAAAGTCATCCATGGACATGTGGACTACGACCTCCATGACACGATGTGATTCTTTTCTACCACAGAATAATAATATATATAATTTTATATGACGAAATAAATTATTATTTATGTTATAAAAATAATTATGGAAATATATTGTCCTATTTACCTTCTTTCTATTATGGTAACTGAAAAATGGGAAAATTACTCATGTGTTCGAATGGTCTACAGTCTCCACGACAGTAATGTTGACTAATTATTCAGAATCATATATAATGATTGGTTTAAAAAGAATAAATAATCTTTAAATATTTTAAATATGTATTTATTATTGTTATATATATGATACATAATGACCCCTCTGATGATAGTTGACCTACCAATGTTGTTTTGGACACATGAACTGAGTTGGTTAAAACAGCCGATGCAAACCAATTTGATTATGCAATTGTATAAATCATTGTAATAACGGGAAAAAATTTATGATAAAAATGAAAAATGCTCCAAAAAATATTATAAACAACATATGTTTTTTATTTAGGAATACAAAGACCTACAAGATAAATCAAACACTAGGTAAGGGATTCTTATATCATTTTATTTCAATGAGGCTTACATAATTTTTTGTACATCTAATTTCATTTTTATGGTGTGTATAATTCCCATTTTGATATTTAATATCATGAATAAATATATATTCACTATATTTTGAGTTTGAGTAGGAATTAATTATTTTATGGGGATTTGAGATAAAATTTATCAACTGAAATAGAATTCCATATCTCAAATTCTATTCATTGAGTTATATTACTTCCTTATTGTGGTTCATGTTTTAGGACTAGCTGTGTAATATCTTTTTAGAATCTATTGTTGTATATAAACTACCCCTATGTGTATTTAAAATTTACACAGATAATATACTCATTTATTGATTCTTACCTCGACGTTTTTTCCATTTCAGGTGTTTATTCCAAAATCATATTTTACTCAATTTTGTTTGTACACGAATTTTCATTCGAGGCAATTGTTGGATTAATTTTCAATAAACTATTTAATATTCATATACTATTATTATTAATGACATTTATCAAGTAATAGTATCATTTTTCTACTCTTTTGAACACAAATATTTTAGAAACTATTTTATGAAAATCTGAAATCATTTATTTATTATGACTTAGAGCATATTTTTTTAAAATACATTTCTTCTAAAAGGGTATAAATTTTTTTATCCATTACAAAATTACATGATAAAGACATTTTTACTACATTATTCAATTTTAATCTTTTTTAATGGAATAGTTTTATCACATTTCGAAAAATGATTCAATCTAACCATTTCAACATTGGAAAACCTAATGTTTAATATTAAACCATATGATATGTATGGATTTATCCACCACACATTCATTAAATCTGGATTTAAAAGTTTTAATGGATTTTTAAAACAATTATTAAATAAAATTGATTTTCAAATACATTATTTTCATTTATTTTTTAAACGAAATGGCTATTTTCATCAAGAATAACTTTTATGTTGTCTTTTATTTCATCAACAACAAAAAACCCTCAATGTTTACTCCACTTGTGAAATTTTTTTAATGATATAATCCATTTACATTTTCTAGATGGATTTTAGTTGATTTTAAAAAGGAATTTATTTATATTTTTTTCCTTAACATTCTTGTTAGTCCCCATAAATTATCCAAGTTCATATGTTCATTGATCAATCAATTTACCGTAATTATCCATATAAATTTCTATGGATATTATTATTGCCTAGATTGTATAGTGCCATGATCATTCATGATCATGATGAGGTAAGGGATAGTACGGTTCCTAGACCAACCTTCCACAAGATGAAGGAGAGGAAATGACCCCATGGTGCCACCTCCAATAGGTCCCCGGGTAGCGACTGAAACAAAAGGTATATATATTTTAGAAAAATTTGAGGCATTTTCTTCTTTAAAGTAAATGATATAAAGATATAATATGTATTGACATCAATAAATTAGAATATATATAAATATATAATGAAACCATAATCCATTCCACATGCATGATTAAAGTGAAACTACTAGTAATACAAGGAAAACTCTGAAATAATTATTAAAAGAAAAATAAGTTGTGACATAGTAACCGTACCTAACATTGGAGGTAGTAAGGTCAAGTATAGTCCATTTAATCTCCCTATAAATCAGAAAATATTGTATTATATATAGGGTGAGAATTCAAGTATACTCATTACAGAAAAAACATAGTCACACATACAAAAGTTGGAGAATAATAATAATGAATCATTGAGAAAACAACATAAACTCAAAAGAACCTTACAAGGTATAGAATCCACACCAACCTCATAAAGACACACTCACCAACTAATAGAATTCAACTTATCTAAAGGTGTATAAACATTGACATTTGGTTACCTTGCACAAACTCTCACTGGTTAAAATATAAACACTAACAGTGAACGACATGACACTACCACACTCTTCCGCAAGCCCCACAATAACAACCTATCTATAAACACCTGAGCCATACACCACATCACATCGTTACCATAAACACTTGGGCCATAAAAACAAAAAGTATTGCCCAAAAATACATGGGCCACATTCTGTATGACACCTTGGGAACAATTCTGCACTCACATTGCCAATAACACAAGTATGGTATTAAATCGTTATCTATTACATAATTATCATAATGTCTTGAAAAATAAATCAGCAGAATAGGGTGAGTGGTAATGTCAGTATCAATTCATCCATCAACCCACTGTTATGTTTGGAAGGTCCTCTTACCTCATAATAATGGCGGTGTTCATCACATAGTTCTCAACATGGGTGGGGTGCATATAAAAAAAATATGGAATTGGATGATTTTATATATAGGATTCAAATACTCTATAAATTATTTTGGATTACAAAAATACAAATAGAAGTCTAAAAACCACCGTTGAGGCTACCCATTTATGTGTGTACCACCATGACTGATGACCAGGTGAATTCCAATTCACAATAATCCTCATCTCGAAACGTAAGACAAGACAATTCATTACACCAGTTATCATTATGCATTATCAAATCATTCATTTATTTTTATACATATAAACCCAAGAAAAAACCAAACAATGAGAGAATAATAAGGCAATGAAACAATACCAACCACTACCCAATCCTAATAAGGAATTATGGGATAATGGTAAGGGAACCCATTCTAACACTCAAAAACATGAAATCATGAGACAACCCCACTACAAAACCACTACCCAGATAAATTCCCACTACATAACAAGTCTATCCATTCCAAATTTAATTATTAAATCAATCATAGATTCTGTCACACCTCCTACACCACCTCATACACAAAACCTACAACAACCACGACTAAACCACAACCACACTGCACACACCGACCACACCCTTCTCATTGAACCAAGTCCTATGCCCCAAAATGTTCTAAAAAATATGCGACCAATAGCACCAACCTATAACCTGCAGCAATAAAATAGAACATAAAGGATCATATTGTACACAGTCACAACAAAACAAGATTAGTTTATTTGGATTTGTCCAACAATGTGTCCTTAATTCTTCTTTAACAAACAGGGGTAATCAAAAATAATGTTTTATCATGGGGACTCTATTTAATTTAACTTGGTATATATGATTAATAATATTTCATTTTTTACTTTCTTTTCATGGAAGAATTAACAATAAAAATGAAGCATCATAGGTGCACCAGAAAGAAAAAACAATGGCCTTGATTTTTTTAGGGATACTGCCCATACAATTCACATTACAGATCAATGATAATAGATAAAAGAAAGTGATCACCAAAATATTCACCATCCATATCTATTCCATTCTATTATCATTATTATGTTTTTATGTATCTATTCTCTAAAGAAGGAATCATTATACCCACACATCAAGAATCAAAACTAAATGATAGTTGATGGAAATACATACACGAAAGAACAGTTGCCCAAAACTAATCTTTGTGCCACAATAGGGGTCTTCTGAGTACGATACACCAATGAAAACAAAATAGGAAGGGATATATCACAAGTTAACGACTCAAATAGAAACAAATCTTCTATGTTCCCCCAGAGAAATGAGATAATCAGAACTCAGTTTAAAAAAATTGAGATCGTATATCAACAGAATTGGAAACTGTTTCAAGAGTTATTAAACTAAGATCAGGGATAATACCATGCAGTCCGTCCATTTCAATATCCCTGGAGGGTTATGATATGAAAAATATAATTCCAATCCTTTGAAAACCCTTCAGAAACACCCATATGAATACTTAAACTTTTTTATATCAAATAATATGTAAGAGTGGAGAAACTGTAAAGACTGGAAAAAATAGAAATGATTCACTAATGGCTGAGTCACCGAAAACATGCCAATGATAATGAGACATTGATAGGGATTCAACAACACTAAGCTACCAATGTTGAGCCACCAACACCGATCCATTGACATGAATGAATGACACCATACACACTGATGCACATACTCACTGATGCCCAGAATCACTAACACATTGACTAACCAATACCTTGACTCATCGATGCCTAGACTCATCAACATTCTGACTCACTAAATACAAGACTCACTGATTCCCTATATCACCAATGTTGTGACACACCAATGCCCGGACGGATTAATGCTCAGACCCACCGACGCCCTGAGATAGTGACGCCCGAACTCACTGATGCCCTAACTCAAAGACATCCCAACTCATCGATGCCATGAATCACTGTCAACCTACCACACAGATTCCCTAAATAACTATCTCTCTGACTCACCCACAACTTGACCATCTATCCAGAAAAACTAGAAATTTCAAAAACTATTTAAATGAGCTATGATTGCCTCCCAAAACACACTAAACACTCGATTTTGAAAATTTAATGGTCAATAAAGGTCTAGGAAATTACATCAAGAACCTCTCAAAACATTTCCCCCTAATGAATTCAAATCCAATCCTAGAAGAAACCATGGTCTAATGAACTACCACGTAGGATAGAAATCATGGATAAATAAACTCATTTGATTGAAAACATCAACATCAACGAACACCTACTCCGAAATTTTCCAACCCAAAAACTTCCATACATACCACAAAAGCACCAAAATTCACATTTTCTAATCATATGAATCGAAATATTCCTTACCCAGTGTCACAATATTATCCTCTTTGAGAAGCACTAACTCACTCACATGGGTTTAATTGCATCCATGTTAATTTTATTGATTAATGGAATGTTCTCTTATCATAATCTGTAATGAATTTATCGTACATCACGTAATAAGAAAAGACTCATATCATATAAAAAATGATCAAGAAATACATCATAAATAAAAAAACATGAGAAAAAATGAAAAGAACTCTGTGTATTGGCAACACATATGCCTGTCCTGCTCCCATGTACTCTCTATGAGGCCACCATTCCTCCCCAACATAAGAACCAAGGGAATGATCCTTCCACATATAAACATCTCATAATGAACCTAGATATCCAAACATCTCTCCAACAACGTTAAGTCATCCTATAAATCTAACACTACCCAATTAATCCCATGTGATTCATATAAAATATAATGAAAATGCAAGGAGACATGATTTAATTTTTGGGGACCCTCTCCAACTATTGTAGCAATGTTAGATGATATGGAACAACTCAAAATCCTCCCAACACCACGAATGAACTGATAAACCTAAGAGAAATCTTACCCCATCTTCTAAACATATAATTTCCATGTCACGGGGAAACCTTCATGAATACATGATCTCCATCCTTGAACTCCAAAGGCATTATCATGATATCGGCATACTACTTCTACTGGTAATGTGTTACATTCATACTCTTACGAACAAGTTGTTGCTTCTCTATTGAACTTTTCACCATGTCTGGACCATGAAAAACTACCCCCAAAAATAATCCACCAAAAGGTTGAACTACACGAACTCCCATATAGTGATTCGAATAGAACCATACAAATGGATGATTTATAGCTATTATTAAAAGTAAACTCTTCCAAGGGAAAATGTTTCAACCGAAATGCACTAATGTCTAGAACACACACTTGTAACATGTACTCCAATGTCTAAATGTTCCTCACTATTTGTTTGTTTATCTTTGGTTAGAAAGAAGAGATGAGGCGTAACTAGGAACCAATGGCATGAAACAATACCCTATTGGCTCAAGAAGTAATATATGTATCCCAATTTGAGATGATGGATCTTAGAACTCCATGAAACTGCAACAACTCATCCACATACCTCTGTGCTATGGAATCCACTATGCTTGACACCATTATAGCTATGAATTTATCGAACATTGTCATCCAATCCACTAATAAAAAAATAACATAACATTCCCCTAGATAATTTTGTAATACTATCACTAAATACACATAAATTTTATTCAAATTACATTCATGGACATCTAGGAGATTCAAAAAACCTCCATGAACACAATGCTCAACCTTCACTTGCAGGCACACTAAACACTTTTCCAAAAGATTCGCAACTGCATCCTTCATCCAAAGACACCACAACTATTCCATTAATCCCTGTTACATTATGTAAACTCTAGGGTGTGACACTAGATGTGAGATATAATACTCATGGATAACTTCTCAACTCATTTCCACTAGAACAGATTACTTCCGATATTTGAAAATCTGTTTTTTACCATCCATTGACCATCCCTTTAGAGCATCACCCTATTCAAAGAGATCAAAAATAAACTCTACATATGAGTCTCACCACTATCCATTCTAGAATTTAAGTGCACGGAAACTGAATCCTCCATCATCATCAAAGAATTTATATATTCCCAAACCACTTCCTTTTATAGCTTCAGGATCAATGCATTAGCCCCAACATTCCCCTTTCATGAGGTGTATGATATTTCAAAATCATAATCCTAGAGATATTCCATCCACCTCGGCTGCTGAAAGATCAGATCTTGCTGAAAAAAGATGTACCAAATTCTCTTGATATCTATGATGACCACAAAGCGCCCTTCATTGTTGTAATATCACAACAAATATACTCAAAACAACACCGCTACTAGTTTCAGATCATGGGTGGCATAATTATTTCCATGGGGAATTATCTCCCAAAATCCATAAGAGATAACTATATGCTGCTGCATCATGACACACCCCTTACCTAGATGGGAAGCATCATTAAACACCTCGAACATCACCCCTACCTCAGGTAGCCTGAGTATTGTATCATTGATAAAATCCCATTTAGAGAGTTGAATGTTTCCTGGTACTACTCACCCCATACAACATCTTGGCCATTACTAGTCAAAGAAATCTAATGAGCTAATACCCATGTGAAATCTTGTAACACCCCAGGTAAATAATGAATAATTTTTTTTTATATTTATCCATATTTGTGAATAAAATATTAATATTACTTTAAAAGGGATGCTATGCTCGATGGCATACCCAATACGCTACAACGAGTTTCTTGGGAATCTTACATTGCACTCTAATAATAAAATAATATTATTTTAAATAGTAGTTAATGCCTAGCCATTGTAATGGCGGGAATGAACAGAACTAACTACAAAATGATTATATATGTTTGTCAAATATTTTTACTTTTTTCAATAAATGTTAGAGGATTAAAAATGCACATGAATCCAATTTTAAGCGTAAACATTCTAATATTATTTAAAAGGTCGATTAACCGCCTTCTGATGGAGAACCTCTTTTAAATCCACTTTTTGACAATTTTATGTATTAAATTTGAAAAAATAAAATTCTTCTTTAGAATCGGGACATCAAAATTTACTTTGTGTAAATTTTTTGGTATTTTTCCGAAAAAGTTAAATTTTTAATGAATAGTGAAAAATGTTGTATTTTAATTCAAAGACTCTTTTAATATAATTTTTTATATGAATATATTATCTTTTTAATCGGTTTTAAAGTGAAATTAGAATATATTTTAACCATTTAATCCAATAGTGGTCGTTGGAGTTAATTTCACTTTGATATCAGACTTAAACTAGTGTCAATCTTTAGATACATTTTGTTTCATAAAAACACACTATTTGTTTTGGCAGCGGGAATTAATTATTAAATTAATTAATGCATCATTTATGTTTTTAATTTTGTAAAAATAGACATCATTTTTGAATTCGGAATATCAAATATATCTTAGGGTGAGCTTTTGGTAATTTTCTGAAAAACTTCAATTTTTGATGAATAGTGAAACCAGTAAGTGGTACTTACAAAAACTGATTTTCCGTTTAAATGAAATTTTGCCATATTTGTGTTTTTAAATTAAAAAATACAATATACATGGTTTTCATTAAGAAGTAAAATTTGGTTCAATGGGATGAAAATAATTTTTTGGTGAATAGTAACTTATTACGTTTTTAATCGTGATTAGAGGTAATTAGTATTGTTTAAGGTAAAAATAATGTTTCAATAATATGAGATGATCTTTACACATGTCCTACCCTCATTGGATGTGTCATGGCCGACAAAGAAAATCCATGGGTCAACTTGGTGACCCCATGGAGCAACATTGGTTGGAAAATGACATAAATACCTTTTTATTTAATGTTAATGTAAAAATGACACACACATGATATGTTTTACTAAAACATATTTTACATGGAGATATACAAGTCATATTTTTTATTATAAATATTTATTAGAAATATAAAACGATTTCCTACATAATGATAATTTTTTTATAATTTTTAGACATTAAATATATTAAATTATTTATGACATCATGATGATGCAGCGATTACCTCATTAATAAAGGATTTAAATAAAATGAAAAGATAATGTAAACTATATGACCTAAACATGTCCAAAACCAATTGGATGGGTGGATTTAGAACCCTTACCACCTTATCTTCGAAACACATCAATGTGGGACCATTAAAATATGAAACACATTCTAAAATAAAGTATCATTTCTTTACATTACAAGAGTGCCCCTCCTGTCCTCTTGTAAAAGGCCCCCACCTCTACCTCCTTACCCACACAACCAAAGCCTTTGGCTCGGCCAAACCCTGCCCATTTTTTCTCTCCACATCCCTCTTTAACTCCTTGAATCCTCAAATTGGGCAGAAGTCTTCCCAAGGAAGCCTTTGAGCTCAAACCAAAGGGAGTTACCCGATTTTAAGGTAATGTCTTCACTTGTGCCCTTTTGTTTTATTTTGCTTTTCCAACCTAATATTTTTTTTCATTTCTTTTGTAACAACTCCAGTATCTTAAATGTACTAGGATTTTGTTATAATAAGGATTCGAGCTACACTAACACACACCTTCGTCTAATGGTTAAAGAACATACTGTTTCTGTGGTTGGCGATTTTCTGCCTCACGAAACGATGATTGTTCAATATTCTTTTAACACCTTTAAAGGTGGACATTACGATGTCACTGTATTTTATATATGGTATTTATGTTTAATATATTCTTATGTATTTTATATTTAAACCATACCTTTATTCTTTTCATGTTGTGTAAATGCGATAATTTCATATGAGGAAGTGTGGACTACCGCCCCCTCAAGTGATGTGACTCGTACATGTAATACATGGAACGTATAAAGAATGAAATTAATGAACATATGTGACCTATATTAAATATAAATTATACTGGAATTATAATATATATATATATCATTTATTTTTAATTCCGTTAATATGGCAAAGAAAAAAATGATAGTATCATTCATGCGTACGTACGACCTACCGTCTCCATGAACGGTGCTTTTCGTTTTTTATCTTCAAATGATATGGAATAGTATACAATGAATATGTAATGGATATATATGATATTTTAACCATTAATACTATTCTGGTAATTATTTTCATATAACTACATGGACAATCATTTTTCAAACAAGTTCATTTTTGACTCATGTACCAAACATCGGCAAAAACGTCTGATATGAACTAACATTATTAAACAATTATTATAACATTATAATATTTGATATGAACTGAATATTAATTTTTAAAGGAGGTACTTAGACAATTATAAATTGACCAATGTTTATTATTCAGTAATATAAAGAAACGAACAATACATGTTGGACTTGAGGTAAGGGATCCTAGTCCTCTTTTTCTTTTTAAGTACACTCTCTTATGTCATTCCTTTTAAAGCTCATATATCATGTTATTGGGATTTTCTTTTATATTACTCTTACTGTAATTTTTATGTTAATATGATGAGAAACCCTATTATCTCTCATCAATCCATTTTGGAAGTTTTGAGTGGCACCATTAGGCTGCCGAATTTTCGTAAGAGATCTAACCTCTCTCTTTCTTTTTAATTAATCTCCTTTATGTCACTTCTTTTAAGCTCCTATTTTTCATGTTGGGGTTTGTTCTTTTATATTCCTCTTTCTGTACACTTTGTGTTAATATGATGAGAGACCCTATTTTCTCTCATCAATCCATTTTGGAAGTTTTGAGTGGTGATGTTAGGCTTCCGAATTTTCCTAAGAGATCTAACCTCTCTCTTTATTTTTAAGTACTCTCCTTTATGTAAGTTCTTTTAAGCTCATCTTTTTCATGTTGGGGGATGTTCTTTTATATTCCTATTTCTTTAAACTTTTTATTAATATGATGAGAGACACTATTTTCTCTCATCAATCCATTTTGGATGTTTTAAGTGGCGCCGTTAGGCTGCCGAGTTTTCATAAGGGATTTTTCATATCACTTTTATTCCCATGAGATTTAGGCTACATTTGCCACAATTTCAATTGAGTGGTGTATGTACTGCCAATTATTTTACTCATTGTGTAATATAATTTCATTTATGAGTATTTACGTCAATGTTGTATTTCCCTTCTTTCTTGAGGTGCATGTTTCGTAAGATACCCATGTCGGTAAGGGATCCTTTCACCCTCCTCTTTTTAAAAGAATTATTTTGTTATGTCTTTTAATTCACATAATATTATGTTGGGATATGTTCTTCTATATCCTTATTGATGTAAATTTTATGTCCATGTGATGAGATACCATTTTTATCTCTCATCAACTCTTTTTCTAAATTTTGAAGTGACGCCGTTAGGCTGTCAAATTTTTGCAAGGGAACTTCTTAACACAATTTATTATTCTTTGGGATAAACTTGTACACCTTGAATATGCCATTCTATGATTATGTGTGAATGTCCTATGATTATTTTACACTTAATATCCACTTATATTTGGTGTATTTGTTTTTCAGACATAATTATGTAATTGATTTATCCTTAATCCAAGATACCATCTTTGTATGGGACTTCGTCGCAATCTCCTTTAATTGAGGCATATTTTGTTTTATACACAACCTTCTTTTATACAGTGTATAAACACCTTTGAATTTTACGTTTATTCAGAAGGAATCTTTTTTATATAAAGTGTTTTACTAAATGACAAAAGGGAATGTTTTTGTCGTACGTATGCGGCGACAACGACTTCTCTGCCACCGTGACCATTATTTGTGTTTCGGCTTCCTCTACAAGCCATACCTTCTTTTTAAAAGAAAAATAAATACCATGTTTTACTTTTCTTTTATTTTGGTACTGAAAATGGTTTTCATAAGGTTTTCTATATCACTGTGTTTTATTGATATCTTGTGATTGAAATGTGGAAATGTTATGTTTCCTTTATGCATGTATTATGTGGTACGATTATGTTATGGTTCTTGGGCATTGTTATGAAGATGGGTGGTTCCGTGATAAACTAATGGTGGGTGAGCCCGATATAGCTCTCCAATGCATTGGGTAACACGAAGGAGTGAATCATTAAGGTTTCTCCAATGAGATTTAGGGAATATATTGTGGTGGGTATTCCAAACATATCCAAGAGGGTTACTCCCTACGTAAGAATGTTATGAATGCCTCAAGTTATCTTTTATGTCTTATGATTTCTATGATTTATTCCTGATTTGATTAGGTTTGTTAAAGTTCTTATGTTTTATGGGTAAAGTATGATTTATTCTTATGTATATATGATCTCATGTTTCTTTTCCATATTTTTTTAACCCTTACTGAGCCTTTAATGCTCATCCCAAGTTTTTTTGAAATTTTTTCACAGGTCAAGGGAAAGATACATGATATGATGATAGTGTTAATGAAGTGTCAAGAAAGAATCCATGTTTTATTTTAAATATGTTTCCGTTGATGGAAAAAAATGAATACTATCTTTTACGTAACCACTTTGTTTAAATGTGGAATATAATAAAATTTTTATGATCTAATTCTCTAAAACTCTAAACCTGAAAAGATCCTCAATGTGTAATATTGTAATAACTCAAGATTAAGTAAGGTTTAAGGCTGGGGCCTTATAAATATGGTCCAAATAATCAGTAGTAGCATGCTAGACCATGAAAACAGTTGTCCTCTTCCACATTCCTTTGTCCTTCCACAAAAACCACTACCTTGACCATCAACATGTACACTTCTAAACCCTTCCGAGAAAATGCATGACCATGTAATATATCCTATTATGTAAAACAATTTAACTTGAACCCCTATCTATAGATATAGTTGTTCCAAATAACCTATAGGATATTCCTGATATACTCTAGGTGCTCCTCCTATGAATTTGAGTATATTATGATGTCATCAAAGAATACGATGAATAACCAGTTCAAGGAATCATGAAAGAATGAGTTCATATTACACATGAACATAGTTGGTGTGTTTGTAAGACTGAATGAAATAACTAAGACATTTATGTTCCCATACAAGCACTAGAAACTAGTCTTTGAGATTTCACCCAACTTCACCCCTAACTGTTGAGATCCATATCAAGGATTGATCTTGGAAAACCAACTTTCTTCCCAATGCTATCCCAAAATATCATCTATCCTCAGAAGAGGGTAACAGTTCAGGAATATTACCTAATATATTCATTGATAGTCTATGCGCATCCAAATACCACCAACTATGTTATATGAAAACAGGACTAGAGCAACCCAAGACGACGCACTGGGTCGAATGACTCCCTTCATCATCAGGTCATTATTTTGGATCCGTAACTCATGCAAAATATAAAGCACCATATGATGATGACCTATCTAAATTAGACGAGCATCATTCTGTAAGTCTACACCATACTCATTCTGATGTTAATGGTGTAGAGTCACATACTCATTTGGGTAAAAATCTAGAAAACATTTTATATCTCATGATACCTTCACCATCCATTGATTCCACTGACATCTCACCTAACAAATAAAGAAGAGGCTCCATGCACCGACTTTCACATGAATGTTCTTATTGGAAAAAAGTGCTACACATCAGACATTAGTGTATGAAAACCTGACACTTCTTGGGAACCACTTGATAAAAACACATATGTAGTAAAAACAGTCGATGATAAGGATTACACCATAATTCAGAATCTATAACATATTGAGATGCCCACTTGAATGATGTGCCCAAACATCGGTCTACATCCCTAGAAAACATAAAAACAACTTTTTTGAACATTGACATGTTAACTCAACACTCAGAGAAGAAAAAATATTATTAATTATAGTCCCAGATCATGTGCTAGAATATGAGAAACAAAAGAGTGTAACGCTCTGGGATTGGACAAGGCCCAAGAAAGAATACTAAATAAATTGATATGACATCGAATGATCTCTGACCCTACTAGAATAACTGCCTCTACAGTGTGAAATGACACACACCAATCTCCCATTCCACTAGGCTAGTGGCTGCCACCCAAACCATACCTTGGTCGAAGTCTCTAAGCGAACCCATATGATGGCCTCCACTTTCTCGTTTGTCATTGGTGGAGTAGGGGCATGTTTTCTCTGATGTTGGAAAAGCCTAGCTGGAAACTGCTTCTAAGATGAGTGATGAACCTGTCCACCTCCACCATAATATGAATAATATAGGAGTTGAATTTGAAGGTGCCACAGCCACCACAAGTGGAACCCCTTGGCCCCATGCCCGTAGAAAAATGGAGAGGACAAGAGGGTCGTAATTGAAACTATTAGGGTAATATCCTCACGGGCAGAAACCAATAAGGACCTGATGCTGGAGACTTTCCATTGACACCCTTTCCCTTTGAAGAGATCATCTTAATTCCCTACCTTAGTTGACCTCCTCAAAAGTAAATCATTTTTAATACCTCATCCATCTCTGTAATATCTAATTATGTCTGCATACTGAAGTGAATGGGGAGTGTCTCCTCTAAATTCCGCAGCCAAGGCTCCTAACTGGGAAAAAGATTTGGAGAAAAACATAGGATATCTATGAACATGATCCATAAGTCCCTCCCTGAAAAACTGCCCCATTGGAGGGATAATAACTCTTGCATCTTCTCAGCATTCGTGGTCGAAGAAAGGAATTATGCCTTGAAATTCGTTTCAATGTCAGCCCATAAAATATCTATCTCATTTTTCTCTCCATGGGCAATCGTCCACAATTAACACATTGAACTCCTTATATGGATCACCGCTAGAGGAACTCAGTAATTTTTTAGAGCTTAGATCAAGCTTAAAGTGTTCACCATCTCCTCGGGCTAACTCCCTATCTCCATGTTCGAGAAATTTCCCACATACATTCCAAGAGTATCTCACTGGAAGGCACGAAGCCTATGCTGCCAATAATCATCTTCTACCATTGGTTTGACCCTATGCGGGCCAACATAATCAACCTACTGACCCTCCGCTGCTCATTCAAAATACGAGTGATGTTTTGGAGACATATCGGAATGGAAATCAAGGTACTCATAATCCATGGTAGTATGAAATTTTATTGTATGATTCATTTTAACTGTTTATTTGTTTTAATTTTTCATAAATTTTAAAAAACCAAAAACACAAGTCCTCATGATGCATGTACTATTCCTAGGGTGTATAACCAGAAAATGGTGTAGCCTCACTTGGTGGTTTGGTTTGCTCAGATTCATTCCATCGGATCACGGGGGCCCTAAAATCTAATATTTGAGCCAATCATCCTAGGCCAATGTCACCCAACAAGATCAGCTATCACTATTTCCCTACCAATCATTGCAATACTCACTATGATGAACTCCCATCCTACATCTCAATTGACAGCTCTGATACCATTCAATAATGATCCACCTTATTCATGTTGCGGGATGGGACAATAAGATGTCAAAAACTTCTTTCCTCAAGATAAAGGATTGTTAATGACCTCCTAGTACTGCATCCAATAGGCCTTAGGGTGGAAACCAACACACAGGGTTGATAAATCTTATGAAATTGGAAGGAATAACTTTTTTTATTGTAAACAGTATTCTGAGATAAGACGTATCAATCTAAAAAAATCCAAGATAGATATATATACAAAAACCTAGAATCTATTCCACTTGCATGTTTGAAGTAAAACTACAATAAATTCATAGAAAACTCCAATTTCAGTACCAAAATTAACCTAATAAAAAACAAAATAACCATTCCCAACATCTATGCTATGACGGTCCATCATGGGACACGTAATCTCCTTGGAAACTTAAAAAACAAAATTACATACATGTGGTGATAATACTAGCATACTCAGTAGGGATAACCTAAATTAACCCATTCGTATGTTGGAGATGCATACTAATTCTCCCATTAAAAAGAAACATATAATCAAAAGAACCTCCAAATGTGTACTATCCACCCAAACCTCAATAAAGAAAGATCACCGAATAACACATGTCGAGTAATGTAATGTAGTAATAACATTGATATTTGGATACCGGTCACCCTTTCACACTGGTTAATTGTTCATCCCTAATGAAGAATGTCCTGAGGCTACCACTTTCAACCACAAAACACACTGTCACAAACTTCCAACATACTCTGGAGCCAAACACCACATCACATCGTACCTGCAGACACCTAGGCCAAAACCACCACATCTCACCTGAAAACACATGGGCCTCATCCTGGAGACACCTTGGAAACAAACCACCCCTCAAAAAACAAATACTCAAGGTATTGTATGAAAACTCAATCCATTACAAATTGATCCTAATGTATTGGTCGATAAATTCAAGAAGATGAAGAAGAGTAATGTTAGTAACCATCCATCCATCCTCTCACTAGGATATTGGGAAATACACCCTCTAATATAACAGTAGGGTTGTTTAGAACATAGTTTTCAACACTGGTGGGGTGCATATAAAAATCATAAGAAAATACAAGTTTGTATATATTAAAAAACACTCTACCCATAATATTATTTTCCAATCATACAACCATCCCACTATAGACCATGTTTACTGCTTACACTACATGTACATACAACCAGGAATGATAGTCACTTGAATGTTTATTCACTACAATCCCCAACACGAATAATTCCCCCAACAAATTTTTTTTATCCAATTATCTCTCTAAAATTTAAAATAATTTGTTTGTTAATTTTTATCCATATTCAAGAAACTAAGAAACACTAAAAAAAATTATAAGGAGATAAAACCATACTAATAACATCACAATCCCAACAATGAACAAATGTATAATTGCAATGGAAAGTATTCTAACATTCAAAAACATGAAATCAACACACAACCCAGTCCCAGAACCCCAAAACCCATCCTATAAATAGATGTAGTCTAACTACATTACAAGACATAAATTCCACAATCAATCAATTTCACCTCCCAAGATTCCATGAAACCTAATGTACTACCTCATAAATAAATCCTAAAATAACCACTACTAAACAGCATTATTATTTCACACACATTCCAAATCCTTTTCATAAAACCAACTCTTATTCTCACCCTTGTTCCCACAACCATGCTAATATCAACACCAGCATATAACCCTCATAAAGTGAAAGACCCAACCATGTCAACACGACACAAAACCACCTAAAAAATTAAGTGTGTTTGGATTTCTCCATCAATGGTTATTTAATTCCACATTGATAAACATGGGTGTTGAATATAATGTGTGATCTTGGGGAATCCTTTTCATTTAACAATGTAGATGTGATTAATCATATTTCATGGTTATATTACATTAAAGATAGAATAAAAAAATCATGAAGAATAATTTTTTCCCAGTGAACAAATACAAATGACCTTGATTTTTCAAGGGATACAGCCCATACATTCACAATACAGATCAATGATAACATTTAAAATCAAGTTGTCGTCAACATCATCCTCGTCCCCATTTATTCATTCATATTATCTTTATTATATTCTTATTTATCCATTATCACAAGAAGGAATAATTATAACCACCATGAATGATACACATTTAAATGGAAGAAGAATTAAATCCCTAAATGGAAAACTGTGTGACCAAATATTCTCATTCCGCCAGAACAGGGGGTTGTGCGAGTAAGAGACACCATGAAAAACTGAATAATGGTGCTAAAGCACAGATGTATAGCTAATCTGTGATGAAATGTTATCCATGAACCACGTGAAAATATGAGATCACATAATTTATTAGAAAATCTAGATCCTATATAAACAGAATGGGAACCAATTTCAGTGTCCATTAATGTAAGATCGTGGAAAAGACCACATAGTTTGACTAGTTTAAAGGCCTCATATATTTATAATATTAACGAAATAATTAGTATCCATTGAAAAACATTTAGAGACTCCAAATGGTTGTTTAAAAACATATTACATCATACAAAATGTGTGAGGGGTGAAGCTGGAAAAATAGGAAATGAGCCATCGGTAAGTAAGTCACTAACATCAATCCATTGAAAGTGAGCCACTAATAGTGATTCACCGATGCTGATATAATGACATTAAACCACTGATGAATAACTAATGACGTGACTAACATTACCCTAATGCACTGACACCCTGACTCACTAACACCCTGACCCTAGCAGTCCCCATGACTCACCAACATCCTGACTCATCATATCCATGACACACCGACACTCTGACTCAACGATGCCCTTACCCACTGATGACTTGACTCATCAGAACACTTACTCACCAACACCCTGAGTCACTGATGCCTTGAGTCACCAACACCCTACCTCACCCACACCCTGACTCAGCAACACCCTGAATCATTGACATTATGACTCATCGAAGACATGTCATAGAAAATCCATGACCAGCCAACCCCTAGACACACTGAGGCCTTGACTCTTGGATTCCCTGACTCACTGACTCTCTTAATCATAGATGCCCTAACTCACAGACGCCTCAAACTAGTGATGAAAAAAATATAAATTTTGAAAAATCATGAAATGTGATATTGTTTCCTTGAAGAACACCTAGAACCCAAAATTTTGAAAACATAATGGACCTTGGAGGTCTTGGCCATTACATATATAATTTTACATTTTGTGTTCACTTTGATTGTTATTTGATTAAATGGAGAATAAGGGATAAATAAAGTTTTCTCATTAAATATATTTATTTTATAAAGATTATTATTTATCATGGTTACTAAAAATGAAGATTGATTGGGATTAACAATGACGGATGGGTCCCAAACATTATATACCACCTGATTTATAAACAAGTTCATATTAGACAAATATGTTTTGAAACTTTATTTGATTTCATCACATATTTTAATTTTTTTGAAGGGTATTTGTAGTATTTGTTTTAAATTTCATGAGACACTATATCCAACAATTATCCATTTAAATCATTAATAGTTAATTATTAATCATAATTTCATTTTTCATTGACATATCTATAGATACATGTTATTCAAATTTTATAATTAATTACTTGTGTATGAGTTTCTCAACATGTCAAATTTAATTTGACATATCTAGATATTGGAATGGCATGTATTTTTATTTTGTATTTTTCTATGTTATTTATCTTTTTAGTTTATTGATTCCATGGAATGACTTTTACGTTAATTACCATTCCATGTTAATGTTTCCCATTGATTAATTATTTATTCTCTTATGCTTTATATAACCTTAATAAGAATTTGACCTCATCCATGTTTTTTCCTTTCCTAGGAATATAGGAAGATTATAAATAAAACTTTTCAAAGATAATGTCACAAACCCACCCAGTGCAACCCCAAAAAGGGTACCTGAGTCAGCCTGTGACATGACCTGAAAGGTATTCCAGATCCCCAAGGGCTGAAAACTAGTTTTGGACATCATAATAAACTATTGGGAATGATTTCTCCCAAGAAAAAATGATAAAAAATTAAAATAAAATAAAAAAAACAATAAAAATAAGAACTCATCAAGAAAATAAATAAACTATTACACATACCTCCATATGAAATAAGGGATCCCCACTAAAAAGAGAATGAAACTCTTTATGCGAGAGATGTAAATCATAGAGAACATGTAACTGAAAATATAATATAGGCATGACAACTGAGATGCTCAGTATGAATTCAAATAATAAACCACGCCTAATTCCCCACCAATAGTTTGAAATATTTTTTTTATTTCAAAAAAGAACATATAAATATATGTGTTTTCAATATTTTATCAAAATAATTAACGATGTACATTTCTTAATGAAAAACTCTTTCTCATTCCACCTTCAAAAACAGTTTACAAAACACAAGTCATTTTAATAAATAATTTTAAAACCAAACTAGTTTTAGTACATGAACAATAATATAATAAAAATACTAATGGTGTAAAATGATGAAACAACCAATAGTTCCAATGAATAAAACTATAATGTATATGTATGTAATCATGGGTGTTTCCAAAATATCCCTACAGAGATCTCAGAATGTACTCGGTTCAGAACCACCTGTCGACATATGGTGATGCCCTTAATTCTATAAATGAGTGACCACCCTCAAATGACCAATCCAATTTCTAGCATTCCTAGCCAAAAAAAAATATCGGGTGTACCAACCTGTCTAAACATGATTTACAAGAAACCATAACTCAACCCTATAAAATACTCCTAGTAAATCGATTTTAATAAGATTGTGTATAAGTAGAAGGCCCTCAAAAATGTGACTCAACTTACATTCTATCACTACACAAGCCAACCCCATACATAGAGACTACCTATTTGAAGATACATATATAGAAATACTTAATAGGTGGGTAAGTCTTATAAAAAACCAATCTAAAAGACCAACCGACCATCACATACCAATAACATTTAATCATTTTCACACAACACATTATGTTTCCAATCAGAATTTTTATATTCAAAACCAAATTTCACTTTCAAAATAACATAACCTAAAAAACAACACCTTAATTAAATCACTCTAACAGATCATAAAAATATATCTAACCATTTCTAAAAAATGAAACACCACTTCCAATTATAGGTTAAAAACAACCACACACCAAAAAAAGTTGTAAATGGGCATACATAAAAATTAATTTTCATACTACACTTAAAAGATCCATAATTGTCATGTTTTAAGTAAAAAACACAACCAAATCCTTTATGTTCCACAAAATACACTTCACACCATTTCACAAACCATTTTTAGGATGATAAAAAACACTATTTTCAAATATACAATGTCGAACCGGCTTTCAGATTTTATGATCAATTCTTTCTTAAAAACATTATTAAAATATACAATATGATTTGGGATTCCAAGAATGTTAAAATAAATTATTGGAAATATCGTTTTATTATAAAAAATATATTTTTTAACACAACTATTTTCCAAAACCACTTAAAATAAACATTTCACAACACATCCACTGCTCATTTATTAGCGTGCTTGAAAACTATCCTAAATAGAAACAACCCATTAAAAAACATACCAAATAATAAAACCCATTAAAAACCCCAATTTTAATATTAATAATGTAATATAAATTGAGAACTAAAAATAAATTACCACATCCAAAAAAGGTCAAAGACCTATTTCAATGTGAACAACAAAACACGGGCTTCATGATTGGATGAATTATGTAAAAAAAAATTTTAACGAAAAAACTATCTAGAAAACATATATAAATACTACATAAGTATAAAAATTATATTAAACAAATTTAAAATATATGGATTTCCAATTAATGGAATAAGCTTAGAGAACCTACCTTAGAAAAAGGGGTAAATCCAAGACACATTGACAATTGATAAATTACGTGGAGACCACTCAGAACACCCCCGCACACGAACATACATACACCCTTATATATATATATCCTTTAATCTCGGGTTCATATTCCGTATGACATGGGCGAGTGTTCCCATTGGAGAAACATATATATACATAAATAAATACTTATGTATGTGTGTGTGCACCAACAATGATAAAACAAGCTTTCGATAAACAAGTCCTACATACCCTAAATCATCAAAGTCACCCAAAATAAATATTAAAAATTAAACTATATAATAAAACCCAAAATAAAATCATGGAGAAACCGATTTCCTTTAAAAAATTTGGCATAAACAATCAACAACGTGACCAACAAACCCAATTCATCATGAATTTTCCAAAACAAAATAGGGATTATCAATGACATGTGAACCACATCTAATAGATTAAAATTATATAGTAGTGTAGGAATATAGTATATGAGACACACTAGATGGGTAATCCACCACTAAATGAAGAATACACCAATGAGGGAGGTCTGTCAGAGTGGAGGATTTAGATGCGGTTGTTGTTCGCAGGCAAGAGGTCAAGCAATAGAGGTTTGGAGAGAGGTGCAACCACCGATGGGAGCATTGGATGCAGAGAGGTGTTGTAGATGATAGGAGAGAGAGAGGAATGTTTGATGTCGCTGGAGATGAGATATCACAAGAGGGGAGGGGGGAGGGGTTGGGTCATACAAAAGGGAGAAGGGGAGGATGGAGATGCACAATGCAGTGAATCATGGATGAGAGAAAAGAGGGAATGCAAAAAATCTATAGAAAAAAATGGAACAATAAAAGAAAATTAAACCTAAATCAATAATAATAATTCCAATAAAAAATATCTCTATTAATAATATTATCAATAATAATAATAATTTTTATTATTATTATTATAAAAACATATTTCTTAAGAATTAATTTATTTATATTTTTTTATTTTATTTTTGAACAGAGAGAGCCCACACATTTTTTCACGGTTTACAAGACTGTGGGAAAACCATGTGTAGTCCACTACCCATGCCATATATCCATAAAGGATACATGAAGGTAGATTCACAGTTTATAAAACCATGATTCAAACATGTCAAATGGCAGTATCTGACGATTGATCCTCATGAACGGTTGTCAAATATTTATTCAAAGTTGGCGACAAATATTTTACAGGACCCTTGTTAGTTTGATTTTTATTAATAATTAACCTAGATAATCCTACATTAAAAATTGATTAAAAATATTTAAAATAATTAATGTAATTTAATTTTTGATGTCTCATTGTGAAAATTATCCCCACCACACAGATATTCTACCACTAGAAAGTCACCCATCCTAGGGACAAAGAAAACTCAAATACATAACCAATAAAAACTATGATAACCCATAAAAAAGGGTGTTTCCTTTCAGTACACAAGTCACACCTAACTTATCCAGAAGATACCACAACAAAATAATAAATGGGGTGGGGACATGAGGTTGTTCTACCCACCATAAGATATAAACTAGTATTAACCAATGGAAATAGAAACCAACACGAGACTCATGTTGTGTCTCCCCACCATTTAAGAACTAAATAACTTATGAAAACTCAAGGAACATCTCTCACTTCCCAAATATAAAATACCAATGATAATTAATTTAAAAAATTCCAACATGAAATGGCCCTTGGAAATATAGAACATACCAAATCTTGTAACCAGGGGCCCCAGTAGAGATACATCAAATATAAAAATGATCCAGACCACAATTTAATTCCTCCACAAGATATATTAAAATAAAAAATGAGAACAACAAAAAGATAAAACCAATCTAAAAGGAAACCAATTTTTAAAGGTTCACAACTATAAGGCATGAATATGCTAATGGAGGTTCATAAATACACAATTATACTAAAGCATTCGCAACCAAAAGGGACCATTCAAAAAAATACCATAGTGAGTAAAATAGGCCTCTAAGACTTTTACAATAAAAAGATCCTCCAAAGATAGAAATAGATCAATGGAGAATTAAAATATTTTATTTGAGTATCTGAGACAATATTTAGACCATGGTTTCTTTCTACTAGTTATTTACACATAGTACATGTGCTTCACTCCAAGGTTTCTGGATGGAGGTCATTTGATCGATGAATCAAATTCCTCATAGCCATGTGCTGACATCCTATGATTAAAACATCCTCTTCGAGTAATTATTATTGAAAAACATGTCTAGGTGACCTAGACAACAACAAAAATTACATGATTTCATAGGAATGTTACATGACAACATTGAATGCCTGATCTAGAGACTCTGGTTGAAGGCCAATTAATGGTACTAGAAAATTTATATCAGACCCACTGAATAATATCTTTATGAGACAAGCTTCTCTGTTACACTCCTCTGACTAGATAGGAAACCTTCACATGTAACAAGATACTCTATATAGCTAATTTCGATCACTCTAACATTAAACTATAATAATTATGCTTCATCCACCAATATCCCAAAGTGATCTTATGCCTCTACCCATGAAGAAAAGGAAACCAAATCCTTAATCTGGTCAACATGAGCCTTCAATATCAACTGCCCTTTCTAAAAAATCAAGATCCATATCACATTCCTCACATTTACCTTCTCAAGAACACATGAATTTTTGAATGTGTTCATAAAAACATACATGAAATCTCAATTCACAATTATATCAAAATTACCACCATCCACTATTTTATTGTCGGGCCTCCAAATAAACTCAAACTATATTGAATCCTCACCGCATTTGGTTTTCGTGAAAAATATTTTGAAATCCTCGAGCAAATAAATTACCCATAATAAACCTACATCACTATAGAAAATGAAAAACCAAAATAAAATTGATCCCAAACCTCTACTAGGAGACTGGAAAAGGAAAAATACTGATGGAAATAAGAAACATTTGGGACCATTCTAGGCTGCATATTCTGAAAAAAAATGAATACAATACTCATCCAAAGCTCACCAATAAGGGACAACACCAACCAAATACCAATATAAGAGAAAAACACATAACATGAAAAATTGACGATGAATCCAATAAAAAATATTAAAACCACAAAAACATCAACAAACAATCCAAGTGTACAATTTTTAAAATCAATATTTTCCAAATTCACAAACATTCAATTTCAATCAACATTTGAAATCAAAAATTAATTTTGACTTAATAAATAATTCCAGTATGTTCACCTAAAAATTGAAAATAAAATCTTATTTCTTCATTTAAAAAGAACGATTTTGTTTATTAAAAAGCCACATTTTTTTGAAATCATTTTCTTTTTAATAAAAACATTAGAAAACCAGATCAATTATTAATTTTTAAGTACTATTTCATGGTATAATATTAACCATCACATATTTATTATCATCAAGTCCACTTATATCATCCACACATATATTCTAAGATGAAATTTACCTTCACATACGATCATATTTGAATGTCGATAAGGAACAGTAGGGGTCACACATATCCATTCACCATCAAGACCCTGAGTTTTGAACATATTTACCATTCTATATTTTATAAAACCTTTTGAAATTAAAAATATATTCCCTTCAATTATAAAAAACAACGCATGGTTTTCATTTTTGAAATCCATCAGTAAAAAATAATGCCAGATTTTATAGCTTAAAAAATCTCCCTAAAACCAATTTAAATTAACAACAACCATAACCAAACCAAAAAATACATTTTCAATAAATGACATATATGGGGAACATATGGTTCTTCCTAACCAGAAAATATGGTTTAGTATACTCGGACTCAAGAAACCACCAACCACTAAGAGTTTCTTAAACAATATAATCGATATTCACACGAGACACTACTCAATGTAAGTATGTCGTGAAACACCAACTCATAAGTTTGTTCACAGGAAATCAAAACAAACAAAAAAGAAAGACTCAAATATGATAATACCCCTAAAAAAATGAGGATCATAATGAGAAGGAGTTTAGGACTCTCTTACTATACCTACCTCTTTAGCCCTGATAGTCTTAGTATCTATCTACCGAAAATCCCATGAAAGAAGAACCTATATATAATACATTTGTTTTCATGATCGAACCCAAGTCAACCCTGAACTGGTAACCTGAGTTGTCCCCCAATCATAAATGAAGGTAATTGCTGATTTCCATGAGCTAGAAACTAGTTCATGGGATCTAGATAAACCATTGGGAATGATTTGGTCCATAAACAAAAGATAAATAAATAACTGAAAATAAAACTGAACAATAAAAATAAGCCCTTCGACAGGAAATAAATGAACTACAACATATTCATTCATGTGACCTAATGGGTCACCACCAGACAGAGAATGAAATTTTATCTAAGATAAATGTATAATTTGTAGAACTTGAATATTAAAATATAATATAGGCATGATCATCGAGATCCTCATTATGAATTCCAAAAATAAACCACGAAAAATACCCCACATCTAAAGTGATATATGTTCTTTCTAGATGGAAAATAAGACTTGTAATAATATGGGTTTTTACTATTTTAACGAATCAATAACATGATTCTATTTTATAAATAAAATATCATTTTAATTTTATTTTCCAATACAGTTCCAAAAACATAATTCATTTAAAAACTTTATTTTAAAAACAAAGTAGTGATTGTATATGTTCATTAACATAAAAATGAAAATTAAAGGTCTGATGAATTGAATCAACCTAAAGTTCCACAAAAGAAAACAGGAACATAGAATTATGTAATCACAAGGAACTTTTAAACATGCCTAGATTGATCTGTAGAAGTACTATATTCAAAACCACCTTCTAGTGTGTAGTGATGCTCCTATTTCTATAATGAAACTGACACCATCAACATACATATATTGTAGGACAATGTTTTGGGAATAATGAAAAATGTAGTGGGTAACAAACCATCTAATCAGGGATGATTAGCAACCATCACTCAACCCTATAAATTATTCCCATCAAACACATGATGATAATATTTTGTTTATGTAGGATTACATCTCTCGCATGTCCCCTCTATCCTATGGTATATAATCATTCCTACCCCAAACACGGACATTTCCTATAAGTTAAAACAAATAATAAAATACCTAATAGATTTCCCATAATATATCAAACAAATCACAAGTGATAGCCAGGCTGCCACATCACATGAACTATTAAACCATTTCAAAAAACAGCTTTAGATCATAATAGGAGGTTTATATATTCAAAACCATATTCCACATCATCAAATGACACAATTTGTCAACCGGGATATTAAATCATTCAATCGAACATATAATAAAAAAATTTCAAACCATCGTTAAAACAAAATGAAACACCACATCAAATTCAATGTAAAAAACACACAATATACATGAAAATGTACAAAACTAGGCTTCATGAAAATTAATTATCAAACTATGCATAAAGATATTAATGAAGTATTTTTTTAATAACATTGATAACCAAAGACTTCATGTTTGACAAAATAATTTTCCAAAAAATTATAAAATCTTTTCCAAGAATATATAAAACACAATTTTCGAATATGAAAAGACAAATGGTATATCCATTTCTTTGATCAATTACATCTTAAACCATGATAATAACATATGTTATTATGGGGAATTCAAAATGGGATTTACTACATTAAATGAAATATTAAATTTCTATAAAAACACTATTTATTTTCCCCTTTATGTTCCAATACCATTTAAAATCATAACTGCACAACCAAGGCAACACACATTTAGGAGGAATCATGAAATAATTATTATTTAGAAGAAACCAATTATAAAAACTTATCACACACTAAAAAAAATTAAGGAATACAATTTTTAATAATTAACAATTTAATCATATTGATCACTATTAATACTGTATTATTTTAAACAAAGTTGAAGACATGTTTCAACACAAAAAAACTCCGGCTGTAAGATTGGATAAATTATGTAAAAAAATGAATAAATATTTATAACAACGCAACTAGTTAAAAAATAATATAAATAAAACATAAAAATAAAACATATTTTAAATAAATCATGCAATTATGGATTTAAATTAATGGTATGGGCTATGGTAACCAACCATAAAATGGAAGTGGAACAAGAAGATAAAATTTGACACCTGATAAATTAGGAGGTGACACATCAGAACATCCCCACACATACACGTGCATACACACTTATATATATATATATATATATCCCCATGTACTATTCTTGTATTCCACATTCCATGAGGTAATACACCTTATGGATATATATTTATATGCATATATATATATATATATATATATCTCTGTGTGTGTGCACCACCAAGGTTCCAACGAACAACCTATAGAAAATCCTCGGAACCCTAAATAACCAATGGGACCCAAAATAAAATTGAAAAAAAACAATAGACGAAACCACCTTATGATGTCATGGAAAACCCACTGAAGTAGACAATAATGGACATAAAAATTATTAATGGGATCAAAAAACCCTATTCTAAATTAATTGAAAAAAAAATTAATGTAAATTAGGTTTGGAAGGAAAATGAACACTAACCAGAAAATATTAACATCACAAAATAGGGGAGGAAGATGGGAAAAAAGACTCACTAGAATGGAAATCTGCTAATGGAGGAGTATGGATCCAGTGACGGAGCTCCTTTGGAGAAGAGGGTTCAGATGGGGTTGCCTCATGTGAGTATAAGGTCCCATGAGGGTGGTTTCGGGAGTGGTGTTATCACCAGAGGGAGCTCCCGCAAAGAGATGGGGTACAAGAGAAGGGAGAGAAGAAATCGGTGGAGGTCGCCAGAGTTGAGGGAGCACAAGGAGGGGGGTTGGGTATCACAAGAGGGAGAATGTGAGGGTGGATAGTCTTGACGTAGGGAAGTGGGGATGATAAGAAAGAGGGAATGAAAAAAATAAATAAAAAAAGAAAAAGAATATAAAATAAATCCTTACTTAATGATAAAAAAAATAATGTCAAAAATAAAAATAATATCAATTAAAATAACAAAATAAGTAATATTATTATTATTATTAAATAATAATATTATTAAATATATTCATAATAATTATTTTGTTTCTATTTTATTTATTTTACTTTGGAATATAAGGAGACTGCATAGTTTGTGCATAGTTTACCAGACTCTGCACTTATCGTCTGATAGACACTGCCTAGGCTAGACACCCTTACATTGTTACTTACAGGTAGATGCTTGGTTGTGAAAACCATGATTCAATAATGTCTAAGGGAATTTTTTGATGAAAGAACCTCATGAATTGTTGTAACAGGATTATTATTAACCATGTGAAACTCATTAGCACACCGCCTCTTCACATTAATATTTTAAAAACATCTAATACAGACTGGTTGATAATAAGAAATTAAAATTAAATTATTTAAAATAATTAAAATAAACATTTTTTTAGGTCTGGGTGTGACATAATAAATAGATGTTATAATTTTCATAACCATCAACTTAAATGAGGACAAAAAATTAAGCTGTAATTATTCTATTCTTTTATAATAATATACTAATGTATTTATCTGGTTTACAAAGAATACTTAACACTTTAGTCCTTTGGAGGTTGATTCCTTATAATTAAGACAATGTATTTGTCAGTAGACAATGGCACCAGTAATCTTAGGCCGGGTCACTATAGTTGGTATCTATGGATGTTTATTAGATACCATAGGAACAAGATTTATTAAAACATTTGTTATTGAACATTACCATAAGGTATAACATCTGGATATTTATATAAGAACACCCTAGAATTATTTTATGGAATATATTATGTGGGCATTTCTTTAAATACAGCCCTTTATAGATTATACATGTGGAAAAAGATCTAGCATTAATGTTACTATAAGAAATAGATCATAGAAATGGGTTATGATCTTGGCTTAGGGTAACATGGTACACAATAATGGGCCTTACTATTCACATGGTCTGAATATCTATGGGTAATATTCTTAGGATAATCATTGTTTTCCTTACAAACTATAATGAATAATTTGAATATATAATTAAAATGATTGATCAAGGGTAATAAAACAGACATTTAGATATAAAAAACATGTTTCATGATTTAGATATCACATAAATGATTATAAAATATTCTCTATATGACTATTGTTTTTAGATTATTCATTATGGTTTTAGTCAAAGTCTAAATCTCAAATTATTGAATTTAGCATCGAACATGACATAAAAGGTGGTGAAATGGGAAACCAAATGATATGTTTCAAGGAGTGAAGTATATCATGTTTATTCCAAATCATTTTTATCAAACTTTTGTTTACAATATATATCATTACCAACTACCAATCATAGTAAAGAAGGTAAGGAAATTGGTTTCTAAGAGCTTAAATGGTGGAGACCAAAAAAAATTTGGATTGTGTTTTGGAATGTGAGATTTGTGGAAGGAGAAAACCTGAAAACGTATCGACAGAATAAGAAAATTCATTATATGTGGAAAAATGGAAACAATGAAAATTATTATCAAGGAAAAAGATGAGTACACTGGTTGAAAATGAAACCCATCCTAAGGAACCAATTTTGATTCATTTCCTTAATGGTGGAACCGAGGCCTTACCTGAGTCAATTCCCATTCATAAATGATAAAACATAGATAATAAAATGATTTATGTTAGAAATATATGGATGAAATAGTTGTATATTGAGGATGTATTAAAAAACATTATAAAAGGTTATTTAATATTTAAATCTAAAGGGTGTTCATTAGATTGGAAATTAAATTAATATGATTTTAGAAAAGGGAAACATATATGTCCGATGACAACCAATCAAGTATAGAAAGGTCATTGGTTTTGAACCCATGACTAAAAGACGATATGGGTTTCTCGTGAACCACTGAAGTATGTAATTTTGATGTTAATTTTTTTAGTTATACAATCTGACTAATAAATGTTAATTATGAACCCCTAATATCACTATTAGGTTTATATATTAATCTAATATCCATATTTTATTGGAATATAGTTTGAGAAAAGTAGTTATACTTCTCACTCTTTTATTGAAGATCCCAAAGGGTTGAAAACTAGTTTGGAAATCATCATAACCTATTGGGAATGATTTCTCCAACGAAAAAATCATAAAGAATTAAAATAAAATAAAAAAACAATAAAAATAAGCACTCATAGAAAAAATAAATAAACTAATACACATAACTCCATATGAAATAATGGATCACCACTAAAAATATAATGAAACTCTTTATGCGAGAGATGTAAATCATAGAGAACATGTAACTAAAAATATAATATAGGCGTGACAACTGAGATGCTCAGTATCAATTAAAATAATAAACCATGCCTAATTACCCACTAATAGTTTGAAATATTTTTATTATTATTTCAAAAAAGAACATGTAAATATATGTGTTTTCATTATTTTATCAAAATTAGTAACGATATAAATTTTTTAATGAAAAACTCATTCTCATTCCACCTTTAAAAATAGTTTACAAAACACAAGTCATTTTAAAAAATAATTTTAAAACCAAACTAGATTTAGTACATGAACATTAAAATAAAAAAACTATTAATGGTTTAAAATGATGAAACAACCAATAGTTCCAAAAAATAAAACTGGAATGTATGTGTTTGTAATCATGGGTTTTTCCAAAATATCCCTATAGAGATCTCAGAATGTACTCAGTTCAGAACCACCAACCGATATATGGTGATGCTCTTAATTATATAACTGAGTGACCACTCTCAAATGACCAATCCATTATCCAACTTTCCTAGCAAAATAGAAAATTTCAGGGGTACCAACCTGTCTAAACATGATTTACAAGAAACCATCACTCAACCCTATAAAATAATCATTGTAAATGGATTATAATAAGATTGTGTATAAGTAGAAGGCCCTCAAAAATGTGACTCAACTTACATTCTATCACCACACAAGCCTACCCCATACACAGAAACTACATATATGAAGATAAATATAGATAAATACCTAATAGGTGGGTAAGTCTTATAAAAAAAACCAATCTAAAAGACCAATCGACCATCACATACCAATAACATTTAATCATTTTCACACAACACATTATGTTTCCAATCAGAATTTGTACATTCAAAACCAAATTTCACATTCATAATAACATAACCTGACAAAAAAGACCTTAATTAAATCACTCTAACATATCATAAAAAAATATTTAACCATTACAAAAAAATGAAACACCACTTCCAATTATCGGTTAAAAAAAACACAAAAAAAATTGTAAATGGGCCTACATAAAATTTAATTTTCAAACTACACTTAAAAGTTCCATAATTGTCATTCTTTAAGTAAAAAACACAACCAAATCCTTTATGTTCCAAAAAATAAACCTCACAACATTTCACAAACCATTTCTAGGATGATAAAAAACACTATTTTCAAATATACAATGTCGAACCGGTATTTAGATTTTATGATCAATTCTTTCTTAAAAACATGATTAAAATATACAATATGATTTGCGATTCCAAGCATGATAAAATAAATTATAGGAAATATCGTTTTATTATAAAAAATATATTTTTTAACACCACTATTTTCCAAAACCACTTAAAATCAACATTTCACAACTCAAACACTGCTCATTTAGTATCATGCTTGAAAACTATCCTAAATAGAAACAACCCATTAAAAAACATATCAAATAATAAAACGTATTAAGAAAACCCAATTTTAATATTAATAATGTAAAATAAATTGAGAACTAAAAATAAATTTCCACATCCAAAAAAGGTCAAAGACCTATTTCAATGTGAACAACAAAACACGGGCTTAATGCTTTGATGAATTATGTAAAAAAAATATTTCTAACAAAAAAACTATCTAGAAAACGTATATAAATAATACATAAGTATAAAAATTATTTTAAAGAAATTGAAAATTTAGGGATTTCCAATTAATGGAACAATCTTAGCAAACCTACCTCGGAAAAAGGGGTAAAGACAAGACACATTGACAATTGATAAATTACGTGGCGACCACTCAGAACACCCCCGTACACGAACGTACATACACCCTTATATATATATATGAATATCCTTTAATCCTGGGTTCATATTCCCTAAGACATGGGGGAGTATTCCCATGGGAGAAACATATATACTAATAAATAAATACCTATGTATGTGTGTGTGCACCAACAATGATAAAAAAAATATTTCTATAAACAAGTCCTACATACCCTAAATCATCAAAGTCACCCAAAATAAAGATTAAAAATTAAACTATATAAGAAACCCCAAAATAAAATCAAGGAGAAAACCATTTCATTTAAAAAATTCGGCATAAACAATCAACAATGTGACCAATAAACCAAATTCATCATGAGTTTTCAAAAAAGATTTACCCCAAAACAAAATAGGGAATATCCATGACATGTGCACCACATCTAATAGATTAAAATCATATCGTAGTGTAGGAATACAGTATATGAGACACACTAGAGGGGAAATCCACCACAAAATGAGGAAGACACCAATGAGAGAGGTCTGTCATAGTGGAGGATTCAGATGCGGTTGTTGTTCGCGGGCAGGAGGTCGTGCAATGGAGGTTTGGAGAGAGGTGCAGCCACCAATGGGAGCGTTGGATGTAGAGAGGTGTTGTAGATGACAGGAGAGAGAGGAATGTTGGATGTCGCTGGAGATGAGATATCACAAGAGGGGAGGGGGTGGGTCATACAAAAGGGAGAAGGGGAGGGTGGAGATGCACAATGCAGTGAATCATGGAGGAGAGAAAAGAGGGAATGCAAAAAATATATAGAAAAAAAAATAATGGAACAATAAAAGAAAATAATACCTAAATCAATAATAATAACTCCAGTAAAAAAATATATATATTAAAAATATTATCAATAATAATAATAATTGATATTATTATTATTATAAAAACATATTTCTTAAGAATTAATTAATGTATATTTTTTTTATTTTATTTTTGAACAGAGAGAGCCCACACATTTTTGTGCAGTTTACAAGACTGTGGGAAAACCATGTATAGTCCGCTACATAGGCCATATATCTATAAAGGATACACGAAGGTAGATTCAAAGTTTATAAAAGCATGACTCAACCATGTCAAATTTAACTTTCTGGCGATTGATTCTCATGCACGGTTGTCACTTATTTATTCTTAGTTGTGGACAAATATTCCACAGGACCCATGTTAGTTTGATTTTTTTAATAATTAACCTAGACCATCCCACATTAAAAAATGATTATAAATATTTAAAATAATTAATGTAATTTAATTTTTGATGTCTCATTGTTAAAATTATCCCCACCACACAAATATTCTAGCACGAGAAATTCACCCATCCTAGGGACAAAGAAAACTCAAATCCATAACGAATAAAAACTATGATAACCCATAAAACAAAGGGTGTGTCCTTTCAGTACACAAGTCAAACCTGACTTATCCAGAAGTGGCCACAACAAACGAATAACGGGGTTGGGGACATGAGGTGGTTCTACCCACCATAAGATATAAACTAGTATTAGCCAATGGAAATAGAAACCAACACGAGACTCATGTTGCATCTCCCCTCCATTTAAGAACTAAATAGCTTATGAAAACTCGAGGAACATATCTCACTTCCCAAATCTAAAATACAAATGATAATCAATTTAAAAAATTCCAACATGAAATGGGCCTTGGAAATATAGCACAGACCAAGCCCTTTAACCAGGGGCCCCAGTAGAGATATATCAAATATAAAAATGATCCAGACCACGATTTACTTCCTCCACAAGATATATTAAAATAAAAAATGAGCACAACAAAAATCTAAAACCAATCTAAAAGGAGACCAATTTTTAAAGGATCACATCTATAAGGCAGTAATATGCTAATGGTGGTTCATAAATACACAATTATTCCAAAACAATCGCAACCAAAAGGGACCATTCAAAAAAATACCACAATGAGTAAAATAGGCCTCTAAGACTTTTACAATAAAAAGAACCTCCAAAGATAGAGATAGATCAAATGAGAATTAAACTATTGAATTTGAGTAGCTGAGACAATATTTAGACCATGGTTTCTTTCTACTAGTTATTTACACATAGTGCATGTGCTTCACTCCAAGGGTTCTGGATAGAGGTCAGTTGACCGAAGAATCAAATTCCTCACAGCTAGGTGCTGAAATCCTATGATTAAAATATCCTCTTTGAGTAATTATTCTTTAAAAACATCTCTAGGTGTCCTAGACAACAAAAAAATCACATGATTTCATATGATTGTTACATGAAAACATTGAATTCCTGACTTAGACTCTCTCGTTGATGGCCAATGAATGGTACTAGAATCTTTATATCAGACCCACTGAAGAATATCTTTCTGAGACAAGACACTCTGTTACACTCCTCTGACTAGATAGGAAACCTTCACAAGTAACAAGATACTCTATATAGATAATTTCGAGCAGTCTAACATCTAACTAAGATAATTATGATTCATCCACCAACATCCCAAACTGATCTTATGCCTCTACCCATGAAGTAAAGGAAACAAACTCCTTAATCTGGTCAACATGAGCCTTCAATATCTACTGACCTTTCTGAAAAATCAAGAGCCATATCACATTACTCACATTTACCTTCTCAAGAACACATGACTTTTTGAAAGTGTTCATAAAAACATACATGAAATCTCAATTCACAATTATATCAAAATTACCATCATCCACTATTTTTTTGTCGGGCCTCCAAATAAACTCAAACCATATTGAATCCTCACCGCATTGGGTTTTCGTGAAAATGATTTTGACATCCTGGAGAAAATAAATTACCCATAATAAACCTACATCACAATAGAAAATGAAAAACCAAAATAAAATTGATCCCAAACCACTACTAGGAGACTGGAAAAGGAAAAATAATGAAAGAAATAAGAAACATTTGGGACCATTATAGGATACATATTCTGAATAAAAACTGTATACAATACTCAACCAAAGCTCACCAATAAGGGACATAACCAACCAAATACCAATCTAAGAGAATAACACATAATAGGAAAAATTGAAGATGAATCAAATAAAAAATATTAAAACAACAAAAACATCAACAAACTATCCAAGTGTACTATTTTTAAAATCAATGTTTTCCAAATTCACCAAAAATCAATTTCAATCAACATTTGAAATCAAAAATTAATTTTGACATAAAAATCATTCCAGTGTGTTCACCTAAAAATTGAAAATAAAATCATATTTCTTCATCTAAAAAGCACGATTTTGTTTATTAAAAAGCAACATTTTTTTAAAACATTTTCTTTTTAATAAAAACATTATAAAACCTGATCAATCTTTGATTTTTAAGTACTATTTCATTGTATCATATTAACCGTCACATATTTATTTTCTTCACGTCCACTTATATCATCCACACATATATATTCTAAGATGATATTTACCTTCACATACGATCATATGTGAACGTCGATAAGGAATAGTAGGGGTCACACATATCCATTCACCATCAAGACCCAGAATTTCCAACATAATTATCATTCTATATTTTATAAAAAATTTTGAAATTAAAAATATCTTCCCTTCAATTATAAAAACAATTCAAGGTTTTCATTTTTGAATTCCATCAGTAAAAAATAATGCCGGATTTTATAGCTAAAAAAATCTCCCTAAAACCAATTTAAATTAACCCCAACCATAACCAAACCAAAAAATACATTTTCACTAAAGGACACATATGGAGAACTTATGGTTATGCCTAACCATACAATGTGGTTTAGTAGCCTCAGACCCAAGAAACCACCAACCACTAAGAGTTTCTTAACAATATACTCGAGATTCACACGAGACACTACTCAATGTAAGTATTTCGTGAAACACCAACTCATAATCTTGTTCACACCACATCAAAACAAACAAAAAACAAAGACTCAAATATGATAATACCCCTAAAAACGTGAGGATCAGAATGAGAATGAGTTTAGGACTCTCTTACTATACCTACCTATTGGGCCCTGATAGTCCTAGTATCTATCTACCGGAAATCCCAATACCAAAAAACCTATATATAATACACTTGTTTTCATGACCGAACCCAAGTCAACCCTGAAATGGTAAACTAAGTTGGCCCTCAATCATAATTGAAGGTAATTGCTGATTTCCATGATCTAGAAACTAGTTCATGGGATCTAGATAAACCATTGGGAATGATTTGGTCCATAAACAAAAGATAAAAAAATAACTAAAAATAAAACTAAACAATAAAAATAAGTCCTTCTAAAGGAAATAAATGAACTAAAACACATAAATTCATGTGAACTAATGGGTCACCACCAGATAGAGAATGAAATTTTATCTAAGATAAATGTATAATTTGTAGAACCTGAATATTAAAAGATAATATAGGCGTGATCACCGAGATCCTCATTATGAATTCCAAAAATAAACCATGAACAATACACCACATCTTAAGTGACATATGTTCTTTCTAGATGGAAAATAAGACTTGTAATAATATGGGTTTTTACTATTTTAATGAATCTACAACATGATTCTATTTTTTAAATAAAATATCATTTTAATTTCATTTTCCAATTCAGTTCCAAAAACATATTGCATTTAAAAAAATTATTTTAAAACCCAAGTAGTGATTGTATATGTCCATTAATATAAAAATGAAAATTAAGGGTCTGATGAGTTGAAACAACCTAAAGTTCCACAAAAGAAAACAGGAACATAGATTTACGTAATCACAAGGAACTTTTAAACATGCCTAGATTGATCCGTAGAAGTACTCTATTCAAAACCACCTTCCAGTGTGTAGTGATGCTCCTATTTCTATTACAAAACTCACACCATCACCATACATATATTGTGGCACAATGTTTTTGGAATAATGAAAAATCTAGTGGGTAACAACCCATCTAATCAGGGTTGATTAGCAACCGTCACTCGACCTTATAAATTATGCCCATCAAACACATGATGATAATATTTTGTTAATGTAGGATGACATCACTCTAATGTCCCATATATCCTATGGTATATAAACATTCCTACCCCAAACACAGACATTTCCTATAAGATAAAAAATAAGAAAATACCTAATAGATTTCCCATAATATATCAAACCAATCACAAGTATGAGCCAGGCTGCCACATCACATGAACTATTAAACCATTTCAAAAAACACCTTTAGATCATAATAGGAGGTTTATATATTCAAAACCATATTCCACATCTTCAATTGAAACAATTTTTCAACCGAGACATTAAATCATTCAATCGAACATATAATAAAAATATTTCAAACCATCATTAAAACAAAATTAAACACCACATCAAATTCAATGTAAAAAACCCACAACATACATGAAAATGTACAAAACTGGGCTTCATGAAAATTAATTATCAAACTATGCATAAAGATATTAATGAAGGCTTGTTTTTAATAACATTGATAACCAAAGACTTCATGTTCAACAAAAAAATTTTCCAAAATTTTCTAAAATCTTTTCCAAGAATATATAAAACACCATTTTTGAATATGAAAAGACAAATGGGATATCCATTTCTTTGATCAATTACATCTTAAACCGTGATAATATCATATGTTATAATGTGGAATTCAAAACGTGATTTACTACATTAAATGATATATTAAATTTCTAGAAAAAAACTATTTATTTTCCCCTTTTTCTTCCAAAACCATTTAAAATCATAACTGTACAACCAAGGCAACACACATTTAGGCGGAATCGTGAAATAATTCTTAATTAGAAGAAACCAATTATAAAAACTTATCACACACTAAAAACAATTAACGAATAGAATTTTTAATAATTAAAAATTTAATCCTATTGATCACTATTAATACTTTAGTACTTTTAAACAAAGATGACGACATGTTTCAACACAAAATAATCTCAGGCTGTAAGATTGGATAAATTATGTAAATAAATGAATAAATATTTCTAACAACATGACCAGTTAAAAAATAATATAAATAATACATAAAAATAAAACATATTTTAAATAAATCATGCAATTATGGATTTAAGATAAATGGTATGGGCTATAGTAACCAACTATAAAATGGAAGTGGAACAAGAAGAGACAATTTGACACCTCATAAATTAGGAGGTGACACCTCAGAACATCCCCACACATGCATGTGCATACACACTTATATATATATATATATATCCCCATGTACTATGCTTGTATTCTGCATTCCATGAGGTAATACACCTTATGGATATATATATATATATATATACCCATCTCTGTGTGTGTGCACCACCAAGGTTCCAACGAACATCCTATAGAAAATCCTTGGAACCCTAAATAACCAATGGGACCCAAAATAAAATTAAAAAAACAATAGATGAAACCACTTTCTGATGTCATGGAAAACCCACTAAAGTTGACAATAGTGGACATAACAATCATTAATGGGACCAAAAAACTTAATTCAAAATTAATTGAACAAAAAAATCAACAAAGTAAATTAGGTTTGGAATGAAAATGCGCACTAACCAAAAAATATTAACCTCACAAAATAAGGGAGGAAGATGGGAAAAAAGACTCACTAGAATGGGAATCTACCGATAGAGGAGTATTGATCCAGTGAGGGAGCTCCTCTAGAGAATAGGGCTCAGATGGGGTGGCCTCACGTGAGTATAAGGTCCCATGAGGGTGGTTTCGGGAGTGGTGTGGTCGCTAGAGGGAGCTTCCGCAAAGAGATGCCTTACAACAGAAGAGAGAGAAGAAATTGGTAGAGGTTGCCAAAGTTGAGGGAGCACAAGGAGGGGGTTTGTGTCTCACAAGAGGGAGAATGTGAGGGTGGATATCCTTGACGTTGGGAAGTGGGGATTATAAGAAATAGGGAATGAAAAAAATAAATAAATAAAAAAGAAAAAGAATATAAAATAAAACCTTACTTAATGATAAAAAATTAATAATATCAAAAATACTAATAATATCAATTATAATAACAAAATAAGTAATAATAATAATATTATTAAATATCTTCATAATAATTATTTTGTTTCTGTTTAATTTATTTTATTTTTGAATATAAGCAGCCTGCACAGTTTCTGCATAGTTTACCAAACTCTGCACTGATTGTCTGATAGCCACTACCTAGGCTAGACACCCTTACATTGTTAATTACAGGTAGATGCATGGTTGTGAACACCGTGCTTCAATCATGTCTAAGGTAATTTTTTGATGAAAGAACCTCATGAATTTTTGTAATTGGATTATTATTAACCTTGTGAAACCCATTAGCACACCCCCTATTCACATTAATATTTTAAAAACATCTAATACAGAATGGTTTATAATAATAAATTCAAATAAAATTAATTAAAATAATTAAAATAAACATTTTTTTAGGTCTGGGTGTGACATAATAAATAGATGTTATAATTTTCATAACCAACAACTTAAATGAGGACAAAAAATTATGTTGTAAGTATTCTATTCTTTTATAATAAAATAGTAATGTATTTATCTGGTTTACAATGAATACTAAACACTTTAGTCCTTTGGAGGTCGATTCTTTATAATCAAGACAATGTATTTGTTAGTAGACATTGGCCCCAGTAATCTTAGGTCGGGTCACTATAGTTGGTATCTATGGATGTTTATTTGATACCATTGGAATAAGATTTTTTAAAACATATGTTATTGAACATTACCATAAGGTATAACATGTGGATATTTATTGAAGAACACCATAGAATTATGTTATGGAATATTTTATATGGGTATTTCTTGAAATATATCACTTTGTGGATAATACATATGGGAAAAGATCTAGCATTGATGTAACTATAATAAATATATCAGAGAACTGGGTTATGATCTTGGCTTATGGTAACATGGTACACAATAAAGGGTCTTACTGTTCACATGGTCTGAATATCTATGGGTAATATTATTAGGATAATCATTGTTTTCCTTACAAACTATAATTTATAATTTGAATATATAATTAAAATGATTGATCAAGGATAATAACACATGCATTTAGATATAAAAAACATGTTTCATGATTTCGATATCACATAAATGATTATTAAATATTTTCTATATGACTATTGTTTTTATATAATTCTTTATGGTTTTAGTCAAAGTCTAAATCTCAAATGATTGAATTTTGCATTGAACATGACATAAAACATGGTGAAATGAGAAACCAAATGATATGTTTCAAGGAGTGAAGTATATCATGTTTATTCCAAAAAAAGTTTCTCGAACTATTGTTTACAATATATACCATTACCAACTACCAATCATAGTAAAGATGATAAGGAAAGAGGTTTCTAAGATCATAAATGGTGGAGACCATAATACAATTTTGGATTGAGTTTTGGAATGTGAGATTTGTGGAAGGAGAAAAACATGAAAATGTATCAACAGAATAAGAAAATTCATTATATGTGAAAAAAATTGAAATAATGAAAATTATTATCAAGGAAAATGATGACTACACTGGTTGAAAATGACACCCATCCTAAGGAACCAATTTTGATTCATTTCCTTAATGGAGGAACCTAGGCCTTACCTGAGTCAATTCCCACTCATAAATGATAAAACCTAGATAATAAAAGGATGTACGTTAGAAATATTTGGATGAAATAGTTGTTTATTGAGGATATATTAAAAACATTATAAAAGATTATTTAATATTTAAATCTCAAGGGTGTTCATTAGATTGGAAATTATATTAATATGATTTTAGAAAAGGGAAACATATATGTACGATGACAACCTATCAAGTACATAAAGGTCATTGGTTTTGAACCCATGACTAAAAGACGATATGGGTTTCTCGTGAACCACTGAACTATGCAATTTTGATGTTAATTTTTTAGTTATACAATCTGACTAATAAATGTTAATGATGAACCACTAATATCACTTTGAGGTTTATATATTAATCTATTATCCATATTTTTTTGGAATATAGTTTGAGAAAATTAGTTATACTTCTCACTCTTTTATTGATCTTATGATATATGAAAATATTATTTTAGTAATTTAAGAATAATAAATTTGGTAATGGTAATTAATTTCTTGGAGTAATGTGATGAATTAAAATTTGATCGTTTCCCAACCAAAAGTTAGAACTATTTATATAAAATTAAAACCTATAAAGGAGGAATATTTCATTATATTAATGGTTAGTAAAATAATTAACTAACTTTTGGAGAATGGGTTCTAAATAAAATTTATTCCTAATATGTTAATTTTTATTGAACATATTTTCTATTAAAATATCAATGAGTTATGTCTTTTGGGACCTCAAATTTCGTTTTTTCATTAAATTGATTGTGAATGATGGCTTCAGTCAATCCCTATAAATATGTACTCATTTACTAAACATAATTATTTTCCAATTCTATGAATGTTATATTACTTAGAGACCTAGTTATATGGTAGCTCATGTGAAATTTATAGGTCTCATTTTCTCTTTTCTAATGGATGTTTTACGAACCCCTATATTGATTTGGTGTTTAAATGAAGGAAATATCAATAAATCTATTAACATGATCATTTTTAAATTCTTAGGATCTAATTTAATTGTTTTGGGAGAATGTTACACCAATAAATTCTATACTAAAACTTCTATTTCCATACTATTTATGGCACACAACACCATTTGTAAAATGGTAATATATTAGCATGATACAATATAATATAAATAAGTATAATATATTCTTCATCTTTTATTTCATGAAAAACAATTCCATCTTGTATTGAACACTAAAGAAACAATCCATGATATATTGCGTTACATGATTGAGTCACCATCGTCGATATGTTGTGTTACTTGCAAGGTAGAGTTTCAGAAAATAACAACGTATTACGAAACTAGTATTATTTAATGTGTTATGGTAAAACATTTCCATTATGTTTGTGGTTATTAATATTATTAACTTAATGGTTGGATTTTATGTCTTATATAAATATAATATGAAATAATTTTTATCAATTAATGAGAAATGAGAATAAGATACAATTGGATATAAAAAGAAATATTATAAATTTATGACACCAAAGGAGTTTTATATTAATAAAAATAATTAGTCAAAAATAATGAATTATTTTAATGATGTATTTATTTTATCAATTCAAAAAAATATTATTGATATTCATATATTATTTATGATAGGAAAAAGATAAGAACATACCCAATTTTACACATCTAACTCTATATTTTTAAAAAGGTAATTTTACAGCATTATGAAATAGAACCAAAATTAAAATATTAATTGCTATAATTTAAATAATTTAATATGTCAAAATAAACTTCATATTTGAAGTAAAAAAATAGTTCATTGTGAATTTTCTATATTTTTCTGAAACATATCAATTTAAATGAATAGTTAAAAATAACCATTCTTTGTTCAAAAATACTATTTCAACTTATTTATTTATAAGGATTGATTTTACCATTAGTTTTATTTAATGTTTAATTTGATAATATTTTTATAAATTAAAATAATTTATTTCATTGGAATCAATTTAACATTAAAATTTAATATAAAAACATAGTATACTATATGATGTTTTTACTTTAAACAAATCTATTATAATCTTGTGTGTGGGATTAATTTCAAATACAATTCTTCCTCTTATATTACTGTAATTTAGAAAAATTAATTCCATATTTTCAATCATCATAATTTATAATTTCTAATAATTCCATTTTTTTTGACCAAAAATGTCATTGTAAGTGATTTACAGTAATTACAATGATTAATGTGAGATAAAGATTAATAAGGATCTAAATCTTGACCAAAAGTCCCAAAATACCAATAAACATTTACAAGGGTTATATATTATATATATATATATACTTGATCATATATTTTCATAAATTGGTTTCATCATTGGATCAAATGAGACATGAAAAACATGGTATAAATTCATTTGTCAAAACATTACAATATTTTCACACATCAACTATAAAAGAAAACCACTTCTCCACATTAAACACACATCTACAACCATCCAAGTTCAAAAATTATATATTAAATTCACTTCTCAAAGGTAATATACTTGACCATGAAGCCTCCCTTTAGGCGTGAATCCTTTCAAGGAAAATAATTATAACAGAAAACCATTATGTTTGTGGTTATTAATATTATTCACTTAATGGTTGGATTTTATGGCATATATAAATATAATATGAATTTATTTTTATCAATTAATGAGAAATGAGAATAAGATACAATTGGATATAAAAAGAAATATTATAAATTTATGCCTCCAAACAAGTTTTATATTAATAAAAATAATTAGTAAAAAATAATGAATTATTTTAATGAAGTATTTATTTTATCTATTAAAAAAAATATTATTTATATTCATCTATTATTTCTGAGAGGAAAAAGATAAGAACAAACCCAATTTTACACATCTAACCCTATATTTTTAAAAAGGTTATTTTACAGCATTATGAATGAGAACCAAAATTAAAATATTAATTGTTATAATTTAATTAATTTAACATGTCAAAATAAACATCATATTTGAAATAAAAATATAGTTCATGGTGAATTTTCTATATTTTTCTGAAACATATCAATTTAAATGAATAGTTAAAAATAATCATTTTTTGTTCAAAAATACTATTTCTACTAATTTATTTATAAGGATAGATTTTACCATTAGTTTTATTTAGTGTTTAATTTGATAAAATTTTTATAAATTAAAATTATTTATTTCATTGGAATCGATTTCACATTAAAATTTAATATAAAAACATAGTAAACTATATGATGTTTTTACGTTAAACACCTATATTATCATCCTGTGTGTGGGATTAATTTCAAATCTAATTCGTCCTCTTATATTACTACAATTTAGAAAAATTAATTCCATATTTTCAATCATCATAATTTATAATTTCTAATAATTCCATCTTTATTGACCAAAAATGTCATTGTAAGTGATTTACAGTAATTACAATGATTAATGTAAGATAAAGATTAATAAGGATCTAAATCTTGACCAAAATTCCCAAAATACCAATAAACATTTACAAGGGTTATATAATATATATATATAATTGATCATATATTTTCATAAATTGGTTTCATCATTGGATCAAATGAGACATGAAAAACATGGTAGAAATTCATTTGTCAAAACATTACAATATTTCCACACATCAACTATACAAGGAAACCACTTCTCCACATTAATCACACATCTACAACCATCCAAGTTCAAAAATTATATATTAAATTCACTTCTCAAAGTAAATATACTTGACCATGAAGCCTCCCTTTAGGTATGAATCCTTTCAAGGAAATTAATGATTTGTCAAAACATTACAATATTTCCACACATCAACTATAAAAGGAAACCACTTCTCCACATTAATCACACATCTACAACCATCAAAGTTCAACAAATATTTATTAAATTCACTTCTCAAAGGAAATATACTTGACCATAAATCCTCCCTTTAGGAATGAATCCTTTCAAGGCATCCATTTGGTTTATCTGTTATCATTTCTATAGAAATTCATTTGAATGTTTAAAATGAACATTTTTAATGGAATATTATTAAATTGTATTGTCAATGAAAAATATTTTTAAAAGTTATTTCAATGAAAAGTATATTTTCCAAATGCATAGTTTTTAAATTTATAATATTATTCCATCAATGAAAAAGACCTTTTGTTTTTACTCCACATTGGTCATTTTGTTTTGATACCATCTTAATCATTTTCCTGATTGTTTTAGTTGATATTTACATGAAATGTATTTATATTCACTTCCATAACATCCTTTTTGTCTCCTTGAAATATTCAATTTCATATAAAAAATGAAAATGGCATTTTCCCTAATTATAAATGATATTAATCATTGATATTAAAATTTCCTAAAAAAATACAATTTTAAATATTGAGATTATTTTAAAGTTATTTGATTAACTGGGGAATTATTTATACACCCATATTTCACATCCAATATAGTTTTTTATAAGGAATATTATTTATCTTTTTATTCAATATGATGAATTTTTTTAAGAGGAAATAATGGTTTGGTCTCATATATTATATATCCCATTAATGCATCAACTGGTTCTCATGAGACAAATATGTTTCATAGATTGATTCATCTTTAATCATAATGAAAAGTGTCTTGTGAAAGGTATTATTGTTATAAGTTTTAGTGTACCTAAGACACTAAGTCCAATTATTAATAATTTCTATCAATTATACCCAGTTATTATTATCCATGAGATATGGATGCAACATATCTAGGGATTCATTTTATTCTTATTCTATTGATTAATTGAATCTGTTTTAGTTTCATTCCATTTTTTTTTCTTATCTAGTTATTTTAAGGGAATTTGTTTAATTATTTATCATGTCCTATTTTTTTCATTTTAATTTTTTCATTACATGAAATGTGTATTCATTTAATTACATTACAATATAAATTTATTATCATTGATTCATTATTTATTTAATTGTGTTTTACACAACATCACATAGCATGTGAGCTTACCCAAATTTTTTTCCTCTCCACATAAATCTACTAAGTGTACTAACAAATAGTTTCATGTATAATATAGATATAATATAGTTCTCAACAGATTATGGAAAACAAGTAATAGACAAATATGATATAATTAATGAATTATTTTGTAATAATATAGTCATGTATGAATCTTGTTTACCATGAATACTAAAATATTTGATCCCTTTTGTCATTATTCATTGTAAACATTCCAATGTAATTCATAACATGCACTAATTCAGGGCCACTAGTGTCAGATTAAAATAATCATATATAATGATAGATTATATTTCATGTTCATATGATTGGAATTTTTGTGTTTGTAAGAAGATATATATTTTCATAGGGAATAACTATAACTTCTTAACAACAATAAAGTATGTGATACGATCATTAGAATATGAATCTGATATAATTATGGTTGATATAGTTGATTATTTTCATACACCATGTATTATAGAATCATTGTAAAATACTAAAGTAATCCTATAATTGATCAATAAAAATATATAATGATATATTCAATAATTCAAACTCATTGTTGGAAAAGACATATTTTGAATATATTGAATGTGTCTGGGAATGAAAGTTTTATCAAATATGATGTAACAACTAATGATTTACAGAATAACATTTATAGAATTAATTTAATGTTTTTGATATTTTTCATTTCACACAACACTAAAAAAATTAATTTTTTTTATTAATTCACAAGGCATGGATTGAGTTATACGAAAAACCAATTTTTCATGCACTACAACCAGCATAATATTTAACATACTCTAAATAGAATATTGTGGTTTGTGCACATTACTTGTAATATTGAATTTCTTTGACGACTTATGTACCAAGAAAGATAGAGTGTTTCCATAATATAATATATTTGTAAATATATTATTGTTTAATATATTATGATATAACCTTGACATTATGTTGATAGTTATAAATATGAATAACTATATTTTCAAAATACAAATTTAAATTCATTAGTTACAAATTAATATGAAATGGATATATGAACCATCATAATATAGAGGTAATGATTTTAATAAAATTTATTTTCACGCTCAGAAATATATTTTATCCTAATTAATTAAATTAATTACCAATATTGAGTGATATTACTATAATATATAGTATGTATCCATTTTTTATATTCATACTATAGATTTAAAAAATAGAATATAAAAACAAACTAGATTTCACTCATAAAAACCTATAATTTTATCAAGTCAACTTTACAGCCTTTTAACAGAGAACACATTCTAAATCCAATTTTGGAGCATTTATATGTTTTATATGTCAGTATTAATTTAATTATTTTATTTTAAAAATTAATATTATGTTAGGTTATATATATATATATATATTGTGTAGTTTAATTTTTTAATGAAATTGTTAAAAATGTTGAATTTATATTCAAAACGTATTTTTTTAGAATTTTTCTAAATGGATAAATTTTATTTTTAGTTGGTTTTAATGATTAATTAGATAAATTTTTTATCATATATTCCAATTTTGTTAATTGAAATCATTTTAAAATTTAAATTAAATATAAAAACATCTAAAACCATTGATTTCTTTCTTTTAAAACCTACATCGTCATCCCCTTAGTAGAAATAAATTTAAATAAATTATGGACAATTATGTTATTTGAATTTAGTGAACTGGATTAAATATTATTTATCATAATATTTTTTAATGTATATAAAGTTCCAAATAGTTTTTTACAAAAAAATATTATTTAAAATAATTGATCTTAATTAAAATAATTAATTAGAAACAATTTTTTACAATGGAATAAACCATAAACATAAGGGGCCAAATTACCTATCCTGTTTTCCAAAAACCATTAAATGTAAATTATTCAGAAAAAAAAATTAAATCACTGAAATTTTTTTTTATCATTTTTTGTTTAAAACCAGGGTACACCAAACATGTTTTAAAAAATGCCATGTATGTCATTTTCCTTCTAATAAAAGGTCACCACCTCTCCCACTTATTTAAAATTATCACACCACTTATGATTGGCCAGAATGTAAAAAATAAACTTAATAAGACAATAAATTACACTTTTAATAGTTTCATTGGGTAGAAACACTTCTGTGGAATCCCCTGGGTGAAAACCAGAAGGAGTTACTTAAACAAGATGTGACATTTACCCTCAAGCTCATTTATTTTATTTTAATTAACCACCATCTATGATATCTATATTCAATGACTGTATAAAAAAATTTGTAACATAAATAAACTAGGATTTTTTATGCCATGTTTTTTACCTATAACTTAACAAACATAAATCTAATGTGTATCAAGCATACGTTTTACATGTATAAATAACCACCACCTCACAAAACGAAGAATTTCGATATTTCCTTTACCACCTATCATTGTGGACATTATTATAGAGAAAATATTACATATTATATATATATATATATTATATTTTTAATATATTTATTATTCATTAAATTTTTAGAATATACCATTATGATTTCCATCCTGTCTATATATGATAACTTTGTTTGAGTAAGTGTGGACGACCACCCGCTAAAAGCAATGTGATTCCTCCACACACTACAAGTAGTGTACATAGGTTATTTGTACTCGAAATATATTATAGATATTAAAAAATATCTATATTTTAATTATATTATATAAATATATATATATATATATATATATTTAAACTACTTTCTTATGTTCAATACATAAATAAAATGAATTCAATGTTCCCACGTACGTATATCTTACTGTCTACATGAAATGGGTATTACATTTAATATTAATATGTTAAATAGATTATTCTAATAAAGATATAATGGATATTAATATAATTTATATGTTATTAATTCATGAAATTATTATATAATTAAAAGTAATAATGATATAAAAAGTATAGTCAGTATATAGAAAAAGTGAATATTAGTCGAACTGAAACCTTAACATAATATTGTTAATAAGAGGGTAATATAATGTCACAATAAAAACATATATTGTTTTATATTTAAAAATATTATTCAATAAAATAGGTATAATAAAATTACATTTATTATTCAGAATTATAGTATGGGTGTGAATAGAGTCAAGTCCCAAGGTAAGGGAATTTAATCTCACATTTTATGTCCATGAGATACAATCTATATTCATCACACATTATTTTTGTGTGGTATGTATACATATAATGGATGAATTATATGATTATTAATATTATATTTTGTGTTATTTACCAATAAATTGGGTGATATTTATTTCATGGTGTTTAAATTTCAAAAATATCAATATTGGTAAAGTAATTATATCTCTATTTTCCATCATCGATACACATTCTATGTTATGACCCAATACTTTTACACGACTTGTATATACATCCTTTAAAATTATATATCATGAATCTTGTTATTTTCATGATATTTGGATCTGAATTAAATTTCATTTTCTAAAATGCGTATTATCATTCAAATTTACCAAGTGGTAAGAGTTGATTGAAAAAATCCCATCGTTTTTTTGAGATTGTTTTTTATTATGATTCCATTGGCTAAATAATATGATCCATATATCAAAAATTATGAAGAATTTTATTATCCTATGATTATCAATGATATATTAACGTATTATAACTGTTATTCTACTCTTTGTTAGATAATATATTTTAGAATGATTTTTAATAAATCCTGACATTTCCCTCTCTTTTGATAGAAATAATTGTTCTATAAAACAATTCTTTCCAAAAAGAAGTTTATCAAAAAATAATCTAATATAATCCTATGATATTTAAAAGGCATTTCAACCCATGTTTTCATAATTTTAAACAAATTTTTTATTAAAAAGGATTATTCTTTTTGTATTCCATTCAATGCACTTTTCTAAACATCTTATGATAAAAATGAATGTTTTTCTTGAATGGATTTACCCTCCATCATGACCAATATTACCTAAAATGATCCTTTTCATGATAAAAATGTTTTTATTAAAAATCATACTTTTCAAATATTCGAGATACTAATTGTTATAAAATTGGTTTTCAATTAAAATGGTTCTCAAAAAAATGTTTCATGGTTATAAATGCGTCCATTAAATAATTTTAAATATATTTTTATTGATAAAAATAATTCAAAGATAATTTTTATTTAAAAATGTATTTTAAATGTTTTTAGGGAAGATAATTTTAAAAAACATATTCAAGTTCCTCTTATATATTTTCAAGGTAAATGGCTTTCAAAGAAATTTAATATCTCCTTATATTATTATAATGAAAAACAATTACAAAATGGATTCAATCATTATTTATAAGCATTATTGTTTATTTTCCTGGAAATAGCAATCAAATTGTTTTGTGATTTAGGTATCCATTTCCAAAGAAGAAATGATATTTTTCTCAGGGAATGTTTTCAAACTAACTTTCCTGTTATTTTCAATCTAAGATAACATATTTTTTTGTTATACATTCCCTTAAAAGAAATTATCCAATGGCTCTGTTCATATTTTTTTAATGGTTTATGTTTTGATGGAATTATTCTTATGACACAAATTTCTCTTCAATGAGTTATATTCATTTGTAACCTTCTTCTAATCATGGGTTATTATTTCAATAAATTATTTTGAAACTTATCAATTTTATGGAGTTTATGATGTTATGTAATGTTAATGATAAATATATCATTTCATGGGTCATGATTTTATGCTTGAAGAACACATATCTATTTATTGGTCGTGATATGATGATAGCTTTATTATCTTTTAGAATATGTATGAATGATTTTATAATGAGATTAGTGGGACTTATACCTCCATTTATTTAATGGGGTAAATAGTAATTTTTCATGAGATAATACTTGAAATTAAGTTGAAGGGGGATGGACAACAATAGAATATCTTCAAACTTATTACCATACATGGAAAGGAATGTGACTGGGTATATTGGTGGGTCACACCCAATACGTGTAGTTTCTATGAATATGGATGACATGTAACCACTATCCCTTATGTGAATATGGGGAAACCTGATCCCTTGAAATAATGAACTGTAACATGGGATGGTGTTGTGTCATGGTCAGTATATGAAATTCTCATGAAGTTCCCTAATAAGAAATAGCTATGCATCATGAAATATGGGAAATTATAACCCACGATTATGTATGCCAAACATTAATGTATTATTACTGTTATATGATTTCATGGCTTATATTATTTTTTCCATTATGATGCAGGTCTTATTATCTTCCATGATTTTTTCTATGAATATGTAATGTCCCGTCAATTCTCATTAGCTTCAGTGTACAATGTGTCATTGCTAGGCCTTAAGTGACTTCCCCAAAATGCCAAAGGATGGAAATAAATGCCGAAGGGTTTCAATGTGAGTGGGGGGAGATTTAACCATTGAGAAATAAACCAACCAAAAAAACACTAACAACCACTATATGATGCATGTTAATGAAAAAACCAACTTATGCATTACAAAAAGAGAACTACACTGTTCTTCAAACCAATACAACCAACAAAATATCAATGTACCAAGCAGAAGACTATCAAAAGACCAAAACAGACCAAGACATGCTCCGCGGCTCCACACCAAGCTCCATGCTCCAAGAACCACCACATGTCCCAAGCATCACCACGAACCAAAAGTAATGAGATTCCTTAACATTACCCGTGTCTCAGAATATGACATCTGTAAAACAACTAAAGTTCCAAATAAGGGGTGTGTATAAACATCAGTAGGTTTTACCCAATGACTTATCTACTCACGCCACAAGGATAGAAGAGTTAGCAACAATTATATAAAAATAGTTTATATAAAACATTTTCTCAAAAGAATTTTATAACTGAATATAAACAAGTTTCCAAAACCATTCGTAACCAATATAATCCAAGAGCAATTGAAACCAGTTTTGCAACACTTCATTTTTCCAAATAAAGAACCAATTATGCTTTATAACCATTTCATAAAATAACTTTTTGGCATACCCAACCATTTCACAACCCGTGAAATCAACCATGCATGCTTCGTTATGATAGTTCCATACTCATGAGTGGTTTCTCATAGATCTACCAAGTCTTCACAAGGTAACTGTTTCCCATGTTCCATTACACCTTTGGCACTGAGCACAAGGTCTTATTTCAACCAGGCCTCATACATAAGAGTCCCATGTGCAATAAAACGTATTGCGCCGAGCACAAGGTCATATTTCAACCAATCCTCATAAATGCAACATCAACACACAACCCACATTCAAAAAAATCATGCCAAAACCAGCCTTTCAATAAAACACCATTTATTGAAAACCATTTCCATCAAAACTAGGTGTGTTCAACCAATTCAAACCATTTCAATAAAACCATACTTTTTATTGAAAACCAAAGACTGAACCAATTTCATCAAGCCATTTCCATACCAAACCATTTCAATAAAACACACCTTTTTATTGGAAACCCATATTTCGTCAAACCATTAACCATTCCAAAAAATCCATAATATAAAATCACCATTTTAAATTCAAGAAGCCAACTCACTTTGCACAACAATTCACCATGATTTCATAATTTCATCAAAACCATAAATCATCACTGAAAAATATTTATTCCATGATTTTCACAACAAATTTTATTCAAATAACCTTATTTGAAACAAAGCCAATATGTTATAACAAGAGCAGTCGAGAGTGAATCCTCCTACCTCAATGGTTTTGAGAAAACCCTAACAAACAGAGAATGGACAAGAAAACCGGGCCGATTCACTAAGGATCCTCCTTAGATATCTTATCCTAACACATCAAAGATGAAATCTCATCATATTTTGAATCCAAACACATAGATCTACCCATAACGGGCATATATCTTTGAAATCGAGATAAGAGGCTATTTAGATCTAAGTATATCTAAGAAACCAAACAAGAATTATCACATACCTCAAGAATCTGCCTTCGATTCATCAATAAAAGAATTCGGATCACCTCCGGAATGATGGGAGAACACTTGTTGACCACAAGAGAACCAAAATCCCAAGTTAGGTCCGCTTAGGAGAAAAATCGATCCACATAGAGGCAAAAATTAGTGATATCCACCTTTATAGGATCACATTTCAATGGCCGCACGGTTTTACAAACCGTGCACTAACCGTGCCTTAGTTACTGCCTCGATCACCCTTCTCGCATGGTTGGGCCGCACGTTTAGACAAACTGTGTGTCGCCCGTGTGGAATCCACTGCCTCTAAGACCAACTATGCATGTTTTGGCCGCACGGTTTAGACAAATCCTGTAACACCTGTGCAGCTTTCCTTTTTCCCCAAAACTCATTCCATGTTCTCTCGACTTTCCCATTCATCACCCATAACATTAAAACCACTAAGAGAATCAAGAAAGGGTTACATACAAGAAAATGAGGGTACTAAATTCTCCCCAAAAATGGTATTTCCATCCTCATAATTTAGAAAACCTTCATCCAATTGAAAGTGTTTCGGCCACTACTCCATTATATCCTTTTCACGTTCCATAGTCTCTTCCTTAATCTGACCATGCTCCCATAAACCCGCACTAGACTGATGTTTTTTCCATGGAATACTTTATCTTTGCCTAACCAAAATCTGTACCAGGATATTTATCAATGAAGCATCCAGCTCTAGGTCATCATGATCCCATCTGATCACATGGTCAGGATCAGGCTGATATGTTTTCAACAGAGATACATGTAACACATTATGAACCAATCTGAACTGTGGTGGTAATTCCAACCAATATGCCACATATCCAACCCATTCCAGTATCTCAAAATGTCTAATGTATCTAGGAGGAAACATTCCCTACTTCCTGAAATGATGATGTCCAAGTCTTGGTGAGATCCTCAAAAAGAAATGATCACCCACAACGAAGGACACTAGTCTTCGATGGTGATCTGCATAAGAATTTTGACGACTCTGAGCCATCTCCATCAATTTTCTAATGAAATGGATCATCTCAGTTGTCTCTTGGACAATGCATGGCCTGACCAGTGATGTTTAACTCGTTTCCACCCATCATATTGAAGAATGACAAGTACGCCCATAAAATTCATTAAACGGAGCCATGCATATCGAGGATTGATAGCTATTATTGTATGAGAACTACAATAAGGGTATATGATCCTCCCATGAGCCACCAAAATTCATTACACAAGTTTGAAATAGATCTTCCAATGTTTGTATCATCCGCTCATATTTCCCATCTGTCAGGGGATGATACGCCGTGATTATAGTCAACTGAGTTGCAAGGGATTGCTGTAATGATTTCCAGAAACGAGATGTGAACATCAGATCTCTATTTAAGACTATAGACAGTGGTACACCATTACTCTTTACCACTTCTTAGATATATATTTTTGAAAGATCTTCCATAGAATGATTTTCACAAATAGGGATGAAATGGGTGAGCATGGTTAGATGATCCACTATCACCCAAATGACATTGTGTATCCAAAATATTCTTGAAAGAACTGTAACAAAATCTATTGCTATATGATCCCATTTCCACAGTGGGATATGTAAATTTTGTAACATTTTAGCTAGTATCTGATGCTCTACATTAACCTACTGACAATTTAAGCATCGCGAGACCAAATCATCCACCTTCCTTTTCATGCCGCTCCATCAAAACTACAGCTTCAATTCCATATACATCTTCTGTGTACCTGGGTGTACGACCCATCATGAATTGATGTAAGCATGAAGGATTTGTTCCTGAAAAACCATAGGTATAACCATATGATCTCTAAAATAGAAAAATGAACAACCATCACGTTTTCATCTATCAATGGTCTCCCCACCATTGAGTTTTAAACATACAACTAGACATTCTGCATCAGATGTTTGTGCTTTTTGATTATCCATACAAAATCAAGAGCAAGCGTAGCTGAAAGGAAAACTGCAACATCACCTCAGTTTTCATATTCCACATGGAGATACTCCATCCACCTCCTTTTCCTCATATTCAAATCTCGATGTTAGAAAATGTGTTTCATGCTTTTGAGATCCATAAACACATTAAATTTCTCACCAAAGAGATATTGTCTCCATGTTTTCAAAGCATGGACAACTGAAGCCAACTCCGAATCATGTGTTTGGTAATTTTTCTCATGCACCATCAACTGCCTTGAGCCATAAGCAACCACATGGTCTCTATTAATGAGAACACGACCCAATCCTATTCTTGAAGCATCACAATACACCATATACGCCTATCTTGATTCAGGCAAGATCAATATCGGTTCCGATGTAAGACAAACATTTAGTTCATGGATTGACTTCCAACATTATTTTGTCTATTATAATGAAGCATTATTATTTTTCAAAGCTGTCATTGGTGACTCTAGTCATGATAAATCACGCAAAAAGTGTCGGTAGTAACTAGCTAGACCAAGAAAATGTCGTATCTCGAACACATTCTTCGGTGGTTTCCAAGAGATAACCGCTTCTATTTTTTAGGATCAACATAAATGCCTTTCTCAAAAATTACATGGCCAAGGAAACGTTCTTCCTGTATCCAAAAATCACACATTGATAATTTTGAATACAGAAGACGTTCATTCAATATTTTTAACACTGTTTCTAGGTGCACCTCATGATCAACCCTTGTCATTGAATAAACCTCGATATCGTCCACAAACACCACAACAAAAGAATCCAGATATCGCTGAAATATCCAATTCATCACATATATGAAGACCTCCGATTCATTCTTTAGACTGAATGTCATGACTATATATACATAGTGGCCATATCTACTTCTGAAAGCTGTTTTTGGAATATCCTCCTTCTGAACTCACAATTGGTGAAATCCTGACTGTACGTAAATCATGTAGAACCACTGATCTCCCATTAATTGATCGAAAAGATCATCAATACGTGGATGTGGATATCTATTCTTTATTGTAACATGGTTACACATATTATAATCAACACACAGTCGAAGAGTTCTATCTACCTTCAACACAAACAACACCGGTGCTGCCCATAGAGAAGTACTTGGTCTAATGAAACCCTTACTTTCCAGATCCTCTAACTACACTTTCAATTCCCTTAACTCTATTGGTTCCATCCTATAATATGGAAGCGAAATAACAGTGGTCCCCAGAAGGAGATCAATCGTAAACTCCACATCTCTTAGAGGTGGTAACCCTGAGAAGTTATTGGGATAGACATCTGGAAATTGATCCACAATGGCTGGAAAACTATTTTCCTCCATCTCTTCCATTAATTCCAAAGTCAACGCTGCCAGTTGGTAAGTTATCATTCCCACCATTGGTGATAACAAGCTCTTTTAACCTTTCATTACCATCCTCTCTCTTTTTAAGAGATGGTCGATGTAGTCCACAGTCGTGAAACTAACCGTTCTCGTATAACAGTCTATGTGAGCCTTAAACATTGTCAACCAATCCATACCAAAGATTACGTCATAGATATCCATGTCCAATATCGAGATGTCCCATTTTAACTCAGCTCCATAAAATTTATAGCACATGCTCAACACACAAAGGCTTAATGTTCTCTTTCACCATGATGAGTTTTCAGTTTCAAAACAGAATTCATCATTTCCAGCTTCAAACATAGCAAGTCAATAGCACTAGAAGCAATAATGTAATGTGATGAACCAGTATCAATGAGTACATTCACAAGGGTAGAATTTAAAAGAATAATACCTCTCACCATAGAATGTCCATCCTAATCATCGACCATCATCTACTCAACTCCATACAACTGCTTCGTCGCTGTACTGCTCTCCATTTTGCCTTGTTGAAAATTTCCTAGTTGAGGAGTCATGGTATTTCGAGGATATCCATGGTTAGTTCTGTTATGCTGATGAGACTGACTCTGCTGTCCTCTTCCTGTCAAAGAATACCATGTTTGTGATTCCTGAGAAGTGTCCAGAGAACCCGACCTAGGTGAACTATGACAATAGCGCTCAAGATGTCGCAACTTTTTGTAATTATGACATGCTCTAGGTTGTGTCGTACAGTCTATATTTATATGGTCAGTCAAAACTCATTGAAAGAAACCAAATTTTCTCTGGGGTTGTGGAGGAAGGTTCACTAATCCCACTGTCTAGTTCTGATGTGCACTCGCACCACAGAAATAGGTATCCCTTTTCCTCTTCTCACAAATGGTTGAGTTCCCACCATTTCCCATTGCTATCATCATTACTCATTCCATCAATACCGAGATATAAAGTTCAGTAACAATTGCTCTGTTCACCATCTCTGTATAATCTATAATACAGAGCACTGCAATCTTCGACTGAATCTCCTACCTTAGCCCCGATTAGATGATTCATGCCTTCAACGACGTACTTTTTGCAAACTATGGTGCAAAATGGACTAAGTTCATGAACATAGACGCATACTCTATGACAGAGAGGCTCTCCTGCTTCCAGATGATAATTTTGGTTGTTTTCTGGATCTTGAACGTGTAAGGATAGAATTTTTTGTTGAACATTTCTTCAAAATCCTCCCAGGTAAGGCCTTCATCCAATTTAGCATGTACTGCTTAATCCCACCACTGACGTGCAATATCCTCGAGCATATACATCGCCAAATTGAACTTGAGACCTGATGGTGTGCTGATAAAATCGAAGATATGATTCATCCTACATAGCCACAACACTGCCTTTTTGGGTTCAACATCACCCCAAAAGTTTGGTGGATTCTGCTTCATGAACTTGATGGTATGATCCATATGTCGTGGCTCATTCTTCTGGTTCCTCGTATCCACAGCATGAAATGCTTGGGCAATACTATGAACCAACTCATGGTTCACCTGTCATTCATGTAAAACCACATTCTCTGCAGCCTGTTCAGGTTGGTTCCGACGACGCCTACCGAGTTCCATTTTTTAAACCAACAACAAAATCTGTAAATCTCACTCTCTACAAACTGATGGATTAGCATTCAAATTTTATTACATCATCTATCACAACATTGTTTTTGAAAAAACAACCTTTTTCTATGTTTAAACATTTTTGAAAACATTCTTCATGCTTATTTAAAATAAACCCATTTTCAAAATACACCAACTACCATGTTTTCAAAATATTACTCTTGAAAACAATTTCTTCATTTTTTAAAAATTTTCTCCTTGTGAAAAATCCTTACTCATTCCTCACCATGGGATATGAAATCCTAGTGGGATTTCATTCCAATACAATGCATGTCATTCTCATCTCATTGTCTAAACCCATGACAATGGGATTTCCAACATTCTAGAAGTGTATCCAAAGCACTTATGTACCCAACACCCTGGAAACATGAAGTTCAACATAAACCGGTTAGCTACGTCCTTTTATGCTATAAATTTTATATTCCGACAATCTTAATCATGTCTATTATTTTGACCCATGGAATAGACAAGAATGAATTTCAACTCCAAGACCAAGAACATCGATGAACACTTGTTAAGCAAGGACTGAACAAGATGATACCATTTGTAATGACCCTCCAATTCTCATTGGATTGAGAGTACAATGAGTCATTAATAGGCCTTAAGAGACATTCCCATGATTCCAATGTGTGGCAATAAATGTATAAGGGTTTTAATGCGAGTGTGGGACGATTTAACCTTTGAGAAATAAACCAACCAAAACATCAATAACAACCACTATATGATGCAGGATAATGAAAAAACATACTCATGAATTACCAAAAGAGAACTACACTATTCCATAAACCAATACAACCAACACAATATCAGAGTACCAAGCGGAAGACTAACAAAAGACCAAAACAGATGAAGATAAATTCCACGGCTCCACACTGAGCTCCATGCTCCAAGCACCACCACATCTCCCAAGAATCACCACGAACCACTAGTAAAGAGACGCCTTACCTCTAACTGTGTATCGGAATATGACATCTGAAAACGAACCAAAGTGACAAAGTAGGGGTGAGTATAAAACTCAGTAGGTTTTACCTATTGACTACCCTACTCACACCACTAGGATAGAAGAGTTAGAAACAATTATATGAAAACATTTTTTATAAAACATTTTCTCAGAAGAAGTTTATAACTAAATATAAACAAGTTTCAAAAACCATTCGTAACCAAAAGCATCCAAGATTAATTGAAACTAGTTTTTAACAAGTCATTTTTTCAGAAAAATAACCAATCAAGCTTTAGAACCATTTCACAAAATCCCATTTTTGCATACCCAACCATTTCAGAACCTGTTAAATCTACCATGCTTGCTTCGTTATGACAGTTCCATACTCATGAGAAGTTTCCTGATGATCTACCAAGTCATCAAAAGGTACTTTTTTCCTATGTTCCATTACACCTTTGGCACCGATCACATGGTCATATTTCAACCAAGCCTTGTACTTAAGAGTCCCATTTTCCATTAAATGTTTTTCACCAAGCACAAGGTCTTATTTCAACCAAGCCTCGTATATGAAACATGAACACACACCCCACATTCAAAATAATCATGAAAAAACCATCCTTTCAATAAAATACCTTTTATTGGAAACCATTTCCATCAAAACCAAGTGTGTTCAACCAATTCAAACCATTTCAATACAAACGTACTTTTATTGAAAACCAAAGAATGAACCAATTTCATTAGGTCATTTCAATACCAAAAGATTTCAATAAAACACCCCTTTTTATTGAGAGAAAATCATTCATAAAACCATTTACAATTCAAGTAAATCCATAATTTAAAATCAACATTTTAAATTCAAGAAGCCAAACAACATTGCACAAAAATTCACCAATATTTCACAATTTCATCAAAACCATAAATCATCACTAAAGAAGATTTATTCGATGCTTTTCACAATAAATTTCAATCAAAAAACAAAATTTGAAACTAAGCCAATAAATTCTAACAAGGGGAGTCGAGAGTGAATCCTCCTACCTTAATGGTTTTGACGAAAACCCTAACAAACGGAGAACACACAAGAAAACTGGGACGATTCAACAAGGATCGTCCTTAGATCTCTTCTCCTAAATCAATCAAGACCAAATCATGTCATATTTGGAATCGAAAAACATATACCTACCCATTACAGGAATAGATATATGAAAATGTGAGAAGAATATATGTATATCTATGTAGATCTAAGAAACAAAACAAGAACGATCACATACCTCAATAATCCTGCTTTGATTTGTCAAGAGAAGCCTCCAGATCACCTCTAGAATAATGGGAGAACCCTCTTGACCATAAGAGAACCACAATAACGAGTTATCACTTCTTAGACAGAGAAATGAGGTACTAAGAGGAAAAAACATGTTAGATACACCTTTATAAGATCTCGTTTAAGTGGCCGCACGGTTAGTTCACACGATTTGACAAACTGTGCGGTAACTGTGCGTTAGCTACAACCTTGGTCACCCTTCTCGCACAGTTTGGCTGCACAGTTAGACAATCCGTTCACTGCCCGTGTGGAAGCCACTACCTGCAAGACCAACTACGCACGGTTTAGCCGCACAATTTAGACAAACCGTGGGCCACCCGTGTGGCTTCCCTTCTCCCTCCAAAACTCTTTCCAAGTTCTCCCGTCAATCCCATTCATCACCCATAACTTTAATACCACTAAAATCATTATGAAATGGTAACATACCTGAAACCGGGGGGTACTAAAAAAATCCATATATATAAATATTGATATGCTGTGTATGATAATCAATTTTTACGATTATGTTCACATACCTTTATGCCAATTATTTTTATTAAATGTCACCAATGTGTAACCTTACAGTGCATCTGATATCACCCCTTTTATGTATCCTTACACATGTTTTGAGGATATGTATTATGATTGATGTATCTGTGATGGGTGATATTAAAGAAGAACAAAGTTTAAAATAATATGACATGATTATGTACGTGTGGTTTTGTTTCCATGTTTCCAAAAGGAGGTTAACAAATGTAGTATTTGGAATGTTGTTTGCATAATTAAATAATTTTTCTATAAAAGTTATTTAAGGTCTTCCTATACTAGGGCTAAGTATTAATATATGGTATAATAATGAACGTTTAATAATCATTTAAAAAATAGGATGATAAAAATTAAATTTTTCCCAAGCTATATATATATGTATATGTATATTAAGTCCCTAATTAAAATTATAAGGATGAGTTAATTTTTTGGAAATTATCCTCGAAATTTGGTAAAATATAGAGTGAGTGGTTTCCGAGAAATATATTTTATTATGGACACTACAAGTGGATAAGTATTTGGAACAAATGTACATAGGGGTTACAACATTGACAAGAATTCTCATGCCTGACTCGAGGAAAGTTTGTACACAAAAAACATGCTTTGCTGGAAACCCAGATTATCACTCCCAATAGATATGCTTTGGAAGATAAATAAGTCTTCATTACCTTGAATGAAATATTTTAATAGAATAAAACTATGAGTAAACTAGGATAACCCTAAGTTTTCATAGATTAATGAATAATGTTTCTTGTGATAGACATCCTATAAGTAATTATTTTTCATGATTATGTGGTTTTCCACTATTATAAGTATTGCTCACACTATGATTCGAGGTTATAGTAAATGGATGGAACTAGAAGGAACTAAATTAACATTGAATGTTATGGGAAATTTTTGGTGAGATATCAAATGGGGTGACCACTAGAGATAAATATATTGTGATTTTTCCGAATTAGATATCATGATATATTAATAACAATGTTAGATTGGGTGATTTTACTAACACATTGAATGAGAAGAATACGGAATTTTATAAATGTTCTCATGTAAAAGATCATTGAGTAAAGATGATATAAATTCCTACATGTTAAGAATAACAAATGAAGAACCCCGAAGAATACCTCAAATTGTTGGGATAATATTGTTTTTACATGAAAAATGGTCATAGAGTGATGAATTGTCATGCAGTATAATGTGTTGTATATGGGGAACAAAAAATTACCCAACTCAATCCCTCAAACTATTAAATTACTTTTAAAACAATGATGGGAATATTCCATGTTGGTTAATAAAGGAGTGTTATTTTATTACTGAACAATTTTGAATATGTAATTATGAATGGAGAAATATATAAAGATTGATCAGGTTATGTTTTTTGATATGTAATTGCAAGAATATATTTAATGGTTCTGATGGATGTGAAACATGATTTCATGGATATGTGATTTCTTAAAATAATGGAAGGTAATCCTTAATGTGATGATGATATTTTGAAAATTGTGTTTAATATGGATACAAATATGATTGATTTTGATAATGTATTCATTATATCACTGAATACTCTAGAACCCAAGATTTATTTGTTAAAAACACGATCTAGGTCATCCTGGAAATCGTTTATAACTTCATTATTAATAATCATTTCTAGTAACAATTCGAACAATAGATCATTCTTGTATTAAAAAATTATTTATTTTAATTCATTTTATTACCATATTTTTAAAGGACTTACGACGACGGTATTCACATGTCTGGAATGTGACAAATTCTACATCCTTATATATTTCATATCTGTGTTAAGATTAATTCATGACCATATTTACAATGTTTTGGATTATCATATTTCAGAAGTTTTATATGGATAACTATTTTTGAAATGTTTATGTTAAACATTTGATGTGTTTTTTTTGATTAAATTATTATGTGACCACAAGATTATTTATATATAATGGATAAATGGATCAAAATAATTTGTTTTTATGGTAACTGAATAAATATTGGATGACTTATCATTGATCTTATAATTTGATAAAGCATCAGGAATGAAAAATTAACTTAAATTTGTAGATAATTAGGTTAAGTGGATATTGGCCAAGACCTGACCATATTGTGATATTTTACTTATGAAAGGAAATGATATCATTTAAGTTTAACGTCTCATGAAAATTATTCCAATGTAGTGAAAGGATATTGGAACCAAAAAGGTCATCTTAGTACCTTCATTTCTAATGAAACAAATGGTAACATAGAAAATCACGGATTTATGTCTTTATATTTATTAATACTCTCCTGATCAAGTTCAATATCAATATCCTCTAGAAATTGATTGTTTTATTTCTCTTCCATGACAATGCTTTCACCATCCATATATTTTCACATACGTTGAAATATCACTACGTGTTACTCTAGGTAATTGTTATGGTTCTAAAATTCTTCTATAATGGATGATTCACATTTCATTTTTATGATTTGTGATTATATAAATGGAAAATAAAATTTTATTATCTTTGAAAACATGGAAATATTTTTAAATAGAAATTAATTTTATGGGGAAAGATTGTAACACATTGAAATTTTGGGAATTGTTTTTTCCAAATTAATTTTATATTTTTGATATTTTCTATTTCAAACAACATTGAAAATAAATTAGTCTATATAAAATCACTAAAAATTATTCATGTTATATAAAACACCAATTTATCATGCACTATATGCAATATAATTTGTAACATCATCTAAAAGGAACACCAAGGATAGTGTACATTACAAAAAAGATTGAATTTCCTCAATGGATATTTTTACAGTAAGACCCATTGTTACCAAAATGTAATATATTATTACAAATATTATTATTTAATATAATAAGATATAAACTAGAAAATGTTTTGCTGTCTATTTTTAGTTATTACTAATTTAGTTAAATAAATTCTTGAATTCATTATTTACAAAAAAAATTAACTAAATATAAGAACCACTTCAATATAAGGGGAATGGTATTATAGATTAATTTTTATCAGAAGTATATTTTAACATAATAAATTAAAAAATTAAATTTACAAATTAATATTTATTTAATATATATAATATATATCAAATAAAATATTTTTGATATTCATATAATATATCTGATTAACATATAACATAAATAAACTAAATTTCACACATAAAACCCCATAAGTTTATTATGCCACCTTTGCCAACTTTTATTAGAGAATCCATTTGAAACAATATTTCAAGAACATTTATATATTTAATATATAAAAATAACAATCATATTTGAAATAAAAAATAAAATAAATTTTTGATAAACTTTTGAAATTTTTCTATAAGGTATCAATAATAATTAATTGTTAATCATATTGAATTTTCATTCAAGACAATTTCATAAGCTATATTATTTGTATGGATAAATTATATTTCTAATTTTGTATAAAAAAATTAGATTATAGTTTTCTAAAATATTACTATATAGTAAATTTGATTAAATATCACGTTAAAATTGAATATAAAAACATTATAATCTTTTGAATGTTTTTCTTTAAAAACATACATTATCATCTCATCTAAATGATTAAATTTAAATAAATTTCTGCTACTATTGGGATTAGAATATAGAAAACTGGATAAAATATTTTTAATAATAATAATAAATTATAATGAATAATAAGTTCAAAAAAATAACATAAAATTCTACGGAAAACAATTAAATTTAATAATCTCGTTTGATGGGAAATTAATATTAACAAGGGGATAAACATTATACTTATAGAACCAAATAATTTCTCCAGTAGACCAAAACCATTAGTGGGAGATTATCTGATAATGATATTTTCATTTTTATGTTTCTTAGGATTTGGATGACTTTTGTGTGGAAATAATTTAGGCACAACTAATATGTTTTAAAAATTACCAAGTGTTTTATTTCCCTTCCATATAAATAGCCACTAACAATCCCACCTACTCACACATCTCAAACCACATATGATTGATTGTGATAAAAAAAATACACTAACAAAAATCTCTACATTTTTCATTAAGTCCAACATTTTTTTAAGAATGGCTTCCAAGAAATCAAATCGGTGCAAATCAAAAGGAGTTAAACGATTTAGAGTTAACACCCTCCCCCGAGATCCTTTCTTTTATTTTAATTTTAAAATAGCTAAATTATTCTTATTACATGATTATATGAAAACATTATTATAAAAAATATATTGTGATATGAATATTCAATTTATTCTAACTACCCTAAATAAATTTTCCATTTATTGTGTAATTAACATTTTATTTATGTTTATGGAAAACTACCTCCTCATCAAATGATGAATTTTCAGTTTTTCCTTATCCACACATTATGTTGGAATATATGATAGAAAAAATATTCATATGTTAGGTATATGATATTAATAATTTATTAATGATACCTTAATTTTTCAATACATACACATATTCGTTCCCTATTGTGTAAACAAGATAATTTTGTTTGAGGAAATGTGGACTTCCACCCCATTAAAGTGACGTGATTTGTTCACACACTATATGAAATGTATTAAAGATATGTTTAGTGAAAAAATATGATATATATATAATAATAATTATAATTTAATGATATTATATAAATATTGACATATACATATGTTGAATTACAATCATTCTTTCAATATTCCAATAAAATGTATACAATGATCAGACGTACGTACAACCAAATATCCCCATGAACAGTGAATTCCATTTCATACATATATCATCAATATATTATTTAATAAAAATATAATTAATATTAATTATATTTATATCATGTGTTATCTTATATAAATTATGATATATTTATATGGAACAATGATATAAAAAACTAATACACAAGAAAAAACTTAGAGAATATTACCTGAGGCGATACCTTAACAGTGGATTGTTAAAAAGAAGGTAATATACTGTCGTTATAAAACTATGTATGGTAATATATATAACTATTCTTCTATATAATATTTATAATATACCAACAATTATTATAAATTAAGCTTGTACAAGTACAAGGAGAGTCAAAACACAAGGTAAGGGAATTTATTCTCTCTTATGATTTCCCTGAGATGCATGCTTTATCCACAACACATTCCTTCATTTTTGGGTGCATACAATCCATGGATGAATTATATGATTATTATAATTATATTTATTTGTTTTTAAATATCCATTTTATGATCTTTATTTTATGGTTATTATGTTTCATATTTTTTATAATCGTAAAAAAATTTAGTCTCAATTTGAATTATTTAACACACATTCCATGATCTACACTTGTATTGTTACATGATTTTTATATAATGAATTTTAAATAATATATCGTTAATATAAATATTCTCATAATATTTTTAGCTAAATGAAATTAAATTTTCATAAATTTTTAGTTTATTTCAAATTTCATATGTTGTATGAGATTATTGATACAATATCATCACATTTTTATATTGTATATGATTATAATTGATTTGATTAATAATTATTATTAATATCTAAATAAAAATCATGAATATTATTATCATATATTTATTCAATATATATTCTCATAGGGTTAAAAAAATTGGCCCTTTGGTACATAATATTGTTAAGGATATGTTTTTAAAAATTACTGACATTCCCATCTTTTCGATCAGAAATATATATTCCTTCAAACCATGTTTTCAAAAATAACTGTATGAAAAAAATATTATAATATTATCCTATAATCTAAAACAAATTATACCTATGTTTTACCTTTTTAAATAAATATTTCCTTAAAATTGAATATTCTTATTATTTACTAGCTGAGGAACTACTCAATCCATCATATGGTGAAAAATAAATGCTTACCTTGTACAAAATTACGTACATTCATGATTGATATTCCCTTGAAGATTCCTTTTCAATATTAAAATTTTAGGACTTTTTAAAGAAAATATTTTTCTAATATTCTAGATATTTAATGATTTTAATGTATTTTTAAATGAAAAAGATATTCCAAAAATATTAATGGTTATAAACACTTCTATTAATTTTTTTCGAAATATATTTTTTATGAAAAAATGCTCTAAAATTATTTTATGTTTTAAAAGAAAATTTTACAATTTTCACGATCATTTTGTAATTTTTTAAGCAAAAATGTTTTGAAATATTTTCAATATTCTATTATAATTTCTCAATAAATATACATTTCAAAATTTTTTGATGTTCCATTTATAACTATTCAAGGAAATGGTTTTCAAAATTTCATCATTATATATTAATATGTTTAAAATGAAAAAATACTTTAAAATGTTTTAAATTATTTTTTTAAAATGTTAGGAATTTATTTTCAAGGAAATGGTTAAAAAAATGTATTCTGTTTTAATGTCTTTATTCCGAAGATGAAATAAAATATTTCCTAAGAAGTGATTTCAAAATATATTTACAATTTCTTTTTCATCCAATAAGACATATATTGATGTTTCTTGTTCCCTTCTAGGATATAATCCAAATCTTCCATTCATAATAATTTTTAAATGGTTTTCATTTTGGTGGAGTGATTCTTATGACACTAGTTTCTCATCCAAAAGTTATATTATTTTAAAGATGAATTATTTTCTGGGGATATTCTTTGATGAAATAATTATGTAACCTATATATTTTAGAATGTTTTTGAATTGATGAAGTGAAAATGATACATATTTCTTTTCATAGGTTATGAGTTGTTGGTTATTGAACCCATCATTTTCATGGGTCATGATATGATGGATGTTTTATTATAATGTTGAACCTATGTGAATACATTTATAATGAGGTGGTTGGGACCTATATATCTATCCAATGATTTGGATAATGATTTATATCTCACAATATAGTGATTTGAATCATTTCAATTATCTTGATATGGTATTAGAGGTTGGGGATACTCGATCACTTACAATGAATGGGCTGGAACTGGGGATGGTGGTGTGTCTAACCCGATTTGTGTAGTAAACATAATGATAGTGTATGGAGAAACATAATTTATTATGGGAAGATGAGTAAAACTGAACCCTTATAAAGAATGAGTTGCTACTGGGAATAGTTGTGTCTCCCACCCAATAGGTTCAGTTTTCATGATGTCAGTTGATATGATCTAGATATGTGTATGGACATATAGGGAATGATTTATGTATTAAAAAATTTAATTTATTATTTTTGTGATATGATTTAATGGATTATTATATTTATTTCCTTGTGATTCTTTAATTATGAACTGAAAAAAATTGTTCTATGATTCATGTACATGGTTTTGATATACAACGTATGATCTCATCTTTTCTTGATCATGTTATCATACCCATATGATCATGATTATTGTTACATGCCTCCCTTGTTCACCTTAACCGGGAATAAAATCTCACCCCTTCCTATTTTTCATTCCGGAATTTATGAAGATATGGATTATGTTTTATAAATCAATGAAGGGTTCTAATCAAGAATAACAACATTGGAGTTAATATAGATTTTTTGTGAACCAGTTTCTATGATTCCATGTTTCCAAAGTCACTATACTAATATGGTCGTTGGGAATTTATTATATAATGAAATTAGTCTTCAGAAAAGTTAATGTAATTTCTATTTATGCTATGATGTTTCTTTATATAATACATGATGATTATCGTCTAAAATAACCGAGGCACCATAAGATAATAATGGTTTTTTATTCAAGGAATGGAAACATTTTTCAGAATTAATGAACTGAGAAATTTCAAACCAACCAACATCACAATGTAAAAGATTCATTCTATCAATAGTGTGAGGAGGTTGTTTTTGAATTTCCACCATAAGAAAAAGTGGTTACATGGAAACATTTTTAGGATGAGTGAAGCTCAAATTATTTCGTATTAAAAGAACACATGAGGGATACATGTAGGATATAATAGTTTTTTCACTATATTTACAAAACTATTATTGTAATAAATCAATGATTCTTGAATCCATCCATAGTTATGTAAAGATAACTGGAGAGCCGCTGACATTATCAAAATCGCATGATGAATTAATTTTACAGTCTTTAATATTAGTACATATATATAACTATGAAATGAAACACAATAGAGAGACATCTCCACAATAGTTCAGAATAATAAGTAAAATTAAATAATCTTAATAACAGGGATACACATTTTGTGCATATAAAAATTGTATGATCCATGTAAACAATTTAAAATAATTTTAATTGAGTTAAATGATTTTTTTATTAATTATTATTTATGAAATTGTTTATAATCCTATGTATTATATCTACGAAATTTGATTATGAATGATAAACAAAATTTCCTTATATCTTATTTTTTATTAATTTTATTAAAAAGAATAATTTATATACTATTTGTTTTAAATTGACTACCATTTTATCTAATGAATATAACAGTTCTTGTATACTACACATTCTAATTATTTTATGTAAATAAGAAAAGCTAATAATTTTTTATAAAATACCTGACCCCTTACACATTTTTTCTATAAATTATATATCTATTTAGATTAATTCATTTTGAGTAAGTAAGTCATATTACATTGAGTATACTGATGCCTAATTTTTTCAAATTTTTTTTTCTATATGAAGATTAAGCTCACATCCAACATCAATTCTACAACAAATATCGTGAATTATACCTAGTAAATTCTAGGAAAAATAGATAATTCCATTAAAATTTTTATAATTTTGATGATTATATACTTATATTTTGTTTTAGTGGGATAATAATGAGCATACACCATAGATATAGTTTTCCACTCAATAGAATATCCTTTTTAACAAATCATTGTGATCCTTATAGTTTATTATTCTATGATAATGTCATAGTACTTCAAATGACAATGATTCATCCAACCTCATAGTCTGTCATCTTTATGTGATCATAAAAATTGGTATAACAGACACAAGTCTTTCCTAGGATTGGATTTTCAAATGTAATGCTCTTCAGTTTTTTTATTTATATTTTAAACATGGAATAGATTTAAAAGTTGAATGTGAATGTATTTTACATAAAAATTAAATATTATACAAATCAATAAACAATAGAAATAATAAATAATCGAGTATGGGGAAGAATAAATCTATAATGTAATAGATTATGGAGAATCCATTTTCTAGTGTAGTAATTTTTAGAAATAAAACCCTTTAATGAATTTTTATGTATTTTAGTTCAATATACTACAAATGAAAAGGAAAATAATTCTACATAATATAGTAATTCATCTATAAATTAAGGGGATGAAAAAAATCGCATCATGAATTTGTTCTCATGATAAACCAACCATATGTGGGAGTGATATCAATTCATTGGAAAGAAATGTTGAAACACTTTTTATGATAAATGATATGGAGAAACATTTTCCTATAAAATATTCACTTTTCTTTGTGTATTATTCAAATAAATAAAAGAAGAGGTCATTTATAATTATAAAACTTTTAGAATATGAAGAATTATTTATTAAAACAACAAAATCCAATATCACAATCTCAAAAAACACATCGAGATAATGATTTGCATATTTGTGAACATAAAATAATATTCACTAATTATTAATATTAATGGATAAATAAGATTTATGGAATAAACATACTATTCAATTTCATTTATATATATTTGCAATTGAGGAAAACAAGATTCTATCAATGATTTAAAAAAATATCATCATGAGATAAAATAACATAATGTAAAAAATGACATATTGATTAAGAATGAGAAAAAAAAATTGTTGGTGATTTTATAATTATCAATATATAATGTGAATATATATTCAATTCTGCACATGATGATTCATTCATCCTAAATATGATATTTCATAAACATTGAGTCAAACTTGGTAATATTGAAAAATTTCATGTAGAGTCTTTGAAACATGATGAAAAAGATTATATTAGTCGATCATCTACATTTTCACAATAATCTCAGGTGGAATATTATCCAAAGAGTTTTATATCCAGTTTAATTAATACATTTAGTTCACTTATATGGAAATTTCATGAAATCTATAAAATGAAGGCTACATCATCCATTGATATAAATATTTATCCTAACAATATAATTATGAATAATGTTGTTTCTAAATAAAACTGATACAAAATTAGACGAATTAGGGATGTTAATTGGTTAAAACTATGTCTATGTTTAATGATGTTAATCCTAAAATAAGATGTTCTTATAAAGATCCCCATAATATGAATTATAAAAAAATACGTTAGCAATGATAATTATTTCAAAAAAAATGTTTTCCAAATTAAGTGATCATTGTTTTTTGTCTAAAACAGAGGTTCTAAAAGATTAATAAAAAATATATGATTCGTGGTATATTACGATATTATTTAAAATTAAAAGGATTTATAAATCAAAAGGGAATTTAAAAATTAATGATGAAATGAACATTGCTATAATAGACAAAAAAACCCATTAAAAATATATCTAAATGTTTAAATAACCTCTTTGATATTTTTCATTAATGTGGTGAAAATTCTATGGTATGAAATTGTAATTCATTTAAAATTTATTCTAAAATAATATAGAATAAAAGACTAAAAAAATGTGAACAATAGATACATGAAAACCATGGTAAAATTACTAAAAATGGAAAATTTACAAATAAAATTGTGATTGTATACAAGATGAAATAAATGGAATACTTCAGAGATAAAAAAATAGATGTATTATCTTTATAAAAATACATTATTATTATGAATAGTGAAAAACCTAATTTAGGAAGTAAATTTTATTAGGTATAAGAGTGAACAACATAAATCACCATAGATAGGCAACAAACATCACAATGAGTTGTAGGATGAAAATTCTTCAACTAGAGAGACATGTATAAGTACCAAATTCAAAGGATTAATTTTCAAAACATCACTTTTGGGAACCATCTATGTCTACCAAAATGTTTTTGAGTATTATAATTTACATTATAGTAATTTTGGATTCTTATACGGAATAAATTTCTTTAGAATATTAATAGATAAATAAATATGAAAATTAATTAAATTCCATCTATGTAATTAAATATCTTGAGAGGTTAGTATGAAATAATAATAAAAAATATTAGAAAGTCATTGTGAGATGTGAAAAAATTTGGGTCATATTTTCATGATTTAATTCTTATTATAAAATATAATTAAGAGATACTAATGAAAAATTGTAATGCATCATGTGTTGAATATTCGTATATGGCCTCTGTTAACTACCAAAGTCAACAAAATGTTGTGAATAATGAATTTAATGATTAAATATAACAAAATAATATTATTAAGTCATGTTGGGTCTATAAAATGTTCACCATTACATAGATAATAAAATAATGGTTATTCATTGTTATGAAACTATTCCCAATAATGATTATATCACTAAAATGCAAGGGGATCCACATCATCCCAATAAAAATTGTGTCTGTCCATCACTTATAATGATTTTATTATAATATACATACTTAGTTTGAATATTGAGATGAAGTAATTTTATTGAAACATATATAAACTATATTAGAAATAAAAATATTAATATAAGTCACTAACCGAGTTTGATCTATCATATAACATCATGATGATTATTTTTTTCCCAATGTCAATGATAATCCTAGATGAATATAATCTATAAATGAAATGAAATAGAAAAGTAGTTAGTTACCATTATGAATGGTATGATAAAAAGTTATACTCACATCAATTAGAATTTATAATATCAACCACAAAAGAAGTTCTATATTGATAATGATTATACAGAGATTATCTATTTTGGGTTTGTATCTAAATATTTTGATAGATCATTAATGTACATTTAAATCTAACATACAGGGATATTACTTCTTAATTAAATCATTTATGAGGTATGATGGGAAATTATCTAATTTAAAGTAATAAAATATAAAATGAAGAATTCTATTATGTCTATAACATAAAATAATCATTGATAAAAAAAATAATCAAAAATATATTCTGGGAAAAAATAATTAAAATTGAAAACGTAATATAAGTTAATGTTTATAATGTATATACTGGGATGAATTTATGAACGTCAGGTTCAATATAACTTAGTACTGTCTCCCAAAAATTTGTTTTAAAATATTAACAATTTAATTTTATCAATTCATTAAAAAACATTATTGTCAATAAGAAAATAGTTGAATAGTATAGGATAACGGGAAAATGTTGTGCAATGTCAATTCAGATCATATTCATATATTATAATGAAAAAAATATATCTCTAAATTAGAACCAATATTTTTAAACACTTGGTATGACTAATTCTAAATATAGTGTAAAATTTTATATGACATTTATCATCAAGAATATGTTAGAAACATAAATAATTCAAGTTATATATTTCATCAATAATAGGATATAAAAAATCAGGAGTATAAATGAAGAGGACATATTGAAATAATATTATCTTGACAGGAATTGACAATAATAAAAAGTCTATTATTGATAACCTCACACTGTGCTTGTGTACTATTAAATGTCAATAAGTAATTAAAATCTTAATGATAAGAAATCAATATTTATTGAAGAATATTACAATCTTAAAAGTGTGATATAGTGTTCCTGTGCTTGGTAAAATTTAATGTCTAAAATTCATAGGAAATTATATTTTAATCAATATATTTTTTTCACAATGTCTGATGATTCATCATGAAAATTCAAAGTTGTTTATATATTAATAAAGATCTATAAACATTATTTCTAGGTCATATATAATATTTTTTATGAAAAAAAAATTATAGATAAATATGGTATAACTGTTATTAATGTTCATTTAATTATGATGATTACAAGAGGAATGTGTAAATTGTCTATAAAATTTAAGAAGTCATGTATTATAAAAAATATTTATTCCATTAAAATAATTTTAATTCCAAAAAAAAATGGTAAAATATAATTTTATTTAGAAGAATCATTTATTTTAATGAAGTTATTTTTGATGGAATGAAAAATTTCAAAATTAGTAACTAATATGAATATAGTGGGAATTCACCAAAAATTCTACTCTCATTTAAAAAAATGTAGGGATTCATAATCACACACACATTGGTGAAATCACATCCACATATGGGAAAAATCTAAACTGGTTAAATATAGAACCAAAGGGTGGTATAATATAGCTTCAATATTAATCAAATGTGTGTGTGTATGGAATTCAAAAAGTTAATTGGTGGTGCCTGGGAGCCATTAATGTTTGTGTCACAAGATAGTGATGGAAATTGTATGAAATGTGACACTGGTTACAAAACCCATTACCATATCATAAGCATGATGATATATATATTTATAAAGTATATACTCTTTTAAAGGATGTAATATTTGGAATCATGTATGAACGATTTTATTCCCAGTTAAAACATATATGAAAATAACAATAGATTCCAAATAAATTCATTGTATATCATCTTATCATTGTGATTTCACTCTTAAAATATTATTTTCCCTTCTCAGCATAACTTGACATAATTTCTACTGGCCAATATTATTCTGGACATTCCACAACAGATTTCAGTATTATATATAGTATATCGAATCTAGATAATACAAATCCCACATAATATTGATACATCTATTACAGTAGTGGATTATAATTAATTATCATATAATATACATGATTTAATTTACATATTTATATAAATTCATCAAATTATAATAAAAAACTACTAATAAATATTAATAAATTCAATATACTAATATGAATTCATGTCCTAAAATGAAATATTTGAAACATCAGATTATATAATGATGAAAAAGGTATTGTAATTAGAAAAATTTAATAATGGAATCCCGTATTATATGTAATATGATGTACTATGATCTTTGTAAATGTAAATTATTTAATGAAGCCCATTTTTAATGAATTGTGAATATGAATTGATGTGGATTTTTATTATAGAATAAATCATTAAACAAATATATAGATATGTAGGACAAATACCCAATTCCAGGTTACATGTTATAGAATAGAGGACATCTATCAATCATGTAAAATTGAGGGAGCTACATGAAATAGTAATGAAAAATTTAATTTCACTCATTAGTGAAAAAGGTTATGTATATCATTCATGTATATGATGAATTGAGTCTGTGTAATTATTTTTCAAATGGTATAACAATGTATCCTTTCATATTAAAAGGTAAAAAGAGGGTTACATGTTGGATGTAATATTTTCCCTTTGTATTTAAAATATTAATATTGTATGCCATAAATTTTTCATGAATTCCTCCTGGGTTTCACCATGTAAACACGAGATAATGACTTTTAAATAATCATGAAAACAGTAACTATTATATATCATAATGTTATTTTATATATAATTTTATATAATTATATTTATATTTTAAACCTATTGTTAATTGTTTTATTAATATATAAACAACAAGATTAATAATAATATGGTTACAATTTTGTGATCACAAAAAATAGAACATATTTTAGAATTATTTAATGTAAAAAATCATGATTTAATCCATGGATGAATTTGTCCCAACATTATTGAATAAATTTAAGTACAATAATTTTTAAAATGTATATGGTGAGAATTAGACCCTTTTCAATTTTCATTAATAACAAATAATGATGTTTTAAATATTCTTCTATGACTAATAGTATACATGTATGAGATATTTACATACTTCGAAATAAAATTCAAAAAATATGTCAAGTATTATTTTCAATGGGACACTGCATTTCGATATGATCTACAATAATCCAGTGACTAAATTTAGAAGAATAATTATTGACCATGTTTTTATCTAATGATTATTATTGATGACAGATGAATATGCGTTATTTTGTCCACTAAACCTTCAACTTTATTTATTAATATATATATTATACCATTAATTATTTTAACCAATCAAACCCATTTGATGGTCATAGTCAATACATTTTAGAGGAAAAACATGTCTGAACTTTCGATAACATCTAGGGGAGAATGTCGATATGTTATAATTATGCTATAATAAATAGAATTAATTATACCATATTAATAATAATATAATTAGTTCATGCCCACTCATATTAACACTAAATCCATGATAATAAATTGTATGCTATGTGATAGGGGGATATTAACCACCATACACTACAGATAATGTCATCCAACCTAGAGGGGATTCTTACTAACAAATATTATTTTTCAATTTTGTTTATTGTGTTTTGTACATGCTTGTAAAACATTAATAAATAATTTGAGATCAACATTCACTAAATAACATATTTGGATATAAAATTGGATAAAATATTGTAATTTAAAAAAATTAATATAATAATGATTACCCCCCTATAGTGTGGTCATCCCTAATTTATCCAAGTATTTTTCATAATGAGGTAACAAATTGAAAACCCCCTTTAATATTAATAAACAAACACCTTCATATAATATTAAATTTATCAATATATTTTATGCAATTATAGTCATTATAATAATTTTATATTTTATTCAAAATAAAAAATGAAATTGTTTTGTACTATCTAGTGTTTTTTTATGAAACCACATGACTACATTCCAGTAATATAATGTAACTAAACACATTAATTATACACCATCATTAAAATGAATTGATCTTCCCAAATTTTGATCATAAAAAACATCCCTAAGTTTATTGATAATCATTAATACTAAAAATAATATATATTTATTATTGTGTCTTGGTAGGAAAATACATTAATTAATATAGTTAATTACTTTCACATCTACTGAATTCATTTACTATATTATATGAACAAAATAATAAACAATAAGCATCCAATACCTCTAAAAAATTTATCCAAAAATGTAAATATAATAAAAATATCTTTATTAATAATTTATTACATCACCTAAGGATATAGATACATAATAATGGTGACCTTAAATATTGATTAAAGAAAAATATATATTACAATCTATGATGGAAAAATAATTTGATAAATAATATTTTAATAATTAATTGATAATTGAATAATTATATGTAAAAAATAACATGAAACTATAAAAATGAACTATTATTAACATAAATAAAATCATGTGATAGAAAATCTATTTTTCTATGTGATGGAAATAATAATATATGATGTCATGTTCTTATCCATCAACAAATCTCTGAAAAAATTATTTATTCCATCAAAGATATTTCCAAGACTTCATTATTTGAAGGAAAGTAACAAATAATATGTTAGAATGTCATTTAGTATGCATATTTCAAATAAACAAATTTACCATGAATCTAACCGAATAATCGAGTGACTCTTTAATATGAGTACCCAACCATCACTTCATTAACACCAATTCATTCTCCATGTAAATTATATTAATATCAATTCTATTTATAATTAAAATCCTTAGTAATGAATTAAAAAAATATTGAGATATAAAAATATACATATTATATTTTTTCCCATTCTATAAAATTATATATTCATTATGGGAAAAAATTCATGTTTAAATATATTTAATCAATATCCCGTAGTAATCAGGAAATATTTTCATTAGAATTAAAATTATTATAATTATTATAATTTCTATAATCATAAAATTCAATTTTATTTAATGTTAGTATCCTTTAAACTACCATTTTATTGAGAATATAGTATATTGTTATGTTAATATTTTCCATAATCAATCATTTTATTTCATATTGGTGAGATATCATCGATAAATGAAATCAAATATAGAGTTTTTATAGAGAAAAGGTCATTAGAAGAAAATTTTTCACTAAAATGGGGGTTGATAAATAAATGGAAACATAGTGGGGTATTTTTATAAGTTTATTACATTAATATAAAAAATTATGATGGGATTTTGAATGAAATCTCAATCAACAGATATATATTATGAAGGAAACAAGTTTTTAATATTAATCATATCCCAATGAATGAAAATTAGGATTTGAACACCATTTTCGTAGTGATAATGTAAGAGTCAAATTAATGTGAGTGGAGTACCATGAAATAAAAATATAATAAATTTAATGATATTAATTATACGTGGAGGGAAAAAATATGTTAGAGGTAAAAAAATGCTGAAGATAGTGTATAATATATATCATATCTCATGTAACAGAAATTATAGTCCAATATAATTTAAAACATTAGAAACATTGAAATACATACCAATTGAAGTATATAATATAAATTATAACATTAAATACCATTAATAACGAGAGAATAATTTTAATAAATAATATAGGGGTGGTCAGTACAAAAAAAACCATGTTGTATAATATCAGCATTACCTTAGTGATTGAAAATTGAGACAAAGAATACTATCATATTTTCTATCTATTGAATTAGAATATCATGTGAGATTAATGTATATATGGATGTTCAAATCTAATTTTTATTTGTAATTTGAATATCAAATTAAAACCATGGATAATATATATATGGAAAAATAAATCATGTTGGTTAATTTTAATCATATTCAATGAAGTTACTATGGGATGAAAATACAATTAACAAACATTATTCATTGTAAAAATTAATTATAACCTTCATTATAACAAAATAAACCATATTAGTATCCCATGACAACAATATTATTAAAAATTATAATTTGCTGAACCTATTTATAAATATTAATTACAAATATATTAGTCGATTTTTTTATACTTTCAACTTTGAGTTATATAAACGCTAATTTCTTATTTTATACTAGTTTTATGATGGAATTTCTGATTATTTTTAGGATGCATGTATTATATATCATGTTCACCAGCATGGTTCATGTTATACATAAGATTTCTAGGCTTTCAATTATGGTTAGTGGTACTCCACAAGGTTTCTTTCGATTTTCTAGGGGTGTTTGATAGGGGGATCCCCATTTGGGGCATCCCATTATCCTTGATAAATATTACTTAATTATTTGAATAAATAGCCTTTTCCATGTTAGGTTATATAATCAGATCATAACTCAAAGATATATTATTTCTCTGACTCATATTTTCTATGCAGATGACGTTCTCATGCTTGGGAAGGCTGATAAACGAACTGTTTCCTCAATTAAAATCAATGTTTGGCATTATGAGGATGTTGTTGGACATTCCATTAGTTATAAAAAATATTTGGTGATATTTGGTGATGGTGTTTATATTAGTAAATAGAACCTATATTAAATGTCACATGTTGTTATGAATGGTCATCTACCCATTACATATCTTGGAGTACCTATTTTTTGGGGACACATGAAAAAGTTAAACATTGAATTTTGATTCTCACATCTTATTGCTCATAGGGTCACTTGGAAGGAGAAGTCAATGTCCCAGGATGGAGGAATCTATTGTGTAAACTCAGTGATCACCTCAACATTTGATTATGTATTCTCTATTTATATATGTCATATGTCCCTGATCATAGATCTCCAAAGGCTAATCCAGAATTTTATATGGATATGATTAATAAATTAAATGAAGCTGGTCTCGGTGGTATGGAATGAATATATTAAGCCAACTGATATGGGAGGTTTAGGCATACATTATTTTGGTCTTTTCAATGAAGATCTTCTTTGAAAATTTACTTGGAGTCTTTTTACATCCTATGACAGATCCATGGAGTTCCTTTCTACTCATTTCATCCCAAGACATTGGGCCGGGTTCTCTTATTATTTTCCTTCTTCTATTTGGCATGCCCTACAGTCTAGTTTTACTGGAATAATTTACTCTTGCAAATGGGTTGTTTTCAGGGGTTCTTTTTTTAATTCATCAATCACTCCTTGACTTTCTATACCTATGCAGGATGTTCCTATGATTCCCTTAAATCTGATGTATTCTGCAACAGCCTCTTTTCAAGCGGGTGATATAGATGATTATGCTTTCCTTCTTCCCAGTTTCAAACTGAAATACAGAGGTACAAATTTTTTGATATCGACGCTACCATCTATAATCTGTTATCTGATGAACTTATAATAAATAGAGGATGGTATTTTTATATGTGAGAATAAAATATTACTACTCCTTGGTGGTTGCTGGACATTCGAACATTTTTTATTCCCCCTGTTGAGTATCTTCTCCTCTTGAAGATATGGAAAGGGTGAATCCATGTTCATAATTTTTTCATAATTCTACAATTCAACTTGCCACGGCATGTTCATTAAGACTTACGACAAATGAGTCCATTGAACATATTTTTCGTTATTCTGTCTTTTCATATAGGTTTTGGAATTATATCCAAGATATGAATGGATGCTGATTTTAGATGCATATCATGGAGGAGTTTCGTGCCACTATTAATGCTGCATTTTGTTGTAATCATGTAAAGAGTCTATTCGTGACCTCCACTTCAGCCACATTTGGTATCATCTAGAAGAAATTAAATAGAATGGGTTTTTATGACAAAAAACTGACTTTTAAGGCTGGATTCAGACATATTCATAGGACATTTATCAGTGCCTCTAATATTCAGATTGGCTTCTTGAAAAATGATTTTATTAACATGATTATTTTTTAAAGCATTTGTGTCTCTAGAAAGATAAAAATCTATTGGTGTTGAAGAAAATCAGGTGGATTCACCCAATCCAATCGTGGGTAAAATCCAATGTTAATGGGGCGGCTGCTGGTGCACTGACATATTCAAGATGTGGTGGTGTTTTTGGTAACTGTTAGATCCCATTTAAGGAATGTTTATATCATTATATTGGTAAAGTCACTACTATTGAAGCTAAACATTGGGCCATGATTAAGTTCATCACATATGCAGTTCATCATGGATGCCACTTTCTTTTTTTATCTGATATGATGGTGGTTGTTGATATTCTCATGAGGAGGTCGAGGAATATACCTTGAGTGATGTAGTAACCTTGGATTGAATGTATTAAACTCATTGGTGATCTCACTCTTGATGTCACACATGTCAATTGAGTGGCGAATCAGGTTGCTGATGTTCTTTCAAAGAAGGCTATTGCATATTCATGTTTGGTGTGGTCCATTATGGCCCTTGAGTGTTAATCACATTTTGTTGAGGTAGATTCATGTGTCAATTTATATATTATGCATTATAAACCCTCATTGTGAAGTTATAACTATTTCATTTTAGTTTTTTTGATAAATTAGGGTAGGATAGGTGTTTCCTCGCACCTTGACTTTGGGGTAATAATATCAACTATAAGTGAATTCTTTTATTTCATTTATTCATTGTTTCATATTTCATTTTTTTGATTGGTAAATGTATGGTCTATTAAAATGGATATTGTGAAGAACTACATTATGAATATTTAATGAGATAAAGGTCATATATTAGTATATATATATATAATCAAAAATAATAATGAATAAATATTTATTATATGATAATATCATTATATTATACTGCTTAATAATTTATGATATAAATTTTATAACATCATTCACTAAGATAGTTAAACTAACCCTAATAAGATATTGTTATAATGAATTTATGATAAAATACATGTTTTTATAATATTAATGTAATATTTATAGAATATTAGTAATTTTAAAAATATAAAATTTTATTATAAAAATGTTTTGTAGAATAATTCATCAATAATGTCTATGATAAATGTGTTTATTAATTTGTGGTGGTGGTGGTCAAATTGTATATAAAAATAATTATTCCATTTTTTTAGATAAAATAGATGATGTAAAGCAATATAATAAAATTATTTTTTATTTAAAATTGTTAAATTTATAATTTATTAATTCATTGATTACATATTTTTCACATTCCAACGAGAGGCTATGATCAAAAGTATTCCACATTATTTTTTTGACGTAGTTTTCTGCACACATGCATGGTTAATATTTTTTTTACTATATAATGGATTGAATAATAGTTTCGATATTAATATAATAAAATTCATTAATATAGTTTATAAGTGTTTAATTATGTTATTCTTTCTAAAAGAAATTTGGAATCGAATGATTAAGACAAACTGGATAAGGATTATTATATAATCGGATTGAGAACATAATAATACACACAGTTAACTCTCTAGATAGTGAGGTAATCAAATATATAGTCTACAGTATAATAATATTAATATTAGATAGTTTATAGTTTGATAAAAAAGGTATAGTATAAGTTTGAAATTCAATGGGATTGGTATTGTTTTAAGTGGTGAAAGTAACGCCTTTTCATTAATGGAGAGAGGGGTAATTTTGTAAGTACCCATTAATGATAGAAATCAATGTTAAATTTCTCCAAAACATATTAATAATTATGTATTTGGATAAAAAATTTATGCCATCCTCTACCACTGATTTTTAAAAAAAATTGAACTTGTATCGAGCCTTCTTCCCTCTGGTTTCTCACTTTTAGTCATTTTTTTACCATGGTAGTTATTTTTTAGCTATTTTATTTATATTAAATTAAATAAAATAAAATGAAATTTAATACATTAATTGAATCTCATTATTATATATATATGGTATAAATTTTACCCATCATGATTGTTAGTTTTTAGAAATATAAATTTTACCATTACAATATTTCACACTAAAACAAACAATTTTAAAAAAGTGTATTTTTGAACATAAAATATATATTTTGGACGAAATTATATTTAATAAATATATTTATAACATAAAATTCTTATTTTAAAAAATATAGATATATGTTTCGTTCAAATCAATACAGAATCATGTTTTACCAAAATAATATTTAACTGGTGGGAATTAAACAAAACAAGATTCTCTTAATGGTGAATATTACATAGTTTTATTAAATGATAATAATAGTATTTTTAAATTAATTATAGTATTTATTAATGTATAGTATTACTAATGATAATTATTTTGGATTTTGGATTATTTTTATATAATGTGTTCTACTTCTTGATAAATACGTTAATGCCACTACTTTAGAAAAAACCAATATTGTGATTATTCACTCACACATCAATAGTATTATAAAAATCCTCAATATTAAACTTATTATACAATTGACATCATAAATAAAAATAGAAATTTATTTTGGTAAAAATTAAATTCTTGAATTTTGTAATTTATTTTTCTGAATAATATATTTAAATATGATGAAAAAAACATCATTGATAAATAACTTTGATAATATTAACTGTACACATTATATATTCATATAAACATACTATATAATTAATTTTTAATATATTTTTAATATAATGATATCATTCAAAAATTAATATAACTAGCTTCAATAAATAAGACACATGTAAATTAAATATTTTAGAAGGAATAATATTAATTAAAAAAAATATTATGTTATTTAAATATTTTCATTGAATATAACCACCCGATTAGTATTAATAATGAGCTTTATTTTTATATCTACAAAAATATCATAATATCATAATATAAATAATTAATTATAAATATACTACTATAATATAATTTTTATATAATTTACATTAACTTAATGAAAATATTTGTTGTTTGTGAATCCTGATATCCAACACATTAGGTTTCAATGTAAAATATAGTTTAAAATAACATGGTTGGACAATATCCTACCCACATTAAATAATTAATAACACTCATATTATATTAACACTTACTAATAAATTGTATTTGGGTATTTAAAAAATAATCATAATGAAACATTTAATATCAAATTATGTTTTTACCCATATCATAGTTATGAATAGGAAAAACAACCTTTCCAAATATATTTTTATCACAAAAAATTAATTTTACTTTAAAAATGTATCTCATTCACTAGTTTTTTATAAACAAATGTCATATCAGTTTTCCTTCCCCACCCATGTCTCTCGAGCATTTATGAGGCCCCATAATTCACAAATATTATTTTTTTTATTGAATATGTTCACCTTATAAATCATAAATCATGATCAAAACTATGTAAGTACATAAACATTTTACATCTAGGATCTTACCCCATTAGATTACTCTTTCATTCAATCAATACATTGTCCATAAAATGAAATAATTCACCTTTTCTCATTATTATATACATTATATTAATATAGTAGTTGATAAAAATTAAATAATTTCATAACATTAAATAATAGAATCCATTAACATAAAATTAATAAATTAGAACATATATATAAAAAGTAAATAGACAAATTTAAGGTTTGCATCAATGTTATTCAATGTTTAAATTTTATTATATTATTAATTGAAATGTAAATATGGGATCAATTATTTTATAATGACTTGTAACCATAATGTCATTAACGCAATAAATTTCCAGGGAGTTTTATCTCAGTGTGTAGTCCTAGACTACTCATTGAGGCATATATTGAATTTAATAAAGATAAATAACCCATATATTCATGATGATTACACATAGGTAGATCAGTTCCTCTGTACAGAAATAGCATGGGATGACCTATTATGTCACATTATTTGGTCAGCCATTGGAAATCATGAATGTAACCCTAAAATATAGTGGTTTTTGACTAGGTTAAAGGGTCTAATAGATTTAGGGTGGAAACAATACCCTATATTTTGAGTGAAAGAAGAGTGGGAAAACCCAAAAAAATATATTGAGATTGACATATGTGTATGAATTACTAATTTCTAAAACAAAATCATGATGTATATATGTTGAATACAATATACAATGATGTCGACTGAATCATGAAAAAATTAAAAGGATGGTTTCCTAGTATGTTTAAAACATATAAAAAATGAATAACAATCATTAATATACATCAATTTGTATAAATTTCTCCAAGAAATTAACATACATGGCCTCCACACCCCTCAGTATGCACAATCCCAATCATGATAACCCAAATGAGTGGCTCTACTCAAATATTTAACAACATGCCTCTTCGCCATCCACTTCACAAACTATTCTCTAAACAGATAGTATAAATCATGTCTTTATATTCAATAAGGTGCATATATAAGGGGTCAAAAATTAATCTATGATCCCACCCCCAATGGTGGACCTGAAATATAATTTTATAACATTTTCATAACATATTATATTCCAATACAATACGAAAACTAATATCATTTTTCATAAAGGAAGAAAACCATGAAATGGAGAAAAAACAAGGAAAACTGCTACCAAATGGTTTTAGACTCACACCGAAGATGATTTTACCCTTTTTCTAGGCCCCACTTGAGGAAATATATAACATTTCATACACAACCATTTGAAAACATTGACATCCAATAGATATGGTTAAGAGATAAAATATTCCTAATGTAAAAATAATAAAATCTGAAAACGAGGACCCTCCAATTGGTGTCCACATTAAAAAAACACATTTACCATCATCCAAAAACCCAATAAAGTGATCTAAATAGGTGACCAAGACATAACATTCTCCATAACTAGAGATATTAACTATCGTGAAGGTTATCCATAATGAATCATGCCCCAAATATTTAACCAACAAGTAGAGACATATAAAATATTCGTATTTCAAAACCTCTAGGGCCATATGTTTGAATCATCATCCATGGATCAAAAAAACCCACCCCAATAGTTCCTCAACACCCCATGAGAATGAATCCCCTCTATCTATGGTGTCACACTAAATAAGATATTGGTTTAACTCATCTATATCATCGATTATCTCTTTATATCTATCTAACAACATTTATCCAATGGAGTTGACAACCGTATCAGAATACTAGGAAAAAGTTTGAAACAAATATCCCAAGGGTCTCCCATTAAACAATATTCTTTCTCAGAAAAATCATCAAACTTAATGATAATTGGAGGTATAAGAATTGGATGATCCAACCTAGACCCCACCATCTATACATATAAATTTTATGAATCATTACCCTCTCATACAATAATGAATAGTTTATATCATGACTACCTAGATATCTTCATCCAACCAAATTCCAAAATTGGCTCAATATGTCCATCATTAGTTTCAAACAAAAACATAGGACTTCTAACGTCCTTGAGGTAACAACATGATATGAAATCATACCAGGGACTCCAAAATTTCAATTAATATATTAACCCACACCAACAGAAACATCCCACAATGTCAGAAATTCCACAATAATACTAGGGAAACCTATGAGATTCCTTGATATTGTCTATGATCATAAGACACACTCAAAGAAAAAACAACCCAAACAACCCTTCGCGTCCTACAACTAATCCTAAATCAACAATTCTAAAAATACGTGTGAATATAAAGAATAGTCTTTCCAATAGGTACATTCGTAAATCTCCACATGGCCACCTCAAAAAACAAGATCATTTAAAACAGATCCTCAAAACACACCAAAACTCTAGGAAATGGTCAAACAAAAAAACATACACTGGACATCATAAAAACAAATCCTAGGTTACCAAACCATCCACAAGGGAATAATTAAGAGTCCCTTATTCTCATATAAACATCATAATTCCCCCCCACCAAGAAAAATATCCCATTTAATCAACCCATTCCAATGTCTCCAATTATATTGATCCTAAAAATTGGATCTAAACATAAAATTATAACACTAACAAACAAGAACCCACACAAATTGAAATACCAATATATTCTCAAAGATACTACACAATCACACCATTTATGACACTTATTAATGAAAACTTAATATAATATTTTAGTTATCAATAATCTACTTGAACACATTTCTATTCTACCTCACCCTGACCACATATCTCTGAACCCATTATCCATGTGGAATTATAAATCAAAACATTAAAGATAACTCCAACTAAACAATTTCATTCCAAAATCCGACCTATTCATCTTTTAAATTCATAAAGGATTACACCACAATAATTTATTTAAAATCCTGTTCTGAATAGACTACCCACAATTCCAATCCTGACATCGGCGAACCAAACACCCCAATACCCCTAGCTGGAAATAGTATATGTTGTGTACTACATTGTACATGGAATGAGACATCAAAGTTAAACATTCCCATGTAATTCAATATATATAATGAATATATGGATTATGTATGTTTATTACTACAATACCATAGAATACATGTGGGTATTTCTGTGTACTACTACATGGACATGTACACTTATCATGGGGTGTTTTCCCAACAATATGGCCACCTCCATGTAAATGTTGTGAATGTAGAGTAAAAGACATGTAATTATCCATACAAAATCTTAAATTGTAATTGGAAACCATGATGTCTTAAACTACATGAAATTTTAATTTAATAAATATTATTACATGAATAGGATGAACACATTTCTTATCTTCTCTGAACCACATGCATGGAATATGGGATTCCATGAAATAGATCCCAAAACATCAGATAACAACACAAATTTCTTCACAAAACATCTAATCGATCCCGGTGGGGTCGTAAAAAATAAATAAATTGACTATATACATAAAAATAATAGTGATATTATTTTTATAGAGTAAAATATTAAAAAACTGACATTAGGGAAGAAAACTCCAATGATTCACATTTAATATTCATCTCTTAGTTATTTCACTCTAATATGAGATTATAAATAACACTTAGTGGTGCATATTCCTCTCCCTCTCCCACATTTATCTCCATATACGACCCTAATCAATATGAATCTCACAGGGGGAGCCTCATACATGAAAATACAAGGATCTATGGAAAGAATGAAAATATAAATGAATAAAAGACATAAAAATTAAAAAGTGAAAGATACAACATGTGGCCTGACACTTCCCTGATGCCCAAAAAATAGAGTATACACATCCTATTAAAACTATACATTCCAGAATCAATAACAAATTGAAATCTCAATATAATGTTCTATTAAAAGATATGACTACATGAAATTGTGGGAATAAATTAATACTAAATTTATAAAATATTAAATATTCCACGAAAATTATAATTTCATAGATATCCACTATAAAAGTTTTCTAGAAAACCCCCAATTCTAGAACAAATTAGGTGGCCTAAAATATTATTTGTTATCATATTAGCTGAGTATATTCTATTTAGGTTGTGAAACACATTATAGAACAAAATGGTTCAAATTTATGTAGATTGTTTAATACCATGATGGCGTGATACATGAAAATAAATAAACAAAAAACATTCTCACCCCTAAGATGCCCTAGTTGACAACCATATACCCCGTTGTATCATCACCATTAGTGTACCTGGAAATATGTATACAATAAAATGAAAAGTCGTATAGCATAATGAACACTCTCCCAACATTAGATACTGTCAACTTTGACTGATATGATGCTCCCCACCATATGAGAGTATTTATTATATTCCCCATTAAAAAAACTACATCGCATGTTCATTTTCAATCACAACGGAAATGGATAGGAGTTGGAAAACATATCACACTTGAGAGCCAACATGAACAAAAAACAAATAATTCCAATAACCAATTAATGTGAACATCCAATATCAACAAACCACAATAGACATTGTTCATAACCCATGTAAGCCTATGGTGCCATCAACACAATAAGGATTTTCATAAATCATGTGGTAAGGAACCCAAGGACACAGACTCATATAGTCTATTCCATAATAAAACAAGGATTACACAACCTAATCATAAAAATGATTCACATTATTATAGTATACAATAAACCAGAGAAACCTATATACTCCACTTTCTAAATGTGGAATCTAATTCATCCCATGATCAACCACAACGCCACCCACAACATGGGAATCCATGAAAAATAAGAGCATCGAACTAGACTTCCACGGCTCTACCCAAAGAACAAAAAAATGAGTACATCTAAGAATAAAAAAACATACCCTCTTAAGCCATCGATGAGACATGAAGAACTCATATTTATCTATATCTGTAGAAGAATGAAACCTCATGCCTTAATAATCATATGGATCAAAAACATAAATGACCCCACTAAGGTTGAATATAAACTTCCACCAAATAAATCAATGATAACATGAACATGGTCCCCACTATAAGACCATGAAGACAACACACAACAATAATGTCATAGTTCAATTAAAAAAGTGACTACGAAATTAGGGAAACATAAAACATATAGATACTCAAGATGAATCCAACGATCTATTAGGAATTTTTTAAATAATCAATCATAAAAAAGGAAACTGAAAGCACATTTATGGACCAAAAGGGTAACCATGATTCCCTCAATGAAGAAACTACAATAACTACAAAGATGAACCTCCCACCACATGATCCACATAACAAACCATCAGTATACATTACAAACATGTTTCTTAGATGAGTATAATTCACCAATGTTTTTCTATGATAAAATACCATTTCATAATTTTCCAAAACATTAAAAAATTGAACCTCCATCATCAGTAAGACTAGACATATGTAGGAATAAATCATGTGAATTCTCAATTTAATGAATTATTATGTATCATTTTCATATTCCCCATGGTCCATGTACTGATAAATAGAATAAAAAATAAATAAACAGAAACATTTAAGTCACTCTTAGTGAAATCAGACTACCATAAGTTTGAAATAAAAGAACTATACTGTGATGTCATGGAATCTTGTACATCCAATCGAAATAGTTTCCACAATATAGCAGTATGATATCTGTCACATGTTGTGACACATTCCAAGACCTCGTATAAACCAACTCAATAAATCACAAAACCAAACCTTCTAATATAATTTTGTCATATACTATCATGCGTCGACCTAAAACATAACTCAATTTATATTTATATAGTCCTCAATTATGTATCCCATAATACCAAAGGCTACCTATCTAATCTGAGGGTCTAGTAGATGAAGTTAGAAGAGTATACCCTATGTGAATAGTTCAATAATAGTGGAAATAATGAATATAATAAAATTAACATGGATCATAGTTTGAATAATAAATATCTTAATCAATTACATTAAATAATAAATGGAAGGAAATATACTGTTATACAGTATAAAATAATGAATACATTAAATAGTTGGTTTCCTACTAGGCCAACCACACGTAAAAAAATGAAAATAAATGCCATTAGGATCCCAAATTAACAATTATATAACAACATAGATGCTCTTAATGATGCCCAATCTCCACCTACATATGATAAATACTCCACACAAATAGAACTTCTTGATAAGAAAACATTAGGCCTCAACGCCATCCATTGAGGATAATTTTTTCCAAATAAAAAGTGATTTTTTTTCATGAACATTAAGTATCATATATATTTTTTGAAAAATAAAAATCATTAGGCCACCATATTCTATGGAACTATAAAATATATCATAGAATTCTCATTCACATGTGATAATCCCATCATAACAAAAAATAACAACATCTAGAATATCATAAAAGATAATAATACTTTTTTGAAACAAACCCATTAAAAATATATAACCATAAGTGATATCCTAAAATATAATGTAAATATAATCCTTATATAGTCCCCATAATCAGATTAATATTATGTCTATCATCCTGATACACAATAAACTAACTGATATTCTAGATATTCCAAATTTCTTAAGGATTTAAAAATTAAATGTCTTGAATTTTGAACCATAATGTGTATCTATAATAACCCCAATAAAAAATAAATATATAACATCCCATATGACTCAAATAGAAAGATATCAATTACAAAAACATGAACATCAATGTATATATAACTTGATTTAATTTTACTCATGAAGTACCATCATAAAGAATCATTACCAATATTTAGACCCAACAAAGATTGAACTATTTAATACACAGAAATAAAAAAAGGATGGACTATCGAGTACCAGATAATCTACATCAAAAAACACCCACTCCATGATCTCCTCGACACAACTTGCGATTAATACACTCTAGAAATGTTTTTACACTATACTATACGGGGGTTGAACTCATCCAAATCACCCAATATCTCCGTAATATAATCTAAACCTTGATAGAATCCAATGGTGAAGGATATAAAAAAATATGTCCACCACAATTTCCATGATATTCAATGTGTCTCCACTTATTATTAGAGTCTTGAAATGAATCATCCACAACCATCACATCCAATGGAAAAAATGAACATAGAATAATCCATCCTTAATGACACTATCAAAATAGGTAAACCGATAGTAAAAATATCTTATAAAAAATAGTGAATGGGTATTGAAACAATATCCTAAATCTCACCACATAATAAAAATCTTACATGGTGTATCAATGACCCACCTTATGGCTAAACTAATTCAGGGAACATCCAAATTCCCCAGGTCACCAAAGTATGTCACTATCTAATTGAAATATCCTCAAATGAACGAACTACCTTCTGCTGTATTGGTAACCCTATGAGTGGTTACTCTTGGTCATACATGTGAACATGAAATGCCTCGCGAGGAAAGATCCAAAATGTAACTCATAATCCTCCAGCCGGTACTCAACCAACAACACACCTAATAGGGGAATAGAAATCACTAGTCAAATAACAAGCGAATTAAAAATGGACCTAATGAACAAATAAATATAATCACCCTCCAATATTTATCAAAAAACACAAGCTAATCACTTGGAATAATCCCACAAAAGATAATATTGGCATACATTTACAGCAAGCAACCCATCCTTAGGTAGAAACGTACTGACAAGGGAATCACCAAATGTCCTGTAGACCCATATTAGCATCTAAATAGGTCATATACCTAACCTTCATCCAGTATAAATAAACCATCTTAGTGTCTTTAATATATCTGATCCTCAATATAATAGTTTAACTTCCAATACTATATCCGCTAGAAACATGTCTTGACATGTTGACGAAAAGTATTATATCACCAAATATAACAATCTATCTTAACATCATGGATCTATCTAAAATAACTTCATAAAACACTACATTGAAAGTAGATTCCGTTTAGACTAATGATATCACACTATTTTTTGGGGATAACATTTGGAAATCACCTCCAAAGGGGATTTATAAATCAAAATGTTGAATACAGATCATGAAGGCCTATATTAGAACAAAAAACTTCCATGAAGGTTCAAAATTATGAATTGATTCTGAAAACATTATCTACATAGAAAAAATAAGAATGAACTACTCTCATGTCCAATAATGACTTTAGAGAACAGAAGATAAAAAAATAGTTAAAAAATGTACACGAAATATACATCTAAGTATATGGAATGAACCATAACGATACACATATCAATTATATTCAATATGGACATAGAAAAAAAGGGTTCTAGTCATGTAATAATATAATTACAAGGTCTAATTTGGGTCTTATTGTGAACTATTGAAGGAAAATTTACTACTAGAATGGGATTTCTCCCCACCCACATTTCCACATGTTTGTGTCCCACTACATAATGTGTACCAATGGTATACCATGTGAACATACCAAATTTTTGATTTTCCATGTGAATAATACCTTACACATATTCTTGAAAATGTTTTACTACCTAAAATATTTTTAGTGTGAAATTAATATACTTTTAAAAACTTATCTTACACCAATTGGAATAAAAAAAGATTCGGTTCTCCAATCAACATGTCGGGTATGTGGGTTTCATAGAAAGGGAATCCCCAATATGATCTGGAACACATAAATTTAGTAAAAATAACATATATAAACCACTATGGGTCCATAAAAAGCACACAATTATCTTAAAAACACATCCAATATATTATATAGAATTATAATTTAATACAAAAAACATGATTTTCATTGGGGGGAAATATTGAAGGTTCATGCAAAATTATCCACCTATATTTATGACACATTGATCCAGCCCTTAGATGAACCCAATGTTTTCCCTCCCACTATACCTAACTCTCATCCCTCCATATCCCTATATTTAGGGAGTGATATGAATTGTGTGGATAGTTATAAACAAAACAATCGATTTTATGAGGTTAAAAAAGAAATGGTTTAATGAAATATTGTTTAATGATAGGAAAAATTGAAAACAAAAAGGTGAAAAAACCCCTCCTTAACTCCATGTGCATGTTTATTCATCATATATAAAATTACCCAAATCCTAATGCAACTGATGATATGTAATATAAATACATCTCAAAATTAAAAATATGAAAAAAATTAACATGCAAGGATTAATTAATATTTAACAAATTAAAAAATAATTATTCTATGAAAAATTAAATGGATTATATTTCAACCAAACTACCATCCTAGGGTAAACATCTTATTCTATAAACAATGGATTTGTTAGAAAATTTGACCATTATCATATTACGTAATAATATATCATTTTCACCCAAAAACATCCAGATACAAAAATACACATATTTTCATATATTTTCACAATCTGTTACGACAAGAGATGTCACATACACATCATGGTGTACAAAATATACAAACTTTTCCAAAATATGAGACATTTTAGTTTAAATAGAATATTCTATAGGTATTTTTGTAATGTTCTATCATCTTATTTATTACTCAACATAATTAATCTAATATTTACTAAAATAACCCCAAAATATTATCATAGATATTTTAATTCTAATAAACATTAAATTATATTTTATCAAGGAATTAATTATTGTTAAATTATGTTTAGAGAAAAATATTCTATTTTGTACAGTTATTTAACCCTTCCTTAATATAAACATTGATACCCAAGTCATGCACTCCCAAAATTGGGTAAAACATTCAACATTTAGTATCTTTGGAACCAACTATAGCCCCGAGGCACTAACATATAAAAATTAAATACATTTTAGAAAGTATTTAATTACATAAATTTTAATGGACTATTTGGATGAAAGATTAATAAAAGTAAGTCAAAAACCATAAATGATAAATAAAATTACTTTTCCAACAAATGATCATTTGTGAAATAATAAAATAAATAAAATAGACTTTAATAAATATTCATCATATCACACATATATTTTTAACACTGGATAAAATTATAGACATAACATGTGTATTAAAAATCGTCATATATTAGGGAATTGAGTATATAAGAAGGTTCATATCTTATACACGGTGAGGGAAAACATATAAAATAATAAATAGAGTCATATTCGAAGCACTGATAATAATTATTGATAAACAAATATGAAAACAAATAATTCATCAAAGATAATCATATGATATTGATAAAAATAAATTACTAACAACAAAAATATTAAAATAGAAACAAATAAATGTATTCATAGTTAGGAATATTTTAATTTCAATCAATATTATATTTATCAGTTTGGCCTTACCCAATAAATGTTCATTTCTATCAATGTTATAGGAAATTCAACCTATATATCAACATGTTCATAATAAATGAATCATCATTGCATTAGTTAGGAATACACTAAATACCCAAAAATATTATTATCATTAATCCAATGGATGTATCAAGTGTCTTTATAACATTGATCCCCACCCATAACTACTTTATATCTCATTTATTTACTATGAGATCTATTCCAAAATCTATTCAATGCATGTTCAATATAATTACAAATAAATAAACATCCTTATTGATAAAAAATACATAATTTAGAGATTTTCTATTATATAAAATATCATATTTAATTTGTGTAAATAAGTTTATTTTAATCATTACATCATAACTATGGTGTTTTAATCAATAAACATCCTTTTTGATATAACTAATTTTGTTCAAAATTTTCCAAACTAAAAATGATTTTGATTTTAATTAATCACCAATTAACATAAAAAGTTCATTAGATTGATGTATTTTATTATATTAAATTGTTATTTAATAAATTGACTTTTGGGATCATGGTGGTCAGCCTTAAATCAAGGTAATAAAATATTGAATGTGCATATAGAAAATCTATTAGAAAATTAATTATTTCTATAATAAACAATGTATAAAAAAGGAAAACTAAATGAAGGATTCCCAAATAATAATTGAATTTTATAAAATAATAAATTGGGAGTTATTTTCTAGTAAATAAAAAATATATATGAGAAAATATCATAATAAGTGGTGAATTAGAATCATATAACACTGATTAATAATTGATATGGAGATAACCTAATGATATTGGTAATGTAATATTAAAAATAACATGAGATGTAATATATGAAATGATAATATATTGATATAGAAAAAATAAATTATTTTTGGAGTCAAAATGAACGTTAATACAATATATAATTAATCGCATGTCATGTAATACCTGGCATGTCTCATGGAACCGAAATTATAGACAACAAGTTGTTATATGTTTAGAATATGTTCAATAAAAAATCATTGATGGTTTGAAATTAAATTGGAACTGTAATTACCATAAATATTAAGATAATAAAGAATCAAAATATCACTGTGGTATTAATTAAAACGTCAAATATAAATGATGCATTGTACATAAAAATAATAAATGAACTGAAATATGAGAAAATAAACCATCAAAAAATTAGTCAATTTTGAATTAAATAGTAATTTGAGATAAAATGCGGTACAAATTTGAAAATAATGTATATTTGATAACGTTTATCATATTATGTAATAAATTTCAAATAAATTCACTAATAAAATTTAACAACTATTGACCAGAAATCATATCCCAATGAAGTAGAAATTAGATGTAAACACTCTTACCATATTTCCTAATTTTTGAAATACTATCTATAATTTGATATAAATCAACAAATAACATTAATCTCTAATTTCAAAAAAATAATGTATGTATATATATATATATCCTATTATATAATGCCTTTAATCTGATCCCTTATAATTATTTTTGTCCACTATTTTTTTTCATTATTAGGATCTAGTAACATTTATCACATATTTCATATTTTTTTGTAATGGTGTGGTCAATTCATGTTTATGAACAAAAGCTTCATAATTATTATATTATATATGATATCATAATCATAGTTTTTCAATGAATCATCATCTATAAATACAATTACTTTGAATAAAAATTTTATGGTTTGGGAATATTGAAATTATAATGATTTATTTTATATTTTTATTATAATTAAAGATAAATATATTCATAAATATAACAAATATCATTACGAAATTAATAATTGATGAAAATATAAAAAAATTTAATATTATATTCTAATTAAATAATTGTGATAAATAAATATTTATTTGAAAATTATAATATTATTAACATATATTTTAAAACTGATCAAAAGTAGACTATTCCATAATAATATTTTTTGAGGGTAAATTAATTTTTCAAATTTTTATGTGAAATTATAAAAATTATAAAAATTTATTAAATATAATTTTCCTTGAATATCTTTTTTGATTGAAACATCCACTACAGGTGGTGATGAAATATGAAATTTTTCATTATTAGAAGTTATGTGTCCTATGTATTTAAAAATTATGATACCATTTCCCAAAAAGATGATTTCACAAAATTAATTTGGTTAAATTAGCATTTTTAAAGTATGATTGTTATATAATATATATAATAATTAATATAAATCCATCCAATTCACCTTCTATGGGAGAATATGATGAAAAAATATCCACAATATTTCATGGAGGGTGTAGTCGATAGGAATACACGATCAATATTTTTTTTATAATCAATTAAAAGTGTTGAATTATTATTTAATAATTATTATAATACCATTCAAGTTAACAAATAATTATATAGTGATGAGAAGAAACGATTTTGGAGAAAGAAATAACTATATTAGGAAAAAATGATTTCATATTGAATATATCCATTATAAGGTAGGCCATAAAGAACCTAATTATGACAAGAAGATTATGAACATTAGATAAAATTATACATGGATAGAAGTGGAAAATTTAAATAATGAAATTCAAATGGATTGGTGTATTATGAATCATCATATCCTAATAAATTTATATATGTTAAATTTAAATAAATTAATTAAAATTAAATAGGACTTTTTATATAATTTGTCTCTACATATTATTAATAAGTGACCTCTTTTATCAAATAGTATTTCTATTTATATCTCAAATTAATTTCAAAATATTTCAAAATCACGGATGAGAAAATATTTTTTAAAAAACCATATTAAAAATAGGAGAATTTATTTGTGGATATAATTATCTATATTTTATAAATTTATTTTCAATATAGGATTGTTATAATATATATGTCTGTGCATTTAAAAAAACTATAATAGAAATTTTACAAAACAAATTATGGTAAATATAATAAGAAAAGATGTTTCTTTTACATGTGATTATTAATAATGGGTATAAATTTTTAAACAAAAATTATATAAATTCCATATAATATTTTTAAAATTTTAGTGATAGTCCATAATTTAATTTTGGATCATGAAATTAGATTATAAGTATTTATTTTCAATTTAAATAATCATATATCCATAAATTCAATGACATAAGAGTAGAAAATATTTTTCACTATCCATATAATATCTATTATTTCAATAATTTAGCTAATGAATCTTATTCTAAAACGAAAATGGTTATTCAAAATTTGTAATCAAATAGGTAAAATCAATATTATAAAGTTTTACTATTTTTATTTGAAAAAGAAAAATATAAAAATATAATGAAAACTGTGTTCAAATGAAATTAATATTAGAAATATTAATTGGTTGCATTCTATTTTTTGATGAATCTCTATCTAAATTCATGTTAAAATTTTATTCATATTAATAATTTCATTTATCATTCATGTATTTATCTTGATAAAAAGGGATCATATGAATGAAATTTTTATAATTTTTTTAAATATTGAAATGATTGTATATGTTTTTAATGATAGTAATTTGTTTCATTTCCATACAATTTATTAGCTGATTCATTTGTTTAAAATTTTCATTTCCTAATTCAGCAGTTTTTACCATTTTTTTTATTACCAAAATACTTTTCTTTTTTATTATGTTTCAATAGATACATCAGAATTACTTTGTAATGTAATGTAGTAAATACCCAAATAATTTGTTTTATGTATTCAATTGATGAATTGAGGAGACATATAATATAGGGCCCCACAAATAATTTCTCTAAATCTAATGAATTAAACATTTGAATGATAATAATATGAATTTAATGTATTTTAAAATTATGTTATAATCAACAAATAATTACACTGAGAAAACAATATTACTAATTTCAGTAATATTACTGTAATGAAAATAATATAATCAAATATTTATATGAAGGATTGTGGTTATAAAATATATAATCTAAATTCCTTTATATTATATAATAATCTATGTATAAATAAAAATTAGATTATTATTCCATAATTCCATAATGAATAAATTGAGTATCCATCTATGTAAGAATCCATAAAAGTAAAATATTAAAGGGAAAACTGCATACATTTATTTTTAATATATAATGAATCAATGAAATTTTGAAATCTATGCAAACACACATTAGTTAAATGAATTAAATATAGAGATAAACATTCTTAAGGAATTGGAAAAAATATTCTTCTAATAGATAATGCTTTATAAATACAAATAGAGTTATGGATTTACATGAGTTTAATCACCCAAAATAGGAAAATATGATATGATTTACATAAAAATAAAATATATAAACACATATATATATAACTCATGAGGGAAACATGTGCTAAATATGAACTACATATCAATAATGAAAAAATAAGATGAAACCCCCCTTAAATAGTGGTAACAACGAAATAAAATTATTATTATACTGATTCCAAGAAAATATAATATAATGGGATAAAATATTTTCAACACACATTAATGAAAATTTGATATTAATATTCTATATAATGAAAAAATATTTGGTGTATTATTGGAAATTTATCATGTTATTAATACTGGATCTAAATAACACTCCTGACACTAGATACATTTGAATCAAAACACAAAAAAGGATAGAATTTAAAATAGAATAGAAAATAAAAAATTAATATATTCATTTTATAAAATTTCAATTTGGTGGTAATTAATATAAAAATAATAATACATAGTCTATACAATTGAATTTATCAATGAATTAATATTAGGGAGAGATAAACCTTATATCTTTGTTATATTTTGTTTCATAAGAACATGAAAGAAAAAATTTATGATGTATTTAGAAATCCATTAAATTTGAATAATGATATTATAAATGTAAATAATTTACAATATATTTATAATAAAAAAGTAAATAACTATTGTATTATAACTTTATTTCAACAAATTATAAATGACATGCATACACCTATAAATTAATTATTATATAGTCTGGATTTCCCATATCATATAATATGAAAAAAAACTATTTTAATAACCCATTTAACTAAATATTCATGTGTATATTCTAATATACACTAATCATATAATATTTTATTACAAACATATAAATGAAAAATACATTATTATCATCACCATATGACAGAAGAAGAAATTAATTGTTTTGTACTAGTTTTGTAATGAAATAGTCAATTCATGTATACTATGAAAATGAAATCATTCCCATTTTTTCTATGTTATTATTATATTAGGGTTTTAATATTAAATCATAACTATATTGATCCATACATTAAATATGTAGATATTATTTAGTAATAGATTTATATAAATTAAATTACATTTTACCCACTCCAAAATCAAGTAGGTCTAGCATTATTTGGAATCACATAAACATAACCAATGGGTTAATTGAATATCTAAATAATCTACCTTCTATATAATCATAAATTGGACCCTTATTAATGTTTTAAAACCAAAAAAAATGTTATCATAATATCTGGAAATAGAACATAAGAAAAGTGTGATTTTAGAATCTCGGTAGGGGTAAACTGAGCAGAAATCAATTGGCTCAAAAAATGAGCATAAGTGTTTAAGAAGACGATCATAATGTTTTAAAATCATTCTATTATAATAAAATATCACAATATTACATCAAGGAATTAATAATAAAAATTCATAAGATGTTATTGTAATGAATCAAAGAACATGAAACCCAATATCATAATATTGATCTAAGTCATGGAATTATTTTATAAACATATTAATAGAAATTCATTTCTATATAATTAAATGATATTGTTGATGGATTTAGAATAGGAAACGTTTCACTCTCATAACCATTATTTTTTTCTTCTTTCTCACCCATTACTATTATAGTGGACATAATCCCTTAATAAAATGGGTTCACTCCCCATTCCAATATTATATATCTCATGAAATATAAATATTATCCCAAACAATTTGATGGATATATAGGTCTCATCAATCTCTTAATCGAAATAATATATATATGTTCCATGGTATTATAAATAATTGACTATATTATAATCCATAAATATAAATGTGGTCCATAATCCTTAATTATAACATAACTTATGGAAATGAAATAGAATTCACATTAATTTCATATATTCATTTTTAAAATAAACTATATTGAGAACAAATAGAGGCGGTGTAATTGAGTAAAATCCCCATTTATTCAAAATGAACATAAAATATTTCAACATATATCAAAAATGATATTAAAATATAAAAAGGAATAATTTTTATGAAAACAACATTTCAATTTCATAATCGTGTCTTTTTAAAAAATGTGTTCAATTATAAGGAAGAAAATTCATTAAAATAACCTTGTCATATTATAAATGACTCTCTATTGAAATATTAATTATGATGGTGGGTAATTTTTTTATTCCAGAAAATTTAAATTTAAATTCAATCGATATTTTTCTTGATAAATTCACAAAGATCCATGTTGGGAAATGAATAATATATTTTATTAAAACCATATTTTTAAAAATAAAAAATGTGTAAACATAAAATATAAAAATAATACAATAATGGATAAATAATATTATTAATAATTTCCATTGAAAACATGGATATGGAATTTATATATTCCTCAATTTATAGTTAAATATAAAAAACACCAAATATTGATGAAATTTTGAATTAAATTCATACCTTAGGTTTTCATTACATTGAAATCTTGATAAAATCATTTATAATAAAATAATATTTTTTATTGAAAAATAATATAGTCATTTCCATACTTATAATATCATATTTGATCCACATATATCATTTTGACAATATATTTGTTAATAATTATGTATTATAATTATTAGTTATGAGTATTAACTCTTCGGTTCATATCGGGAATATTTTTATAGTTGTCTCTGGACAAGGACATTAATCTAATTTCCTTCAGATGTGTGATAATTTACATTATATAAATATCATTATTATTCATTATAAAAATATTTTGAGTCATCCATTAAGTTTTGAGAAAGAAAAATGAATTCCACCATTCATTGAGACCATAGTCTGTACATATACATAATCTTATTTTTTATTTTTCAATTGGTGTAATTAAAATAAGTAAAAAATAATTAATATTTATAAATTCAAATTAATTTCATATATACCATATAAATTAATAAAATTAATCGAAATTTTTATCCTTGTAAAATATTAATGGATTATGAGTAAACTATCATTGTTGGTGTGGATGTCCACATGTATGCATAAACACCATTACCATTTCACAATGGATTTAAGTGTAAGAAGATATATGTTATATAAAATGAAATAATTGTTATTATTTAATATGTGTCATATAAATTTATTAAAAGTATCATAATACCCATCCATAATTAATGTTAATGAATAATTAATTGTATCGCTATGTGGATACGGTAAGCATTATGTATAGTCAGGTGATACATTCACTTCCCATTAGATGGGAAGGAGGTTGAATAAAAGATTTTCCATATCCATAAATCAATTTCTAAATAATAATAATACTAAATTTATTATGTTATAAAAACTACCATATATTATTTTTGGACTAAAGGAAGTCTAGATAAAAAATATGATTTGTTAAGGATATTTCATCTTTGTTCAAATGACACTTTTCGATATCCTTGAAAGTAGTCTATAGTTTCCCTTTAGGGGGGATACTATAATATGTTTCCATCGAAGATAAAATATTAAATTTGTAGTGGTGGTTGAGCTAGTAGGATAAATGTGTAGTGAATAATTTAGGGTTGTTGTGCCCTTTTATAATTGAGGTGAGGGGTTGTTTTGGAATATATAAAAGGAGTAAATTATAATAATTAAATTATCGATTCAAATTCATTTAAATGGACATTAATTGAAATAAAATGTATTATAGGGTTGTTATAACTATAAAAATACAATTTATTAATATTTTGGTTTATTTTAAATTTTATCGAATTGATTAATGATTGGTAAACCAGTTGAATTTGTTTCTATAGTTTCAACATTTTTAATCATAGATTTTGTAATTTTTACATACCAAGTAACAATTGGACATTAAATTTCGAAATAATAATCTTTTAGACCATATAATAACCTATTTGTCAAATTTCTAAATTTTAAAATAATTAATAAATAATAATATTTTGATATATTTTCTATATTTTCCATTCTGAAAAAATACCACCCACATAATTTATCATTATGATTTATAAATTTCCTGGGTCATGTTAAAACATTAAAATTATAAAAAATTAAATAATTTCAAAATCAGTAATATTTTAATTTTATGGATTCATGAAACATTACTATGTAATAAAAAATTAATTTCATTCTATTAATTAAAAAAATAGCATGAAAATATTTTTATTAATATAAAGGAAAACACTTTTATATTTTTATAACATTTTTTTCCCAAATATGGAATCAAAGGTTGAATTAAAAGATGTGTGAGTTTTTTTATTTCTTTAATTTATAAAATATATTAGTTATTTTCAATGACATTTTTTCATCATGATACTATATGATTATCGTAATGTGTTGGAATTTAAATTAACTTCATCCAATAATAAATAAGATGAATAATTAATACCTTATGATTTATTATTAACATAGATTAAACTTATTTACCCTTTATATATTTGATAAAGGTAACCAAATTTACTATTGGTATTGAAAAAAAATAAAAGGGTCCTAATTGAAAATTTTGATACAAGTGATTATAAATTCTTATTTATTTTATCTAATTGAATACCTATAATTGGATGAAATCAATTTTAAAGTCTGTGCATAAAATTTGACACAAATGATTCTATAAAAATATATTTCAAATCATAAAACTCAATTTTTTCTAATACTATTCCGAGAAAATTAATTGACTATTTATTGATTCCTTTTAATAAGTAAATTATATATTAACTTCATCATATTCATTCACATATATAAATAAATTTACTTTTATGATAAGAATTCATTAACATCATAAAATCCCTTTATCAAAAAAATATTTCTTTTTCATGCAAATAATTTTATTTTCGAATTATAATCAATTGATAATCAAAGTGTTAATTTTGAAAATATATATTGAAAATGTTTACATATTTTTGTTTTTACTATTCATATCGTTCAATCCAAATAATTGGAGATATCATTCATTTGAAATAATAGTAATTTAATAGTATATCATGGTTTGATTAATCATTGTGTTGAATGTATTATTAGATATAGAATAATTCAACTTATTTAAATAGAAATACATCAATCAAAAATCAGTAAGATAAATTATACCTCTATTTAAATAAATTTTTACCATGAATTTCATCACTTTGATAAATAAAGATGAGGATACCCTCACCTCATTATACACTTATGTTGTTAATTATATTCCTCAATTTAGTAGATTCTCCAAAACATATTGAATAAGAATGTAGAAATTATTCGTTCCACTTTCCATTTAGGATCCTAAAATATCTACTTTATTTCTATTAATATAATTGATCATCCACTATTGGAATGAATTATGATTTCTGTACAAGTGATATATATAGTATAAAATGTCTCTGGAGAAATACATATAACAAATCATAATCATATGATATATTTGGTGGAAGCCCCAACATACAAAATTATATTTTCTTATGATAATTAATTTCAAATGGATCGATACCACTACTGAATAATTTTATGTTCATTCAAGCACAAATTAACATATTTCATTGAAATATTCATAGTAAAACCTTTCCAAAAAAATTCAATCTCTTAATATTGTCATTTATTATTTGCATAACGTTTTCTCTGAAGCCAGGATGATTTTATATCTTGTTGAATGGATATAAAATTATCTTTCATTTCATTTTCTATGTAATATATCAATATAACTATTTATTTATCTTCATTTTAATATATTTGAGTTCATCAAATCATATCATAGTGGGCTTCAAATGGATTCATTTTAATAGTTTATTGAAATATGTTGTTTTATAAAAATTCAACCGATGTAAGGTGGTAATCCAAAGAACCATTAAAATCCATAAAGTAATCTATAAATAGGTATTCTAGAGTATTAATAGTGTTATTCGACAATCCATCAATCTAATGATGAAAATAAGTGTTGAAACATAACTTTTTATCCTGAGTCAACTAATGACTTCTCCAAATATTTTATGTAATCCATTAATCATGATCATATTCTATTGATAGTGACACACCATAAAATCTTTCAAAATCCTTATTATATACCCAATAAATTTCATCATGTGGGAAATATTCCCTTATGGAAGTAAAGTATACTAGGTTTTAATGGAGATCGACTACAAACCATATATGATTATTCCATTTATATGTTTTGTGGAGTCTCATGAAAATATATATGGTACCGTTTTACCAATTCCATGATAGAATGGGTTATGGTTGTAACACCCCTCATCCTTATATATCACATACATAAATTTATCAAATTAGAAGCATAATGGTTAAAATTATTCAATGTCCCTTTTTATGAATCACACCATATTTACTTCATAAAACAACTATCAATCTTTATAATTCTATGATGAATAGAGAATGAGTTACTATGAGACTCTTCGATCAGAACCTTATAAAAATATTTTACTAAGGTTATATATACATAGTTAGTTGACATTATTATTCCATCAAAATCAATATTCTACATAGTAATATTTTGCACTTAATTTTAATGTTATAAAAATTATTATTTTTATTATTTAAGCATCACCTAAGTATATTATTGAACACTCATTTCACAAAGATAATATTTTTCATATTCATTAATGATTTCACTATCAATACATTGAATGTATAGAAATATTAAATCATTATTTCATTATAATATATATAATAATGAATGAACTTTTATACTTATAATATTATAGACATTATTTCATTTTTTGGTTGGTATGTAATTGATAATTCATAGTCATTAATAATCTAAAACCACTTCTTTGGATCACGTTCAGATCATTTGGAGTGACAATATAATTTATCATTTTGGATTTTTATATTTTTCAATGATATCTCCATAGAGATATTTCATCAACATAATAAATCCAAAAATTCTGAAAAATAACTCTAAATCATGAGTTGGGTAATTTTTAACATGGACCTTTAGTTTTCTTGATGAAAAATCAAAACAATATAATTATGAATGAGGAATCATATAAGTACCATATTTTATGAATCTATATAGATTCAAATCCATTCACCACTGAGGGGTAGTGTAAGCTTAGGTGTTCTGACTAGTTATATTTTTCCCCTAAAACATTCCTCACCTCTATTTATCTAAAGGAACTTCACTCCATTCTGAGATGACATGGTTATTGGATTATATATTCATAGAAAAGTATCTAAAAATCATTTATAGTATCTTATCAAAACATTAAATCTATATATCCTTGTCATAGTGGATTATTTAATAGATTTTTTGATAAGTATATTATTTTAATTGACTACTAATATACCTTATTTATGATTATATTTCCATGAAAAAAATTACATCAACAAAATTCAAACATGAAGAAAAAATTTGAATGGTTTTTTGTACTTAGGTTCTTTATCAAAATTGAAAAAAATTCATAATACTCATTCATGATCATTTAATAAAATATATTATCATTTATAAATACTAGAATAAAAATAATCTAGGTAATCCCTACATAATATATTCATTAAACCAACGAAGATAATACGTGATTTACTAATACTAAATGAAACTGTTATAAATTCAATATGTCAATAGCATTTATGGACTTCTTCTTACAATTTTACCACTTTCATAACCCTCAATAGATGATATCCTGAATATAGATCAATCATGGAAAAATATTGACCTCAACATTGACGATTATAAAATTCATGAATATGGGTTAGAGGATACATGATATTGATAGTGATCACGTTTGGTTATTGATAATCAATAAAATTATTCATTGATCCTGATTTATTTTTAATACAAAAAAATTGTTTCACCATGAGGTGACACATATTGATGAATAAAACCCTTTTCATGATTCTCCATGAGTTTCTTTGCCTATTCATTCCAATCAATAAAAACAACCTACTTAGATTCATGTATATAGGTATTTCTCTAGCTGTGATTTCTTTTTAAAGAACATATTTATTACTCGAATGATGATGAGGAAATTCTCCCAAAATTACATTAACAAACTCTTCAACAAATTTAATATCTTTTCATTTTTTTATCCCTTATAATCAGTGATAATATTCTATATTGAATAGGAATCATTATACATGAAATAGATGTAAAATACAATAGAATATTATTTTTTTCAATGTGATAATAGTATATTATTTGTTGGTTATGAAAATTTAAAATAATGTCCCCAACATGAAAATTGACGGGGTATTTATGTAATTAATTATAATAAATTTCCAAAATTTCATAAATTCAAATAGATGAAGCATGTTATGATTTTAAAATACAAATTAAATAAAATATCAACTAGAAAAATATAACATAATTTGGATGTGATTATCAAACAATAAGAATTTATTTAGCTCTAACTAAACATATAATTTTATATATTGTATTATGATACAAATGAAAATTCAATAGATATAAAATAATTGGTAGATCCTGAATCAAATAATATAGTAATATTTTTATAGCGGATGGTTAGTGTACCAACAGAAACATCTGTATGAGACCCAGCATCACTAATAGTGACCATATGATATTTCCCTTCACATATAGGCTTAAGTTGTTATCAAACTCAATCATTGTCATTAACCATAAACATTTTTAAACTGGTTATAATAATTCCCACAGTTTATGAATATAAAGAAAAATATTTTCGGTCATTCTTTCTTTGGAGTGTTTTATCTATTCAAATAATTAGCTAAAATGTTTCTTCATATCATCATTTTATTTCCCAATAACCTTTACTTTCACACATAAATAATTATGTATTTCCTTTAACAAAATTCCCTAAATGATTCCTCCCAAATTTTAAGCATAATGTAATTTTTATCTTCTTCTATTCTTATTTTTTAAATTATCTGTTGAAGTCCATTTTTTATTTTAAAATAAAAAAATGTGATTGATGGGTAATTATAACTTCCATCACAACTGTTAGAGAACATCCAAAAAACCATTTCTATCCATTGATGTCTATTATGGGTAACTCTCTTTGGATACATGATGTTAATCCACTAAATAATCAATCCGTATAACCTTTATCTTGGATTTCAAAACCAAAAATCCTACCTAGCAAGTCTTGTAAATTTTTTTAATAAGTACCAACATATTCATCATCATTTTAAATTATCTTAAAGAATTATTTCTCTGTTTCTTATATAGAATATATGGAATATATGCATTGAATATTGTTCAATTAATTTCACCCTAATTCATATTTTCAGTTGATTCATATTCACTCATGTTATGAATAAGATTCCAAAGTTGATCTTATTTTCATTTTAAGGGATAAATAGCTAAAATAATTTAACCATTTTCCAATAATTGAATAATTTAATATATCCTTTCAATAATTAAGATACATTATAAAAGATAATTGGATCAGTGAACCATCTGAATTATGTTTGATTCTTTAAGAATAAGGAATATGTAAAACAATATTCCCTTACCTTATATAATGTAATCTCTTCATGATATATACAAATAATGTTTTTAGAATAACAATGATGTTTTTCATTCAAGTTCATATAACATTTAGTTTCGGATGAGAAATTGTTTTTCATTTTCCAGAACAGTCATCATTATCAAATTTTATTTGGATTCCATCCAATACATAAAATGTAAAATAAGTTTGAAAACAAAAAATTAACATTTAAAACCCGCCCATTTAAATGAAAATAATTTATAGGATGTATAAATAAGTATACATTCTTATTACAACCCCATAGGTTTAACATGTTTCATTAAATATCATTACCAAAACAAATTTGATTTTACAAAATACATATATTTATCTGTAGGTTTTTTAAAAGAGCTATGTCATCTAAATTTATAATGGATAATTATACCTCATATGTTTTGGAAACCCATTAATTATTGTTTTGTTTTTAAGGTCCTCCTCCAAAAAATTGTATAATATGGACATGTGAAGTTGAAAAGTTCCTCAACCCATGTAGAATCTGTTACCACTAGAAATCTAGAGGAAGAAGGAAAATGGAAGGACATCAAAGGAAAAAATGTGAAAAAATATGATGATTAGATGATCAGGAAAATGATCAACAAAAATCAAGCCATTCTACCAACATAGTAGAAACACATGATTATTTTATCTTCCAATCCTATCATAGAAAAACAACCTTCATCAAAAAATCTATCCTCCAACGGTCAATCATCAAATAAGAGAGATGGGTAGAAGAAAAAATAGCAGTCATAAGAAGTCGAGAATGTGTCAAGTATAAAGGTTGCATAAACTATTGGATATTACATGATATCAGTTTCAATGGAATGGGTGCCACCCCGCCAAAATACACAATCATATATAACATATAATGAATAATCATCATGAAATGAATAATTGATCATTGGTTTCATCAGAGTTATCTACTTAACGGATCCTTAAGCCAATGGTGATTCTGGTTATAATGATCATGAGTTCCCCTGTACCTAATTGGGAATCTAGAGTATGAATCCATGCTAGAGGATACATGGGAAGACATTGGTATTCTAGATGACACTATTTTAACTCTACCACTTCTAGAACCATATATGTCGCGGAAACTTGTGGGTGAGACCTTCAATGTTCTTAACAAGAACAAGGATATTCTTCCATGCATGATAAGTTCGATCTTAACATTATTATATTGGAAGACCTATTAGAGTATTCACCATCTATATATCTAAAATTATAAATGCATAGTAATTCTAATATACTAATTCTTGGAATATTTATAGTTTCAACTCCTACTGAAGGTACATCTACATCCAGAGAATCAACATCCAAGGCACCTGCAAAACCACATCACCATTCTAGGAAACAGAGACCTCTGGACTAAAATGTTCATGTTTTTAAACAAATTTCCAATATAATAGGAAATTTTTCTATTTTTTATTCTTTGAATCTATAAAAATATCTTCGATAAGAACTTATCGAGTATATTTGTAGTCCTCGGGAGTTTAAAACCTAAGTTGTTGCTGTTGAGTTTTATGGTATAAAGAATTATATTAATGAATGTCATGTAGTTATATCTTTTAAAGATGAAGATGAAGATGTTTTTTACATTGAAATATCAAGACCTTGTATCCATCTGGCAGGGTCAATGACATATACGTCTGATGATACCTCATTGATTATGGCTCAAGAGTCATCCTCATTCTTATTCGTACACTTCGATGATTAGGCCTCACTTAATTCAACATATATATTCCAACTATAGTGTTGTATAGTTCTGAAAATAATGATAAATATACTTTTGGTGAGATTACACTCAGTATTCAGTTTGGATATCTTTGGTCTAATTTATATTTTATGGTTGTCTGTCAAGGCACAACATTAATAAAATTTCCTGGTAGCCTTTGGCTCCATCATCATGCAGCCATACCTTCTCCACACCACTAATGTCACATGTATAAATTAAATGATAAAATTGGATCATTTTATGGTGACAAGTCTCCATTAAAAACTTGTATATCTCAATACATTGATACATTATTTTATCCCATTAAGGGAACGATGTCTGTGATGACGGAGGTAACAAAAATCATTACTACAAATGGTCTAAAAAAGATCCCAGAAAACCCATTAAAAAATTTGAGTATAGATTATCTGTTTTCTATCATTAAAATTAAAAAGATAAAACCAAATATGAACATTCATCTGGGGACTTTAATAATGTCTATTGAGACTCTCGGTCCTAACAAGATATAAGAAATTGTTAATTTACCAAGTAGTGTTGGGAGATGAAATAGAGATGTCTTCATTTCATCCACTGAACATCAACAAGACTCTATATAACTAGTAATACATTATGAAGTTCTATCAATAATATAGGAATACATTTATGTTGATTATGAACCCATCATCTCTACTTTATTACTCCCGGAAGACCGTTCAACATTAGTTGGGTTAAAAATGGTGTCTTGTGCTTTATAATGTCAAAATACTGACTCCTCCCCTGGAATAGTAAGTTTTACCTCATCATCTACTATATAAGTATAAATATAAGAAGTGATACCTTAGGAAGAATACGAGTAATATCTCATTGAATCTCCACCAACATTTGATAAAGGGTTCTCTACGACTGTGGATGAGCTTAGATAAATAAATCATCTAACAAAAAGTAACCCATATCCCACTCTAATTAGTGGGTCGAAGACTTCTGAAGAGAAAAATATGAATACCCCATTTACAATTCAGCATCGAGTTATATTTTTATGGAATTATATAAAGATCTCAGGTCTTAATCCCGATGTATCCACTCATCATTTGTGTTTTCTTGGAGAATATTGAGGATTAAAACAGGAAACCACAAGAACACACCCATCTCATGCCTCTAAAATTCATGCTGAAGATGATAAGATTATCAAGGATAACATTTCTAGGGTGATTTAATATCCAAAATGGATGTAAAACATTTTTTATGTATAAAAAAGAATGGGAAAATAATCATTTCCATTGATTTTAGGGATCTTAACCGATATTGTTATAAAGATGACTTTCCAGTTCCGATCACAGATCATTTAATTGATTCAACATCTATCTATGAAGAACATTACTTCATGGATAAATACCATGGATTAAATAAAATATTCATGGCCTTATAAGATGAAGAGATTAAATCCATCAGAACACTTTAAGGTGTTTTTTCTATCGGGTAATTCCCTTAGGCCTAATGAAGGTAGGTGAAACTTATCAATGTTACATGCACCATATCTTCAAATATATCATTGGAAAATTTGTCTAATGTTATGTGGATGATTTGGTGGTTAAATCCAGAAAATGTTTGAGTCACATGGATTATCTAGATACCATATTTTTTAATCTTTGACCACACAATTCCAGGATGACTCCATTAAAAATTTCATTCGATGTAACTGTAGGAAAATATATATTCTTTTTTGTATGACAATGTCGTATCAATGATGATAATAATAAAGAAAAATAAATCTTGGGAATGTCACCTCATAGTAATTTGAATTAATTAAGAGGATTCAATGGAAACTAGTCTTATATTTGGTGCTTCATCACGAATTTAGAAAGAAAGTGTTTTTCCTTCACTAAATTAATGAAGAAGTGAATCACATATCAATTGGTTGAAGAATACTAAGATGAATTTTATACCCTCATGAAATATAACATGATCCCACCAGTATTAATTCCACATTTTGACGGAAAACCACTTATTCTCTATGTGATAGTTTAGAGAGATCACTGAGAGCCTTCCGTGCCCAAAAGAGTGATGTTGGGAATGAAAGTTTCCTTTACTATCTTAATTGAACTATTGAATGACATAGATACTCCATAATCAATTATATAGTAGTGTTTCCAAGAAATAATTTGTGAAGGTAGAAATTGAGGCACTACCTACAAGAACATGAGGTCTAATTTGTGTCTCGTAATAACACAGTCAAATTTATCCTCAGTCTCCCTATGCTTATAAGATGTTTGGAATGGTGGAAAGTTATTTTGCAATAGTTTTATATCTACATTGTTCCTCAGAAGGAAATAAAAGGCCATGCTTTGGAATATTTCATTGATGAACATCCATATGTAGTATATACATCATCGAATGCTAAAATTCCAAATAAAAAGGTCTTATCTATTAAATATAATCCCCAAACATGGGAAATTTACTATGATGGTTCCTCCTGATGTCCAATAGGGAAGATAATGGAAAACCCTGAACTCAACAAAATTGGGCTAAGAATATTAAATATATCCCCAGAAAAGTATGTTTTTCCATATTATTCCCTTTTGTGAAAATGTAGTAACAATAATGAAGATGAATATCGAGCTCTTATCGCAGGAATGGAATTGGCACTCCAAGTATAAGTGAATCACATGAAAGTGAATAGTTATTTTGAGTTGGTAATCAAACAAATAAATATATATTATTCAATTAGAAAATAAGAGTTAGTCCCTCGATGTGATTATTTCATAGGGCTAAGCGCAAAATTTCCCTCAAAGTTGACATTTTCTTATATCTCGCGATTACAAAATGCCCAAGCTGATGCACTGGATAATGCAGCCACAACCCTATAATATCTGAATCAGGATGAGACAATCATCATTATATCCCGTCGTCGTGTTGTCTCACCTTTAGTTCAATGTATAATAGAGGAAGTTAATTAAATTATCCCTATTTTTGATCCATATGGTCATACCTAGGGATAAATGAAATCTCTCATGGAATACCTTCAAAATGGAGTACTTCTACTAGATTGAGATGACAAATTACATATCTGAAGACAAGTGTCCAATTATACACATTATGACACTCCAAATCACCAAAAGATCCACGACAAATGAGGCTTGGATGGAATCCTTTTTAGGTGTATTTACACGGATGAAAATATAGTTGTCATGAAAGAAATAAATGCAAGAGCTTGTGATTATCAACAGTCTGGGCCTAGAATTTATGATAAAATTTGAAGGCTTGTGTAATTTTGGCCTTCAATTATGCATGATTGTACTGATTTCACTAAGAAATTTCATCCCTGCTAAGTGCATGACATCATCATTTATTGACCCACATAGTAGTTAAATACAACTAAATACACTATTCCATTTTCAATATGGGGAATAGATGTCATTGGACCATATCCTCTAGATATGGCTAATGAGTTCAGGTATATTCTTACAGCTACAAACATTTTCTACAAATGAGATGAGGCAATGCCTTTCAATATAATTTGAGACAATATTTTTTTTGAAATTTTCAATTGTATCTTCATCACTATATTTGGTGTCCACATACTATATTGATGAAAAATGACACAAATTTCATTCAATTTGATGAAAAAAAGTTTATATCAAGAGTATAATATCAAATTCAACCATTAATCTTTCTACCATCCAATAGAAAATGGACAGATTGATGATTTCAATAAAACCCTATCAAACATACTCCAGAATATGGTGGATAAAGAAAAGAAATATTGGCCTGATAATCTTTTTAATTATTTATGGGAATATCAGTGTACTACCTTTACTACAACTCAAGGAACACCATATTCATTGGTGTATGGAACAAAAGCAGTTTTTCCAATTAAAATTAAATTACCTTCACTCATAGTTTCAATATGTGATCAGTTGTCTACAGATGAAATTTATCATAAATGATTTGATGATATGTAACAATTTAAAAAAATTATTAAATACTTTTCATCATTTACAAGGCTATTGGAACATAATAGCGTTCCTATTTAACAAGATTGTTGGCCTCTGTTCATTTCATCATGGAGATTTGGAATTGTTCCTTAGGACTCCAATGATACTAGGAATGAAACATACAAAGCATTAAAAAACGGGGTAAGGAACGTATTATATACAATGGTATTCTAAAATGAATCTTATTCCAAATTATCAATGGATAGTGTGCTTTTTAAAACACCAACCAATGCGAGATTCTGGAAGAAATAATTTGTGTAATTGTGTATAATTTTCATCACTGCATGACTCTAAATTTCACCGGACAAGGTCCTAGTCACAAGACCTAAAACTACATAACAACCATAATCATCCACGATTCAAGTCGATAAAATGCATAGCATCATTGTCATTGATCCACGACGTTAAACTACATGACATAATTTATCCTCGTTACATGATAATAAACTATACATTTAATGACATCTATATTTTTTGATGTTAAGATCATCTATGTGCAAGAATCATTGAAATCATCACCGCTACTTAGTAGTACATGAGTCCCTTTATTCCCTATGTATAAATCATATTTTCAGGGGGACCTCAATTCATGAAATATATGTGTTTTTATTATCATCTATATGTGATATGTAAAGATGCAAGGATCACCAATAATGGTAAAAAATACAAGAAAATATTTTTTTTTCTTTTTACCCTCTTATAGATGAACCATATACATATAGGGTGATATTACATGATGCATGGTTTTATTTCCATACAGTTTTAGGTCTTATGAATAACTATTTTTCTAGAATGTGTTAAAATCACCTGTCTCCCACATTAAACTCAATTGGTGTGAAAAATTAATGTTCAAGAACTACGTGTGGCTAGAATCTCATTGATATGAGATACATAACAACATGTAGATGTCCAATTCGAGGCACATACACGACAAAATAACTCACTTTATTCCCTATATAAGAGTCAAAACTGTATTGGGAATGTTTAAAGAACTATATATGGATTGATTGTCATCCATATGAGATATGTTGTGAAACATTGGTTTAATTTCATAGATCATACACAATATTCCCTTTTTACACCAGAATCACTTCCAGACCTTATTGCATTCTCCAAACTACACAGCATAATATTAATTCAATGGAAATAATGAATGTCACCATTTTACATTTGAATCTGTTCTATTTGAATTACACTGAACTCGTGTCCAATATTGATTAAAATAATCCTCGTGTGCATTGAGCATTACCCCAACAATAATCTAAATTATTAATCATGAATATTTTCAGATCTTCATAATCATTCATAGGTTTATTTCTGACAGAGTCTTTGATATATGGGCGGTTTTTTCTTGACAATACATCGTGTGTCCCTAGGTGGCCCCGGAGATGTTTCTTATATAAAACACATGTCATTCAAAAGATGATGCTATTTTGATATGCAGAATATTCCCTAGTGATCCATGCATAACACAACCCCCATAATGGGGTTTTCAAATAAGGGTAATTTTATTCTGGTTTAAATTTTACTTTTTCCCCTTCATGATTATATTACAGTATACAAAAATATTTTATTTAAAGCATTCATTCATGTATATTTGTCCTATTACGTGTTTCTCAATCTGAACATCTTCAAGACTATAGATTATATATTTCCCTCACCATGTGTTCAAAGAAATGTGAAATATCCTTGGATAAGATGAACACATATCATATATTATATACATTTCTGGTCCTAGTTGTATGTCCTTGAAAATACAAACACCATAATTTCAATGTTTGGGTCATACCTTCATTGAAATAATATTCCTCCTTTTTTTGAAATCTTTATTGTAAATACACTTAATGTACCCATGTAACTTTATTCATGAACCAAAATTCAGTTATTTGGAAATGCCAAATCCCCATAAACATTCTTCATCTTTTAAAAATAGAATGTCAATATTTTGAGAGATATTTTGTTTGATTATGCATTATGTTCCCCTAGGTGGCCTTGTATAAAATTTGCCTATATAATAGGCGTGTAGGTCAAAAGATCCCACTATTTGGCTATAAATCATATTCCCTAAATGTCCCAGCATAATACATCCCCCATAATGGGTTTGACAAATAATGATAATTTTTTTCTTACGAAATACATATTATAATTGCCTTATCCCTTTTTGTCATATCATTCTCCAAAAAAATTCCTTAATCATAATTTATAATTTATCCCTTCCAAACCTGAACATGGTAGTATGTTTCCAAACATATTTTCTATAAATTTGGAGATTCTAAAACCTTTGGTCAATGACAAAGACCTTAAATTAAAGCCACACAATGTCCTCAAAACATGACATAAACTGCATTATACAATGTGCTTACCTCAGGACAAAAAACTGCACTGTATGATATCAAAAATTCCCAACTCTGATAAATTTTAACAATTACTCATACATGAAATTTTTTTAGAAATGGTTTCTATATTCATAACATCTGTCATCAATGATAAACCTTTATTCATAAAATCCATTTCCATGGAAAGCCCACCCACTGTGGTCTTGAGTGACCCAAATTTTATTTCCCCTTGAATATCAACAATAAAAGGATAAATTCCTAAGAGTTATTTTTCTTAACTATACAATATGTAACTTGAGAGGCCTTGTATAAAATCCACCTACATAATAGGAATGTCAATCAAGATGCCACTATTTGGCTATGCAGCGTATGCCTAAGTTACCCCGAATAATACAACTTCTATAATAGGGTTTTCAAGTAATGGTATCCTCGTTCTTGGACAAGACTTCATTTATATTTATTCAACTTATAGACTTGGTTACCATGATAATCCAGACTCACTAATCCCATTGAATGTATTTAAATAATATTAGTTTAATTCTTATCCACTATGTCTTATTTGGGATCTAATTTCAAAATTTATGGTCAAATCTATTTGAACGTAAAAACAATCCCTTTATATTCTTACATGATTGAATATAAACTGCCAACAAGAAGAGACATGGACGACACCATATTTGAAACCCATAATGGGACCTCACGACCATAGTAAAGTCTCAGTTCCCTAGATTTAAATTTTTGTATGGTTTAGGGAATATAGAACCTTAAAAATCCAAAATAAACAAATTTTTTGTGGTTTTCTATATAACCCTTGTAAAAATCAAACACTGATCGCTAGGCCCCATTGCTTATGAAGAAATTAAATCAACCTTCCCAACATGAAATAACTTCAAATCTTACCAAAGATGTTGGAATGTGTCAAAGTCACATAATTGTACCTTATATCATGATTCGTTTCATTTGAAACATACTAAATTCTATGTGGGGGGGAGATTTTTAGAGACCACAAATATAATTCCATGCACTTTTCTGCAAAATGTTCTCAACCAGGCTTGAAAAGGTCATTGCGCGACTCTAAATTTTTTATGGGGGTCAGTGAAGGTAGTGATGGCACCAGACTGAAGGGATGGGATCATATCCCAGTATTGATCCTAAGAAGTGGTGTGGGGTGCAACTACCGCGATATGGAATAATAAATTTGGAAATGTCCCTAATGCGCCACCCATGGTATTTTCTCTCAAATACATGCATGTAACTTTGTATGAGATAAATAATGTAATTATTTTAGATATGTCCTCAAAGTGGAGCCCTAGTCTATCAAAAACACTTTTGGTGTACAAGGAACTTTGGCGCCACAAATTTGGTGTGTAATCCAATTGCGTGACCAATCTCCATTCGCCCGTGTTCTTATTTTTTGCATATAAATAGACCTCAGGGGGCTTTATTTTTATGATAGAATTTACATGAATCGTAATTGCTACTCTAGTCTCCCTAGTGCTTCACCCAAGTCTTCCAAATCTTTTATGGTATTTCTGTAACACATAATGTAGAGGAATTAAATGAGGATTATATGACTTTAAGTCATTTTGGTGTTAGAAATATATAACAATTGTGACCCTAAAGGGACCAAACTACCTAAATTAGGACCACTTGTGTGCCACCTATTCCTCTCACAGGAATGTGAGAGCCAGACTTTTTGGAATACAAGGGAATATAATTGAAGGATTGATTTAGGTTTCTCCCTAGTATTAACAACCAGCTGGTTCTTTACTTAATTAAACACCATGTCACCCAAGTCTAATTTCTTTCCCATACTTTCATGTTAGTATCTATTTTGGCACCCCGTGATGATTAACCAAATCACTTCTATCTACAAGCCATCAAGACCTCATCCAATACATTAATTTAAAGGATTCATCTTAATTGATCCCCATGTCTAAAATGGATTCATTATAGATATCCCCCAAAACATCCTAACTTATCAATCCTTGGGGAAATGACATCAGTGTGTCTTCTATTTGGGTTTTTATATCCTTAGTTAGAGGCTTCCCACAATTGATTCACAATGGGGTTAGGATTCATGGAGTGTTTGTGGGTCTGTATATCCAAAGTCATATGAACACTTATCCTAGTAAATGTGCTAGGATGTTCCCAGTTTGGAGGATTAGGGTTGTGGTTTTCTCTTTCTCTCTTCGTCTATGAGACATGGAACCTCAGTCCTCTTTTCTGGAAGGTATGTTTCACAAATATTATTCCTTTTATACAAAAGAGAAGTCTACCTCCACTACCAGGGCCAAAATTGGAGAAACCATCCCAGAGTAAGTCCCTAACCATTCAAGTAGGAGGTTTTAGTATTTCTCCTCTCTAAATCCTTCACCATCACTCTTTAAATGTATTGGGCCCTTGTCCAACATAATGTGAATAGAGGGAAGTATTTTTTCCACACCCTCTTCCACAATCACCTCACCATCATCCATCATCACCACCATAGGCACGACATCTTCTACCAGCATTGGAGGAAAAGTGTGGGTGCCTTTGTTGAATATTTGACAACTATTTCTTCTCACACCAAGTATGACTAACATGGGATTAGAGATTTTTTATGATAAGAACATTTTCAAAACAACATGAAATAGAAGAACTCTAATTATTGTACAGTCCATGATACGTTGGATGCCTACATGAAGGCCTGATCTCTAATAGGTTACCATCCAAAGGGGTTTACCAAATAATGTACCCTCCAATTAGAAGCTCTTATGAATCCACCCCAACATAATGAATGAACATCTAGAACTATGATTCCCCTAATTGTTGGGATAAGTAGGAATTATTATATGGTCCCATCCTCATTGGATATCCACTTCGATCATTCAACCCTAATTCCCATAATATGGGAATCCTCTTTATGAATAATTCCCAAATTAAACCCCCAAATAACCAAGGAATTATTTTCATGATGTAATCCCAAAATCAATTCTCTCAAAAGAATATAATCTTCCATGAGACTAATTGAACATCATGTTCTTTAATTCCCTTCCAAATGGGATTCATTGGAATCCTCTATGAGGTTCAAATCAGGAACTTCACATTAACCATGTTCTTTCAATAATATATTCCCAAAAAGGTTTAATATTCATGGAAACCCATATCCTTTCTATGTTACATGGGCTTATTCGACATAAGTACCACACCCAAAATTGACTAAGAACCTTTTTATTTGAATAATTTAACACATGACATTAAACTGAATGGTCAGGTCCTTATCACATTACCTTAAAAGGTATGACATGTCCCATTATGTGGAACTGAAGAATTAAGGTGATGATTCTACTAACAAGGATATATAGGTAGCCCATTTTATGGATATGATACCAATATCAAAACAAACCTTCATATCCCTATGCCACAATAAATTTTAGAGTGCCCCACATAGTGTCATAAAAATCAGTATCAATATAATGATGATTAATAGAATCTCAAAATAGTATATTAGAGGATACCATTGATAGAAATCCTCCACACACACACATATATATATCCATTAATGTAGAACCTCAAATACATATGGATGATTATAAATTTCACACATGTTAATAAGTGATTGAATATTTCACGGGAAACCTATGTTATATAGGGGGAATTAATAAGGATTCATGAAAATGTCTTACATTTATAAAAATATTCCTAGAGTATAGAAAAATCCCACCCCAAAAAGGGATTGACGAGTCCGAACTCCAATTCTATTGACCAATTCATATTTTTAAATATTTTAATCTTCAAACATAATGAACTCATACCTTTGGAATGTAGTTCCCATTTGGATAATGAACTATTGGATGTTTCTAGTTCCATGAATAAATCCAATGGAACCCGCCTAAATGCAATGATTCCTAAAGTAGAACATACATTTCAAGGATATATGAAACAACCCCAATGTGTATTTTATTCAATAGTTGTTAGGAAATTGTAGGTGGATATATTTGGGTTTATTTCTATGGGATTGGTACCCTTAATCTGTCTTTTGTTATGGTGGTTGGGCATTTTGGAATTTTTTATTTCATTGTGTTTGGCATTCTACTAGGGATTGGTCTCATTTATTATTATGTTATGGATTTTTATTGATCTGTTATGTTCTACTATGATTATTGGCTCCTCATTTCTTGTAGTAATAAATGATATACAAGATGTTTTATTTCAATTTACCTTGTTGCGTGATTTATTTATTGCCTTCTTGTGTTGTGTTTTTCTTGGGTTGTGATGTCTTGGTTTGAAAACAGGTTTATGAAACATTTTGTCAATTAAAAGTGATTTATCTGATATTGTGCATTCTGAAAATGTAATCATTATTTTTCCTTGGAAAATGTAAATGTTTCACTATTGGTAATAAAACATGGTTTGGGAAATGATGAAGGGAAATGGGACGTAAATTTTTTTAACGTAATTCTTGTACAAAAAAATACCATTAAATATTGTATTTAAAACATGAAGTTGATGTTTCTTTTTATATTAGAGGAATTTAATTGGGAATAATTTATCTGAGCTTTCATATAGAGTATTAATTCTCAGGGATATTGTTTTTTCTGTTTTAATCCCTTGTTTAGTTGTATCTTGACTTTGATGGCCTTGGGGAAAGAGAGATCATTTTTTGAGAGAGACTTGTTAGTCCCATGGGGATATTGTGGTAATCTAGTTCAGTTTATTGATTTGTATATTTTCTTTTTACTATTCAAATTCTTATTCAAAATATGATCATTTATTTTTTAATATATTTTTGACACTTTTTATAACTTTTTGTTGTTTTAATTATTAATATTTATTAAGTGAAATTATTTCTTTTTATGTACCTTGTTAATGCCTAGAACTATGTAATAGCCCATGGGGATCAAGAATGTATTTTGGTCCATGCCAAAAATTGGATCAACTGAATGTTTCAGGGTTGACCTAGGATGGTTCATGACAAAATTGATTTAAAGCATGTCTTATCTTAGAGGGCCTTTCTTTTTGAACCCATATTGATTATTGGGGACGTCATGGTAGATAGTATAGTATTCTCAGGACAGAAGGGTTAGGTATGAGGAGAGAATCATTAACTCTTTCTTGATCTGACCAACATTTTTCTATCGGATGTCTAGTTTTGATAGTTTCTTTGGCCTTTATGAGTTTTTTGTTGATTTGGATATGAAAAGGGGAGTCAAGCTATTGGTATTCATGGTCTCACAAGGCTTAGTAATCCATGTGGAGCCAGAGGCATAATCCTAGAAGGATATAAGTGTTTGTACTATTCTTGATATATGACTACCAACCATATGAACAAGTCATCCACCGACTCTAGTTTTGTATTATGAGTTGTTTTAGTCATCATTGAATTATGAATATTATTTTGAAAAAGCCTTCTATTGGAATTAGGAAAACATTGTTTTAATGGTAATTTTTGGATTTTTTAAAGGGGGAAGAATGGACTTTCAGAATTAACCTTGGAGAATTTAATAAAAAACTGAGTATTTATAAAATGACCTATTGGGGTAAAACTAGAAGGATTTAAGGAAATTGGGAATTTATAAACAAGAGTTGGAGATTATAGAAAATTGGTGTATGTTATTGAAATTTTATTCAAATGAAAAATTTATATTTCATAACAAAATATATATTGTTGAAAATATATTTGATTTATTACTATAAAAATGTTTTCAATGAAATGAAAAAAGATTTGGACAAAAATATATGTGGTTACATTTTTCAAGAATTACAAAAAAATTTTATGAGTGGATTATAAATATAGTTTTCTAGTCTATGTTTTGTGTGCCTCTTTAAGGTTCATGATTGATTAAATGGGGTCGAATGAATTGGTATGGGACATGATTTTGTTTTGTTATAGCTTTTGGTGTTTTCATGTGTTCCCATAAGAGTGGTGGTTGGAGGAAATGTGGATGAATCCTAGTATGGTAGGGTTGATGTATGCCTAGGGTGGCATGAAAAAATCCATGTGAGTGAGAGTCGAAGGAACACCATTGGTGATGTGTGAAAAATATACCATGTTTTTTTATTTTCTAGAAGCATTTTAAGCTGGAAATTTTTGTATTTTTGTTATCAAATGGTTACATGGAATGCATTTATGTTTCTTAGAAGGGTTTTTTATTTGGTTTTATTTTCCTATTTATTTAAAATTGATTTTCTTGTTGTTTATTTTTTGTGATTATTTTGGTAGCTCGGTCTTGAAGTTGTGTCTTATTGGGTTTATAAGAATGATTTTGGGAATCCTTTAAACTGGTTTCCATGATATTTGGTGTCTGTTTTATGTGGTGTTTTGGTTTCGTTATCTGGACTTGATTGACCTCATGGGTTCCTTGTTTCATTGTGTTCAACCCCATAGATATGAGATAGATGTTATGGTAGGGTTACATATTGTTCTCTATTGGAAATCCTTCGAATTGACTAACCTAACGATTTTGTTTGTGGGTTACAAAAGCTATATACACATTTTTGATTTTTCCCCAACCAATTTGATTGAATAGACAGGTGTTTGGCCTCTATATTAAATTATTTCATATTATGATAATTCATTTGGTTATATCAGTTGTGTTCATTTATTTTTATTGTGTTTCTCTCCTTTCCCTTTTCATACCACTACTCGTTCAGATTGATAGAGACTGTGGATTGGTATCCTTAACTCCATATTTGGTTAAAAGTGTGTTTTTTGACGGACTGAGTTTAATGGTGTTTCATAATCATTTTTTCTTCATGGTATATTTATGTGAGATTGTGGGGCACTATCAGATGTGGTTCCAGTTTGGGATTTTCATCTATTGACTACGAGGTAGTAGATGATTTGAACGTCAGATCTCTAGCCATATGTCTCAAAGTCATGTTGGCATGTTGTTAGGAATCTGTAGGGTTTAATGTGTTTGGATTTTTTCATTCCTTTACCATTTTAGGGAGCTATAACCAATTTTTTACACATTCCTATAACTATTTATTTCTCTAATGCATTATTTTCATTCACTTTTATATGATTTAGGACTTATGAACTACAATGATATATTCATGTACTTGGTTTTATGATCTATATTGTGAATAATATTATTTTCAAATATAATTATATTGTATCATTCCCATAAAGTCACGGATGTACTATGTTATAATTGATATCCCCTTGTTTACCCATAATAATAATATGATCACAAACATTTTTTGTTTATTTTCCCCAAAATATGATGAAAGGTTTCATACATTCTATATCAATAAATAGTACTTAATGGGACAGTTTTTATGGAATATGTTGATGATACTTCCAAAATTATGAATACTAAGTATCTGGTCCCTAATTCTACTAATCCATTATGGTCTTCAAGTGTGTATTTGTGAAATTTATTTTATATTTGTCAAATATTTTGTAATATTTATCTATTAAAATATTGTGTCCCTATAATTGGTATCATATTAAATTTTTTTTCAATATTATGAAATTATTATTTAAACAATTAGTGATTTCCATACAAATATGTCATAATATATAAAATTTCCATATAATTTTTATGATTGATAGATTTAGTGTATAAAATATAATTTAATATGTTTCTATATAATACATGTGGATGTAGATCTAGCGTAATTATACCATTTTTAATAACATTGAAAATGGTACATTTTGATTTGAATCGATCATCGCCTTGTTAATGAAAATAATCATTTCTTCACTGCTCGTTTGAAAAACCCATAAAATATGTTTTGGAAGATCACAAACACTTTATGGAAAATACAGAAGGATTATAAAATATGAAGACCATAAATGATCTGGGAAAACCTGTTGGTATCATAGATCAAAAATAATGTTTCATTATTTATACATCCTATAAATTAATATTCATGATTATGTTGTATCCTTGTTTGATTATTACTACTCACACTTCTTTTTGTTTTATTCAATGGATAAAAAAATAATACATCATGATAATAACAAATATAAAACAAAACGTACTTATTATCCAGTGAATAAATCAATTTTATGATTGGTGGATAATATATTAATGATGCATTGTTCACACAAGATTATCTGTCGATGAATCATGTTGATCATACATATGATCAAACGAGGGAAAATATAAAAAATTTCCATCATAAGAAGAAATCCAACATCTTTTAGTATTATTTATAAATCACATGTTATTGAGACATAGGTCATTACCCAGGAAATTATATTTTTTTGATCACCAATGAATTGAACATAAAAATGATTTCCATTTTTTTATCATTTGGAAGAATAAGAAAAAGAATGAAATAACCTTGTTAAGAATACAAGATAAGTGGATAAAATTGGCACTATGTCATGGAATGAGTTTATGAGGTTATGTTTGTAAGAATTTATTTTATACTCATTATACATAGACTAAGAATTAATTACATAAAAATAAGTGAAATTTGGATAAATACATTTTTACTTATGATTAATAATAAACATTACATTCAATGCCTTCTCCTTGTTTAACCATTATCCATAAAGATGATCAATTTTTGGTGGCCTAAAAACAATCCCCCATATGTTTTTTTATTTATGGTACACTAGTGTATATTAAAAATTCAATCAAAGAGACCTCATATTTGAACTGATAATTTGATATTCCCACCATTACAATTTTTTTGATAAGAAGGTAAAGACCTATTATAATTAAAACTCTAGTAAAAAACATTGTGGAATTAAATTCCCACCATCTAAATGCAAGTAATATGGAAGTAAACATCAATTGAATTTCATGAATAACCCTAGAATTTATTTCAATATAGAATGATGGTTCAACAAGCATGATAATGTTGAAAGGCATGGAATTGTAGTGTTTTTGAAATTTAAGAATGGAAGATTCCCAATAATGTACTACATATGATGGAATTATTAAACTATGAAAAGTATGGTACCTTTGTTGACTAGTGAATGTATCGAATGTATTAAAATTCATATCAACATCACCAAACACCTATAAGTGAAATACCATGCGATTAAAATTACCAATGTTTGTTAAATGAATGAAGAGGTAAACAATACACTTATTATCCTATTCAGAACTAATAATTATCTATTTAATTGTAGATCTTCAATTTATTTTTTGTCTTTTGAATTTTCAAAGGGAATTATATTACCATCTCAGTGATAAGATAAGTAGTTATCATTAAAAATAACTCTTGGTAGGAGGGTTTTGATAGTCCATGTGTAACATCCCAACCCGAACCACAAGGTCCAAGACATATGTTATGTGACCTCATGTGCAAATCACTATATAAATGATTCTTACAGAAATATATGATAGTGAATGTTTTTATGTGTGGAAACTATACCCTTAGTATCAGGTCAAATGATCGATAAGGATTAAATAAAAAATAAATAAAAAATTAGAGTAAATGATGATATTTAATAAATGACATACATATATTAAAATATATCCAAATGTGGAAAGACTAATCTGAATGTTAGAATAATATTTGTAAATGTAAATAAATAAATAAACAACTATATGTCCTTCATAGAGTATCATTGTCCACTTACACTCCATGGTTCACTGATCAATTGGCCACTATAGGGCCCCATCTCTTGGCCGGAGCACAAGAGATGAAATCTATCAGGGTTCCAAAAATTCTAAGTATGGTGTAAGTATGAAATCTCAAACCCCCCCGCCCAATGTTTTGTTAACAAGTTTTCTGATGTAGATGATTTTATAACATAATTATATTTAAATTTACTCACGGAAATACCATCTTATGAATTTATGCACTTACCAAGCCACCTCAATCCAATGTTTTACCTACAACAACACCATTCTTGATTAACAATAGAATAATAAAGGATTAATATCATAATTAGAACAACAAAAACGTTACTCAATATTCAAAAATCCCTCTATCCTTTACGTTATACCACACTAGGTCATCGTTTCCTGCAACTATATTTTGTTCTAGTCACAGAGAACATCATGCCCCACTCTTTCCATGTTGTTATAGAAACTGATAAGCTCCATTCCACATGGTCAGCATAAATGGGTCTAATCAGTCTTGATATTCATGCACCTAGGTCTGACACAAGATTTCATCATTCACCATCGCCTATCTCAGTCTCATCATCAAGTCACATGCAGCGTCTGATCATTCTCCCCCTCAAGGGCTATTGTGCCATGACTGGAGAACTTAACTCATAGGTTCCATATATAAGAAACAAAAACACAAATTAAACTAGTAATATATCATGGAAATATTGTAATTATATCACATAATCATATCAATGATTATATACTGAAAAAAATATTGTCTTGTCATTAATAAAAACATTTGAATCAAATATGAACATAGAATATTAAAGTATGAATAATTCTCATCGAGAAGGGTCAAAGAGTGTCAAATTTTACAATCCCAAACCTATAAAATAACATGTTATGAGTGGATATCAAATTGGAAAATATGATAATCACATTTCATGATAACAACATATACATGTATAGAAATTGTATGAAACCTCATAACTCAAAACGACGTCCACATTAGAGGCAGTGATAAACCACCATATGTGGTTATATAATTGGAGTGGAAGCCTCAATATTAAATAACACCTCAATGTTTTTTACTATTGTATTTGATGACCCATCAATACTCAATATTTATAAAGGGTCCATTTAACTAAACCCATTTATTTAACATTAAATAATAATAAAACAACGCATTTGATGCTACATTCCCTATCATTTATTTTTTTATTTATATATATATTTCTAGGCCAGTGTACCTCCCCACAATTTTCTTTATTATAATGATTATATTTTGAATATTTATTATCAGATGTCTTTTTAATAATTATATCTTCATAAGTTATCATATATTTATTTTTTATTTATCTCTGATAATTTCGCTTAAAATAGTATTTATAATAATAATTTGATTATTTATTATATATTATCCTTTATATTTATATTTTAATAATTTATCATAAATTATACATATATAACTAACTTCTGATAATTTATTTTGAATTTTCATTTAAAAACTATATTTTTATAATTTATCAGAAATTAAACATTAAAATTTATTTCCTGATATTTTTATTTAATTATTTTTAATAAAAATAATTTAATAATTTTTCATAAAATATAACTTATAATCATCTTATAATAATTTACATATAACATATTCATTATAATTTTATATTAAAAATAAATTATCCTTTTATAATTTATATTCTAAAAATTATGAAATGATAATCTAGAAACTGTAGATTGATAATTTAAATACCCATCCATGATAATCATTCAAGTGTAAATTGATAATATAAATAGTTATCCTATTAAAATATAAAAATAATAATTTCAAAATTATAAGAAATTTTTGTAGAATATACACATAAATAACCAATGAGAATTTAGTTATTTTTTCTTAATGATACAGAAATTATAATTATCCTTTATTAAATTGTATAATATTATATTTAACATTAAATATAATTATACATTGCTAATTTTTCATAATTATCACATAATAATTCTATTTTTAATATGTTGATAATTACTTGTAATTATATTTCAAAACTATTAAATAATTCACCCCTTGATAAATTTATTTATATTCATCAACTGATAATCAAGTTGAATTATCATCTACAACATGATAAAAATGTAATGGTTAGTTCTATATAATTATCATTCAAACAATTAGAAAATTATCATTAGATAATTTTAATATCGATCATCAAACTATTTAGTGGAACCATAATTTGATAATTAATTTTATATTATTTTTCTAAAAAATTCATTTTTAGGAGTTTTAATATCTTTGGAAAATGAATATAACAAAAATTTATGTGTAAAATAATAAATGAAAAACATTATTGTTTTTCATATAGGGATGACCAAGTTTTACTCCAATTATAAGAAACCCCATCATATAATCATGTTGTATATAAATTCCCTAATAATGTAAAAATTATTCATGGGATGGGTTGTTTCAGTTATATCAAAATCTAATCTGTTATAATATACCTTCAAATTATTCCACTGAAAATTTTTAGAATCCCATTATTTCATCAACTAATTCAATTGAAAATTGATCACATGTGGTTTGAATTTACCCCATTAATGCATTTCCAATTTTTATTTGTCATGATTGTAAAGAAATCACGATTTTTGGAAGCTTCATTCATTGAAAATGTTTCTGCGGTTCCCATGGGGGAGAATGATGAACAATAATTTTTTATTAATTAAATTATTAACAATTATTTTTAAAAAAATATTAAATAAATTGTTTTAACTAGTGACCTAGCCAAAATACAGATGCACAAAATAATGTATACCCTACCTTTGGTAATCCCAAAAACCAGGATTTAACATTGGAGGAAAATTTTTTAGATGATGCACAATTTGAGATATATTAAATTAATTTCAAAAAATTAATATAATAAAAATATTAGATTAATAATCCTCAAATGTGATTTAACCAAACAATGGTCAAGCACAAATCCTATAACTAATCTATAAAAAATCATATATCTCATACCTAACGGTGCTCTAAAATTTCAACTACATTGCATCAAGTGAGTGATATTTAAATAATTTTATAAAAATAAGATAATAATATATATAAATTATCCACATGTATGATCTAACTAAATATATGATGCAAAAAATATTAGTACCCTTCCAAGGTTAAACCTATTATCTCAAACCTAACTGTTTAATCATCTTTCTCATATGACACATAATTCGGGAGATTATAAATTATTTATAGAATATTATAATAAAATTAAAAAAAAAATATCTTCACATGTAGTCTATTCAAACACACAACACTTGAAAATTTAATACCACACAGAGTGTAAACACTGCTTCCTGGACCTACTAGTTCTCATAGATTTATGACACATAACATTGTTTTGACGATATTTAGTTATATTGGATAGATCACACACATATAGTATAATATTTGTACTTAATATATTTCATTTGTGAAGAGTATCTTCGGTTTGTATAATTTCAAACTAACTCAGCACCTTACCCAAAAAACCACTATAATATTCTAGTAAATAGATATGTATAACGAAATATTAAAGGTTAATAAATGGAAACACAAAACATTCAAGTAAATATATTTATATAAATAAATATTATTGTGTAATAAACTGATAAACATGCACTTTATCAGCACAATGAGAACCAAATGCATCCCATGATTTTAAAATTTTATACTATCATGGATTTCAAATAATGATTCAAAATGAGGGAAATTCATAATTATTTCATGTAATGTATTATGCACATGAAAACCTATACTATCAAGATTAATCCTTAGAAAACAATAAAAATATGGATGAAATTCCATATGTTTGGTATAACTTATTTTTCTCGTGTGAAACCCATCAATGCAGTGAGGATCTATATAATGCTTGGGCTCCATGAATCTTAAAGGACAAAATCATTCTTCATATTGAATAATTGCTTTAATTCTTAAACAATTGTCCATATCAAGTATCTTTATTAAATGAAGAAAAAAAATTTACCAATATTTCCCCAAATATCAAAAATCTATAAATTTAGACACCATATTTGAAGAGATATATAGTTTAGGTAAATGGAATATCTATTATAAATTAAATGGGTATTTTATGGTAAATTCAATGTTCAACAATCATATGATATTGAATATTTCCAAAAAAACAAAAAAAATTTATTCAAGGAAGTGATTTTTAATACTATCATTGGAAAAAAAATCCTGATGAAGGAATTAGATGATATCAATACCACATATCCAATATGGAGTAAAAATAAAGATTGTTGTTATCAATGCATAACAATATTATGAAACAATCCATAAAAAGAGTTTCTATATAATATCCTTTTATTATGAATATTTTAAAAAAACATATATTTTAAAATACATTTAGATAATATTTTCATTAAAAATTAAACATTAAAAAAATAATGTACACATAAATGAAATAATGTTGAGTAAATTTGTATAATCCATACGATGTAAAAACTAACATTCATTTTTAACAAGTGAAGGATAACAATAATTCCTTATTTAAAAAGAGATATGAAGATTCCATTTCAAACTATTTTTATAGAAAAAACGGTTAAATAATTATTTACCAAATCATTTTAAAATAAAGTTTTTAAAAAAACAACAGTTTTTAAAAGAAAATTGGTTCTGTGAAAGAGATAAAAATGTAGGCTTTTTTAAAAAACATTTTATAAAACATTTTGAGTACCAATGTGATAGAAAATAGTATTATAACATAATAAAGGACATGAAAAAATAGATTAGAATGATATTAAATGATTTAATATAGATTAAATTAATTTCTTTTTAGATAAATTTATGTGAAACAAAATCCCAAACAAAATGAGATTGTAAAGTAAACCCTTAAAAGATTATGTATATCAACTATATATACTCATAAAGAAGAGGAAACATATAAATATATAGTTAAGATAATTATATAGATGATCATATAATATTAACAACAATAATGATGTAAAATAATTCAATTAAATTAAAATGGGTTATAAAACTCTATTCCACTTGGTAACCTTGAACTCAATTCCCCATAGCCAAAATTATTCAAAATGAAACAAAAAAAATCATAAATAATGATTCAATAATAATACTATATAATATAATGTATGTATTTGAACCATATATAATATATAATGTGACCAAAAATAATTTTATTTTTTCAACATAATGTTAACAATCACATAATACAAAAATTGAAATGATAATCATTAAAAATTCTATTGAGGATAATAATATTTAAACATTTCAATTTATCCCATACAACTTAAAAACATTCTAGTAATAATCTACATAATGTAATAACATTAAAAGAAGCATCTAATATCATGATCACAATTTGGATCATATATCTCATTTGAAACTGAAATAAAAACACCATATAAAAGAAACTAGGTGCATAACAATAAAAAGACATAATGGATTGTAAATTGAGAAAAAATATATTACTTTGTGTTTTTTTCATGAAAACATCCTTTAAATTCCAATCAATAAACTAATATAACTTATATAATTTATTTATAATAATTTTAATGTTTACAATTACATTTATATCAATTATTATCATGTTCTATAGAACTACAGAGTCAATTTATATTATGTCAGTTGTTTTAACCAAATTAAATTAATGTGTCTAAATTAACATTGATAGGTAAAATATGGCCAAAGGGGTTAGTATATAACATCTACAGAATAAAAGTTTTGACATAATTAACATTTTTATAAATAAATTTGCTTTTAAAACAAGTCATTAAATATGTATGTGAAAAATTAATCAATGTTCCCTTCATATATATGCTTGGTCCTACGTAAGCATGTATAACATTCTCATTTTTCAATGATCATTGTGGAATGATGGTATGTATAATAATATCATTCAAAAATAATAATTACACCATTAATAAAATTTTATTTACTCATATATAAAGATATATAGAATTAATGTGGTTTGAAAGGAATCATGTAAAGCTGGGGATGTGGTAATCCACACATCCACAAATGACGTTTTCACTTAGTAAGGGTCTGTAAAAGGGATATAAATGAAATGATATATATTATATTTAAAAAATGGTAATAATTTCATTAAAATAATTTTAAGGTTTTTTTCACATATTCTCAATCTGAACCATCCTTCATATATTTTATTAATAGTGTGAACAAATCACATTGCTTTGAGTGGACAGTAGCCCACACATACTAAAACAATGATATTGTAATATGAAAAAAAATTAAAATTATTAATGGTATATCTAATAAAGGGATTAAATAAGTATGAATAATTATTAAATTTCTTATACATAATATTTAGTCATCATTTTCATCATAACATCCAACCATGATTGTTGTTAAAGAAAAATGAACAGTTATCATTTCGTGAGATTGTAGTTTGTTGTACACATAATTTGTGTGTTCATTACCCACTAGATTGATGTGTGTGTGATTATACATAAAAAATAGCATAAAACATCATTGTGTATTTTAGATTATTTTAATTTCATAAAATAATGAAATACTAATATTTTAGGGTTTGGATAATTGAAATAATACTAAAAAACAAGTGGAATTTTGTTACCTCTTATTATGGTAACTCTTATTTTTCATCCAAAGGATTATATGGATTTAATTATGAAAAATGTAATGATTAATAGAATATCTGAGGTATTTTTATGGTATATTTGGAATTAATTACGTTGATACAATTTTTCTTGATAGGTGTCAAGAATTGTGAGGAGGTGATTCCTTTTATAGTGGAGGAGGAGTGGCACTCTTGTATTATTTTGAAAATGGAATTTCAAGCACGTTTTTCATGTTTCATGTGGATCCAATAATAGTCCAATTTAGATAAAAGACACGATAGGTTATATATATGTCCATTAATTATCTCTTGGACATGTATATTGGTTGGTTTGGGCTTAAGGTTTCAGTTTAGTCCCTTATTATTCTAAATTTAACATTAATTATTGTAATAAATATTAATCACAGTCACTAATATTGTTGGTAAAAAAATAAATTTTTATTCTAAGATATTATAAATTATTCTAATTCAAAATATTTAATCCACTTTTCCTAATTATAAACAGTTAATTGTTAGAAATTGAATTAAATTTATTCCCGTGGGTGGGATGAAATTATGTGTTTTAATGTATAAAATACTGAAAGATTACTATGTTTTTTAATCAAATACAAAATTAAATATATTAAAATAAAATAAAATATATTAATTTGAATGAATATTAACAAAATAAAAATTACTAAAAATTATATGTATAATTTAACCCTATAAATAAATTAGATGAAAATTTAGTTCTGACATAAAATTCAAGATTTTTAACTATTTAATAAAAAATGACTTGTTTCTAAAAAAATTAAAAATTCACCGTAACCAATGTTTTATGTATCTATTTCTATAATAAAGATAATATTTACATAATAAATAAATCAATGTGTCAAAATGAATATCTAAAATTATTTTTGCCATACAGAAATTATGATCTCATTTACAAAAATATAGGGTTTTATGTGTGCAATTTGGTTTCAACATATCATATGCATATCAAACATACTGGATTAATATAAAAAATTCATTTGGATGTATAACATATAATTTTCAATTAAATCAATCATTAATTTTAATTACTTATATTTATCAATAGACAACACCTTTATTGGTGAAAAATAATAATACTTATTTTTATATCCAATTGGAGAATCTTTTCATTTATCATTAATTGGTAAAATTTAATTCAATTACTATTTATATAAATCATAAATTTTTATAATTATTTAATTTTATTCATAAATTCTAATAAACTGACCTTGTTATATTATATTATGTTAAATTATAATATTTCAATAATAAATTATTATTTTGTGATACTTAGACATTCATGTATCACAAACTATCATGTCAGGGCACTCATGCATGTAAAAAAAGAAATCGGGGAAAGTCTATCTTGTGTGTGTTGCAATCTAAGACATTTTTGAGTTCATTACAAACATTACCATTTATTCAATATATTTATTATAATAAATATATAATATAGACTTGAGATATTGTATTCCCTCAGGCGCTTGGTTGTTCATGTCATACACACTATTGAATAAAATGTTGTAATCTATAATTTTGAGGTGTTATATTCTCCAAAAAATAATCACAATACATCATCACAATTTAATCTCAATATAGGTAATATATTTTTTATACTTCTTATATTTAAATCGCACATCGTCATAATGTTTTGTAAAACAACCCAATAAAGGAGACTTTGAGATGTATAAAGGTCGCATAGAATACCATGTAAATAGGTATCTATGTAGGATAACATTATTGGAAATTGAAATTGTGGAATTGGAGGAAAATCATAATTATTTATATGAATTGAATGAGGATATAATTAAAAGAGAAGCTACTAATCAATAGATAGTTGATGGCCTTGAAAATATAAATATATAATTATTTAATAAACAACTGGTTCAATACAAATTATGGTGTTTTGACAAAATTTTCATTCTAGGTTATTTTTCTAATGATTTGTAATTATTTTACTGACCAAGAATATAGGGAAATATTCATTTATTATAGGATTAAATTACATATGAACAAACCATACCTTTTGTTGTTTGCTGATGAAATTCAATTTCACCGCTTTACACTCATACATTAATAACCAATAATGATATTTTTATTCATGTTGTAGAAGAAGAAACATTTTAATGATTTATAAGCCAATAAGAGAGGGAAAATTCTAACCATTTTCATTCAACTATCATCCAAAACCAATATGGTTAATATAATATTATCTATACCTAAATAGAATATTACTGGTTCAACATTAAAATTTATTTTTCAATGTTTTCTACTAAAGGCAATAGAAAATTAAAAGGGACATTGTATAGGTCAATGGATAGTGTGAAACACATAACATACTTCAGTCATGGGTTTATGACCATTGGACTTGTTGTACTTGATAGGATTTTACCCATCATTTAGGTTGTCATATTCTAAAGTAGTATTATTATAATATTTAAAATATATATAATGTATCACTTTGAAATTAAATCATTAAATATACTCTTAACTACAGTGTTCAATAATTTTTTAGGCAGTCCCTTGATAATTAGTAAGATGTCATTATTAATCATACAAACCATATATTTTATCAATACCTTTAAATTACAACTATTTAAATGTAGATGAATTATTACTCAAATTATATTTTTCCTCTTTAACATATGCTTCCAAAATAATGAATATTTATATAAAGATTCATTATTACTGTTGCAACACAACCATTGGTAATATATTTCAATAATGTCATTGTTGAATACTAAAAATAATTCATAAAAATTAGGATTAATTATTTTATGGTTTAACGATAAAAACATTTGTAGGATTTCTAAATCATTAACTGTTGTCTTCAATATAAAAATCTATTGGTTTACCTTGGTTTATTCATTGTAAAAATCCATCATATTGGAATTTTCCAAATAATATCTGATATGTGTGTCAATCCTTGTGTATTGTAAGGCCTAAATTCAAATAAAATGTTACCCTGAGTTAGGCTCATAACACCGCATCTATGTTATTACTCTTATATACATCTGTTCAAGAACCAAATCAACTTATAATATCAATACAGTGATGTATTTATAGAAAATCTACATAATATATATAAAAACAAGTATAGGATGTTCTTATACACGTATCTGAAAAATCGTCCATAGGATTACATTATCTAACCTATTTTTCTCTAAACCTAGTTACGATGGCTTCTACAAAACATTCATTGATTCCAACTGTAGTGACCTAACCCTAGAGATCCTAGATCTGGTGTCTTCTATCAATTATAATTTGATGATTTCAAAGACTCAAATCGTAATTTACCAATAAGATTATTAGTCTTGGAAAACTAGATTCATTTATGGGTCTTGTCATACATATTAATACACTAATTACAATATAAATTTTTCACTTTAAATAATTTTTAGGCTCATAAGATTAGTTTGTCTAGTATTTCCTGACATATCATTCTTAATACACTTCTTGGAATCCTGGGGAATGAAATATTAAAATGGTATGATAATATACCATGTTTGGTTTTAGTTTATTTGATTAAATTATCCATCAATGAGAATAATAAATACGAAATGGAAAATTATTATACACACATACCATAAAATTGATAATATAAGATGGTAGTGAATAAAAATATAAAAATGTTATAAATTGAAACAGGTGGAATGAAAATAACAACATAAGGAAAATTGATATGGAAAAATAAAAATCTAAGAAATCATTAAATTTAATCAATGAACTAAAAATGAAATATTTCAATATATTTTCCATGTGGAAATATCAGTGATAATAAATAAAAATCAAAATAAAGGCACTGATTAATTATTGGATGTCATGTATCTAAAACAAAAAAACCACTACTATCATGATCCATCTACCAGACAGTTTTAAACAATGGACATAATCCAATTTAATTTTTATAACATGAATTTCCCATGAGAAACTGTTGATTCATCAAGCATCTCTATAAATGTTGGGATCCACCCATCATTGCATGAACATAACATTCTTCATAATAAGAAATAGATTAATTTAATTAAAAATATGCAATATGAAATATCCATATTGAATAAAGAATGCTAATTTTTCAATATTTCAACAAATAATCAATCAACTATCAATGTAGACACTATGCATAATGAGTTATATAGATTAGGTAATAATAATATCAATGATATATTAAATGGATATTTTATGGGAAATTCTATGTTTAATGATCATAGAACATTAGATATTTCAATGGCTGTGACAAATGATTCAAGGAAGTGAATTTCACAACACTCCTTGTAGAAAAAAAATGAAATCCATAGGAAGAAAATGGATGATATAAATACAACATATCCCATGTTGATTAAAAATGAGGATCATTTTTGTTGATGAATAAGCATACAATAAAAAATATTTTAATACATTATTGAGGGAATAACATTTTATTATGATTTTTTTTTGAAAAATCATTTTTTAATCACATTTGAATTTTTTTAATGTATCCTTTGAAAAGTGTAAATGAAGCATTAATGAATCTAAAGATGGAAAATTTGTTCACACCATAAGAGTTAAAAATATAATTCCTTTTTCACATGTAATGATTTAAAAAATTCAATATCCAGAAAGAGAAATGAAAAATAATATGAAACCAATTGTAAATGGAAAAAATGTTAAATTGTTTTTTGAAATAAGTTTAATATCATTTTGAAAAAAATAAATAAAGCATAGTTTTTAGAAGAAAACAGTTTCCCTATCATAAAACAGAAATAAATGTTGTATTTATCAAAAATATATTCTAAAAAATTTTGAGTACCAAATAGTTGAAAAATGGTACTATCACCTAATAATGTTTATAAAAAACTAGAATAGAAGAAAAATATTGGGTTTAATATAAATTAATAATTATACTATGGAAGAAATTTATGTGAAAATAGTCCCGAAAAAAATTAAAATGTAATATAATCTTCAGAATGAATATGTGTATTGACTATAAATCCTCATATAAAAGAGGAAATACATTAATAGACAGACAATGTCATTATACAGCTCATTATTTAATATTAATTATATTTGTGGGGTAATATATCCAATTAAGAAGAAATTATGTTAGGAAACTCTGTTTCACTTGGTAAATTTTAACTCATATCTCTGTGATGAAATAACTCAAATTGAAATGAAATGTGTCCTCAAGAATGATTGAATCATGTAATTATATTAAAATGAGGAAGTGTGTTTTAAATATATAAGAAATTATGTGCCAAACTATATTGTGATTGTTATACAAGGATATTAACAATTATTAAAGGAAGCAACATTGAAAAGATAATCCTTAAAAATGTTATTGAGTAGAATAACAATTAATCATTCCAATGTGCCTTATACAAGTTTCAATCATTTGAATAATAGTATCTCTTATTGAATAACATTAAATGAAACATATAATATTACGATAAAAAAATGGTTCACGATATAAAATTTCAATGGGAAATATATTAACTATATAGGAGAAACTAGTTATATAATATCAAATTATTCTCAAGGGAATGTAAAATTGGATGAGATCCCTTAAAGTCTGTTTCCTTTAAGGTATATGTCATTTTAAATCTATTATATTAAAAATAATTTATTATATAATTTTTTTATTAATAGATTCCATTTTTTTGTTAATTTTATTTTACTTCATATAATGCTGTATACAGCTACGCAATCAATTATGTTTATATCGGGTATTTTGACATAATATGGTTCATGTCTCCAAATCATCTTTGCTAGGTTTACATACGTAAAGTGCGTCATTATACAACATATACAGGAAAATTATAATTAATTATTATCATATATATACATAAATTATAATTTTCAAAATATTTATTAAATATTGTTATGAAAAATCAATCAATGTTACAATCAGTTATACAGTATGTCGTACGTACACATGAGTAACGTTCTCATTTTTTAGGGATCGTTATGGAAAAAATCTATGTATAAAAATATAACATTTGAAGGACAAATATATCATAAATAAAATATCATATACATATATAATTCTTGAGGTGTAAATGAAATCACATCGATTGAGGATGGGGTAGTCCATAAGTCCATGAGAGACATTATAGCTTTTTAAGACTATGTGAAATGGTAATAGAGAAAATGATATATATTATATTTATATAACTTTATTTATGTAATTAAAATAATATATTTGTTATTTATGTCACATATTTTCAATTAAAAAATCATATATTTGTTCCATGTATAGTGCGATCAAATTACATCGCTTTGAGGGGTAGTTTTCGATACTTCCTAGACTGATGTTATTATATTAATGAAATGGAGAAAAATATTAGTGGAATATTTTTTTAAAAAGATATAAGTTTAAGAACATAATAAATATCATATATTTCATATATAAATATATGTTCTATTAGAATTTCCAACCATTGAATTTGGTAAAAGAAAAATGACCAATCATAGTTTGTGAGGCGGTAATTTGTCATACAAATAAATAGTGTGTTTGTTTCGATTACAAATTTGTGTCTGTAATTTTTGGTCTTACCCATAACATAAAAACCTCATAATATATTTATGATGTTATTTATATTATTATATAACTAAATATAATTCTTTAATATATTATATCGTTGAAATAAAACTAAAAACCCTAATAATGTCTGTTACATATTATTTTGGTAACTCATTTTCTATTAAACTAAAGGATTCCATGGATTTATTTATTACCGTGGTTAAGATTATAGTATGAGGGGAGGAATTTTTTTAATCTATTTTAGAATATTTTGGTTGAGTTAATGTGTATTGATTTTTTTCATGAAGTTGGAGGAGATGAGACCTTTTTATTGTGGAGGAGGAATGCCAATAATAAAATATTTTGAAAAATGAATTTCAGGCATGTTTTAAATTTTTAATAAAGACCCAATAATAGAAACATTTCTGGAAATTAGATTATAGGATTGATATATTTCCATAAAATTTCCCTTGGATGTGTGTATATGACATTATGAGTCATATATCTATGGCTTAATTACTTATTAATCTTAATTTAGCCTCCATTGTTGTAATTAATTTTAATTTCATTGAATAGTATTTTAAAACAAATTGGTCTAATTAAAGATTATAAATTAGGATGATTCCAAATTTTTAACCTGTTTTTCCAAATTTTAATTATAGAAGTACTAGAAATTTATTAAAATTTAATATCATAAGTGGGATAAAAATGATGATTTTTAGTGAAACAATGTCTGAAAGATTGCTTTGTTTTTATAATAAAGATAAAAATAAAAATACTTCCTATCACCTATAGTTTAGTAATATATAAAAATAATATATAATTAAACATAAAAAACAATTAAAATTATAACTTAACATTATAAATAAACTAGATGAAAAATTATTTTTGAACTGAAATTCAGTATTTTTAACTATTTTATTAAAAATGACATGTTTCCTAAAAATATAAAAAATTACCCTAACCAAGTAATCTATTTTTTCATTTAAATAAAATGTTTTTATTGAAAAATTAAGTTAATTATTGTTTAGAAATTCATACATAATTTTGGTTTTCCATTTTTAGGAATTAAAATTACATTAATAATAAATATAGGTTTTTTATGTGTGAAATTGGTTTTGTCCTTTTATTATGCCTATCAAAATAAATAGATGAATATTAATTTTCTGATTGAATATATAATATATATATTACATTAAAATCATTAAATAATTTTAATTAATTATTTCTAAAAGACAGAAATACATTGGGAGTATAAAAATAATAATATTTTTTTATATCCAATTGGTTGTTAATTTTGTTTCCCATTTATTGGAAACAATAAATTAATTTTATATACATAAAAACCAAAAAATTTTATAAGTTAGGTAATATTATTCAAAACAACAAATAAATCAACCAATTTATTAAAATTATATTAAATAATAATATTTTAGTAATAGATTTTTCTTCTGTGAAAGACGACCTTGCATCTATAGAAAGATGTCATGGAAGATTTCTTTTATAGGTAATACAAGTTATCAAGAGAAGTGTCTATTATGTGAAATTAAATCTAACAAATACATATATTAAATATAAGCTATATCGTGTATTGAAATTTTTAAAAATAGTAAAAATATAGTAAAATCTCGAAATATAGTATTTTGTTATGTACTTGGTGATTCATTGCATACACGTTATCCAAAAAATGTTGTACTCTAGGATTTTGGGGCATTAATGTTTTTGGGATTCATAAGGAGGGATATTATAAGTTTCGTTTCTCCCTGATTGGTCTAACAATAATTTATGTGGAGTGAATAATTGTAAGGGGATGTTATAACCATTACCAATAACATAATGAAAATGGGAAAATAGAACCGTGGATTTCATCATTAGACAACATAAAACATATACAATTAATAATTTTATTTGGTTTCATGCTTATCTCTATAAAAAATTCAGCAGAAATCATTTCTATCAGGGAATAATTTTTCCTACATCAAAATTCATGTATATAAAATAATGATGGTTTAGTGTTACATGGAGTGAAAAATTATATTGTATCTGATCAAGAACCATTGTTACCTCTATTTTCAAGTTTTTTTTTCAATAATAACATTATATGAAGTTCATCTACAACAGTACATATAATCTTTTGAATGATATACAGTCCAAGAGAACCATAAAACCAAGGAGAATATTCTATGAAATTATTCAATGTATATCAGGGGTGGTCTGTATTAAAACCATTATCTTGTTGAGTTTTCTAACAAAAATAGACTTAAATATGGTATCTAAAAAGATCCTTATAAATATAAATATGGAAGGAGGTGTAATAAATTAAAATATTAGTTGTATGTTAGAGAAAACAATCATTGTAGTCCTAATCAAGATGAATAAATGAAAAAAAGGAGTTTAGATATTCAATGACATATAAGATTATCCCAAATTCTACAGAAATGATATGTTGAAAATCTGTAACATGAACTATAATTCTATATTATATAGATATTTTATCTATAAATTTTGAAATCGATGAATTTTATAATATTCATAAATAATGGAAAGATGGTGATCGTGTATATTGTCCATTTTGATAATATTTTTTGAGTATGGATGATGGCTTATTTCGTGGTGCTTACACAGAACCACTCAAATGTTTTCGATTTGTTCCATGTATCACTCTTGAGAAATAAGATATCCGGCCCATCACATGTACTGAACTTAGAGGTCCTTTCGCTAGATAAGGTTCATTTTTATGAGGAACAATAAGTACTGATTATAGATTGTATGAATAATATTCTATGTAAAAATTCCACTCACCTTGTCAATGTTCTGTAGTGAAACCACCAAATTGTAGAATTTAAATTTTATTCGGATGATATGATGATGCATACATATCCTCATTTGTTTTTATTGGAGAAAAAATTCTTGGATAAATTTATTATTAATTTGGTAGAATGTAACACAAATATATTTTATGATATTTTTTCCTTTTTATATACATATAATTTCCTTGATAGCTTGTGCTGCACACAACGATATGCTGGAACTATCAACAAAATACAATTAATATTTTTATTTAAACCTGATATTTATAAGGTAGTTTTCAAATATAGAGTTATGAATTGGAATATTTTTTTATAATTATGTATAATAGATCTAGATAATGGAATAAATATATTGATAAATAATTATTCAACTTTTTATAATGTATTTATTTATATATAAAATTCACTTAATATAAAAGAACTATTTTTTTAGTTTTTTTGTGAAAAAATAATTCAATTTATTTTCCCAATTTTAGAAAATTTATATTCATAAAATAAAATATATTTTCTGAATCATAATCCCAAAATATCATTAGGGTTAATATTTGACATTTTTAATAAAGATTAACTTTTTTGATTAATATTGAGAAATACTCTTATTTATTAAAAATTAATATATTGTTTAATGTATTTAAAATATATAATAATGTATTAAAATTATTTAGAAGTAATATTATATATATTAATTTTTTAATCTATTTTTTCCATTCATATCAATTTTTATTGAATTTTTATGAGGAATATTTTTAGTCTTTTCATTTCATTTTACGAAAACCATTATTTTCATCAGATCTATGAGTTTGATTTCAAATTACATTCTCTGAAATATTTGAAGTAAAATTTGAAAAATTGAATCCATATTTCGAATGAAAATAAATAAAATCATGTAATTGTGTGAAATTAATTTTGGTTCATCCTTATTAGAAAAAATTGTAAAAATTAACTTCCATTGTTCATTTTATAATTGGTTAATGGGGGTTCAAAAACATTATAGCGATTAAAATGATCACAAAATTTCTTAATTTTTATTGGATGGTCATTATTGGACCTTATATCATATATGGATTAATAATAAGACATTTTGGATCATATTTCTTTTTTAAAACATTAGTATATTTTATTTATTTATACAAATTCTATATATATCCTGTTTCCCACTTAAAAAAAGTCCACAGCCTCTTCACATATCCTAATATACGAATCCTTGTTTACAAATAATCCTAGATAAAAACTCCGCATTAAATTATAAGTCAATTCATATTGGCCAATGTTTGATTAATAATCCCTCATATAAATTATTTTTTTGAAAAATTTTAAAGGTCATCCAAATTAGATGTATCATACTTAATCAAGCATTTTTATTATAGTTTTTATAACAAATCCAAAAAATTCATCAACTATGATAGTATAAAATAATTATTATTTGATACGTATTTATATTTTATTATGTATTTTAATAACATATATCAATATCAAATTCCATCATATTTTAAACCAAGTCATCAATCATGTGTACAAAAGACTACTTCCTCAGGATGTTATGTACTTATTTTCCTTCACCCCCTCTTATTGGTCGATATAATGTTGGATTAATGTAAATATATGAACCAAGAATAAAAAATTACATAATATTCAGCTTGTATACAATAATTCATTCTCATAAATTTATGGATCTTTTTAGGATTTTATTTATAATTTAGTAACAACATGTTAATAGAAAAACCATATAATATAATGTTGAAATTATCAATTACTATCTATTTTTTTCACAATATAGAACATTTCAATTAAAACATGATTTATTTTCATGATATGTGTTCATTACATTCATCTAAAATTATTTCTTTCCATTACAAATCCTTAATCCTTGTGAGAAACATTCTAGAAACATCAAATAAGAGAAACAACTGTAATAAGGGAAATTAAAAGAATGAAAACATTAGTTAACGACAGACATGAAAAAACATGAATTTAATTTTCATTAAAATAATTATTTAATATAAAATGAGAAAAATATTTCTTATAAATTTATTATTTATGTTACACATTGAAAAAATTAATTTCCATAAAAATTCCTAAACCATCGTAGAAAAATCGTGTTGGATTCTTGTGAAATCAAATTATAAGACAATTATTGAACCCATATAGAATCCTAAAAAATTATAATTTCAATTTGAAAAAAATATAACATAATTAATGGGTAAAATAAAAATTACACAGTGTATTGGGGTGATATTTCATTGAACACATCACAATAGCTATGATGGGTTCACCTGATCCTATCTGGTTTCACCAATAATATATGTTATATCGGGCTCATATATGAGTTATAATTTGGATAAACATGTTATATAAATAATATATATAGACCATATCATTATTAAACCATTTCAAATATATTAATTTCATCATAAACCCCTTCAAGACACATTAAATATGGTATTCCAAACAATATATGATATCCAATTTAATTATTCATTTAAGAAAATGTTTAGAATAAAAAAATGGAAATATTGTTTCTATAAAATAAAACAATAATAATTTTTAATGAATCCAAATAGCAATTAATGGTCACATTTTTAGGAAATTCCATTTTCATCATTTACGTTAAAATAGAACACCATATTTCTCTTTTTAACAGAGATATTATATATAAAATTATTATATTATTATATTAGAAATAATATTAAGTTAGTTCTTTATATTTATGATATTTAATTTTGAAATATTTAATTTCTATACAAAAAATCCATAATAACATTTGGAAAACTAAAATCGACATGGATGAAAAAATGTTTTAACGCAAATATTAATTGAGTATTTTAAAAAAAGATGTCCATAAACATATTTGAAACATTGAAAACATAATCTTCATGAAACAATATCTTTAAAGAGAATAATTAATTCCACAATTATATATAAATTAATGACATAGAATTTAAAATGGTGTTTTATATAAACCTCATTAATGAATATTGGAGAATAATATCAAAATATGCCTCAACCAAAGGAATCTGTGATGAAGTCCCCTACTTTGAGACCGACTCAAGTCCTATGTACATAATATTCATGAATGATCATCAAATGTTATTTATATACATTATTATGAGCATTTTTTAACTTTACTATTCATTTTATTTCAACCATTGCAATTTAATATGTATTAAATTAATCAATAAATGTTAAATCAGATGTTTTGATGATATTCAACTTATGTATAAAAACTTACATCAGTAGGATGACTAAGGTCAGGTTGGTCATTAATTCAACATTACTATAATAATTATTTAATATTTATCATATTTATAAACAAAATTATGATATTAAAATAATTTATGAATGTTCAATATGTAAAATGAGTTATATTAAAATTATGATGTACATATACCACACATAAGAATGATTAATGTTTCATTTATTCAATGATTATTATAATATAATGGTATATAATATATAATATTTAAATAATTATATTATCATCTTTAAAACCATATTATTTCAGGATATATACTTATATAAAATCCATTTTATATTTTCATGAGAAATGTATCACACATCTTTCTCGATGTTAGAGTCCACATGTACAAATAAATAATGATGTCATTTATTATTGAGTAGAAAGGAAAAATTAAATGATATATATTAAAATTTCTTAACATTAATTTTTCAATATTTTACTAATTTTTTCATATTTATAAAATATATTCATTAACATTATCCAAATTTTCATTAATTAAATGTGTTTTTGGAAAATGAATCACATCACTTCACAAGTCGGTAGTCACCTGTACACACGACAAACATTACAGTATATACCACAGAATGGTATCTTTGAAGTTATTTATAATATAATAATTAATTAGGTATATTTATTTTAATAATATAAAATATATACTTCATATCCATCCTTATTGAAATCAATGTGATATGATGATGAAAAAGAAATCACATTAATCCTTGAGGTGATAGTCCTGCATATTTATTAACGATGATTTCTTTAAAATTTTGGAATTAGGATCTATATTTATGTTATTCATTAAAAAATGTTATATTATTATATGGGAGGTACATCCATTAATATATGACCAATATTTAATATGATTTTTAATGATGTGTACGAAGAATTAAAATTATTACCTACTATCAAACATGAAACATTTTCTTCGGATTGCCTTATTTTCTTTACACAAAAGCCTTCATTTGATGGCTTTATAATCCAGTAATATATTTTCACTCATGGGGAGGATATTTTAGATAGTTTTTTGTAGGTATCCTTAGAAAAAAATTATTTTAATGGGGTAATGTGGAGATGATAGTTGGTGGCCTTTTATAAGTGGGGTTTTAGGTACACTTCATAGTTTTTCAAAGAAAAAGGTGAATTCATGTTTTTACAATAAAGCCAGCTATAATATGGATAATTACAGATTTTGATATATAATATGATCGATATATTTATACATAATTTAATTTAGTGTCATTTTTTGTCCATTTTCACCTTTATTGTGTTGGTTTAACCACTTATAAATACATCATTACCTTTACCACAATAAATGTGATTTAATGTTTTATCTATTGATAATGAAACAATTTCACTATTATATAAATAAAATTATTATAAACCAAAATATATAATCCATTCTATAGATTTAATTTCAGATAATTAAAATAATTTAATTAAAAATAAAACCCAAAGACGTGATGAAAATGTGAGTTCTCGAGAACTGCATTTTCCAATAATGTGATGATTTTATATTAACTATATGAAAAATTGTTGAAACTGAAAGAGAATTTATTTATATTTATTGATATTTTATATTTAAAATAAATTTTAATAATTAACCAAAATGTATTTTTTTAATTAATTAAAATAAATAAATTTTATGCACATTGCTGTAGTATTTAGAAAACCCAGTTTTTAATCCCAAGAATAATGATACAGTAAATTCCAAAATAAATATGATTGAAAATGAATTTTATTTATAAAATATAACTATATAATAACTATATAACATAAAATCAAATTTAAAAACTAATTTTTATTTTAAATTTCCTAATTTTATGAATGAAAATTCCATTTTTACGAAAACATTTTGATTCCTAAAATTCACATAAAAGACAATATATAATGAAAAATGACACACTTTCACCCTAAGTGATTTTTTAGAGTTTGAATTCAAAAATAAAAATATTATAACCATATTTTATTTAAATAATATATAAATTAAATGATTAAATAACAGTTTATTAGGAAATTGAATAATTATTGATATTTTTAATGAATATTTATAATTTTTATAAGGAATAAAACATTGTAAAATATATTAATAAAAAAATTAATTATTTATTAATAGATTATATTTATTTTTTATTTCAATAAATAATTTTGAAATTACAACCTCGCATTTTGTTTCACTGGCTAATAAAGTGTGGATATCTTTCCCACATTGTCTATTCAGATTCCGTTGTTGCTTATCCATCAATTTAGTTTTCTATAAATCCGTTACCTGGTCAATTAACATATGTTTTCACACTTTTTTAATATGATCTGGATACATAAATATACATTCCACATAATAAATGTTCCCTTATAACAGAATTGTTTATATATCAAAATAAAATATTAATATAGAACATATTTATTTTACATTCATACATGAAATATGTTCTGTACCTATGATAAAATCATCAGATAAATAACTCAGAAGGAAAATGGTATGATTTTATCTATGATTTTATTTGTTCCAATGAACTATTGACATAATGTTCCCTATATAAATATTCAAAAAAAAACATTAAAAGGATATTGAAAATTGATAATGTTCTCTATAAATCCTCAAATGGTTCCCACTTTTTACTACATTGAAAATTGATATTTCAATAAATCCCATCGAAATAATGATATTAATATGAAATTACATTACAATATGTTGAATGAGAATGAAATATATCATCTTTGATCTGAATCATCCTCCCAAACTATACATCAGATTAAGGAATAAATGATATAAGAATATCCCATTGAATACATAATGAAATCTATGTATCTTTTGTTGAAATTAAAATTACATATGGGATAAGGGACAAATTCAATGGAGTATGGAACTCCATGTAACCTAATTGTATCCTTAATATATAGTCATAAAATTATATCCAATGGTATATTATCTCAAATTTGTTATAAATGTGAATATTTAGTTAATAAAACATTAATATCCCAAATCATATTGTTACCTTGAGATATATTTGGAAATACCCCTTAAAATCCATTGATATGTTTTCTCAGTTCCAATCAAGTACTGGAAAACATTAAAGGACAACCATCAGTAATATTTGTTCCCATTTATCATTTTGAAATATCATATATTTAATGTTAATATTTAAAATACCCCTTTTTATATCATCCAAAAATTAATATTACTGAATTTCATAATACATATTAGAGGCTATCAGTTGAATGAAAAAAAGAGATCTATGACTTTCTCTCAAAAACCCTCTCTTCAAAATGAATTATAAGGAACACATAATAATTTCAAAATATGATAACGCCATATTTTTCATCATTATTACTTGTAATTTTATCTGTCATAATATACTATATAATTTCCTACTAAACATAATCCTCATTCATTGTAGGGATAATTATATCTAGAAATGTTAGCTTCATTGGAACCTGAATCAAAACAAAGGATTTCCCAAAGTCCATAATATATTGGAAAACATACATCAAGTATTTAACCAAATTTTCATGTTTAAAATGAAAAATGTTTAACCCAAAATTATTTTCCCCCCTCAATGTAATGGATATTTGTTTTCCATTTAAATGGTGTAGATTAATCATTAAATCATTGTCAATGTTTTGTTACATTCCTCCTCTCGTCAACAAGTTTATCTCTTTCAATGTAAAAATATACATCACACTAGCCAGAAATCTCATGAACCAAGCATTGCAAAACCATTAAATTATTAATTAAAAATAATTTTATTTAAATATAAATTAGGTTACACATAATATTCTACAAAACCTGAGAGTGGAAAAAAAACACCCAAAAAAGGAATGAATACAAACACAAAGACCCAATTATAAAAGAGGATAAAATATCCTTACCACATTACAAGGTACCATCAAATCAGAACTACTCCCTCACACTTATTCATCATCATCCATGTGTGGTATAACCCCAATACTGCACCAAAACACAATTAGGTGTTCTTCACTCCATCCCAATGTAGCCTCTCATGTTGTCAAACCCATCATGAAAATAGTTGTCCCAGAATAATGTATCCAATGTGACTACTATATCATAGTTTCTTCCCACACATCAACGTACATAATCCATCTCACAGTATCACCTGAATTCACCAGGAACCAGTCTTTAGCTAGTATCAGAGTGTGTCACCTCCAATGACATCCATGATCTATAACCACATAACATCATCTACCAAAACAATCTGTATCATATTGTCATATCATCCTACAAAATCAGTTTACAACAACATCCCTCCATCAGGTTCAAATCCTAGTAACAAATATTTTTCACCTAAATCCCACCATCTGTGTTGATGAAATTCATCTCCCTAACCCCACCTAGATTGGTGACCACCTGAACCCCACCATTAGATAACCACTCCTGATCACCATAAGTAGATAACTATGAAAACAATCACCTTCTATATCCAAAATAATCATCATAGATAGGCATATAGTTTCATCTTAATGGATAAAAAATCCTCACCACCGACACTCTTTCATATGTAGTCGAAGAAACCCTGATCAAAACCACCAGTTCTGATGTGTCCATTATGCACCCAAGAGAAGCATGTATAAAACATATTCCCATATAAATACTATAACCATAGTTAATCCATGATTTTTCAAATTATAATCGCATTTTCTATGCAGAAAATGCAGGGTTGGATCATCATCGATGAACAAGTCACCTCCCATGGTCTCAGTCACAAAATGAAAAATCATGCCTCACTGATTGAAAAATAATTATATTAACAATCAGAACCTCTCTACAACCAAAAAAATGATCACAATTCCTTATCCAAATTAATTTAAATACATTTTGATTTGACGTTTTTAGTGGCTTAGGAAACCATGGAATGTTTTCAAAAAACTATAGGTGGTAACCAGCAAATTGTAAATAACTACGAATTTATGTGATATTTTTGGGTTTCATACATTTGTTTGTTTTTTTCAATTTAAATATTTATTCCATCATTAGAAACCACATTTCCTTGGAATGATGATGGTTTAAACCAAAAAAAGCACATTATAAATTTCATATATAATTTATTTTCGTTTTTGTTCTGAAAAATAATCCTTAGGTTTCATTAATATTCCCCATGATATTTAGAACATGCTTGAATGTAATCAATATGCGCAAACACAATATTACCTAGGTTCTAATGGATAACATTATTATGATGGTCCATAAATATATCTGGTGTGTTTGATAACCTAAATGGTAGAAATAGAGGCTCAAAATTCCAAAATATTGTATGAATCATAATATTTTTAAAATTTTCGTCCTTTATTTTTATATAATTCTTAGCCAATATAAGATTATATTCTCAAAACAATTCCCTCCATAGAGACGGTCAAAAACTATTTTTATGAATCAAGGGAAACAAAATCTTTATATTGATGTTAATCCATGAATTTTAATCAATTAAATGTCTCATTTTACATTAATTATTTTTAATAAAACAAAATAAGATCCCAACGGTGAATTTCAATATCAAATTAAACCCTAATCTAAAAAATCCTACAATTTAATTCTCGATAATAAATGATGAAATTGTGTGATTTGATTAGGGGGTTTTGATGTTGGATTACCACTAGGAACTAATTCAATAGTAAATCTATCCTGAGAGTTGGAATAATAATTGTATAATCAATATTAATACATTCTTAAATTATTTTACACTATATAAATTAATATGTTTGAATAATTATTTATTTAGAAAACGTTTGTCATTGTAAATTTCAGCAATATATCTAATCAATTTTGTATGTTAATGATACGTTATCGATGGTGTGAAATATTAAAATAAAACATTTCTTGGATCTATAATCTATCATAGAAGTATAAAATAAAATACAATCCATACATACAATAATGTAAAATTATAACATAAAACATTCATCAATATTTATAGGAAATAACATTATAGAGATAAAAATTTGATGATTAGTAAAAATAATGGTTATGTCAATTTTTCATTTTGAAGGATTAAATAAATGTTCTATGATATTTCAATATGTTGATATTTCAATTTTACATGAAAATTCTTATGAAATGATGGAATTCCATGATAGATTGTTAAAAATTGCATTGGAATAATACAAATTAACCTAAAAAATACTAATATGTAGATCATTTTATGGCACAACATCAACCATTATAGTACTAAAATCATTCCCCCTTCTATTTTATTATAATATTAATAATTTCATTCTCAAATTAATAACATATAGATTCTATTAGACTAGTTACCTTACCCATTTCAACTAAAACATCTCACAATTGGATGGCTATCTATTACCCCATTATTTTTTTCTTCAGGACACTTTTCCTTGCATTCATTGTTTATATGACAAAACGTTGCACATAAATAATATATATCGTATTTTATAAGACATTCTATTAGGTCCCTTTTACCATAATAATTCATGATGGGAATTTTATATTATTACATTTAATTTTTTTGTCTTTTATTATCCATCACATTCCATCCTTATCAGGTTTTCTCGTTCATCATTAAGAGGAACATAACTATATACCTCATATATCTCATCTTTCTTAGCACAATCGACATATTTCCAAATTATTTTGAACTATATTAAAGCAAATTCAAATAAAAATACAATTTTAATCCTATTTAAAATATTTTAATTTTACTATTGATGTCATAATCATAATATGGTGTATATCAGGAGGGTGTTGTAATATCAACTTTATATGCTGCTACAATATCATCAAATCATTTAATAAATTTGAGAAATTATTTTTACATCAGGATTCAACATATAATAAATATATATTTCAAAGGGAAAGTATCCTTATATGCTTCCCCATCCATGGAAACATGAACATGATCCTCTATTTTATTCCGAACTAGGGACCACTATCGGTCAAAATAATTTGAAAATGAAAAAAATTGAGTAAAAATTTATCATTCTAAACGAACACAAGAATAAAATTTATTCTCAAATGCATTGATCTATCCATTTTCTATCACTGGAACTATGGTTGCACTAAATGGCATAGGATGTTGTCAGATAATATACACTATAGCCTTCATTGTAATTTGTGGTAGTGTTTTTTGGTTTTCTATAATGAAAACCACCACTATTTATTGTATATGTAAAATTATCAATCCCCACACAAAATACTCAATTCGAATTCCCACAATCTTAGGATAACTATATAGAAGGATATGCTCCCCTCAACACCATCACAATACAATTTCCATGTTTTCTCAATGGATAACCATTATGAATGTAAATAGTTTATATGAAAAAACATGGTAATATACAAATGTAATATAATTTAAATTTGAAATAAATTTTAAACATTTCAATGGATCTCAATTATAATTATCCTAATATTTAACGATATCTAGGATCTTCATTTGATTCCATCTATAAGAACCCACCATTATAAATTTAAAATTTTAAAAATTAAAAATTAAAAATATTATTATAATTATCATTTCTCTTTCATTTGAATTTTTTTCTACATTAATGTTCTATATAATTAAGACGTTTGTAATATATAAGAAAAAGATATAACATAATTTGGATACATCAGATTTTTATCCATTCAACATAGCATAATATTTTAATATAATACATGGTTTCATTAAATGAATGTTATATTATAATTTCATATGACTTCTTCCATTCCATTATACATTAATAAACCTTATGATTATTTTAATTAATATGGAAAGAAAAAAAATTAGGGTCATAGAAAAGAAGAACCCCATTATTCTAGTACATAGCATAAAAACCCATAAAAAAATTTAATGTTTTGAATAGGGTTAGACATATAGGTTCTCTAAGTTGGTTTATCATGTTACCTCAATGGTGCCTCCCCATATGCTATAGGATACTGAAAAGGAGAGAGGGTTAAACCTAAAAAGTAGTGAGACTATACCCACATTATCAAACATGTACAATATGGGAGATAAACCAAAATTACCAAAATGATAATAAACAAGAACCAAGAAAAAACCATAATAAATAATTAACCAATATCACATATTGAATCCAAATTTTTTGAAAAAGAACATAAAATGATTTAGTAGATATGTCATGCTATATAAGATGCAACTATTGAATGAAATAAAAGAAAAACTAATATCTAAATAGAATGTATGTAATTCATGAACGCTTCCCTCATCCATACTCTTTATTCAATACCAAAATACCCATATAACAAAGGTATTTTCCACATATCCTATACTATAAACATGTCACCTTTTTTGGTACCGATTAATAAATTTTTTTCGGCCTGAGTATAACTCAGTAGTCAACCACCAATGCAATATAAATAAATATACAATCTTTAATTAGGTATGTATTTGTATAAAAAAAATTAATCATGATGAAAATAGTATTCACATTTAATATTCATTAATTAACCACGTAGTTTCTGTGATTCATGGTGAAACCTGAACTAATCATACATACTTTGAATCATGCCAGATTATATTCCATAAATCGTTGAAATTTTAGATATAATTATTTTATGGAAATTAATTATTCATTGATTTCCAATTTCACATTCTTATATTGGGAGCCTATAACAATATGTATTTGGAGAACCAATCCTGAAACATAAAATAATTGACCACATAAAAATACCAATATATATATATATATTGTGGGGCCTAGAGAAGAAGCATGACATCCCATGGGTATTTAGATGACTAGTACATGACCAAAAAACTCATTGTCTGCATCAAGAATAGATATCACTTTACATGGTTCCAAATAGATAAAAAAAATTCAATAATTTAAATAACATATTAAGAATCCAATTTCATAGTCCATTTTATAATCCATTTTCAAAATCACATTAATTATTTATATTAATTATCCTGTTTATCAACTAATTTTGATAATCTCATTATAAAATCCACTAATAAATTTAATTTATATTAATAATTACAATGATTTAAATGATATAGTATAAATTTAACAAATGAATCAAAATCAATACTATGATAAAATAGAAATTAGAACACCAACATTAGGATCACTGATGGATTCTTGTCGAATAGTAACCCATAATTTAATGTAAGCTATTAAATTCACTATGTGAAGAAGATAAGGGATCTGAATGTAGGTTCAATATCCAATAAAACCATATCCATAGAATCCTATAACAAAACCATAAATTATATAAGAAATAATTCTTTTCGAATGGATGATAATGATAGGAGAGACATGAAGATAAATGAGAAATAAATTTCATACTAAAAAGAGGTTGATTCCTTCAACCGAACCATAGATTTGTATTAGAAGAGGATTAAGAACCCTTGCATCCTCCTTGGAGCCATAATTTGTAAATGATATTTGGATTGGTTAATCTAGTATAATTTTGAATTAAATAATGTATTCAAGAATTTTAAATAAAATTTACAAGAAATTACTTTTTTTCACGCATGGATTCCTGGGAGAGGTGATAAAATTTAAACAATTTTGACCCCAATAATGATCCCCTAATATCTGATATGATTGTTTATACTATATGGGAACATGGTTTGATAATTTCTTTATCAACTATGAAAACATCATATTAATGTGGGTGCTCTATTTAATTGGGGTAAGAGTATGGTATGGGAATACCATTTTCCAATAATACAATAAAAAACCCTCCAAACTATTATAGAACTCAACTAAACTAATACAAGACAATATAAAACATATATATTTCAAAAAATGATAAATGGTACCTAAAACAATTTCATTGAATATTTATAATGGTTTATATCGTATAATCTCATCGCCTAACAATATATCATCATTGAGTTTTACTCTTAAGTATAATGAAGCATCCAATGTAAGAAGTTGTTGCTAGTGGGCTAGTATATGTATTTTTAATCCAATACTTCCTCCTAACCATGATCATGATTCCAATGTATTCACAACCATGACATTTTATTTCATCACAACACATTCCCACTATGATCCAAATCATGAAACATATTCTTCCTAGAGGATACTCTTGCATAATGAACAACATAATAAATATAGGTTACATTATAAGGGTCTGGTTAAAACATTCATTGATATGACACTTGGAATATAAATCTCAAAGAACTATACCACTGTGAAAAAAACAAAATCATACGACTATTGTAGATAAACTTAGCAATCAAAAATGTTTTAACAAACTATGTCACTGACACTCCCTAACATAGAATCCTAGGGTGAACCAATACCTAGGAAACACAATGGATTAAATGATAACCGACTATAATCTCAGGGAGACAAAAATGTTGATCATTATAATATATCAATACAATCTAAGATGTGACCATAATTAACTGAAAATTCTCTAATGTCTTTATCGTGAGACTCAATCCCAACAACTCTAACTCACCCACCTTCATCTATCATATAAGTTTTATTATGTTCTACCATAAAGTTCCTCATATAGGGTAATCATATTATAATCCTAATAATAAATTTTTTATGATAAAAAATGCATGCTATGGTTATCCCATCACCCATAAAAATCATGGATTTATTCTCTTATAATTTCCTCTCTCACATGGTTAGTGCACTCTAATTTACAGTTTTTGTGGGTGGACAAGCATACTTAGAAACTTCTTAGTACCAAAAACATTTTTTTAAGGATTGTATGAATTTAAAAGAAAATTAAGAGTCATTGTCTGAAACAACACTTCATAGAACCCCATAAAAATGACTATCCCATTAAAATAAATCTAACCCAGTTGATTCCTTTTTATAATTGTAATGGATATGCATTGAATAAGCTCTATTTGTCTACCTATTTATAATCATCTGAATAAAAACTTTATTCTGAGGGATCAACAAAATCAAAACAAAAAATTATTTGGTAATGTTGTCCTATTTCCATTTTGGAATGGGAAATGGCTAGAATAACCACCCAGTAACTGATGATAAAATATACCCTATTGATAGGTGTAGTGTAATGTCTCAAAAAAAGAAATATACCATTCATGCCTGACGACAAATACATTTAATTTTTTTCACTGTACATTTGGGTAATACATTATGAACCTCCCACTTTGAGGATTTATGCGCATTAATTATCTTCTCACAAGAATATATATGAATTATAATAAGATTTGTAATGTAGATGATCACATATTCATCTATAACCCAGTCGAAAGGTGACTACCAACCATCACTGCATTCCCACTTAGTCAAACACTTCAAATTCCCATAATTCTTATCCATGATCCAAAAATGATGTTCAAAATCAACAAAAAAGGATATAATGTTCATATAGTCATGTTTCTCCTAAATGTCAATATTCATATCAACTAGAATGTTTATTATCTTCCATTCAGAACTGGATTCCGAAACTAAAAGAGATTATGTATTCTATCTCATTGTATGAGAAAAAATGTTCCCCATTTTGGATGTAAAAACATTATCTAAATGAAATGTCTAGATATATTTTTCCCACATCATCTTCTAGATATCCAAGTATCATTGGGAAAATACTTACTACATACTTTTGTGGTTTTTTATAGATTCTAATTATTTTTCCCATTAGTAATAATGATAGAATATTAATGAAAAACCCACTATGACAACTCAAGATCGTGTTTTATATAATTAAGTTTAAGTAGAATCAAACGTTATGATCCAAACTCAATAATTCTATGACACTACATTAACCATTCACCTTGTTAGAATCTGGAAGCATCACAAAACATGATATACTCCTTACCCATTTTTTGTATGATCATGTTCAATGTCGTAGAAAATATATTCATTAACTCCTAGAATTAATTCCCACACACTCCTACCCATTCAATATCGATACATGTAATGTTCATGCACAAATTTGGTGCTTCCAAATGGGATTCATCATGGATAAGCCTCTATGAATTATCTTCCTACCACAAAAGTCTATATATATATATGTAAGTCTCTTCTCAAACTCCATGGAAAACATTTCTCTCTCATTCTATGGGTCCACAAACACACCATACTTATTGATTAAGTGTCCAAATAAACATTTCATATCAACCAAAACATCAAAATTAGATATCTTATATTATATCATATTGTGTCTCTTTCTACTTGGGATAGTTTCGAGATGGTGGACGTGATATTCATGAGTTTTAGAGTACAAACATATCCCATCATGAAAAACAAAAACTAATTGGTCCAGTAATTTTCGAACAATTTGGTTCAACATGGAAAAAATAAAATTATAGTGTATCATAGGTGTTAACTATAAATTGATTATAACCTAATCTAAAGTCACTTTTGGGGATTACAAAATCTCCTATCAACTAGTCATCTAGATCAGAGATATTAGTAAGGGTATTTCAATTATTCATTTTCCTTAAGTTACACGTGTGATAATTATCACAAAAGGACAATGCACCATCAACCTTATTCTAAAACAAAACCATATAAACCCATGGTTACAATATCAAATAGATAAATAACCTTTTCAGTAACTATTATAGTTGATTTTTAGCTGTTTATTCTTTTTTTGTTACATAGAGTACAATGTAATATAAATATCTTCATTCCTAGGACTACCCTCCATTGAAAATTCAACATCCCCATAAGGTTACATCATGGAGAGCCCTCTGGAAATACATCCAAAAATATGTCCACTATAGGTGGGAATAAATCATGCTTTTTACTAATGTCATCCAATCAATGTAATGAAACATGAGTGACTATATACCCTAATTATTGAGGAAATTTCCATGCATGGAATTCCCTTATATCCCACACTCCATAGTGTACATAAATTTTACCCTTACGAGATGAAAATTTAAATCTTCTATAATAAAAATTATTGTTCTCACATTATGATACTAGCCAATAAATAGCCAACATAAATTTAAAATCCAATATGTCATGTATGTATTGATCACCAAGGAAAATATTCCACATGCCTCAATAGAAAACACCTCACCTAAAATTATTTCCCTCAACCGTACTCTTAACAATGTGTTGATTTTTATTACCCCTATCACACATCCCACCATTAGAAATAAATGATCAAATGGTGAGAATGAAGAAAAGAATGAGATGATTGTTTATCAAATAAAGGAATATAAATAATATAACCTATTTGAATAGTATCTTGAACTATAGATAGAATGGACTCATTATCCTCAACTGCATGCTAAAACTCCTTTAACTATCTAGACACTATTCCATGTGATGTAGTTTGAGTCAACTAAGATGCATCATACTGCTCATATGGGAGATATTTTTCCAATATACAATGTCTACCACCTGAAACTCCATGGATAGAAGAATTCATATAAAACCACCAATATATGGTTGATTATCCCCTAAAAGTACTAAAAGTTTTCTTATGTCCTCCGATATTACCCATCGATTGAGGGTTTTCATAATAACTATATAGGTGTCCTATCTTAATGCAGTCGTGACACTCCACAAGTGTTCATCTAAATAATATATATATGTGACATGACCGCTGACAATATAGTGGTCGTATACTAATTACTACTCCACGATACTGATCATTCTCCATAAAACACTATTTTCCATCTCTCGAGTTGATGTTATCATAGAAAAGCTTCACTACCTCAAAAGATGTTATTTATGGACATCGATAAGAATCTTCCAGAATCTAACTACAAGTATCATTCAGATTCTCCCCCCAAATAGGGGCCTGATTCACAGCCTTAAAAAATCATTCGCTTAATGTAAGAATACGTCTTAATTTCACATTGAAGTCTACCCTAAAAATTTTCCTCCACATTTTCCTCTTCTCAAACTAAAAATATAATAAATTGCTACATATTTGTGAAGAAAAAATTATATTGGAACATAGAAATACTCCCCTTGGTCAACTGTAAGGCCTCAGTATCCCTCTCACACCATATCATCTTTGGGTAAATGTAATCTCAGAACTTATCATGAATGAAAAAATATAATATATTCATTAACTACATACCCCACTCTTCAATATACCACAAAAACATCGTGGATCCTCAAAACATGTCAGAACAAAACGAAACTATTTTCTTTCTAGGAATCTATAATTTTTTATATATTTTCTAGATAGAATCATTCTAGAACTCATCTTCCTCAAGTCCTCTCTGTCTAATTATAGTCGGTGGGTGATTCAACTACATATCCCATGTCAGGTCCATCATATTCAACCCAAAAAACCATAGATCTCTTTCAAGAAATAAAATAAATCGTGAATGTTTCTCTTAAATGTTTTCTGCCTCTCCATCATTGAAAACTACTAGAGGCTCTGGTTCCACTACTGGAGACACATATCCATCCTTGTAATCATATCATTTTTTCAATATTCATAGTCTTGGAGTAATAAGTTTATAATACCGAATATATATCTTCAGAAAGAAAAGACAATATTATAACATTTACATAAGACGGATACCCAAATAAACTGTTACAAGTCATCCCCCATAGTCGCCCACATGATTAAAGTAGAAGAACTATCACTCACCACAATCATCCCTCAATTGGATAAGAACCAACATAGGTTAAAAAACTAATATAATTTAATGTTTCTCATTAGATTTCATTTTTTCCTATTCAAATCACCATATTTAGTATCATTTCAAACTATTAATTTTTATTACAAACTATTTACTTTTTAAAAAATAATCATATAATGAAAAAATTAATTTTAACAGCCCACAAAAATCATTCTTTTATGTCTGTGCCTAATAAGATACATATCAGAAAAATTAATTTGTTTGTATAGTGATACATGTATACCCTTCACCCATTCTCTATTGGGAGACAAGTAAAATTGTAGAATAAAATAAAAACACACAACAAGTGAATCACCTATGGTGAATTAATATTAAAATATTTCAACAACAAAAGGAATTAAAATACCACCATGGGTACATGGGTTTTCTTCCATACAAGGATTAGATACTCCAATTCAGAATGTAATTACTAATCCATCACTCATCTCATTACCTTTTCCCACTTTTTCAAGAACTGAGATAAATTAAATGAAAGGAAAACCTCCCCTAATATCACTTTTTTTATTTTCCATTCTAGGTGAAATAATCTAGTGTCCCATGAAGGTTCGTCAGGTGACCTCATGTGTACCTCCCCCTTTATGAGAAGATAATGACTAGCACTGATGTTGAAATTTATAATGTGGGATACAATACCCTATTGGTCAAATAATCCTAAAAATAGTGGGAAATATAATTTAAAAAAATGGTAAAAAACAAAAACTAAGTTAATAACATAATTAATACACATCCAACATCACATGATGAATCTAAACTAAGAATTAAATTCCCACAAATCAAAACACTATTTATTCTATTCGATATAAGTGCCAACTATCCAATTAAAACCCAAAATATTGAGACACTAGAAACTCCCAATCGAGTCCAAACCATCATGTATTGTTCTGTCATCCATACTCCTTCTTGAATCCAAATATAGACATTTATCATATGGATATTCCCAAAATCATGATATAAATACTATTCATATACTAATCTTGAATCTCAAGTTGGGAGCAATTACAACTCAATATTCCACCACTAATGACATCTAAATACATATATAGTCAATTACTATGTATAATGTTGTATAGATAATTAATAAAAAATGATTTATTGAGATTTCATATTTAATATGATTTAATTAACAACATGGTATCTCAAGTTTTTTATGACACCCGATCCTATAATAAATATTTCATCTCATTCATATGTTTTATCCCAAAACAATATGAATTTATTATATTATTATTTCATGTTCCTTGTTATTGATTTAATTAAACTTTTACATTTATACATTTATGGACAAGAACAATAGTTTATAACATGTTGTTTATTTGGAGGAGCATTCCCTAACCCATAATCTAATGAAAATATGAACACACACACACAGACATATATAAATTTCATGAGTACCTAGAGAAATAGTTTATCATAGCCTAGGTATTTGGAGAAGTAGTCCCTCACAAAAAAAAATCATTATTCATATGAATAAAAAATATCACATATCCAAGACTTGTATTCATAAACCCTATATAAAATATTTTTTTAACCTATTATTTGACCATTTTCATAATTCCATTAATAAACCACATTCATAATTATGTTTATCAATAAAATAAATAATCCCATTTATCAACCAATTTCATTAATACATTGGAAAATCAAATATAAAATTTAATTGATATTGAAATTTCCCAATATGGAAAAGAAATGGCACAACTAAAAAACATGAATCGAAATCATTTCTATAGGAAAATAGCAATTAGAAAACATACCAAGATATTTTTTTTGATGATCACCAAACCATAAACATCAATTTGGTGTAGAACATTAGAAATCATAATGTCCATAAGGATATAAGACCTACTCCTAGGTTCAATATCCAATAATATAGTATCCATAAAAACATAGATTCAATCTTTTTAGAATAGTGAAAAAATAATTCATTTAAAAATAAAGAGTAGTATAAAAGATCATGGAATCTAAATAATGAAGAAATTACATACCATAGAGAGTTCAATTCCATCCACTAGAACTTTATTACACACCAGTATAGGTCTTAGGAGCCTTGGAATCCTCTTGGGAGACACCATGAAAAAAGGAATTTATGTTAGGTCAATCTATACTTATTTTTGAATTAAATTCATTTTTATTAATTTTACATTAAAATATACAGGGTTAAAATTTTCACATGCACAGTTCCTCATAAGGGCTAGTTGTTTCCCCAATAAATGTGCCCTAAAAATTCACCGATATTGGTAGCGGCTCACAGTTTCTTTAAATTTGGTGCACGGTGTGACAAAAATTGAACCATCCATGCAAACCCCCGCTATCATAGTGATCATTGTGTTTTTAGGGGTGGGAAAATGTTTGGGAAACCCATTCACACACCACACACTACCCAAAAACCCTTCATTGGATTCCAGAACATCCCTGAACTCACTAGAGACAAGAACAAACCAATCTATGATTAAAAATGAGGATAGCTTATTCAAAACATATATAAGGAATCTTAAAAAAAATTAGAATCCTACAAAATGAATCTAATAAAATACTTTACATAGAAATGGAATAATCATTATTTAAAAAATATAATTTATCATACATTTTGAAAACAAATTATTTCAATGAATACTTATTATAATTCATAGAAACATTATATATTTTAATAATTTAATGGTCTCATAGAATCATTTTAGAATGATTAAGGACCACATAAAAACTATAAGAACCATATGAACAACATGAATTATAATTCTCTAATTAACATATTCACTATGAAATCCCTTGATTTTTGTTATAGGAACATCCATCATATAATAAATAATGGGATCACCTAAATTTATCTAGGTGTGTGCATAATACGATATCTATCTGAAACATTCATGACCCATAGTGGGGATGATTCCATCACATAACTATTTTAATGTACCATATAATGAATAAAAAATTTCAATAATTCATATTTTTAAAATAAATACCTTAAAAATCCACTAATACTTTAAATAATACTATTTATGATATCAAAATTCCAATATATCTTTAGAAAATAAAATTTCAATATAAAAATATATTAAAATTGGTAAATATAATTTTCAATAAAATAACACATAAATTATTCTAAAGGAATACAAACATTAAACAATCGTTATGACAGTTGGAAATGTTATTGTATCCACATGTTATAATATAAAATTCTTTTTAATTAATTTCAAAACAATCCATATGAATCATGTAATATTTTTCATTCCAAATCCATTTAAATAATTATAAAATTGGAATGAATGTTCCATAAAATGTTATTTATTTCTATAGAGAAAAATATATAAAACAATATTTTCGAAAAATAAACATTAAGGAATAATATTTTGATGAAAACATTAAGATATTATTTTTAAATTGGAAGTCCCTTACTACATTCCAAGAATTTATATCAAAATCTACATGAAATATTATCTTTAATAACAATCAAAATCATTATAATATAGAAATACCATAATTAAATATTTCTATGGGTCTATATATACAACTAATAAATCAATATATGTTCATAACTTCAATATATGCCTCAATGAAATGAGATTTTCTCACACCTATTACCATTGGTTAGACTCATCATGAATGTTCATTATACTACAGAATAATAAAGTAATGATAATTATTTTCATTTTTATTAACAATTTTCAATTTTATTATTCCATTTAATTAACTTCAAAAAATTTATATGTGAATAATTAATAAATTAATATTATATCATATGACTTGACAATATTATGTTAATATATCAAATTAATTGCATTAATAGGTATAAAATGGTTAAAGTAGATTTAATTCCATTTTCTACAAAAAATTAATCATTAAATTCTAATATTATTTATAATCAAATTTTACATTTATAAACAATCCTAAATTACTTTTAAGAATAATGAAGTACATTACAGTCATGGAGAGGGTAGTTCATATGTACGCAAGATTAAAATTTCAATTTATAAATATTATTTTGAAAAAAATGTATGTACTATTCTGTCTATATAAAATATAAAATAATATAACAAAATATAGTATATCATTTACTATAATTATATATATAATCGATGTGATGTTTTAGTGATAAGTGATTCTCATCTCTATGTGTATGTGATTTTCCCCATGTACACATGAATGATGTTATCATTTCATATTGAATGGGAAATTAAAAGGAAATTATATATTTTGAATTTTATGAATGAAAATATGTAATTAGTAAAATATTTATTTCATGTAGATCAGAAATAATCATTATCGTTCTCCCTAATACTTTCCATGAAAATTGATAGTGAAAAAGGAAGAAGATTTATTTATGAACTTGTTGTCCACTGTACACAATACTGATGTTACTGTCTCCCCAACAGAATGGATTGTATAAGGTCATATGTGAAATAATATTTCCACATGTATATTTATGTTAAAACTATCACACACACACACAAATATATATGTACATATATATATATATTAAATCGCTTAGTTTAACAACTTATAAGATATAATGATGAAAAAAAGTCACATTGGTTTATGATGAACTAGTCCACCCTACACAAGAATTATGATTTTATTTCACAGATTATGAATTTAGTATACAGATTGATAAAATTAATTTAAAATATTAAAATATAATTACATTTCACATAATGTTGTTATTATATCATTAAAATTGAAGATAATTTAATGGAGTTGGATAATGAATTAATATAATAATGCTCGACTAAACACAATGCCTCAAATTCAGAAAACATTAATAGGTTATCAAAAAAAATTTATAAGATTGTTTACTTAAACAGCCAGTGTATCAATAAAATTGGTAGGGAATTATGTAATATAAAATGTAATATATTTGCTGTATGAATGTATTTTATAATGTTAAAGGTGATTAGAGAGGGTGTATTTCTATAAACGAGGTGAGCAGAACACATATGATGTATTATTATAAAACATTTTCCCACATTTTTAAAATAAAAAATTGAAAAAGGGATGATTAACATGAAAATTACAGTATTAGGGCATTATATGGGGAAAAATAAAATTTAGGATCATTTTTAGTTCATTTTAATCCATATCATTTTAGTTTAACCAACCTGTAAATCTTTTTTTACCATAACTGTAGTAAAACATTTTTTGTCATAAAAATGTATTTTAGGAAGTATGATGACCATATCATATAATATATATTATTATTCTCAAATAAATTTAATCAATATTAAAAATACTATTTTAAAAAAGAGTTAGTTATTAATTAAAAATTAAGCCTTTAGTTGAGGCAAAGAAGGTGGTTTTCAAGAACTATCTATTTCAATCATATGGTGATTTTAGATTAATTCAACAAATTGAAATTGCCATTGTTTTAATATAAATTAATTTATATGGAAATATGATTTATCAATTTCATTAATATCAGTAATTATTAGGAATTTTAAAATTAATTAATGTGGTGACAATTTATGCACGTTATAAAATTTATCATAAAAACTCGTTTTTAACAAAAAAATATAATTATAATAAAATATAATATATTAATAGTTAAATATTAATTATTTTTTTCAATTATATATAAATATAACATCTGTTATATGAAATTATATTAAAATCATAATGAGTTTTTAAAATACTTATTTTATTTAGAATAGACTAAACATGGTTAATAAGATGTATTGTTCAAAATTCACCAAAAAAAGTCTATTCTATATAAAATAATATAATTACAAATTATGTTACTATTAAAAATATATAATAAAAAAATTATCTCATTCTATTATATATCAAACGTTAAATTTTGAAATTGATATTTCAAAAAATAATTATATGAAATGATTATAATTAAAACTATATAATTTTTTTAAAAACATTATAATATTTTTATAATGAATATAACTTTCTAATTATTGAAAATAAACATGATTTTTTTTCATTTTTATTTTCAATTATTTATATTATATATATTATATTAATATCATCATTATAATTCTGGGTTTATAATATAACATATACATTCTTACCTTCCAATCCATTGGAAACCGGTAATGTCGATCGTGCATATGTGTTTAGTATATCATCCATTGACTTATGTGATGTGATTTCTATTGTTTTTTAAACATGGATTTAAATAAGTAAATATTTAATTATTAAGTATAATATAAATTATATAAAAATTAATCCAAAAATATTCTTTCATATTAATATTTATTTGGTGACATCCGTCGAAAAATTAAAACATTGTTTACACGTACCTTGGTCCTAACATCTCTATGAATGATGTAACTCGGTATTACATCTCTAAATTTTATGAATGAGTTTATAATTTCATATAATTAATATTTATGAATTTATATTCTCATTAATATTAAATATATGGTGGAACCAAAATCAACGTACAACAACTCAAACAACTGAAGGAGAGCATACATGAAAAACAAAGTAGTTATCACCACGAAAATTGGTTTCAATAAAACAATTTCAACAAATGGTAAAAAACGTAATATGGGTGTAATATATAAAATTATATTTATAAATATTGTTTTATATTATATATATAAAATTATATATCATTCATATGGTATTTTCGAACATGTACTCTGAAATTTGACACCAAAGGTAAGGGATTTTCATCTCACATTTTTTGTCTTCTGACAAATTCCATATTCAAAAAGAAATTATATTCTACGGTGTAATAAAACCAATTAAAATATTTTATTTATTCATATTATGTGTTTTTTGGGTATTTATATATCCATATATGGTTCCTTCATTCATGATTATTATAATTTGAAACATTCTAAGGTGGTAAAGGTTTTATATTACAATGTAGTTTTTATCAGATTATTATTGGATTATACTTCTAATTGTAAAATAATATAAAATAACTCTCAATAAAGTCATGATTTTTCATAGAATATTGTTCTTAACAGTTAATAAAAATTTCCTATTCATTTTATTCTACTTAATAACTAAATACACTAAAAGCATGTTGTTATGGAAAATACACATTATTTCTCTATTCAGTTGATATTCCTTTATTATCATTGTCAATGATTTCTAAAAAAAGTAAAAATATTTTTAATATTGTACAAAGATTCATAAGATTATTTTTTCCTCACATTTGTTTTATTTTTTAAAAAATAAATATTATTCTTTATTTTTTTAATCAAGGTATATTTAATTTTACATATAAAGTGGAAGGAATATTTATTTTACCTTATAATTTATGAAAAAATTTTCTCACTATCATGAACACATAATAATCTAAATCATACCTTAAATAATTGTATGTATATTTATATTGAAAATATTTTCATTAAAATATGTGATTTTTATATTTTAAACTATTTGATTCCAAAGATACAAGGGTATTTTCATAGGAAATTATTATAAGTGATATTATAATGTAATTTCATAACGTGAAAACATCCATTGATGTTATTTATTCTCTACTACGGTTATGATCAAAGGATAAAATCATTTTTATGTCCTAGGTGGTTTATAAGTATGATAACAATATGGGTATGAATTCCATTAATTTCCACTGTTTATCTAAATTGATGAATTTTTTATGAAACAAAAGTCTTTATGATGTATTATTTTATGATGATATTTTTTTGAGAAATTTTTTTTCATGGATTATTAAATTATCAATGTTTTATAATTTATTGTAACAAATACATACGGTTTAATTTTGTTATATGTGGAACCATAATTATATAATCAAATAATGAATTGAATAAATATTCATAACTCATGAGTATAGAATGTTTTCATAGAAGCTAATTTCATGTTCATAGTGTAATGTGTTAACCTATATTAATGTTAAAAAGGTTATTTATGGACCTAGTTTCATCTCTATAAGAGTATGCATAGAGTGGTTTCCATTTCAATAATTTTATTTGTGTAATTTTCATTCAAATTTGTAATAATATATTTCATCCTTGTTTTTATGAAATTATGTTTTAAGGGGTTGATTTCATATCATTAATTTCATTAGTGAACCTATTTCTATTCATATATTTTGAGAAAAATATATGGTACATATTTTCAAATTTATATTTCCGTGTTATGCTCTAATGTCTTATTTACATATATTTTATTTAGGATTTGAATCTCATGAACTACCAATCATTATGAATAACTCAATATTACGATTTATTTTATGTTGGGTATGGTTTTAGAATTTTATGATCATTTTCATGTAGCAATATTCTCTTTTTGTGGAAATCTGTTCATTGATATATATGATTTTTACCATTACTATTAATCTGATCTCAACCATTTATGTTTTCAATCAATTGGTTATAAAGAATAGTTTTACATATGGTATGAAAAAAAGTGTACCAGAGTGGAATATCATTTTGAGAGATTTTGAGAATCATTCATGACATAATAATATTGTATATATATTATCCAATGAAACTAGAAAATTATTGTCCAAAGGTGTGTATCTATTTATCATATTCATTACCCATATATATTTTATATATATATATATGTTTGAAAATTTGGTGTCATTATAATGAATGAATTAGGTGATGTCACATACTTATGTTACAATGAAAGGATTGTGGTAATTTCATTATAATAGTTTCATGTGTATGGAATTGGATAATTTTGAATAATTGAAAGAGGAGAGGTATAAGTTAATACATATGTTGGTGTGTTCACCAATATCTATTTGAGGGTTGTCACACACATTATGATTTAAAATGCATATTTTCATTTGGAATCCTTACTGTGTGGGAATGTATGGTTGATGTTTCTAGTAATCCATTGAGAATGAGATGTTTCTTTGACACCTATAATTTGATTCAATTATAGATACATTTTGGGACATTTATCATGTAGTTCAGATATGAGCTTGTTAAAAGGATACTCTTATGAGGTGGTGTACTCGATTAGTTATGGATTAACATCACTCATGTATTAACTATTATGGAAACTTTATACCGATCATAATATAGTAAAAATATAATAGATATAAAGATGGTCCTACTGATATCTTGGATGGGATGTTACCACAATGTTTTCATAAGTAGGAGAATTTTTTTTGATTGGAGGTTGTAAAAATCCACATGCATCTAGACTATGAAATTGAGAATAAACTGAATTTTTTTATTTCAAATGCTTTTCAAGGTTACTATGTTCTTTCCTCCCAATATTTGATCATGAATTATTTCTATGATCGCTTCATTTTATTGTATCATGGTTTTTACACTACTATATGAATCAATTGAAATTCAGAGTCATTCAAAATTTCATGTAATAATTAATATTTAATACTATATCAATTAAATATTAATTTAATCAGGTGTTAAAATTCCAAAATATATTTTAATTGAATTATATGATTGAGTTTATATATTCTCCATTCATTGTTTATCTTAGTGGGTGTCTCCCATGTAAGGAATAAACTCGTATCGAGCAATATGGGTGGAAAAAAGCCCCATTTTTTGTTATATGATATGTATTCCTATAATTTTCTCAATATTTCCTCTCAATTATCATGTTTCCATGCGTAGAGATTCTTATTAAAAAACTAGAAGATGATAGGTAGAGTAAGAGAGTGAAAAGTAGAGTGATAATTTAAGGTTCATCCATGGTGTTTTGAAAAAACCTATCATCCTATGGTAACTTCAGATCCCAAAAATAGATAACGCTTCAGCATATCCCCAAAAATGGATGATGGTATATCATTTTTTATGTAAATCAACATATATTTAACTATTTCATGTTTGAAGCCCCTATATTAACTACTAAGTACAATATGGGATAAATTGATATGTAATTGGAGAAGATGAGTGTTTTTTGTTTATTTTGGGATTCCCATTCATGAAATCCCGCTCACATGGAATATATTAAAATAAAAAACATAATGTACTCATGTTATTTGGGAATGTTAATTTTTAAATGTTCATAAAATTTATATGGATTAGACTTCCTGTATCGGCACATGGGGTGTCTTCGGGTACATGGCTAGAAAGCCGATGTAGGGGAATTATTCTATATAGGGTACACGACTAGTCCATGTCTGTGATGAATTTGTATAAATGTACACACATATGAATAAATACGTCATTAGACCATGTTTTTTACATGTGAAGGTAACCTATATTGGCAACACAATTTATACTTGATTAACAAAAAATGTGCATGGGTTTTATAATCAATGTCTAGAAAAATTACAGAACAAAGTGGGATATTCAATGTATAATTTATGAAATCAGTTATAAATTTTGTGGGATTACACCATGTCACCATTTGGGGTTTCATGTTTTCAGGCCCTTTATTATGATTTGAACAAAATATGAGTATTTTTTAATAACATTAAACATATACCTTGATGGTGGAACCCTTATGGAATTTTCAAAACTCCTTGTTACCATTATCGGATGATGTAACTATTATGGGGAGGATATTCTTCTAGTCAATGAATAAAAATTTATCTTATGAGTATGAACTAAGATGATACCCACGTGAGGTTTGTTAGAATGATTTGTGGCCATAAAATGAGATCCCTATTTTCCTTGAATAGGGAAATTTATATTATAACATCTAGAGAATTTAAAATAACACAATTATTCTAGTATAGTATATTACACAAAATACTATGTTCATATTTCATTATACACAACAATTAGTCACTTTGATAGATTTTGTTACATGAATATCAAAATTTACTGAACAATAATAACAATGAGATATATATTAAATTATTTAATAGGATAGTTAACACATAGATGATTGAATTTAATGTTTTTATGTTATTAAATAATTTAGTAAAATATATAGTATTCAAATGTTTAATAGATATATATTTATTACGAATAAAATAAAAATCAACTAAAATAAAAATAATAATTTTATGAAAAATTGTATTTTTGAAAAAGGCAGTTTAATCTCTCATTAACAGCTTAATTTAATTTTTTCGGAACATAAATAAGATTTTTAAAATTGAAAATAATTTTTGAAATAATAATACCAATAACATCTATGTTTGAATTTTGGGGATTTTTGAAATCTTTCATTTTATGATGAATAGTGAAAAATACATAATTTTTATTGAAAACTACCTAATTGTTCAAATAATTGATGATTTTAAATATTTTTTTAAATGGATTTAATTCCTAAATAATTTTATAATTCCTCTATAAAACTAATAATTATCATTATAATCAATTTTATATTTAAATTGTAAATAAAAAAAATTAAATTTTTGAACATTTTAATAGAAATACACACTTCCTCATCAAGCAAGTAGGATTAATTTTACAATAATCTATTTAACATATGTAAATTTAATTTAAAAAACATTATTACATATTTATTATATATATAATAGATATTTCATAATATGTTATCACATTTTTTTTACCAAAATGAAGAGTGAATATAGTAAAAATTAAACACATTAGTTAAGGTAATAATGGGATTAACTGACGGTTAAACTAAAAGGATATTGATGAAAATGAACTATAATAATTTTTAAACACAATTAGTTTTCAATGTTTCTAATATTAAGAATACAATTTTTTTAGTGGTCTATAATTTACCCTTGATACATATGAGTAACAACTGATAACTCAACTCATTTCATATTTACATTGTGTGTCATCTCTCAGCTTATAAATTGCCAATGTCTCGCCTCTCTTATTTACACTTTAAATCCTTATTTGACCATAAAATACCATAAAACATCATTTCAAAAATTACCTCCACACATCCATGATGCCTTATATTCTGTATAAATCCAACCCAGTATGTCCTATGGTTGAAATATATGGATGATACCATAAAAAATATATAATTTTTTAAACTGAGTGTTTTTATTCTATCACTTGCCCCACCACTTTAAATTATTCCTAAATCATGGTATATAATAAACTCATTATATATATATATTGTTATTATTTTTATACTATAACCTAAACTATATCTATCTTTCAGAAAATGAGTTATGAAATCAAAATTAATGTGTAAGATAGACTACCTCTTCATGAAGTGAGGTGATGTGTTTTTCGCTAACACATTACACAAAATGTAATAGGTTAAATATAATGAATATATGAGGTTTAAATGAAATTATTATTATATAATTTCAATATATATACTTATTTAAATATAATATATTATTTTCTTTTTACCTTTTTACACACTAAAAATGTAATAAAATTATTAGTTGTCTTGTGCACTACCACCTCTACTAAGCATTGTGATTTATTTTTTCATCATAACATCACAAGAATGATTATGTATAATATTTACCAAAATAATAAAGTATTTATTATATTATAAAAATTATTTAATGATAATATATTACATACCTACTTTCATAAATGATAATTGAAAAATAGAAATGTTACAAATGCATACAAATGGCCTACAATTCCATGATCATAACATTATTTAATTTTCAAAACCGTAATAAATGATGGGTTTTAAAAGTATAATTGAAGTATAATTATAATAATTATTTCATGATTATTATTATATATAAATTTATATAATTAAAACATATAAAATATGTATCATATGAAATTCATTTTTGACACATAAGTCGAATATGGTGAAAACATCTGATGTAAAAAAATTGATAAATTAATTTGGACAACATTGTAATAACTAAAATAAGATTGATGATAAAAATGAAAAATAATATCCTGATATTTAATAATTAATATATCTTTTATCCCGACCCCCTCCCTACAATGTGTACCCCTCATGGAACTACAATATGAGAATAGAGATAATGACCCCCTGAGTCCCGCCTCCAGTAGGCCTCGGGATGGAAACTAGCACTGAGGGTATAGTAAACCCACAAATGAAAGGCATTACCCTCTATGAGAACACATGAAAAAGATAGAGATAAGATAGAAACCATCAAAATCTAACTCAGATGGTAGTATAAATGAAATCCCAAGTACACAAAAGTAATTTAATGAAAAACTACTACAACTAAAATGTAAAAAACTTCAAGTACGAAAGGAAAGTAAAAAATAGAAGTAATCACAAGACCGAACAACTATGATAACCCCAAACTAGTAGAAATCAGCATGATCAACAACCTGCTCCACGTGACCTAAAAAATAATTTATATATACATAGGTTGAGTATAAAAGTACACTATGTAGGATCCTCCCCAAATCCTCTCATGCAAAAGTAAAGAAATCATGCTAATGCAAAGTAGACAACAAGTTAAACTAACTCATCAACTAAATAGGTATACTATGTTCCCAGCCTCACCATGCATACTCTCACCACGTAAATCATACAAGAGTATACAATATGATAAAGAATATCAAGGATACCCTACTACTACTTCCCCACTATTTTTCTTCTTTTCCCCTACGTCGCACGCTCAATGAATCTCTCTCCAAAAATAATTTCCCGCAAACACCAGGGTGAAGAACAAAAATATGCATCTTGTGCAACAAAACCACCACATCCAGGTAATAATGTAACTGAGTAGTTTCCGGGAGCCACCAATTCTCATATAACATGTATCATACGCCAAGTATTATACCACAACCCATTATAGCACATACACCGAGTAAAGATCCTCAAGACATCATAGCCGACACATGTTACACCTATTTTAGTCCATAAGAAACTATACTGAAAATATATGTGTGTGAATAACCCCAAGACATTACATCCCACACAACACATATATGGGTAAATGTAACCCTTGTGCTTACCAGCACAACTACCAAGAGAAGAGAGTGGGGCCAAAGGAGGAAGTCATCCATCCATCCTCCCACACGAATGTTGGGGAAAACACCCTCAGGGTTTATAACCCCCGAAATGATAGTTTCCATAATTGATGGGGTGGAGTAGCATATAGAAACACAAAATTAAAGATTATACAATAGCTCACAACCACACTATGGGAATAACCTAGTCTTAGACTCAACTGCAGCTAACGTCTCTCGGACTCCCGACTGGATCTTTTAATACTAGGTACACTATAAGAACCCAACCGTTTAAATAGATTTAATACATTACTTCATTCCATTTTTATCAGTTTCAATTTACTTTAATTATTTCTTTAAACATTAATTAACCATTTACAATTCCACATTTTATTTCTTAAGCAATACACCTAGAGTACATTGTCCATTTAAATTGCAACCTCTACATTGCCACCATCAATCTCCAACCCCATGGGTTAACATCATTTATTATATTTTTTATTAACAACATTACATTCCCATATTCCCATAAATTCTAGAAAACATTCTATGTTACTAAACACAAGGAGGATCAACACGATGAGTAGATGAACTACCTATCGAGTCTTTGCCACCTATATCAAGATCCTAGACCCATCCACACTTGAGAATTTAAACATGGAAATAAAGTGGCATACGTTGCACGTCTTCTCCCATTTTAGAAGAAGGGAACGAAATACTAACTTCCTTGAGAAGTGGGGAATTTAAAGAAGATAAAAAAACAATACGAATCAGCATGCATCCAAACATTCAAATCCAACCCATTTCATCATCCCCGTGTTCCTCCTCGACACCCACATCCATAAACTGATGCATCATCCGTCTCTAGACGTCAACTGTAGCCAGGACCAGTAGGACTCCCCACCACCACATATCACCACATCCATCAAGGCTCACATCACAACATAAGCAGTTGGAGAACAAACATCATAAAAATTGGTCTCTTGGAACTTTAACAAGTAAGGGGTAACTCAGAATCCAACAAGTAATTATGTTTTATCAAATAACCAGTTCTTTAATCCATCTTGGATTAAGAAATTTATTATTTTCATGTTCCAACTATAGGAAACCTAAATAATAATCTATCACAAATTGACTAAACATTTTTACTACATAAATTTGATTAACCTAAAATTACAACAACAACAATCATATACATTCACATGACTCATTAGCTTTACCCAAAAAATTATCAATTAATTCAGTCTTTACATTCTTTACCAATTTTCATCAAGAATTAATATAAAAACAAAATAGGTATATAAATCACAGTATCTAGAAAAAAAAGATGCAAGAACATACTCTCGATGTCAATTTATATATCTGTTTCAAATAAGAAATTTTTCAAATCCATTGTGATATAGTCTGTTAAAAATATTTATCACTATAGTTTCACGTAAACGAGTAGATAATCCCGAATCCCCTACCTCAAATAGTTAGCAATGTTCATTATAGGACAACGATCCACACATCGGGTTTTGATCCCCTGCCCCTGGACAAATGTATCCACCTAAGGATGCAGATACAACACCACAATGGTCAACACTCAAGAAAACCTCATTAGTAACATAGATAACCCATTACATAAAAGGTTAAGGAGAAACATAAGGAGATGAAACCAAAAGAATGATGCTAGATCATACCTTATATAGAAGATTGATCGATACTACATGGTTACATCAAAAACATCGAGGAACCAATACAGGGAGGAAATATTGATTGAATAACTTTGATGGGAAGGAATGGAAGGTTCGATCATCTCACACCCAAGAAAAAGGAGGAAGAACTTTTGCGGAACATATCTCACCTCTTTAGAAGATTTAACAGACAAAAGGTTTAAGATACATTGTATTTTCCATTAAAAGAGGAATGTGTCAACCTAATCAGTTTGACCAAGTAAAAGCATCCCGAGTCTTAGGAAAAATTAATATAGGAGTTTTGGATTTTTAATCGACCTTAATGACCTTAAAACGAGGCTTTAAATTCATTTTACATCAAAGGAAACGTCAAAGGGGAAAAACTGTAGGTAGAAGGAAACACTGTTCACGAACATGTAATTTGGAAAAGGAAAAACACAGTTCTTGAATCGCACTATTGGAACCTCACCATTCTAGAAACACTGTTCATGAACCTCAAAGTTGAAACCTCACTGTTGGACCCTCAACGTTCAGGAAACACTATTCAATAACTTCACTGTTGAAACCTCACCGTTGGAACCACACCATTTTGGAAACACAATTCATGAACCACACCATTGAAACCTCACTATTGGAACATCACTGTTATGGAAGCATTGTTCATGAAACTCACCATTGGAACCTCACTCTTCAGGAAACGCTATTCATGAACTCCAAATTTTACAAAGGAAAGAGGCTAGTGTTGGAACCTCACCATTATGGAAACACTATTTATGAACTCAAATTTTGAAATGGAAAGAGGCTAAAATTGGACTATTCACATACAGATACCAATGAAACTATTCACCTCAACCACACTGATGGAACTGTTCACATCGACCTCACCAATGGAACTGTTTGGATCGAACACACCAATGGAACTGTTTAGATCGAACTCACCAATGGAACTGTTCACATAGACCACACTGATGAAACTGTTCAACTCAACCTCACCGATGAACTCTTCAGAACAACAACACTGAGGGAACTATTCACATAGACCTCACCGATGGAATTTTTCACATCAACCTCACCGATGGAATTGTTCACATCAATATCACCAATGGAACTATTCACATCGACCTCAAAAATGGAACTATTCACCTCGACATCACTGATGGAATTGTTCACCTAGAACTCACCGATGGAACTGTTCACATCAACCTCACCGATGGAACTGTTCACCCCGACAACACTAAAGGAACTATTCACATCGACCTCACCGATGGAACAGTTCACCACAACCTCACCGATGGAACTGTTCATAGAACAGGAAATTTGGAAAAGTGTTGGGGTTATGTCACTTTGACCAACCAAAACACCTCAAACACCGGATAACAGCAATGGAATGTACTAGAGAGGTCTAGTCCATTACATTAGATACCTCTCAATTCATTCTCATCCTCTAGATTTCAAAACTATACTAAAAGGAAACATAAAATAACCACGAACAACCACCCATCGAGTTACCTATCAAAAGAGAGAAACCCACAAGAAGCAATAAAATAAAGCCATATTATAAAAAAATTGGTCAACAACCAAAAAGAGACCATCGTTATATGAAAAGAGTTAAACATCAAACAAAACTGGGTACTGAGAATGTATCTACGACTCATGTTCATAGGTACTCTCCTCCATGACACCGTGTCACCCCATGACATGAACCAAGGGGATTTAATGCCCATGAAACACCTTATTTTTGTGGTATTGGATCTCCATAGGTCGCTCATCAGTGGTCTCATCGTCACCAACATTGATCTCTCACCAATCGATGACATGAGAATCATCATAAAGATAATGACGGAGCTGTGAAACATGAAAAAATCATGTATCCAGATCATCTATGGGGGAAGTAATTCTCGATACACCATAGCCCCAATAAGAGCTAACACATCAAAAGGCCTAGAAACTGGAGAGAATGCTTACTCCCACAATCAATCCTTCATTTCCCATGACAGGGTGTCACCTTCAGAAACACGTGATCCCCAACATCAAACTCTAAGGGTATACTCCTTTGATCAACATATGATTTCTAACGATCTTGTACTGTCTTCATCCTCTCATGAATAACCTGAACCATCTCTGTTGTATTCTGCAGTAGTTCCGGCCCATGAATTTCTAACTCTCCGACCCCCGTCCATCACAACAGAGAATGGCAAGGTCAGTTATACAAGGCTTTAGATGGTGAAATACTGATGGTGGAGTGAAAACTATTTTTGTAAAAATAACTCTACCAAGGGTAACTACCTCATCCATGAACCTCCAAAATCCAGGACCCAAGAGCATAACATGTCTACAAGAGTCTGGATGGTCCACTCTATCTGATCTTCCATTTGAGGATGAAAAGAAGTGTTATGGCATAGATGAGGACCAAAATAATGTTATAGAGCTCTCAACTCCCTATAGGTAAAACGAGGTTCTCAATCAGAAATTATTGTCCTTGGAATTCCATAAATTTTCACCACCTCCTCCTCCAGATATTGGCTTGACAAAACATCCACTGAGCTTGACTACTTGATTTCTATGATATCGGCTGATTTTGATAAATATTCCACTACCACCCAAATTTCATCATGTCTTCCTGGAGCTCGAGTTAAACTAGTAAAAATGTCTATTGGGATGTCCTCCCACTTCCTATGGAGACAATCTTACCGCTAGAGTAGTCCACCCAGAACCCGGTGTTCATCCTTCTCCTTTTAGCAGACCAAATATTGAAACACAAACTCCGCAACTCCACACATTAGCCCAGACCACAATAACTGAATCCTCAAGGCTCGTTACATACTTTTAATGCCATGATGAACAAATAAAAGTGAACTTCATATCATAATGAGAATTGTATCACACATGGCCAATGGAAAAAAATCCTTCTGTGATACAACACTCGGGGTTGTTTATCCTCACACCAACCATCACGAGCATCACCACAAACAATTCGGTCTCTCCAAACAACCACCCAACGATCCATCAACAGGGACTCTTCCACCTGCTTCACCAGAGATTATTGCACCATCATCTGAGAAAGAAAACCTCTACCCCCAACTTCTCTTATATAAAGATGTTAAGATGAAAGTTCTTCAATTACTCTCCATGAATCACCGGATTCACGCACAATATCACCACATGAATTCATGATCAGCGCTTCAGCTACAAAATTCTTCTTTCTAAGTGTATACGATATTTAGATGTCATATTCCTATAATAACTCCATCCACTAATGTTGTTTCATGTTTAATTCATCCTAGTAGAAAACATACATCAGGATATTATGGTCGGTGAAAACCAGAAAGCTCCCACCAATGCAGTAATGTCACCACAACATCAGAGGAAACACCAAAGATACCAACTCATGATCATGGGAGGCATAGTTATGTTCATGGGGACTTAACTATAGATACCCATAAGAACCAATTGATCTTTGTTTCATTAGAACACAACCTAAACCCTGATGTGAAGCATCATACAAAACATCAAACTGGCTCCCTCTACTATAAGAAAATGAACTGGATCACAAAATCTCTTCTTCATTAGATACTCGAAAGCTGCCTGACACCGATCAGTCCATATGAATGTTTGATCTTTCTTGTTCAATGCTGTCATAGAAGTTGAAACTCGAGAGATATAGGCTATGATCCTCTTGTTGTAGCATGTGAGACCAAGAAACGTTGCACCTATGACACTGTCTTGGGGGCATCCCAAGACACAATTTATTCTAACATTGATGGATCCATATCTACTCCCATATGGGACACAAAATTCCCTAAAAACATCTCGAGCCAAAAACTTGCACTTTTAAAACTTTCTAAATAGAAGATGTTGATGAAGAACTCCCAAAACAGCTTTTAGATCCTTTTCTTGATCCTCCTCAAATGTAAAGTACACAAGGATTTCATCAATGAAAACAACCACCGTATTTTCTAGAAACTCACAGAACATAGCATTGATCAATCCCATGAACACAACTAGAGAATTTGTCACACATAAGGGCATTACTAAGAACTCATAATTCCCATGATGACAACAGAATGCAGTCATTGGGATATCCTCATCCTTCACACATATCTACTCATATCTGGACAACAATTCAATCTTTGAGAACCAACATGAACCCTTAAATGTAACAAATAAATCATCAATCCACAAAATAGGGCAATGATTCTTCATTGCGAATTTGTTTAAGGGATGATAATTGACACACAAATGAAAACTACCATCATCCTTCTTCATGAAAAAAACTGGAAAACCCACACTATGACACACTATGACAAACAAAACTACACTATAACAGACCATCAAGGTATACGTGTAACTCTCGTATCTCAAAAGGGTACATATTATATGCAGACATAGGGATAAGAGACCCTCCAGGTTATAGATCTATCCAAAACGCGATCTCTCATCTAGGGGGTATTTCTAAAACCTATTATGGAAATACACGGGGGGAACTCTTATAAAACCCTTGGAATCACCAACTATTGATCCTATGAACAAATTAGCATCATCTCAGCCATCAATGTTGATATGGACATAACACGCCTCTGACCCATCTGAGGGTCTCTCTCATCAAAGAATACCACTGACTCTCCATCCACACCGAAGAACACTACCTTCCTCCTGAAGCAATCCACAATATCTTGAAATGAATATAACCAATCCATGTCTAATATGACATCATATGGTTTTATCTATAAACAAAGGAAATCTCCCTTAGAGCAGTGTTTCCCAGCACTATCTCATAGTCTAAACATACTTAAAATATGACAAATCGGCCTCCAAATGGCGTAGTCAACACCAAGGGAACTGGAAGACACTCTACCTTATTTACCAATTCAAGGAAGAGGGTTGGTGATATGAAGGACTGTGTGGATTCTGAATCAAACAATGCATACCCAGAGGTAGAAACCAAGAAAAGCGTACCTCGAACAATGTCTAGCTTTCCTGGAGATTGCAATGCAAAAGCATTAAGCTGACCCAACCTCCTCCATGAACTCTCTAACCTTGATGATGACCACCACCATGGTCGTGCACTACTCTCTGTGGATGGGGAGTGTCACAAGGTTGTCCTCTACCTGCCCAATCTACCCTCTGGTTATCTAAAGCTGGTGCAACCTCTTGTTGTTCCCTGAACTGAAATTACCTCAACAGAAGACCCTAGATCGGAACACCTGGTGCATGATGACTACTCTGAGAGGCCATACACTCTTACTGCTGATTACGTCATCCACCACAAGAGAAATAGGCACCTGATCCCTAGGAATAGGCCTAGGAGAAGTGACCCCCAGAGAAATAAGATGCTGAGGGATGGGACCTACCCCCTGTCAAATGGAATCTCTTCTTCCCAGAGAATTGGTAACCCCAGACCATATATTTTCATTGTGAGGAATAATGATGACTCCCCTCTTGTGATGATCTAGTTATTTCAAATTTCATTTGGATGATCTCTGCACTCGCCCGCACTTCAAGGTATGTCTTTATCATAAATCGGGTGACCTGACACTGGTTCTTTGGATGAAATTCCCCCTTGAAATTCATTTCCCTAGCCACCTCATCTACCAACATGTCCGAAACATACCGTAAAAGGTTCCAAAAAATGATTCCGAACTCACCCACATCGGAGCTCCCATGTCGATGAGTAATAAGGTCGTGGAGACTGGATGCCTTTGCGGATGATGAATGATACTAGACTATAAACATGCCTCAGTTCTCCTCACATGAGATCTCTGACTCCACATAGTCCTCAAGGAACAAGAACTGCCACTACCTTGCTACTCCACACATCATCTTCACAATCATGGACAATGAATGATACTTCTGAGAATGGATCAAACTAAAGCCTATCTCGACCTTCTCCAACTAGTCTTCTGTGATTGCATTTAAAATGGATCCCTGGTACTTCTATAGACTCTTGTGCTAAAACTATAGGAGTTTTCTCCTGCATGTTCCTTCATCGTCAACCTTTACTTGATGACGATATGCTAGCACAGCTTGCTGGATATCTTTTATGTGATCCTGATTTGGGCATTACCCTAGATCCATACTTATAAATTTACAAATAGTTAGAGCTCCTAAACATGGAATATGAACGTCTCTACAATAATTAATTAACTATTTTCTTTTATTCAATTTAGGATAACTTATCATAAGGTCTCCCCATTCAAACACATGCACATAGAAGAATGATTCATGATCCTTTCAAATGAATATACCCTGAAACTACTATATCCTTGTTTAGTAGGCATTGCAAACAAAAAGGTCCATGCATCATATCCTAGGGGGACCTAAACACCTATGACTCATCTTGTCTCCAGTGTTTACATCACTTGACAAACAGGAATGACATTGTTTCCCTACCAACACATGAAACATCACATTATCCTAACTCCAAACTTCATCCTACCCATCAACAAGACATTAGATACCACTCATTCATGAACCCCTCTGAAAAAAGTTTACCCCTCCTGGGCCGGCAATGTGAGAAGGGAGATAATGATCCCTGAGTCTCGCCTCCAGTAACCCTCTGGTTGGAAACTAGCACCGAGGGTATAGTAAACACACCAATGGGCGGCATTACACTCTAAGAGAACACATGGGAAAGAGAGAGATAAGATAATCCCAAACCAACTATAACTCAAATAGAAATAAAAATGAAGTCCCAAGTACACATAGGTAATGTCAGTAAAAACTACTACAACAGAAAGGGAAAAACTGAAAGTACCAAAGGAAAGTAAAAACATTATCAATCACAAGCCTGAACAACTCTTGTAACACCAATCTTGTAGAAACTAGCTTGATCTCCAACCTTCTCCATGTGACCTGAAAAATAGTTTATTTATACATATGGTGAGTATGATAGTATACTCATTAGGATCCTCCTGAATCTCCTCTTGTAAAAGTAATGATTGCGTACTAAAGCAGAGTGAACAACAAGTAAAACTAACTCGTCACCTAAAAAGGTATACTATGTTCCCAGCCTCACCATTGGTACTCTAACAAAGTAAATTATACAAGAGTATACAATATAATAAAGAATATCAATGGTACCCAGAAACTACTTCCCCTCTAGTTTGCTACTTTTCCCTAATGTCGCACGTCCTAAGCATCTCTCTCCAAAAAGGCTTGCCTGCAAACAACAAGGTGAAGAACCACAACATACAACTCGTGAAAAAAAAACCACCACATCCATGTAATAAAGTAACAAGGTAGTTTCTAGGAGCCACCAAATCTATTATAACGTGTATCATATGTCAGGTATTGTACCTTAATACATTACAGCCCATACAATGAGAAATAATCCTCAAGCCATCACAACCTATGAAAATTTCACCTATAGTAGTCTATATAAAACTATACCCAGAATATATGTGTGTGAATAACCACAATCCATTTCAACCCTCTAGACACATACATGGGTAAAACTAACCCATGTGCCTATCCGAACAACTAACTTCCAAGATAGGAGATCAGAGCCAAAGGGGGTAGTCATCCATCCATCCTCTCACTTGAATGTTGGGGAAAACCTGGCCCCAAGGATCAGAATCCTTAGGGTGTCAGATTCCCTAATTCATGGGGTGGATTAGAGTATAGAAACAAAAAAAGTACATAATATACTATAGATCACAACCAAACTATGGGCATAACCTAGTATTATACTCAACTGCGGATAATGTCTCTCAGACTCTCGGATCCCAATTCTATGATTATATATCCTATAAGCAAGAAACCATTTAAAGAGATTTAATACATTAAATCATTCCATTTTTATCAGTTTAAAATTATGTTATTTAATTATTTAAACATTAATTAACCATTAATAATTCCACATTATATTTCAATATCATCACAACCAATGTCCATTGTCCCTTTAAATTGTAACCTTGGAATTTCACCCAACAAACTCCAACCCCATGGGTTAATATCATTTATGAAATTATTTATTTACAGGATTAATTTCCCATATTCCTATGAGTTCACAAAAAAAATTTTATTATACTGACCCCAAGGGGGATCAACACAGTGACTAGATGAACTACCCATGAAGTCTCTTCAGCCTATAGTAGGAGCATATACCAATCCTCCCTTGAGAATCTAAACATGTAAAGCTTGTGGAATGACCTGGGAATCTTCGCCACTTTCGGAATAAGGGTATTAAAACCAGCTACCTAGAGAAGTGGGTAATTTAATTCATATAAACAACCAATAAGAATCAGAAAGCATTTAAACATTCACATACAACCCATTTCATTATCCATGGTGTCTTCCCTGACACCCATATGAATAAACCGATTCATATTAACATTATCATCTTCAACTAATGACATTACCTTTTGGCCATCCCACCCCCAAATATCATAGAAGCTATCCAGGATAACATCACAACACAATAATTTGGAAAACAAACATCATATCTATTGGGCTCTTGGCCCATAAACAAAAAAGAGGGTAACTCAAATCTTCACAGCGGATTATTTATTATCAATCCAAAAGTTATTTAATTCAACTTGGATTAACATATTTATTATTTTCAGGTTCCAAATACGGTAAACCTAAATAGTTAGATATCAAAAAATTATTAAACATGGTTACTAAATCAATTTGATTGGCATAAAATTACAACACCAATATTAAGATTCATTCATATTCCTATTTAACTTTATCTGAAAAATTATCAATTAATTTTGGCTCTATGTTATTTACCGATTTCCATCAAGAAAAAATAGATAAAGAAAGAAACCATAGATATTGAACTTTTTAGAAAAACAACAGACAATATCATATGATCGATATCAATTTATTTATCTCGTTCATATAATTAATATGTCAATTAAATTATGATCCATTGTGATAAAACATGCTAACTCTAATGTTTCACATAAAATAATCAAGAATCAAGAATCCCCAACCTCAATCAGTTCTTGGCATTCTTCTTATGAGAATGAGCCACACAATGTGTTACGATCTCCTCCACATGTGACAACTGTATCCACTTGATGAAGTAGAGACACCAGCACACTGGTCAACACCCATGAAATACACATTACTAACACAGAGATACCATTCCATAATAGGTAAAGGATAAAAGGAATGAGATAGACCCAAAATAATGAAGATAGATCATAACCTATATAGAAGATTGATTGATACTACTTGGTTGCATCAAAAGCCTAGGGGAAGAAATCTAAGGATGAATGCTTGATCGTAAAACTCCTATAGGAAGGAAATGAATGTTCAAGAATCTCACACCCGAGAACAAGAGGGAAGAACTATAGAGAATGATATCTTATCCATTTAAAATATTTATCAGAGCAACGATTTAAGATACATTGTATTTTCCACTAAAAGGGGATCTCATTAACCCACTTGGATTTACCATGATAAATCATCTCATGACTTAGGAAAAACTAATATAAGAGTTATGGGTTTTTAATCATCCTTAGAGTACTTGAAAAAATACATCAAATGAAATTTATTTCAATGGAAATGTCAAAGGGGAAAAACTATAATAAGGTGAAAACACAGTTTACGAACTAAAAATATGGCCTAGGAAACACTATTCATGAACCTCACCATTGGATCCCCAGTGTTCAAAACTCACCATTCTGGAAAAACATTTCATGAACCTGACAGTTGAAACCCCACTGTTGGAACCTCACCATTCTGGAATTACTGTTCATGAACTTCATAGTTGAAACCTCACTCTTGGAACATCACTGTTATGGAAACACTATTCATGAAGGTCACTGTTTATACCTCACCATTGGAACCTCACCATTCTGTAAACACTATTCATTAACTCAAAATAAGGAAAAGGAAAGAAGAAACCATTAGAACCTCACCACTTTGGAACATAGTTCATGGACTCGAAATTTGGAAAATGAAAGAGGTTACCGTTAGATTTTTCCCATAAGGCTACTGATGAAGATTTTCACCTCAACCTCACCAATGGAACTGTTCACATCGACATCAATGATGGAACTATTCTTATCGACCTCACCGATGGAATAGTTTACATCGACCTCACAGATGGAACCATTCACATCAACCTCACCGACGGAACAGTTCACATCAACCACAATGATGGAACAGTTCACCTCTACCTCACTGATAGAACTGTTCAACTCCACATCAATGATAGAACATTTCACCTCGACCTCACCGATTGAACTACTCACATCGACCACACCATTGGAACTGTTCACCTTGACCTCACTGATTGAACTATTCACATCGACCTCACTGATGGAACTGTTCACCACAACCTCACTGGTGGAACTATTCGTTGAACTGAATATTAGTAAATGTGTTGGGGATATGTCACATTGACGTCTGAAAACACCTCAATCACCAAATTTCTGCAAAGTAAGGGACCCGAGAGGTCCGTTCCATTACATGTTTTATATTCATTATTATAAATAAAGAAATGGAATGAAAGAATAAATGTAAGGGGCTTCGTCTCATTTAACATTCATTATGCTTATCTTGATGTTCTACAGTTATATTATTTTATAAATTGTATATGAACACAAGTTGAAATGTTTTATCATGAATTAACCTATTTTTATGGTCTTTGTTGTTTTTTATAATTTAATTCATTAATGGGTTTCATCTTTCAAGTATTCCCTAAGTGATATGTTTATTTTATTTTAAAAATAATCATCTTAATGATTTCTATCAAAATATTTATCTTCAATGTCCATGTATTTAAATTGGTTTTATCAATGTTTTATGAAAATATAATATATATATATATATATAGAAATTTATATGTCTCTTTTAATATGATTTTATTTTTTTAAAATGAATATTATTATATGTTTCATATGAAATGTTCTTAATAACAACAAATGAAATATTAATCTAAATTTACATAGAAAAATATAACTTTACACAAATATAGAAATTATTTATATTCAAGAATCCAATTAAAAATATTCCTTGTTCTATTAAATGAAAATTACACTTTCACCTTCACTATATAATTTAGTATCTGTTTTTTAAAAGAAAATGTTATTTTAAACTAATAGAGTTTTTCATTTGGGTTTGATAGTGATTTATAATGTGTTATATGAATAATATATTATATTAATGATATGTTAATTTATAATTATATAAAACAACTGAGATAAATATATATTATATGAAGGGTTGACCATCATTTAAGATCATAGTTGATCGTGATATAGATTATATGAAGGGTTGAGACCCATTATAACTCTTTAAAATAGGGTATCCTTATATAGCTTATTATGCTCTAATAGGGATGTCCAGTTAATTGGGAAATTATTATATTGGAATTTGGTTATATGGTTATTAAATTTGAAAGGGTTTCATAGGGGTTTAATGAAGATGATTCACAATATCAAAAATGGAGTTTTAATTACTTGTAATTTGTTTTAATGTATTTATTTTTTAAAAACATTGTTGTTTTTCTCACCTAGAATGGTATTATTTTATATTATCAAAGATAATAAAATATAATTGTATAAAATATATTAGGTATCATGTTTTTGAGTAATATAATTCTTATCATTATTTTTATGTCCCTAAATAATCTTTCTCATGTATTCCAATGTGTAATAATGTTTATACGTTGTTTAGGGATGCATTTGATAAATAAAGAAATAATGTTTTATAGTACTGGTTGTTTTAAAGGAATATAATTAATGGATCAATTAAAAAGTATTTTATTATAGAAAAATATATACTGATTTGAAATTTACACTTTTTATTATATGTTTTTTATATGAGTTGTCTTTTTATTCACAAAAATTTTAAACATAAAATTTTTCTAAATTATAATTGAATATATTCATGACCTAAAACTATATTATATTTAACGTTTATGTCTAGGTCATTAAAGTTGGACTCAACTGATGGGTTGGAATATATTATAGGTTATGAAAGAGTTAATATCTTTTCCATAGAAGATTTTATTTTATTGTTTAGTTCAAATGATTTGGCATTTTAAGATTTCCATATATCATCACCTTATCTATGTCTGTTAGAAATGGTTATCTATATAGGAACTGTAAATGTTGTTGTGGGATGGACTAATGTGGAAAATATCCTTCTAAATTAGTATCCTGAGATCATTGGAATTTGAACAGAACATTTTTTTTTATAATTATAGATCAATTGACATAAGATATTAATTTTTGTGGTATCTAAGATTAAAGGAACCTATTCTAACATGGAGGAACATGTCTGTAGTTGTTTATTTCATGAGTCACCCTTCCCCATCTATCTTAATATCCTCTCACCATGTGGTATCTAGAGGAAAAATTACTACATTGGAAAATATACTTGATATCATACGATATTCACAACATCAAATGAAATCTATTTTCAATTATTTTTTTTAATGTAAAGTTGATCAATAGTGTTATTTGGTAATAATACAATAGAGAATGATAAGAATAATTCCATGAAATAGGAATAATATAAAAATATCTTCAATATGTAATATTTTCCAAGGGTTGTTTCATATAGGATAGATAATCAATAATTGGAATAGAGGAAAATGGATGAAGAATCAGTGTCATAATATTATGAAAATATTAAAAGGTTGTAAAATTATGTAAAATTGTTTTTTAAGACATTAATGTAAAATTAATACATTTTAATCATGATAAAAACCATGTTGAAAAGATAATTTTCTACATTAGAATTTAAATGTTATAAAATTGTTTTTTATTTTATTGAGAAATTTGTGATTCTTATTTCTAAAACATAAGTTCCATGAGATAAAAAGTGTATTAAATAGTCACAGTTGAAGATAATAGGGAACCAACAAAGTAAAAATCCTAAATGTATACCCCACACATGTTCCAAATATTGTAAAACAAATTTCAGGTAATGTATGTTAGGACTCAGAAAGTGTTACTAGTTTGGAAAGTTTTGTCAGATTATTATTGACTCTACGTAAATGTATCATAAATAATTCAAGACATTGATAACAAATTTCATGTCAATAATATGATATTTTAGATTAAATAGGATGGTTCATTATGATCATGTGTGTTTTAAAATATATAATAACAGAGGAAACAATCAGGATTAGATACAAAAAGTTGTGTAAAATTCATTATATACATATAATATAGATGTTGCTCCATCTGGTGATGCCTATCCTATTTTAGAGAGTTAATTTATTTTTTTACATTTGATCATAAGATCCATTTATTAACCACCACACTTTTATTGATTTAAGTAGTGGAAATTTCTTCGGATAAATTTATTCAAATTTTATGGATATCTAATGTATCTTTGTGAATAGAATATATTATTGTATGAAAAAATTCATTCACTTATATATTCATCATTTAATAGTAAAAATGAACATTAGGATAATAATTAAATTGATTTTAGTTAACATTTTTATATAATATTAATGATAAACAAGTGGTGTCACATTATATCTTTATATACTAATTTATTATAACGTCCTCTATAGATATTCATTTTGTAAAATAATTAGATAACTATGGAATTAAATATCTATATTTTTTTGTTATTACATTCTGTATAAAATACTTTTTAATGAATTAGACATTAAAATTCATTTTTTGATCTTCATACCATGGAATAAGCAATGTGTGTGAAATTAATAAAATAACATCCTAGGGATGAAATTTTGTTTATGAAATAGAAGTGTATCAATAATTTAAATTTTTATATATTCATATACAATAAAATACTTCCTTTATAATAGAAAACATATCCTAAAAATATTATCCCCTTATATTAATATATGATTAATCAAATAATATTTTATTTCCGCATATATTTATTGTTTTGAGAACGATATATTTCCATCGATCATTCAACTATTTTTTATCAAAGACATCAATCACATTCCACTATTATTTTAAATCATACTCCATGTACATATATTCACCTAAAATAATGTTAAGGGTTTTGGAAATAAGTTATTTGTTGATCATGGTAACTATTATAATCAATTTTCTCTCTTATCAAGATGGCTTTTTGTTGACCATTTTAACAATGTGGGTTTACAAGAAACAGTTTCTAGAATATGCATCCATTGATCACTAAGATAAAGTTAATATTGTGAGGAACAAATTTATCAATGATTGGGAGGATTTAACACCTTGAAATTATATAATTATACTTTTTTAGATAGTTTATATTATATCAAATACTTTTTTTACCTTTAATTACCTATAATAGTTACTATCTCTGATAACATGGGTTACACGTAAGACCGAGATATACTATACAAAAACATAATAATATCAATATTATAAAATATGATAGTTATCACATAGAAATTGTAATGGAAGGATTCAATAAGAATAAATAATATTTTAATTTATTAATTTTATATATGTTTAATATTTATATATTTATTAGTAATTTAATAAAATCATTTAAAAAGATGACACACATTCAATTAAACTATATTATTCTAAAAGAAGATCTAATCATGTAGTGTGCACAAAATTTAAAATAATTTTTATCAAATTTGAATCATTTATTTTTTAATATAAATAAATTTTTTGGAATGATAATACTTAATTTAGTTTAGGGTGAATATTTTTAATATTCTGAAATGATACTTTTTATGATGAAAAGTTAAAAATACTGAATATTACATGAAAATTACATTATATTTAAATTATTTCTGATGTTAAATTATATTATAAATTTATATAAATTTCAAAATAATATAAACATATATCTATAAATCTACTACAGGTCATTGGATTAGTTTTAATATTTTATTTGGTAACATAACACATTTTAAATTTTCGAAAAATATCACATTTAAATCCCTCTTTCTCATCACCTATACGATATTAATTTTAAATTATCATTTCACACATCTGTGTAATGACTTTTGAAAATTTTATTCTATATTTCAAACAATTATAAATTATAATTTATAATATTATAAAGTTACTATTTATAATAATTGAATAGTGAATGTTGTGAAAAATAATTATCGCGGTTAAGTAAAAATGTGTCTATTAGGGATAAAACTAAATGTCAAAGGGTAAATATCTCTGATATACATTTTTATGAACTAATTTATGGACATAATGAGAATTCTAATCCTCTAGGTTTTTTTATTTATCATATTTGGACCCTTTTGACATATTAAAACATGGGAGCACTCATTTCATTTCCAAAATACCATGTGTCTCATATCCCTCACTTATAAATGGGTACCACCTATCAACTCTAATTTACACAATAATACTCATTTTATTGTAACCTAACTAACCAAAAAAATTTCTTACTAACTATTTTTTCTAAAGTCTTTAATAGATGAAATAAATCTTAGTAATTCCATTATTGGAATCCTAGAGTGGATACCGGAAGAATTTGTATTGTTCTTCAATGAGTAATTATATTTTTTTCATTCTAAACCCCAATTAAATTATCCCTAAACCAGGATTATAAAATTAACATTTTTTTATAATATATATTATTATTTTATTATGTTATTTTCATAGCCTAAATATTTTTCATCTTCAATAACATTTCTTCTGAAATCATTATTCCTGTGTACAATGGAGTTTTTCTCATTAACCAATGTTGTTAGTTTTTTCATTAACACCTATCATGGATGGGTATGATCATGTATCGAATGTATATATAATATATTTATAATATATATTTATATATTTATACATTATATCATTTATAACAATTGATATTATCTTTCATTGTGGATACGATAATGTTGCAAATTTGTACAACGAACTACCACCTTAACAAGTGATGTGATATATTTTATCAGTTATGTGTTAAATAGAAGTTAATATATGAAAAATTATGTAATATTTTTCATATACCAGAAATAATTATGATATTAATTAAATACTAATCATTTTGACGTAAAATATATCATTTTATTTTATACTTTTTTAATCAATGAAAAATTTATAATGACATTCGTGGACATGTACACTACCCCCTTTACAAAGAAAGGTGAATATTTTTCATCGAAAAATACAATGAATGATATATATATATAAATATTTAATTATCATATATTTTAAATTTTATGTTAAATTAATTTTTTATAGATAAAATATTAGATACATTATTTCTATAATGATCATTTTAAAATGGAAATGTTACTCATTAGTATATATGTCCAATAATCTCTATGATTGTAAAATTTTATGATTATTCATAACCATATTCATAATTGGACTTATAATTATAATATAGGTATAAATATGATAACAAATTCATTATTATTATTCTATTTACGTATAAATTATAAACTCATCCACCATAGTTTACCCTCCACATAAATTTTTGGCATATAAGATAATTATGGTTAAAACATTTGACCTAATATTAATTTTTTATGTATTTACATATTGAATTTTAGGAGGTAAAAAATATTAATTTTAAACATGATTGATATTTTCAAGAAATTAAATAAGTAAAAAAAATTTAATAGTCACAAATAAAAATAATTACATGGAATGTCAGGCTCATGGTGTGTGATATCATACCAATTTCCTTTCCATGAGGCAAGTTTTGGTGTGATGACCTATATTCTTCTATCATGTGTATATACATTCCCTTTGAAATTTTTATCACTAATTTATTTATTATGAATATACATAAAGTAATTTAATTTTATTTTTAAATGGTTTTTACGATTCATGTGTTTCAAATGTGATAGGGGAATTTTTAAAAAAAGAATAAACTTTTAAAATAATCATAAAAATTATTTTTCTACAATGTTTATGTTTTTAATTGAATTTTATTATTATATTAATAAATAAAAATAAATTATAAATTACATTATATTTATTTATTTTTAGTATTTAGATGTTTTTAATGTGGTAATTTAATGTGTTTTATAGGGAAAATATTGAAAAACACCAAAAGAAATGTTTTATTCGTAATATACATGGCGATAAATAATTTTCTTCCACTACAGACATTATTTAATTTCTTAATTTATATATTAGATTTCATTTAATTATTTGTTTCAAAATCCCACTTTATGTTTTTTGGTTAATTAACATTTGACTTTTGGTTGTTAAATTAAATGTTTATTTTATTTTATTTTTTTAACTAGGATTTACAAATTTTTCAACAGATTTTATGATGAATTTTTTTTATTCAATAAATGATACATGATAATTATATGAAACAGGTGAGCCCAATATACCATATAAGAAGATTTTAGCCCTGTTATAGCTCATTTTAGAGCCCATTATAGATTTTTTTTAAGTGTTAATCACCATTATTCATCGTGAAAAATGAAGCATGATATAACTTCTACAAAGGGTGATCTCCGTTATATCTCTCCAGTTCCTTGGGGAATGACTATATTTGAATTTTTTCATTTCATTATTCAAATTAATATTTTCATGAATGTTTATAATTAATATAATGATCTATGTCACCAATATAGGGTTATTAATTAGATTATATGAGCATTAAATACTTTCCTTCAGAGAAATATTCATTATTTTTCTTACATAAATGATTTTATTAATATGATCACAGAAAATTGGTGATAATAAAAAATATTATATTGGATGTAGTATTCATTAATAACGTAATATATTTATATTTTATACCACTTACATAGATTTTCATTTCATCCCATTATAATAAATAATTTTTCAATGTTTATTAGGATGGGTAAGGGAACGAAAGATATAATATGATTTTTTTGATATATTCAATGAAATAAAATCGTTCATTAATTTAGATGTTATTCAATATGTAAAAAATTAATATTAATATGAATTTTTCACTTATTTTATATGGTTTTGTTTTTTCCAAGTTATTTTCAAAATGTTTAGTTTTCAAAACGTGAAATACCCTTCAAGGTAATATACTAAATTCATGAAAAACCCCATGATTATTAAAATTTATATTGATATTTATTCATTGAGATAGTCCCAAGACTACTGGATTTTTTAGTTGCATGATGATGTTGATAGGATGAGTGTTTGGGAAAATAGTGAGTGTGACCTGTACCTAATATTTGTTATGATCCTTCTATCATGTCGAATTATTGTATTTAATTTACTTAAATTAAATATCCTTATTCATATGATCTTATTTCCCGCAGATTATTAAATTTTTTATGAGATGATTTTTCAGGATGTGTTTACCTTAAGAAGGGAGAATTCACTAGAGAGACCATTTTTAATTAGGGACACCAATTTTATTGAAATTTCATATGGTTATAACTAGATAATAATTTGCGAGATATCTCTACATATGTTCTTAAATAGTGAATCTCATGATATAATACCTCAACAATCTCACTCTATCCAATGATCCCAATAGAGATACCTGAATATATTAGTTAACTTATATGATCCTAATGATATAGATCTATTTAACTTTGTTACTCGAGGATACTGTGTGTGACTCCACTCTTCTATATTGACCTAAATGACCCTAATGGGTTCCCCAGTGGTTGAACAATGCTGAGAATATTTGTCAACAGTGTGGGTGGAGATAATCATGGGTGTCATCTTAAAGCCAATGAAAATGTGCAATCCAATGGGTAAATTTTATTAGAAATGGGTTCAAGTATTTTTTCAACCTCAATATTTATTTATTCATTCATATGTTTACTCTTGGTGATGTAATGATTTATATATTTACATCATGGTATTTTTATTATTATTCTGATGGGATACAAAATAAGACATTAATGTCATGAGATATATAATGTGATCAAGATTATGAGCCTTATGGACAAAATGTCACTTAATAATGATTTCAAGTGTTACTATAATCCTTCATTACTCAGTTTAAATAGATTTTATTTTTTATTGTATGAACATATTGTGGTATTTACTTAGTTGATATTACTATGTTAACACACTTTTATTGATCATTACATAAATTTTATTCCCCATGGGAGAACATCCCTATATCACTCCATGGGATTGATAGTGAACTCCATGATTATTCATTGGATACTATTCATTATTGGGTGTAAAATACATATTGAATTATGTAGGGAAATATAGAGAAGGGATTCAGATATTGTGAAAAATGAATTAATTTTTTCACTAATGATCAAGAAGATTATTCCATATAGAATTCCTATGGGTCACCCCCTTATGAATCATCCACATTATATTGTCATTATTAGTTTTAGATTTTTAACTAGGATACAAATATTTACTATATATATCGGATATCTAATTGATACAATGAATACATCATTATATTTAGTTAGGGTGAATAATGGTGATCTCCAGTCATGGAATTGTATCCCCATGGTGACATAGTATGCTCAATGTCATTATGACATTTGATAGATAAGGAATCATCCAATTAGATCACAAAAAATGATTCATAGGACTATTCACATCGTGATTATAATATCATCTATCTATGTACCAAATTAACTAGTTTTCTAGTTGATCATGGTCATGAAATCATGGATCAACATGGATTTATTTGTTCATTTATTCATGTGGTGCTTCAAATAATATGATCACATTTAATTTTCATGCACTTATACAAGAATGTTATAGGTTCAGTTGAAAAATCCCTGATAAATAAATATAATAACATTTTATTATTTATTAATATTTTTTAATTAAATATTACGTTTACTTGAAAGGGGATCCTATGTATGATGATGTACCCGATACGCAAAAACTGGTATATTTGAAATATTACGTTGCACACAAACAATATAATATTATTATATTATATCGTAGTTAATGCCTAGTCATTTTATTGGATGGAAAGAACAGAACTAACTAAAATATAATTATTCTTGTTTGTTAAATGTTTTTTTATTTATCAAATAAAATATAGTGGCTTAAAAATGTGAATGAATCTAATATGAAGAATAATTTAATTTAAATGGTTTATTTACCACCTTTTAATGGATAACCCTATATGAATCAAGTTCTGGTCATTTTTTATGATTTATTTGAAAAAATAAAATTCTTCTTTAGAATCTGGACATCAAAATTTACTTTGGGAAATTTTTTTGTTATTTTTATAATAAAATTCTTTTTTTAATGAAGAGTGAAAAATAATGTATTTTAATTCAAATCATATTTTTAATCTAATTTATTTATATCGTTATATTATCTTAATAATTGGTTTTATAGTTTAATTAGATAATATTTTTACCAATTAATCCAATGGTTGTCATTGGAAATAATTTCACTTCAAAATTGGACATAAACAAGTGTCAATCTTTACATAGATATTGTTTCTTAAAAACACCCTATTTGTTTTGACACCAGGAATTAATTTTAAATTAATTAATACAACTTATATGTTTTAAATTTTGTAAAATAGACATAATTTTTTAAATTTGGAATATCAAATATATCTTAGGCTGAATATTTGGTAATTTTCTGAAAAATATCAATTATGATGAATACTGAAACCACTAAGTAGTAGTTAAAAAACTGACATTTTCATTTAAATGAAATTTTACCACATCTACAAATTAAATTTAAAAAACCCTATATACATGGTTTATATTATTAAGTAATATTTGGTTGAATAAAAAGAAAATAATTTTTAGTAAATAGTAATTTTGTACTTTTATTTACCGTGGCTAAAGGTAAATTGGGTAATTCAAGTTAAAGATAATATTATAATAATATAAAATTACCTTAACACGTGTTCTATCCTTATTGGATAAATCATGGCTGACCATGGGAATCCTTGGGTTAATTTTGGGACCACATGGAGCCGCATGGGAGTGATAATGACACTTTAGATTATTTAATTTAAAGTAAAGACAAAAATGACACAAAAACATATGTTTTAGTATAGTAATTTTTTCATGGGGTTATATATTATATCATATCAACTATAAATATTAATTGAAAAGATAAAAATATTCCCTGATCATGGTAATTTTTTTAAATTTATAGACATCAAATAAATAAAATTAATAAGGACACAAAAATGATGTAGTAATTACATCATTAATAAATGATTTAAATAAATAAGATTAAAATATAAAAATAACATCCAAAAACTATCCAATTATTATTGGATTAGTTTATTTAGACCATGAGTAATATTATATTTTACTTTAATTTTTTTAGACCTTTAGAAACCAAAAATCAATATATAATAAAATAATATTTTCTCACATTCCAGAAGAACCGCTCCCCCCTTATAAACATCCATCAACTCTAACCCATTACTCACATTTATCATGCCTTGTGTCTCATCCATCCTATACCCAAATAAGCACTCAAGATCCATCTATTCCTCCAAGAAGAATTACCTTTGCCAGAAGGCACTTCCAAAAGTCCATTTGGTTCTACCAAAGGGAGTTACCCGAATTAAATGTAACAATTTCTCTTAAAAGTATTTTTGTTGATTTTACTTCTCCGACCACTTAATATCACATTATTATGTTAATAAAATAAAAAAATCTGTATAATAAATATAATAGGTTGTTTTTATGAGAATTATTAGAACTACACTGACACAAACCTCCGTCTAATGGGTAAAGGGCATACTGTTTTTGGGACATCGAAGTACTGCCGCAAGAAACGATGACTGTTCAAATATCACCAACCACCTCTACTGGTGGCCATTATGATGGCACTATATTTGTATAGAATATATATTTTATTTATATTCTTTCTATGATTCTGTATTTTTAATTTATCGAATACCTTTATGGTTTCTATAATGGGTAAATACGATAATCTCATTTGAGGATTTGTGAACTATTGCCCCCTCAAAGTGATATGAATCATTGAGGGATTTGGTGGAACATATAAAGGGTAGAGTAAATGAAATTATATATTATATTATACATGAATTATATTATACTTATTTATCATTAAGTTTCCATTCCATTACAATAAGAAATATAAATGGAAGTAGAGTTCATGCGTACGTACGGCTTACCGTCTCCCTAAATGGTGCATTCCATTTCTTATCTCCAAATGTTATGTACTATTATAAATACATAAATATACTGGATATATATGATATATATGATGTTTAAATCATAAATATCATTCTGCATATATTGAACTTTTTACCACATGAACAACTTTTAATTATAAGAAGTCCATTATTGACTCAAGTACAAATATCGACAAAACGACAATTTTTTACTTAAACGATTACATAATGATTATAACCTGGAAATATGTTCATTAAAAGGAATGATAAACCTAATAAACGTTATTAGGAATGTATAAATTAACATTAGTTTATTATTCAAGAGATTATAGAATGAACAGGTCATGTCGAACATGAGGAAAGGGGTTTCTTACCTCACTTTTAGTTATGTGAGATTTCCATTGTGTGAGACTTATTTATTGAATGTGGTGTATCATTTACATTTATTTGATATGTATTATCATGATTATCTTTATTTTCATTATATTTTGTGATTGAATTGGAATTTATTAACTTTTTTTCATATGACTCGTTTGATTACAATGTGGTATGGGGTTTTCATCTCACTTTTTATTCCTATATGATTCGTGCTATATTACAACTATTCACATTTGGAGGAATATGTACAGACCATGATTTGATTCATTTTGTTATACACATTAATTTATGTGTAATTAAATATTCATTTTATGATCCTTCTTTCATATAGTGAATGTTTCCTAAGTTACAAAATCGTTAAAGGATCCTTTCACCCATCTCTTTTTTGATGATTTATTTTTGTTATGTATTTTAATATACATATTATAATGTTGCGATATGTTCTTCAATATAATTAATGATGTAAATTTTATGTTTAATTGATGAGATAACTTTCTCTCTCACCAAATTACTTTTCTGAATTTTAAATTAACATTGTTAGGCTGTTGAATTTCTGTTAGGGATCTTCTTGACCCAATTTCAATTATTTTGGATAAACTTATACTTCTTGATTATGTAGTGTTATAAATATGTGTGAATGACCTCTGATTATTTCACACATAATATCCACATATATTGAGTGTATTATTATATTTCACACATAATTATGTAAATTATCTATCCTTAATCTAATGATACTATCTTTATAAGGAATTTCATCTCAATCTACATTCTATTGAGACTTCATTATTGTTATGCACCCATACACTTTTATATGGTTTATATACTTCCCTCTGTAATATTATATCATGAATATCATTATTATCATGATTTTATTTGTTTTGTTTAAATTTATTCTTCAATTATGTTTATTTAAGTGTTTCTCATGTGTTACTAGACTCTTTAACTAAAACATCATTTTAAAATCATTACAGAATTATTCTTATAAATATTTCTCAATAATGTCAATGTATTAAAATGGTTTTTTAGTATTTATTTATATATACAATAATGATTTAAAAAATTATTTACTTTAAAATATTCAATGTGGTAAGAGAAAGTTTGATTCAAAAATCTCTTTATTAAATGTTTTAAATGGTTCTGAAAATGGTTTGATTAAGCATTGATTATGTCAATATCTTGAATTGATATATTTTAATTTCAATGTTGAAATCTAATTTGTGAAATTTTAATTTTTACAATATTTTATGTGTAATGCTTTTTTAATGGTACTTAGACATTTGACAGGTGGTTACGTGATAAAGAAAATGATGGGTGGTGTCATGATAAACCAGGACAGGTGGTAACGTTATAACCTCAAATACATTGGGTATGTAAGTCAGCCGTATGAATATTCCATTTAGTGAATATGTGTGGAATTCCACGGTATGGTTATTCCTTTTAATTATGCTTTTGTAGAGACCCCAAACTTGAAGTACATGGACATTGCATTACATTGGCAGAATACATAATACATAACAAAAACCGACACTCAAAGACCGTAATAGTTTAGTGTCTTTGGAAACTCTGAATATAATCTTCTAATCTTGGTGAAATATCAACAACATCTCCCATAAATATCTTCCCTTTTTTTCTTACCTAAAACCTTTATTTATATCATTGGGAAAAGAAAACATATAAAGGCTGAGCTAAAATGCGCATTAAGGGTAATCATGGAGAAAATAAAACAAACCATATACATTTGAAATTAAAAACATGAACATAATATTTAAATATAAAAATCTTGGGAAATGACATAAAACATGGAAGTACATAAGTCATAGATCATAAAGAAGCATTAATCGTGATTAAATATCATGGGAATAAAACATGTAATTGTGGCAACCATTAATCACATGTTATGATTTCCATAGTAGCCAAGGAATTGCTTCCAAGACCATCGTAGTGAACAAATTCCCTTTCTGAATCGAGTTCACTCCTCGTTTCTGAACTATAACACTGAACAAGATTAAATTACCATTCAAACCATGTCTATCTCATGAGATATAAATCTTTACCCAATTCATTGGAGGGAGATAGAGGTATCACCCATCTTATAATGAATTAATTCATTCGTGTGCCACAAAATAAACATAAATCATTCATTCTAACCCAATAAATAAAATGGGATTCATAAATATCATCCCATCATAAAATAATCCATATAAAACAATACAAATGATGTAATCATTAAAAAAACCATGTAAATAACCAGAAAAGTATACTAGAAACATAACCATATTAAAGAATGTAATCTTAGATAGAAAATAGTTTTTAATAAACACTAGAAATGACTCTTGAGGAAAATATCATTTCTTCTTCAAAATAAATTTCTTTTCAAAAAATTCCATGAAAATATAAAAGAAAATAATTTTGTTTAAAATATTAATGAAATCTTGTAGATGAATCATCATGAAAATTAGGCATTATGAAACCGTAAAAATCCGTTCATCCCCTATAAGTTAAACAAACATTCTTCTCGTACTTTTGCCGGAAAGTCAAAATGTACCTTGTATGGTAAACAAAAGAAAGATTCCTTAAATACCATGTAGTAAAAGTCAAAAATGGGTGAAATGGAATTTAAACATAAATGAAGCATTTATTAGAAAACAGGGACATGGTTGATAGATATAACCCCAGTTAATACTTACGAATAATCAATCTCGGATAAAAATAAGATTTGAAATGTTATCCCTTACCTTAGGTCCGACATGATTCGTACGTATCTGAAACTCTTGTATAATGATTTAAATAATGTCATTTACATATTAAAGAATCATATTCATTATTATGATATCATATATGTTTCACTTTTTACTTTATATTACCCATTCTTTTTTTAATTCCGTGTTAAAGCATCGTTTTGGGTAAAATTTGTTTATTTATCGTACGTTTTTGGAAATGTTGTTCTTGATATTTTTATTACTTATATCATGATATAATTACTTCCAGAATTTAAATCATGATTTATATATCATATATATTCAATATATATATATATAATAGATATATGAATTAAAAGAAATACACCGTTCATGGAGACGGTAGGCCGTACATACCCATAAACGTTGTTTTCCTTTGTTTATTGACTTGAATGAAATAAAGTAGATGACATATATATATATATGCATAAATATAGTGGCTTTATTATGTCATATATTTCATTAGTATTCATTATATATACTTTATAATCATTCTTGAATGGTGAACATGGAGAATGAATCTCATCGCGTCATGTTGACGGTAATCCATACGTACGCACAAGCGATGATATCATTCCCATAATTATTGAATTTAATTGGAGTGGATGATATAGTATCTCAGAATAATTATGATCTTATAATAACCCTATATAGTTATTCTTTACACCATTATACCCATCCATGTAAGGTGGTGGTGGAAAACCAGATTACACCACGGTGTGGAGACGGTATTCCGTACGTACGCACGCGCGGTGATTTCATTTTCCATAGGATGGATAAAAGGAGAAATAGGGTTATTTCATATTTATAATAACATATCAGTATATAAGTAATAGTTATGTTATTAATTTATAATGACACAACTAAAGAAGTGGATGTTTAAGAAGAAATAAAACATGAACGAATTGGTAGAAGAGATTACCTCTTCTACAACGCACCTCTTTTAAACATCTTCTTAGGGCACTAGAGTTGGTGTTTTGAAAAGACTAGAACCTCTATGATATAACTAGAGAGGTTTAGGAGAGTAATTGGCAGGGGTTGTTCGAGCTTCAATGCTCAAAAGGGTGTGAAGAGAAGAGGGAAGGGGTGCCCTTTTTATAAGGGATGGGAGGGGCACCTTTGGAAAAACATAAAATATTATTTTATAATAAAGTCAATTCGGTAATTAATAGCTCCAAATTGATTTATTTCGAAGCTAAAGTGGGTATGGGTAGAAATAATCTCAACCAATATGTTTTAGACAAGTTTAGGTTACTATTTTAACCTTATCTTTTAAATTTAACTCTAAGTTAAATAATTTAACTTTTACCTTGTCTTATTGTTTTCTTACAATATATGGTTAATAAACTTAGTATAATAGGCCCAAATAACCCCAAGTGGTTCATTATAAAAATATATATCATTATATATGTCATTTGGTCGAACTTTAGAATTTTAGGAATATAATAACAATTAATAATATAATATTTGTTTTAAAAACTATTTTATGTCAATTTTTACACTATTTGGTTATTGATTTCTGTGAAAATCATAACAAAATTATTAGTTATAAAAATGTTAAATAAATCAATAAAAACTTGTCATTTTAATTAATAAAATTATTGGAATTCATAAAAAGTCTCAAATTACATTTATTTGGGTATTTATAATATAAATAATTTTAATATTTCATTATTTAGTTAATTACTTCATCACCATTGTGTCATAAATAAATTAAATTATATAATGTCTAAAAATTATAAATAAAATACCATTACGTAGGAAATATTTTTATATTTATAATAAATATTTATAGTCAAATTTATCTTATGTATAAACCTATATTGAAAATAATTTAGTTATTAAACATTGATTATAACTATTTTAACTCTTTTTTTAAATAAAATAACAATAATTGCCCTAATCTAATCCAAATGGAACTAAAGTGTAATATTTTATTCCTAGGGTAGTTATTGGTTGAATTAAACTTATCAAAAAGAATCAAGACATCTGTTAGGGTAACAATAATATAATATTTACCCTTAATTACCCTATTTACTTTTAACCGTGGTAAATAAAAGTAAAAAGTTTTTATTCACCAAAAATTATTTTTATCTTACTGAACCACATTTTACTCCTTGATATTAACCCGGTCTCTCAGATTTTAGAAATTCCACTCACAGAAGCGGTAAAATTATGTTTTATGTAAATTTTCAAATTTTCCTAGGAGGTGGGTAAAAGACGGTGAAAAGTTCAACAAAATTTATATATAACTAAAATTATTATAAAATGACTCAAATGAATTCCATTGAACTTATATAGCTATTATTTATCAATTTTGACCTAAAATAAATTAAATTAATATAAATTATTATTTAAATAAAAAGTAGGTTTTTAAATAGTAACCCAATGTTTTCACTATTCATCAAAAATCGAATGTTTTCAGAAAAATCCCAAAAATTCACCCAAGGATAATTTCGATATTACGAATCCAAAAATGAAGTCCATTTTAAAAGAAAAAATTTATAAAATCAGAAAAAGTGACTATTACTATTCATAACGGCTAGTTCATAATAATATTATAAGAATATCTCGTATAATGAAACTCGATATTGCGTACTACACACGCTATCGAAGAAGGTCTTGATTGTGTGTAATGCAAGCCAAGTCAGAGCTGCGTGTAGTGAATGCTCCGTTTGGTGTTGCGTATAACATAATCAAAACTTATTTCATTTATACATTAAACAAAATCTATACTTAATGTTTCGTATAATAATTTCCACAAAACAAACTTGAATTTGTGTGTAACACGTGCTAAGAATAGTGTTGCCTATACTGCAAGCTAATACGATGATGCATATAGTACAAGATAATATTGGTGTAGTGTATAATAGAAGACATCAAAGAAATTAAAAATAATATATCTCATAAAATCTCGGGGTGTAACATTCTACCCCCCTTAAAATGTATTCTGCCCTCGAAATTCATCATGGTTATAAATGGTTTACTACTTGAAAGATTCTTTCATATAAACCCACATCTTAAAAGGGAATACTAAAAAATCATTTTAAAAAGGGAAGTTAGAATCATAACAGTCACCCAAAGTAACTCTGTAATGGGTTTCCACATATGAGAACATAGGTGAAAATATGGATATAGAATAGAAATATAACCATCATGTTCTGATGGAGACTGGTAGAGAACATGGCTATGAAAAATCCGACAATCACAAAGCCATAAATTTGTGATGATCTAAGGTATCATGTGATTCATCCGATATAAGGGCACTAGGAAAACATTTTTGGTTTTCAAATTCATTTCCCTAATGTTGAATAATTTGAATTAGAAGAAATACTTACTTTATTTTGGTATAATCTCACCATTGTTCGTGCCTTGAACAATTTCCACATCATCTATTTAAAGAAATGAAGTTGAATTTTTCATTCGTGAAGTGTTAGAAGATCATGTGATAGAATGATGGGTCATTCCATATGTCTCAGAAAAATGGTTAGCAAAATTCATAAAATATACATAAGTCCATCTATGGTGAGGTTAATCGTATATGATTCCAAAAATAGACTTATGCATCATCTATCATACCGATTAATAAAATAAAACCAGTTTAAACTAACCTGAGACTTCCTGTAGGCCAGTGGTATACAATAAAGGCCTGCCACACTTCAGTTGGGGGTTTGACTCCCACAGCCTTGTCCGACGCGACAGGTTGTTGCTTTTCCTATGGGTTATCCTTTTTCTAAAACTATACTATTATAACATTCCAGAAATAATATTGAAAAAAAAGTTCTATCCTTAAATAATGCTATCTAATTTTTAACATAATCCATTCCAATATTTAGGCTATCCAAAATACATTTGTCCAATATCATAGTATAAATAAAAGGATTACTTGAAAGGCCACCTACCTAGAATGTGAATACCATCATTTATCCCCCATATATCATAAGATATATCTTGTTGGTCACATTCCAAAAATTTTAATTCCATAATCATGTATTCTCTTGAAAAATGAAAACCCATTGAACCTTAGTGAAAACATGAATTCTCTCAAAATTTTACTCTTTCCAAATACCAAAATCCCAAAATTTATATATACTTAAACCATGATATTACATTGTCCTTATATAAGTCATAAGCTCATTAATAATATCCAAAATATTATTTTCACCTTATCCATTCATTATGAACATATCATCTACCTTCCAAAAATATTTGAATAACATTTCATGGTTACTGGTACCATTCATCATATACTTTCAAATACTCAAGGAAAGGTAACCGTGTAACAATCCTTAGATTTTCCTTTATTCCATAGTACTATACATTATTCTTGATAAACATACAATCATTCCACTACCTTCTTAAACCATAGACTAAGCTTCATCATTTCATTCATCTCATATATCATTTTTAGTCTCTTCATCATCATCCACATAAATACTACTCATACGACCATGCTGATTCTCTTCAAGAGATTTTCCCTTATGGAATTTGTTTGCATAATTCTCATACATTCTACATTTAAAACATTTAATCATTTTTGATGTCATAGAAATACCATTATCCTTGTCCATGGTGTTAACTAAACCTTTTCCTTTTCACATACTGGATTTGTGTCCATCTTTTCCACACCCAAAGAATCTTCAAGTTCCTTTGAAACATTCTCACTGATGCCTCTTCCCACATGATTTACATGAGGGAAAATGAACTTTCTTTCCACTATGATCATCATGAAACTCCATCTTTCTCTTATTAGTTGTGTTGATAAACATAACAAAGTTGAGATTGTTGATCATATTATGAGATTTCTGATTAGGCATAATAATGATATGTGGACTTCCAGATCCAATTTCATTTGGTTGCTCATGAAGAATATCATGCCATTGTCCATCATATCCTCCATTATCATGAATCTTCTTCTTTCCAGATTTTTCTAAAACCCAAAAAGAATAGTGTGAGAGGCAAAAATCATAATCAAGGGGGGTTAACATCAATATCTAACATCATAGGTTAAATTCTTATATCATTACTGTAATTCTTGGACTATAACCTATACTTATACTCAACCTTAGGGACATTCCTAGACATACCATAGAAATATATCTAGGGATCTCACTAATGTTTTTGCATCCTAATTTCCAAAGGTTAACTAAACCTTTCTTCTGATACCGACTGTAGAGACCCCAAACATGACATACATGGAAATTGAATTACTTTTGCGGAATACTTAATACATAACAAAAACCAACACGCAAGGAACCTAAAATTTTAGTGTCTTTGGAAACTCAGAATGTAATCTCCTAATCATGGTGAAAGATCTTCATCATCCCCCATAAAGATCATCACTTTTTTTCTTACCTAAAACCATTATTTATATCATGGGTAAAAGAAAACATATATAGGGTGATCTCAAATTCTCAGTAAGGTTAAGCATGGAAAAAATAAAAAAACCATATACATTTGAACTTAAAAACATGAACATAATATTTAATCATCAAAATCATGAGCAATGACATAAAACATGGCAGTACGTAAGACATAGATCATAAAGAAACATTAATCAGGATAATATCTCCTGGGAATAAAACCTTTAATTGTGGAAACCATTAAGAACATGTTATGATTTCCACAGTAGCCAAGGTATTTCTTCCAATACCATATTAGTGATAAAAGTCCTTTCTAAATCGAGTGCACTCCTCGTTTCAGTCCTATAACACTGAACTGGATTAACATACCATTCCATCCATGTCTATCTCATGAGATATAAATCATTATTCAATGCATTTTAGGGAGATATAGGTCCCACCCATCTCATAATGAAATTATTCATTTTTGTTCCACAATATAAACATAAATCATTCATTCTAACCCAATAAATAAAATGGGTTTCATAATCATCATCCCATCATAACATAATCCATATAAAAAATGGATATCAATTAATAATAAACAAAGTAAAAACATGTAAATGACCAAATCATTATAATTGAAACAAAACCATATTACAGAATTTAATATTAGATAGAAAATAGTTTTGAATAAACACTTGAAATGAATTCTTGAGGAAAATATCCTTTCTTCTTAAAATCATTTTCATTTCAAAAAATTCAATGAAATTTTAAAAGAAAAGGATTTTTTAAATAATAATTAAATATTGTAGATGAATCTTCATGAAAATTAGGCTTTATGAAACTGTAAAAATCCGTTCATCCCGTATAAGTTAAAAAAAATTCTTCTCGTACGATTACCGGAAAAGTCAAAAAGTACCTCGTATGGTAAACAAAAGAATGATTATTTACATACCATGTAGTAAAAGTCAAAAAATGGGTACAAATTACATTAAAAATATATGAAACAATTTTTAGAAAATAGGGACATGGATGATAAATATAACCCCAGTAAATACTTACGAATAATCAATCTCGGATAAAAACGAGATTAGAAACGTTTTCCCTTACCTTAGGTCCGATATGATTCGTACATATCTGATCCTCATGTATAAAGATTTAAATAATTTTATTTACTTATTAAAGAATAATATTCATTTTTATGATATCATATATGGTTCACTTATTACTTTATATTACCCATTCTTTTGTAAATTCCATGTTAAAGCCGCATTTTGTGTAAAATTGTTTTATTTGTCGTACATGTTTGGAATTGTTGTTCTTGATATTATTATTACTTATATCATGATTTACATACTTCTAGAATGTAAATCAGGATTTATATATCATATATATTTAAAATATATATATATAATAGATAGATGAATGAAATGAAATACACCATTCATGGAGATTCTAGGTTGTACGTACGCATGAACGTTGTTTTCCGTTCATTATTGACATGATTGGAAGTAAGTAGATGAAATATATATATATATATATATATATAAATCCAGTAGCTTTATTATGTCATATATTTCATTATTATTCATTATATATAATTTATAATCATTCTTGAATGGTTAACATGGAGAATGAATCTCATCACGTCATGGAGACGGTAATTCGTACGTACGCACGAACGATTATATCGTTCCGATTATTATTGAATTGAATTGGAGTGGATGGTATAGTATTTAATAATCATAATTATGTTCTAATAACCATATATAGTTATTCATTACACCATTATACCCTTCCATGTATGGTGGAGGTGGAAAAACAGATTACACCACAGCGTGGAGATGGTATTCCATACGCATGCATGCACGGTGAATTCATTTTACGTAGGATGAATACAAGGTGAAATAGGGTTGTTTAATATTTATAATAACATATAAGTATATAATTAATACTGATGTTATTACTTTATAATGAAACAACTAAAGAAGAGGAAGTTGAAGAAGATATAAAACTGGAAAGAATCGGTAGAAGAGATTACCTCTTCTTCGACACACCTCTTTTAATCTTCTTCTTAGGGAACTAGAGTTGGAATTTTTAGAAGACCATAACCTCTATGATATAACTAGAGAGGTTGAAAAGAGTATTTTTTAGGGTTTGTCCGCGGTTCAAGGCTCAATAGGGTGTGAAGAGAAGAGGGAAGGGGTGCCCTTTTTATAAAGGATGAGAGGGGCACCTTTGGAAAAACTTAAAATATTATTTTATAATAAAGTCATATTCGATTTATAATAGATAAAAATTAATTTATTTAGAATATAATGTGTGTATGGGTAAAAATACTATCAACCAATAGGGTTTTAGACATGTTTAGCTTACAATTTTGACCTTATCTTTTAAATTTTACTATAAGTTAAATAATTTAACTTTTACTGTGTCTTCTTTTATTCGTACACTATTTGGTTAATAAACATACAATAACAATAAAAAAAACCCCAAGTTGTTCATTATTAATATATATAATATTATATAAGTCATTTGGATGATCCTAAGATTTTTAGGAATATAATAATAATTAATAATATATACTTTTCTTAAAAAAAACTATTTTATGTCAATTTTGACACTGTTTGGTAATAGATTTTTGTGAAAATCCAAACAGAATGATTAGTTCTATAAAAGATAATTAATTCCATACTAACATGTCATATTAACCTATAAATTTAGTGTAATTCATAAAAAGTCTCAAATTACATTTATTTAGGTATTTATAATTACAATTATTTTAATATTTCATTATTTAGGTAGTTACTGCATCACCATTGTGTCAAATATAAATTAAATTATTTAATGTTTAAAAATTATAAATAAAATAACATTAGGTATGAAATATTTTTATATTTATAAGGAATATTTATAGTCCAATTCATCTTAGGTACAACCCTATATTAAAAATGTTTTAGTTATTAGACTTTGATTTTAACTATTTTCACTCTTTTTTTAAATAAAATAATAATAATTGTCCTAATCTAATGCAAGTGTACCTAAAGTGTAATATTTTATTCATAAGGTATTTTTTGGAAAATTAAACTTATCCAATAGAATTAGGACATGTGTTAGGGTAATAATAATATCATTTTTACCCTTAATTACCCTATTTACTTTTAACGGTGGTAAATAAAATTAAAAAGTTACTATTTACCAAAAAATATTTTTATCTTATTGAACCACATTTTACTTCTTTATATTTACCTTTTTTCTCGGATTTTTTAAATTCCAGTCACAAAATCGGTAAAATTATGTTTTATGTAAATTTTCCAATTCTTCTAGGTGGTGGGTAAAAGACGGTGGAAAGTTCAATAAAATTTTTATATATCTAAAATTATTTTAAAATGACTCAAATGAGTTCGATTGATTTTATATAGGTATTATGTATAAATTTTTACCTAAAATAAATTTAAATAAAATATATAATTATTTAAATAAAATGTTGGGTTTTAAATACTAACCCAATGTTTTCACTATTCATCAAAAATTGATGGTTTTCAGAAAAATACCAAAAATTCACCCAAGGCTAGTTATGATATTCCGAATCCAAAAATGAAGTCCATTTTGAATGATAAAATTTATAAAATTTCAAAAGGAGAGTATTACTACTCATATTGGCTAGTTGATAATAATATTATAATAATATCTCATTTAGTGAAACTCGGTATTGCGTACTACACACGCTATCGAAGAAGGTCTTGATTTCATGTAATGCAAGCCAAGTCAAGGATGCATGTAGTGAATGCTTTGTTTGTTGTTGTGTATAACAATATCGAAACTTATTTCATTTATAAATTAAATGAAATATATACTTAATGTTGCATAGAATAATTTCCACATAACAAACATGAATTTGTGTGTAACACGAGCCAAGAATAGTGTTGTGTATACTGAAAGCTAATACGACATTTCTTATAGTACAAGATAATCTTGTTGTAGTGTATAATAGAAGACATCAATGAAATTAAAAAAAAAATATCTCATAAAATCTAAGGGTGTTACAGTTTTTGGCATATGTTATAATTATATGTTATGTGTTCTTTATATGGGTTTTATGTTAATTTTTTGGTTACAAAATGGTAAGCAATGATATTTTATTCAGTGAAGAGTATGTACTACTTCATAAAGGTAAAAATTATTACTTATGATAAATCATTCATGGTTTACTTATTCTTTGAAAAAAACTAACTATTTTCCTTTTTTGTGTATCCATTACTGAGCTTTTTCTGCGCATCCCCTGTTTTTGAATCATTTTTCATAGGACATAGAGTAGAAAAGGGTCAAGGATGAGATCAAGGAAAAGTCATGTTGTCTAAAACATGGAACTAGACATGACTCTTTTTTTAAATAATTTTAATTTCGTGAACAAAATGGGAACTGGGTAGATGTGTCTACATGTAATATTCAAGTAGTTACCTATATGTTATGACCAAATTCTCTAAGGCTCTAAACCTGAAAAGATCCACAATGTGAATTATTAACTTAATTCAATAATATGAAATGTTTAAGGCTGTGTACTTATAGTTCGTATCATAGGTCACTTGAGATAAGATTAGAGGTTAGGGTGTTATTTAAACATGAGTTACATAACCATAATTGTTATCATATTAGAAAGATTCATAGTTATTTTAGAGGTGATAAATGGTTATTAAAATTTATGGTGAAAAATAAATGGTATTGGTAACCTTTGAGGATAAATTCTGTTATAGTTATTTTGGACGAATTTGTCTATTTTTTTTGGAATGTTATGAAATTGTATAGTTTTTTGAAAAATTATAACACATAGACTGTGTGAAAGCATGTGGCGTCGGACAAAGCTGCAGGAATTGAACCCACAACGAAAGTGTGATTGTGATTTATTGCCTATCACTGGCCTACATGAAGTCCCTGGTCAGTATTCCTAATTATTTTTAGTTAAATGATTTTATGGATTAATAATAAGTTGAACATATGTTTAATCAAAAGGATATCCTTAGTATTGAAAAATGATTTCGTGATTAAGTGCTACAAGTTATTTTGGAAGACATTCTCTCTTTTGGGAACTCTATATGCTTAAGTAAAATAGAATACAATAGGTATCATTTATGGATTAATTTTTGAAATTTTATTTTTTAAGAATCTATGCATTTGTTATAGAAATATAGTGATTTGGGGTATTTATGGAAATTATTATCTTATTTTAGAGAATATGTGATTAGGTTAATTACACTTCAGAATAAGACTTTAAGAGTAGACGATGTTTTTGTAGATAAATGTGAAGATTTAATGTGGACGACTATGCGATTTAAATACTTCTTTGTTTTGGGTTTCAATTTTAGTTTTTATTATTCTGAATAGTTTTAAGGAAAATTGTATATTGATTAGTCATTCTTTGTCAATGGGAATTTTTTTGGATTTTTGAGATTAAGAGTAGTATTAATTTTTATAAAGGATTACCATTTTAGGGATTATCTGATCTCATACTAAACAATTTTGGTTTAGGTTAATACATAAAGACAATGGAAATATACGGTTAATATTTTTTGGATTATGTTATTCTAATGAACTTGAATTATGTGCTTTTGGTGTGTCCATGTCTACTTGGATAGTCATCATTTTTAGAAAAGAAGACTTTGTGGTAGAAATTTATAAAGGATGAAAGTCTACATGAAAATTATGTATGTGTCCTTATGTTCTTATTCAGTCTCATAAATAAATTCCTCAACATTATAAAAAGTAACATAAAACAAAAACGTTTTCCGTTTACATTTACTTCTTGGAATAAAATGACCATTTAACCCATCACAAATTAGTGATTTTCTTGTTGTTAACTTTCCCTTAATCATGTTCTCAACAACTCTACATCAAAACATGACACCTAGTATCTATTCTATATCCATGTTTTCATGGAATCCTAGTATAGGTTATCATGGGTGATGTTTTTACATATCATTATTTATTTTAAAGTGATAGTTTTATTTATTCATTTTCTAATTCGGGACATTCAATGATGTTTTCAACACCAATTTTAAAATTACGAGAATTAAATTCCAAAAAGGGGGGAAGGATGTAACATCCTAGATAAATAAAGTATATAAAATTTCCATATTTATTAATATTTTTGAATTAAATATTTATTTTACATTAAATGGGTTGATATGTTCAATGATGTACCCGATACGCAACAACATGCTGCTTTGAAATCTTACATTGCAAACTAACAATATAATATTATTATTTTAAATTGTAGTTAATGCCTAGATGTTGTATTGACAGGAATGAATAGAACTAACTACAATATGATTATTCATCTTTGTTAACTGTTTTTACATTTATCCAATAATAGTTATGGGCTTAACATGTGAATGAATCTAATTTTAAGAATAATTTACTATAAAAGTTTGACTAACCACCTTTTAAGGGAGAAATATCATCAAAAATAGTTTTAGTAACTTTTATGTGTTCTATTTGAAAAAAAAAATATTCTTTAGAATTGGTATATCAAAATTTTCTGTGGGAAATGTTTTGGAAATTTTTTAATAAAATACATTTTTTTAATGTAGAGTGAAAAATACTGTATATTAATTCAAATATACTTTTTAATATAATTTATTTATTTGGATAAGTTATAAATTTAATTTTTTTAAATTTTAATTATATTATATTTTCACCATTTAATCCTATGTTGGTCATTAGAATTAATTTCAAATTAAAATTTTACATAAATAAGTGTCAGTCTTTTGATAGATACTGTTTCATAAAAACATGCTATTTTTTTGACTACAGAAATTAATTTTAAATTAATCAATACAACATATATGTATTTAAGTTTTTAAAATAGACGCCATTTTTAATTCGGAATTTCCAATATAGCTTAGTCTGAATTTTTGGTATTTTTTATGAAAAACATCAATTTTTATGAATAGTGAAACCAATAAGTAATAGTTAAGAATCTAAATATTTCATTTAAATGAAATTTTACCACTTTTTTGAATTTAATTTCTAAAATCTTACATAAATGGTTGTTATTAGTAAGTAAAATATGGTTCAATAAGATGAAAATAATTTTTGGTGAATAGTAACTATATACTTTTATTTAGCCAGGATAAAGGTAAATATGGCAATTTAAGGTAAAAATAATATTATTAAAATAATTAAAAATTACCTTAACACTTGCCCTAACATTTTTGGATGAGTCTTATACGACCATGGTCATCCTTGTGTTGATTTGGGGACCACATAGGGCCACTTGGGAGTGATAATCACACTTTATATTAATTAATTTAAAGTAAATTAAAAAAATGACACAAAAAAATATATTTTCATAATGTACATTTTACATGGGGTTATATAAATTATCTTTTATAATATAAATATTAATTGGAACGCTCTAAATATTTCCAACATCATGGAATTTTTTATAATTTTTAGACATCAAATAAATAAAATTAATTATGACACAAAAATGATGCATTATTTAACTCATTAATAAAAGATTTAAATAAATAAGATTAAAAATATTAAAATAATATTCAAAACTGTCTAATTCATATTGGATGAATTTATTTCTATAGTGATTCATCTTGATTCAACATTAATTATTTTTTGACCTTTAGAAACTGAAAATCATTATATAATAAATTAATATTTTTAGACATTCCTAAAGAACCCCTCCTCTCCCTTATAAAAATCCCTCACCTCCAACTCATTCCTCACACTTAGAAAGCCCATTGACATGACCAACCCCTTCATTTCCATTATTTTAATTCTCCAACACCCTAAAATCATTTTATTCATTTATTTTACAATAACCCCAGTATCCAAAATATAGTAGGTTGTCTTTATGAGAATTATTCGATCTTAACATACACACACCTCCGTCTAATTGGTAATGAAAATATTGTTTCTCTAGACGACGAACTACTGTCTCACAAAACGATGATTGTTCAAATATTTCCAACCGCCTTTCAGGGTGGCCATTATGATGGAACTATGTTTATATATAACATATATTTTATTTATATTTTATCTATTCTTATTTATATTTTATTTCTATATTACATTTATAGTTTCCATAGTGGGTAAATATGATAATCTCATTTGAGGTAGTGTGGACTACAATCTACTCCAAGTGATATGTCTCATTCATTCCTTATGTGGAATGTATAAAGTGTATAGATAATGAAATTATATATTATATTATACTGGAATTATAATATATATTAATATCATTATGTTTTCATTCCATAACAATACGAAATATAAATGGAAGTTTTATACTTGTGTACGGACGACTTATCGTCTCCATGAAAGGTGCATTTTATTTTTTATCACCAAATGTTATGTACAATTATTAATACATATATATACTGGAAATATATGATATATATGATATCTAAATCATGATTATAATTATTTATATATTGAAATATTTTCCACATTAACAACTTCTAATTATAAGAAGTCCATTTTTGACCTAAATACCAAATATCTACTAAAAGGCCATTATTCACAAAAACAATTACATAATATTTATAACATGGTAATACGTGATTTAAAAGGAATGGTAAACTTGAACAATGTTCTTTTGTATGTATAAATTAACTTTAGTTTATTATTTAGAAGATAAATGAACAAACGGGTTAAGTCGGACACGAGGTAAGGGGTTTTTTATCTCACTTTTAATTTCGTGAGATTTCCATTGTTCGCCACTAATATATTGAATGTGGTGACTTTTGTACTTAAATTTTAATATATATTATCATTGATATCTTTATATTCATTTTATTTTGTGATTCAATTGGTGTTTATTAACTTTTGTTTGTATGACTCGTTTGATTACAATGTGGGGAGGGGTTTTTATCTCACTTCTTATTCCCCTGAGATTTGTGCTATATTTCCACTATTTACTTTGTGTGTTTTATTTAATTCCCATGAATGTATTCATCATGTAATATACATTAATTTATTGGTAATTAAATCTTCTTTTTATGATCCTTCTTTCATATGGTGAATGTTTTAAAAGTTACAAAATCGTTAATGGAATCATTCACCCTCCTCTATTTTGAAGACTTATTTTTGTTATGTATATTAGTTTACATATTATAATGTTGGGATATGTTATTATATATCCTTAATGATGTAAATTTTATATCCATTTATTGAGATACCATTTTCTCTCTCATCTAATTATTTTTCTGAATTCTTAAGTGACGTCGTTAGTCTGTCGAATTTCTGTAATGGAACTTCATAACCCTCTTTCAATTATTTTGGTTAAACATATACTTATTGATTATGTCACATTATAAATATGTATGAATTACCTCTAATTGTTCCACACATAATATATACATATATTTAGTGTATTATTATTTTTCACACATAATTATGTAATTGATTTATACGTAATCTAGGGTTGCTGTATTTATAAGGGATTTCATCTCAAATTACATTCCTGTGATATTTCATTGCTGTTATGCACCAATTCACTTTTATATGGTGTATATACTACCATTTGTAATATTATATCATTAATATATTTATTTTCATTATATTATAAGTTTTGTTGTATTCTATTGTTTAATTGTGTTTAGTCAATTGTTTCTCAAATGTTACGAGAATATTTAACTAAAACATCATTTTAAAAGCTATAAACAATTACTCTTCTAAATATTTCTCATTAATTACAATGTTTTCATAATGGGTTTTAGTAATTTTTATATGTACATTAATGTTTTAAAACATTTTTTCAATTATAACGTTCAAAGTGGCATGGGACAATTTGACTCAAAAATCTCTTTATTAAATGTTTTTAATTGTTTTGAAAAAGATTTTATTAAGAATTGAATATGTCAATATCTTGAAATGATATATTGAAATTTTAATATGAAAATGTTATTAGTGAAATGTTTATATTTACAATATTTTATGTGTTGTAATTTTATAATGGTACTTGGACATTTGACGGGTGGTTACATGATAAACCAAATGTTGGTTGGTGTCGTGATAAACCAATATGGGTGGTTATGCTAAAACCTACAATGCATTGGGTATGGATGTCAACCGTATGGCTGTTTCATTTAGTGAATATGTGTGGAACTTTACCGTATGGTTATTCCATTTATGTATGTTTATGTCCCATGTTATCTTTATATGTTATTTGTTCTTTATATGGGTTTTATGGTAATATTTTGGTTAAAAAGGGTAAGAATTGATCTTTTATTCAGTAAAGATTATTTACTACTTCATAAAGGTGAAAAGTATTTATTATGATAAAGTATTCATTGTTTACATGTTGTTTGGGAAAAAAGTAACAGTTTTCCTTTTTTGTGTTTCCCTTACTAAGCTTTTTATGGTCACCCTACGTTTTTTGACCTAAATATCTAATTATCTAAACCTAAAAATATCATCAATGTGAATTATTAACTTAATTCAGGAATATTCAATATTTAAGGGTGGGTCCTTAACTCAGCAATTGTGGTGGAATATAGATATGTTTTGTAACCCTATACATTCATTATGGTTTACATGTAAATAATATATCTTATTTCAGATTGAGAACATATGTATTATCAAAAGGGATAAGTCCTATGGATGAATTTTTGAGAGTATTCTATAATGTGGATTCTTATGATTGGGATATGGAATCACACATGATAAATTTGTGACCAAGGTATGGGTTAAAAACATAAATAGTATATGATATATAAAATTTTTTATTTCCTTTATTAATTTATATATGTTTTTCCCAATGGATAATAATTATTGTATTCCTATCATTTTTTATTGGGATTTGATAACCATTCATTTATTACATCAATGATTCTATTTAATTCCCAAGAACTCTGATAAATTATGGATTTAGATTTACATTTGTAATTTTCATAGGTTTTTATCTCTGATATGAGGGAATATTATTCCAAGAGACTCCCATTTATCCTTCATTGCTAGTTTGTAGCCTCTAGTATATGGGGAGGAGTTCTTGATTCTTTATCACTATCTAAAATTTCAAATATAAATGGAGTGATCTAATACATAATGATACATAAAAAATGATTCAAATAATTTTTAATGAAAATTAACGACAACAAAATAAATTAATGACGTTGAACAAATATTATTTATGTTATTGGAAAACATTTAATGGTTGATAAATTAAAATTAAAAATAAATGAACATGATTATTACCCTTAAGTATTCTTTAGATGTCATTATTACTATTACGATATAATCTATACCTTTATAATATACAGAGCAATGAAAACATTATTCTAATGCTTATGTGACTACTTTTCATGTCAATGTTGTCAAGGATAAATTCCTATGGTTTTATAAAGGACATGGTTTCAATAATAGCTACATTGTATTATTCACTCTAATAATGTATACTCATGACGTGAATAATTTTTAGACATAATTAATGACAATGTTTTTATTTTGTTAAAACCATTAATTATGTGAATTGATATTCGTGTTTTGAACACAGATTTAAGAATATTATTTTTATGTGATGCATGATCAATGATATTTGTCATTTAGAATGTTCAAAACATGAATCCATCATTCACATTGTGGAAAGTTGATATTGAAGTTGTAAAAATGTTTACAACAAAAATATCATTTTTATTTAATCATATTCCTACTATTAATAATGTCTATGGATTCTATTTATTATTTGTGTTGATCATGCTCTCTACAAACTCGTTCATTTGTAGATTTAATACATGTTTAATGGGTTACTCCTAGCTCAGTAAGTTGGATAAAATATCTCGATTCATACATCAATAATATATTATACATGGATTTTGTACTATATCTTGGATATAGTTTAGAGATATATTGACCTTGTGATTATTATAATATAATACCATTCAAATAATTATTGATCTATTCATTGGAAGTATAGTTTTCTTGTTGGTATTGGTGTAGTGCATGATATTAGTTATATATGTGTTGATCTAACTTATCCACAAACCCATTATAATTTGAAACATGATTTAATATTTTATTGTCAATTCATTGAATTTGATTTATTTTTCATTTAATTAATTGCATCTGATGTGTTTGGATCACATCACAGTTGGGGTGAGACCATGCATTAGAGTGGGTTGGCCTACTTCTAGATAATGGATTATAAACATTTTGTTATCATTGTTTTAAAAATAAGTTTTTAAAATAATATTAAATATTATTTAAATGACTAATTTATATATATATAAATGTTATTTGATAAAATATTGATATTATCATCTATTTGGTAAAAGGATATTGTTTTTCAAGAAATTATTAAATGATTTGTTAATTTTTTTAAATCCATCTTTTATTGATAAGTAATTGTTTTTAATTTTTAATAAATATCAATATCCATTATAAATTGATTTTATATATGTGACACATGATATCCTCTTATACCAATTTATAAGATTCAGTATTAGGCCTTCCCCATTATAATTGGGTTCACATTATGGGGTGATCCTCCATCCACTATATATGGATGCATTGATTCAAAAAACAAGAGTATACACTACTAATTGATTTTCTATTTAGTAGTGATTGACTTAACAATGCAGACCTCTATTATTCATGTTGTTTTTACCATATTAACTGGATTTTTACAATTTTTTATTTTAAAAGACTTTCCACATGTATTTATAGATATTAATTATGTATATATACAATTAATGGAAACTGTATCACCCAACCATTTAATAATTTGAAAAAATGGGTAATTTTTTCCATTATATTTATATAAAAATATTTTACTGAGAATTTTATCAATATTTCATTAAATTGTGATTATTTTTATTATATTATAGAAACTTGTTATGGAACACATAGGTGGGGTCTTATATAAAATATTTCTCTCAAACCATGCATAGTCCAATAGGGATGTGTGAGTTTTTTTTATTATACACATTGAAGGGAATTGTACCATGGTGGCGATGAAATGCATATGTCAGATACATATGGGTTTTGGCTGGTAATATGGTGGATCATTTCCAAAATTTCACATCTTGTAATATATTTTAGTTTGGGAATATATTTCTTATTTTTTAAAAGAAATGTTCTTGGGGTTATATCGCTACAATTGTCTATCATTAATTATGGTGTATTAATTTTTTTTCTATATATATATATATGAGATGTCTATTGTTACTAATTTTTTAAAAAAAATCATCTATTTTTATTAGATTATATGGATATAGTCACCAGTTCAAGGGTATTTGTAAAGACTAATGGGTATCATTGTGGTCTGCTATATAGAATTAATATATGATTTTCATTTAATTTAAAGAAAATATTTTATGAATAGAAGGATACAATCAGTATATTTATTTTTGTATAAAATTGATATGATATTCAGACACGAGGATTGGGTTTTAGTAATTTCGTGGTTACCTATTTCTATGGACATCATTATGTAACCACCTATACTGGGATATATGTTTTATACCATTTTTGTATTCAGTGAAATAAATTTCATCTTTTGTTATTATGGTTTGAACTAAAGTTATTTTATTATAATATAATTTCCTTCTTTTATTGATGTTGAAACATTTCATTGGGGTTACATATGAGGGTTACATAGTGGGATAACTTGTATAAGATTTTCATGTGAATCGCCTATTGGAACGAAATTTAATAGAGTCTGTCATATGTGAGGTTCATGATTTAGACAAAAAAATAATGACTTTATACAGAAGCTATATTAATGAATATATGATATTGGGTATATCTATATAGATAAAGAGATTTCATTCATGATATGCTCCTATACACTAATAGTATGAATGAGCTATAATTGGTTGAAGACTAGAAGGATAATATTTATTATATAAAAAATTTAAGAAGTTTCTTGGGTTTTTGAAGGTAAAATGCGTTTTTTAAGATCAAGTGTCATAAAATGTAGTGCTGGGATTTGAGGGTTAAAAAATCTAGCATGTGTGATACGTGTGGAATGGATTCATGGCCCTATATTAAATCATTTTTCCAAGAATATATGATGATAGTAAGGTGTATGTAGTTACCCTTTCTTTTGTAGATATAACATCTGGGGTCCATTTTCTACAACCATTTTCCATTTATTGTCTTTTCCCCCCATATCTGGTAGAAGATAAATAAATGAAATCATAGAATTATTTATAAGGGAAGTGATATCAAATTTGATCAAAGATATATTTTTTGAACTATTTTTCTACAATGATATGGATAATTGGGAGATAATGTAATAAATATACATGTTATGAAAGATTGTGTTGTTTAATAATTTTCTTCTACCTACTAGATATTTCTGTAGCAAAAATTGAATGAAGATGAATTTTTGTTATGTTCTTAAGGGTGGAAGATGTGGTTTTTATGTGAATTCATTTATAGTAATCTATAAAACAGCTTGTATTGTCCATCTTTGTTTCTATTAGTTTGGATAGATAGGGAAGACAATATTTTCTTCTCCCATACTCAATCATAATTCTATAGATTTTGACCAATATGTCTATCTAAAAATTTTATTCCAAGATTTATCTATTATCCTTTTCAATAAAGAATTTTCATTTCCAAATAATATAATAATGGTGTCAATATATTCAAAAACCATGGAGACCTATCCATTTTCCATAGGATTTATACAAAATCACAATGATGATGAATTTATAATGGATGGTAATGTGTTTTGGAGTATTGTACACTAATTTTTTTATCTTCTTCTGAAAATTATATTTTTGATACATGTTATTTGAACTCATTTGCATAAGCACATTTTTTAATGTGATAAAATATTCAATAGAGAACATGTATTTTCTGTGCAGATATGGTGAAATGTTAGAGAATGTTGATTGTGGATGAGTTTCATTTTATATCATGAACCTTTCTGATAGTAAATGTGTAGTTGGTATAGGATTTCATAACTTTAAATTGGGATCCCTTAGGCCTCATAATTGGTATTAATTTGCTACGAGTACCCCGAGGTGGTATTGAATGTTTCCATAGGAATTTTTATATATGTTCTCGTAATTGGGGCTCTAAGTTGTTCCATGGAGAGAAAAATTAAAGGACCTATTGTTTATGACCTTTCCTACCATAGCTCAATAGTTTTACTTCATCTATTGTATTTGTGAAAAATTATGTTCCTTCTATTTCTAGAATTCCATTATATAAATATGATTTTCAAAAAGGGTTCCCATTTGACTATACTAGTGTTACACTAGAGAGGGAGGTGCAGTTCTTAATAAATTTCGTATCAAGTAAATCATATATTTTTATATTATTATATCATATGTCAATGTCTATGATAAATGTTCTCACAAATCATTTAGATGATCAATTTCATAAGTTATTTATCTATCCTAGTTTATTTTCATTTCCGGCCCTCATGCTCTTTTTCAAGAATACTAACTATTTTTTGGGATCTTTATTTAGACTATACGATGGTAAACTAGTTTGTAATAATGAATAAATTATATATTCCCCAGTTTAATGTCATGTTTCATATGTTTAGGGGTGAAGAGGGTTTTGAATATTGACCATATAATGAGATATCAAAAGAAAAATTGATACGATTTTGATATCATGACCACTCTTATAAGAATAATAACGTTATTAATATCTTAATTAACATTGTAATAAATAAACCATGTAATTTTTTTATGTCAATTATGAAATTTATATTTCATATGTATCTTCAAAGTAATTTAAAATTAAGTTTTGAATAAATAAATTATTCTGTGTTTGATAATGATCGTGTTGGTCATACTATTTTTTATTTTTAAAATCATTAGGATCTAATTATATTATAAGACTCTATTGAAATGAAATATCCAGATCTATTAATTAATGTTGTTATTGTATCTGATTTCAAAACATATCCTTTTAATACATTATTATATGGTGAATGTTATTTTTCTATTAGTAGGGATAAAAAATGAAGTTAAAATAATTATATTCTAATGATTGGTTGGATAATATTGGATTTTTTTAAAGATTTCATAATTTTTTAATCAACATTGATTTCTCGTAATATGAAATGGGTGATATTTTATTATGATTCTAGTTTTAATTCTTATTTTCATTTCTATAAGGATGTTATGATTTCAAAAATTATATTGATCATACTCTAACATGGTAATGTATATTTGATAAATTATATTGATTTTGGTGGTAGTCTGGGGTGCACGAGTATGTTGGATTATCATGTGATGTAATACGGCTCTCGTGATCTTTGGACACATTAGAATAAAAACCCAATCTTGGTTACTATCTTATTATTTTATTAATGAAATTATGAGTCGATAATACAATATTTTATGGATGGTATTTATGAGATTTTCTTATCACAACAATCTTAGTTACATATTTTCTCAAATATTCAAATATATTATGTTGAAATGACGCATGTAAAACCTCATGATGTTTGACATTGAAAATGCCCACACCTTATGGAATTGTAATGAAACCATAGATGATCCTATTTTTATGTAATCATCTTAGGAATTTCTAGAATCAATTTTTGAGTCGAACCATATGGTGTCTTTTACTCAATTGATTCTAGACAAAAAAAATATTTTTTTAGGTATGATATTACATGTTTTAATTTTTCATATTTACATGAATATCTATATGATGGTATGTTTAGAGGATAATGGAGTACCTTATATTATGGGGATAGTGTTTCTAGTTTTTATCTCCCATCTAATGGAATGATCCACTTTGGGAATCAATTTCCCATCCCATTATCTATAAATTATTATTTATTTCATGATTTCCATATTTCATCAATGGTCATTCAACCCTACTATAATAGTATGCATTATGAAATTAGATGTAATATATGGTGGATGATAATAAATCATGATATTATTGATTTTAATCCCACTAATACTCACTCTATCCATTAAAGATAGAGAACCTAAAGCCTTATTGTCATAACCATCATCTTCCCAAGAAAAACATAGAAATTATGATAGTTTTTCATAGACATTATTTTTTAGATAACATTTTATTCCTAAATAAAGAATGATATATTGTTGGACAATGCTTTTTTGAAAAAGTAATCTAATTTTATTCTGATCAGGGACAAAACCAAGTATTGATGTCTCGAAAATATATATGTGCATGATATTGTGATATTACAAGAAATTACATCAGGTGTTGATTGTGATAGGTATCCCAATTTCACTACTAATTTTCAGAATATTCTCTAGTAGGAGATATGGATTGATATTATATTGGGGAAAGTGTAACATCCATAAATGGGTGGCCAAATTGATGATACTATATATATTTTCGGGAATTTTATATGTGTCTATATTTTAGATTTAAATAGATCTTCGGTCCATTTGAAATTAGTTTGGTTAATTATTTATAATAATTATCATTCATCCAAAATAATTCTACATTTAATTTTTTATATGGTCATATATTTAAGGAAAATTATTCTTATGGACATGTGGGTATGGAATCCCTCCTTGGACAAAGGCTCAATTAGGATACATAGATGAGAAATCATTATATTATTCAATTATAAATTAATTATTGGAGTGGAATTATTTTTTATGATGGACATTAATGTCATCAATTATTTTTTTATATCATGGATAACATGTTTTGGAATGTTTCAACATGATTTGGTCATTATAGGCTTGTGAAATAGTGGAAGATGGCACTGATATATGTAAAACAATTTAAAATCACTAAATACGATAAATGATATGTATAATATTTGTCATTAATATATAAGTTGATGTGTATTAATGATTATTTAAAAATATATTATCTTAAGAACTACAATTCATATTATAGAATTTTTCCAAATTAGGAGTATGTTGAGTTGGATCCAGATGGTTCTATTGTGGAGAACTTAGTATAGATCATTTATTCGTATATAAAATTATTGAATGCGATTTATATTATATATTTCAATGATATATGGACATATATATTTTTTTTAATGAATATTGGGTAATTAAATTTTCATTATCGGTGTTTTGGCCTCATGTATTTATGGAATTTTACTTTTCCATGTGAATTTTTGGTGACAGAATGTTCTATATTGAGTGGAATTATCAAATAATTTTCTTGGAATTCCTCATTTTAATGGTTATGTGTTAGTTTTCTTGTTTATGCGATGTTATATGAAATATAGGTAATTTCTAATGGAATTCGTCTAATCAATGGATACATGATCCGATTAATGTTGAGAAAATATATTCACATTGTAATAAATTCTATGAATAAGTCCTAATTTTGGTTTCATAATAATAAATTCATTAATGATGTTTGATGATGATCACTCTGTGAACATGGTTATTAGGTTTTTTTATTTATATTAGATTTATTAATATGTATTGATAATTATAGAACATAATGATGGGATTCTATATTTCACCACATCAATGGAATATGTTCAAATATATATGATTTTTTGAGTGCAAGCTCATTTCACATTCATCTTCTACAACATTCCATTAACTGGATGTCTTTTCTACCAGATGTTTTTACACATATCTCAATGAAATCCTTTGATTTTCACATTGTTCATCGGTTGGTCGGATTCCCCTATTTATTATGATTCATTGAATCAATTTCAATAATCATTATCATTTATATTATTCGTATTATTATAAGTTTATCTATTATTAAATTATAGGATCCACTGATCATGTGATGATTTTTCTCCAACCCATCTTTTTTTTGTAGGGTTTTATTCAGAAGACTATTAATCATGTTGGTAGTTGTTTAACACATGACAATAGACTATCTCAACATAGTATTTCCATTTTTTTTAAATTATAATATGTGATAATAGTTTCTATAAAATTCCATCATTATTCCTATATTACTTTTATTTTAATGTTTGTGGATGTCATTTTGGGATTTGAGTGAAAACATTTTATGCTATATGGTTCTGCATTAAGAATATGTCATATAAACTGTTAGTGATCTTTATTTTGAATTTTTTTTATAACTTAAAGGAAATAATCACTGATATTATTGAATAACATGTTTAATAATTGTTTTTGATAAAATATGGGTTTTAACCTCATTTGGGAAAAATAAATATATTTTTCAATTCAATGTGAAAATAATTGGGAAATTGGTTTCCGATTATATATCATGTGAAAAATATTTTGAGTGGGATTGTTTGTGGAATGTGATATGTCTGGTGAAATTTATTTGATATATTTCCCAAATCATACCCTCCTGTAAATTAATTGAGGGATTATTATTTTCCCTTATCCAATTGATTTATAAGAGTATTCACATTATGGTGTGAGCCCATATTCATAGATCATAGATACACTATATCTAAGAACATGATTAAAATTTTATGGGGGTTCAATTGTAGGGAGGATTCACAATACCAAATTTAATAATGAATGGTCTCTAGTAATATTAATTATCATTAGTCGTCGATTATATTTTCTAGTATGGGTGACACAGTTATCCAATTATGTGTTATCTTATAAATTCTTCCCATTTCACAATTACGTTATAATATTATTTTTATTGATATGATATGAATCGTATTGGTTAGAGTAGGAAACTCAATATTAGTAAATTGAGTTCCTATATAAAGTTCTATTCAAAAGATTATTCAGAAGATTCCCTCAATTAAAATTAAAACATGCATGTTAACCAAGGTAGTTAAAATATAATCATTGGACTGTTCAAATGGTATCTCAGGATATTGATTAAATGTCATTTATAAAACTATAAGATATTGATACAAAAATTCAAACATCTATAAATAGGAAAAATAGCTATAGCTACTATCCAATACTAACTATCACTGTAAAATTTAGCTTTTTGAGGTATGAGTTAAAATAGAGAATGTGAACTTTGAACAACAAAACTGATAAAACAAGTGGTTCATTCTCAAGTATAGAGCTAATAAACTCCACTAGATGATCAATTTCCACCATCTTATATATATATATATATATCATTGATCCACACCCTAAAATGGGGTAAAAATTAGTTCATGATATTGTTCTGTTCATAAGAACTCTTCTACTTTTCTATGTGGGAAAACTAACTACCAGGTCACAAAGGACCACATCCACAACTATACGTGGGTAAAACAAGGTGTATAGAGATATTTGAGTGGGGATATTTGGTATCCTCTAGTTCAGTGCATTTGAATGTGTGTGTTCTAATATAGATACAGACACTACTCGAAAAGAAATGAAATAGTTCACAACAGATCAAAATGTAAAGATATAGAGTTAAAAGTCATTGTGTGTCATGAAATGCAGCATTGGACACTTTAGACGCAGCAGATGCAATGTTTCCGTCATATTTTAAATCAAAGTGTAGTGATTCAAGTGTTCTTCTTCTTAGTTTAGTGAGATGTTCATCTTCTCCATCGAGTTCTTTCAAGGATGTTTTCAAGATCTCTCACTGCATGTTCTTCTTTGTTTACAGCTGATAGAAATTGAATATTCATCCTCCACCGTGTTATTTCATGTATAATTGTCCTATTTTTTTTAATTCAATCCACTACTACATATATTTTCTCAAGTTCCATGCTTATTTTATTTGGTGCTTGTGATGTGGACGAAAAGATACACTATCTCCACACCTCATACCTTATATTGTATGTCGATAAGAGGTGTCATTGTTGGAGGGAGATAATCATGGTGAGAATTTCATAGTGCCATGGTTGTGTTGAAATCTGTAACCGGTATATTAGTAATTGTGTCATGTCCATTGTGAATTCTGGAACCAAAAATAAGACAGCGGTGGTAGGTAAATTGTTTCTCAGGTGACGGTGTCTAGTCCTTTGTCAAAATTATGAAGAGTGTCCAGTTACAATGTCTTATAAATGGTAGAAATAAAATAGTGTCAACTCCATTGGTAAAATCCCGAATTGGTATCAAGCTTACAATTTCATAGAGTTAGCCAAAAAACATTAATCTATGATAAGAAGGAATATTCATAGAATTGATTAAGATTAAACACAATAATTCTGAAACATAACAGAACATGATAAGTCATACTTTACAAGATTCTGTCATGATTTGGGAGATTTTTAATCATGATATTTTGAGATTTTAGAACATAATTTAGAAGAGTAAAAAACAAGATTTTTAATCATTAAAGCATGAGGTGTCCAGAAATATCTAATCTTGATTTGTGAGCATTAAAACATGAGGAGTCCAAAAATCCCCAAACATGGTGTGAGAACATTAATACATGAGAATTACACCCATATACCACATTTTTAATCACAAGTTCTATTATATTACAAGAAATATATTTGGGAAAAAAATAAATACATTACGTATCAAATAAATATATTAAAGAATATAATTAATTAATATCATATAGGGTAATTAGTTTTCCTTATGTCTCCCCTTAATTAGTTCTCCCCCTTATAGTATCAGAGCGGATATCTCCTCCTCTTCATATTACTTTGTAAGATTTCTCTATCTTTTGAGTTAATCAATAAGAAAAAATAAAAAAACATGTGAAGTAATTGTAACAGGGCACATTCCATTAAATAAAAAAGACAAAGTCCCTAACATGAAGAAAAAATGAAACATACAATAGACCCCTATCATAATCAGTAATCAAATATTTGAAGAGGCAGAAGAATTCACCATTCCTTTGTTAAAAACATCAGATATAGAATAATGTAGTGAAAAAGTAGTATTCGTAGATATATTAGTGATGAAAGGATGTGTCACTCTTTTTATGATAGAAGGGTAAATGGTACGACTTCTAGAAGACCTAATAAAATGTTTATCAATGAAAATAGGTCTGATCTAGTTCATGGCCTGGGAAATAGACATGTTCACAGGTGTAAAATATGTTGAGGAAGAGGGAATGGCAGTAGAAGAAAGTCCAAGCCTCAAAGGAGTAGCTGTAGGATCCACAATTGTAGTACATTTACCATGAAGATAAGGATTTAATAGCATTATTAAATCCAAAATGACCTCTCCATCATAATACATGGCCATTTCTAAGTCATATTTAATTTCTATGTAATTATCTAGAGTGGGTGTGAATTCCTTGATCTTTTTCAATTGATCCTTAATTAATTGATTTATTGGAGGTATTTTCAAATTCCATACAATATTCATGAAGTGAGTGGTCAACTCATGCATAAATATAATTCAATTAAATTATAAGTCAACATTCATAGATATTTATTCCTGATCAACTTTGGTGGTCTTTAAATGTACCCTCACTAAATCAATTATATGGTCCCTAACTTTGATGACTGTTCAGAGACATTCCTTATCAACACCACTAACACATTTTGAATATCTTCTCTAAAAATTTATCTGATTATGTAATAATCCATAAGAAGATATAGATGTCAAGAGGTTGATGAAACTGTAATAAATGATTTGAGAGACTTATGTTGATTCAAAACCTTTTGTAAACAACCTTTATAATAATCGATCATCTTATTGAGTCCAACAATAATCCCATCCATCTAATTGGCTATATTAGTATTGTTCTCAAAAAAATTTCATACATAGTGATCAGATTTGTTTGAATTACAGAGAAAACCATCAGTGGAATATTATCTGCACCATATTCAAAAAGATGATAATAAAAAACTTGACTAGTCGTAAATAATCTATGGAAATGTTCAACCAATTTTTTTGAGACTTCACCTCATCACTCAAAATCATGTTCTCAATGTAAACATCTAGAATTTCATGAATCATCTTTGGTTGAATATGTCAAATAATTTTCTCTAACAGTAGTGAATTATCCCATTCACTAAGGTTGGTCACATGTGTATGTTGAAAATCTTACAACCTTATAATTCCAGACAACCAGTTGTCTCAAAAACAATTCAGATCACTATGACCCAGAAAATCTTAAGATTCATTAGTAGTATTAGTATCATTAACTGAAACATGTTCATATTCCATAGTAGAGGATTCTTATATGGCATAACAGAGTTTGAATTGAAATATAGTGGAATGATCTATCCCCTTTATCGAGGCCTCATGGTTATTATCCACATCAAAATAACTAGGAATCATATAATAGGTAACCATATAACATGGATCAACATGAATTTGGAGTTAAATATTTTATATTATGGGGTGCAACTCACCCTCAACAAGTGAATCTATTCTAGGAAATACAGATTCAGTAATTTGACCAATTCCAAAATTCTCATCTGTATTATGTTCACCTATGTATCTTCTAGATTTTTAATGTCTTCTTCCATTCATTTCTCATTAGATAAGATTATTTCTAGTTCAATTTGATCTCTGGATTATCCCATTGGAGTAGGCTCTTACTTTATATCATGCTCTTCCTCAATAGAAAGGTCTTCCTATATAACACTCTCTTTCTCAATAAAAATTCTTACATTATAATATTCATTATCCTTTTAACATTCATTAACATAACATTTATAGAGATGTGATATACTATGAGGTATACTTAAAAATCTTTCACTAATGTCATCATTAATTTCATTATCCGAATATTCAAAAATATAAACATCTTCTGATCTAGGATCAACTAAAATTTTAAGTTTGAAGGGATTTTCAACTAGTTTGAAGTCCTCATACAACATATTATTATCTTTAACCCATGATTTCTTTAGTATATTCCATCTTCCATTCAAACTTCTACAAAAATATATAGTGATATAATTAACAAGTTCTTCAAGAATTTATACATTCTATTCAACCGCACTATTGGCTAAAAATAGATTAATATACCTCTATTTAAAAATATAGGTTTATTTTTATGTTGTTTTAATCATATAACACATTTGAAGAATAATATACATACACAATTATAATTTACATCCATTTTTCAGAAGATGAATAAAAAATAATTCCTGAAACTTATGAGTGGCAATATCATATTTTCGTGTACAAATGAGGTGTTGATCAAACATGAACAATAACTTAAACTCACCCTTAATATCTGCAGCAATTGTCATTCTCTTATTCTTATTTCCTTTAAAACATGCAAGTGAATATTTTTGGCTAAACACGTCACTTGGTGGAGGAGGGCATCTTTGTAATCATCAAAAATACCTTCATGAGGTATTCCTTGGCAGGAAACCTGTAAAATGGATGAAAAATTAATTCTTTGACAATCTACCCAACTCTTAACAACAAAATCATCCTTGGAATTGAAGGAAAAATGAACATAATGATAAAATTCAAAAACAACCCTTGGGTATTTGGGTTGTTTCTCCTTGGTAATAAAATCTAACCTCCCCCATTATTTTAGTACACTTAGAACTAGAGACATACTGGTCAAGATCCACATTGCTCATATTTCCTTTTTTGGATCGACATTGTTATCCTAAAGACATGGGTTCAGTGGTTTCTTAGGAATTGCAATATGATCATTCTTCTATAAATTATGAGACTTGTGCTTTTTTATGTGTCGATAAAGATGGACGTTTCATCATGGGCATTCCACATGGGATCATTAAAGATGATAAAGAGGGAATGCAATTTGAGAGGGAAAATGGATTTTTATTTCCCAAGAAGTGAGCATGAGATAAGTGAAGAGATATGTATATATCATTTCGGGAGTCCAAACGTAATGGAAAAAATTTGGTAAAAAGAATTAAAATAATCGATAAAAAGTAAATGATTAAAAAATAAAGTATGAATAATACTGTGAGACTGGTACAAGAATTCATGGTTTCAGTATTACTATGTGACTCAAAATGGTGTGACCGTAATGAATTAGACAACTAACAAAGAAAGATAGTTATGAGATACTAATCCTGAGATAGTAATCTTGAGATAGTAAATTCAGACTGTAAGTTGAGATAGTAATATGTTCACCCATGGGTAATCATTCCTAATACATGTATTATATAATTCATTCATTCATAATTTAATGGAATAGAGAAAATGTAAACAAGTTTATGTTGGTGTGCGAATGAATTATAATGTGATATAAAATTCATTATAATGATCTCTCAATAAGTAATGTCTTACCTCAATATTATTCATTATAGAAAGAGAAACTTGATTATTTGATATGATAATAGCTCTTGTATTATCAAAATTTATAGGGACATATCTAAATTGATATTCATAATCTTGCAAGGTGTGTTTCATCCCCATCATCTAATCACAACCACCACCACCAGCTATGTATTCTTCTTCAGTAGTTGACAATAGAACACAAGTTCTCTTTTTTAAAACCCCATGTAATAAGTGACTTGCCCAAAAAAGTGACATGTTCAATAGGTGTGTTTTCCATCCAACCTAAATCCACCAAAATCTGCATCTAAATTGCTATCCATGTCAAATTATTATCCTCTAGGATAAAATAGTTCTAAGTAGGCATTTTTTTGAGGTATTTTAAAATATTTTTTAGTGCAATGAGATGTGGAACTTTGGGATATGATGGAAAATGAGCACACATACACATAATAAACAAAATATCAGATCTATTAGTAGTTATGTAGAGTAAACACCCAATTATTCCTTTGTAAGTTCTTTGATCAACTAATTTACCATTATCATCAAGATCCAACATACAGGTGGTACTCATTATAGTATCACTACTTTTTGTAATATCTAAACCAAAACATTTTGGAATATATTTAGTATATTTACTTTCATTTAAAATAGTACCTTCTTTATTTTTAAATATTTGAAATCCAAGATAGATTTTATGTTCACCAATCAAACTCATTTAAAATTCATTTTTCATCATCTTTGAAAAATCAATACATGATGAATTATTTTAATATCCAAAAAATAATATAACCAACATAGATTTGAACATCAAAAACATATTTAGAAATTATATTCATAAAGTAATTAGGATCAGTTATACATTTTTGAAAGTCATTACAAATAACAAAATTTACTAATCTAACATACCAAACATTTGGATGTTGTTTTAAATAATATAAAATTTGTTACTTTAATAAATTATTTTTTAAATGAGGGTATATAAAATGAGGTGGTAGTTCAGCAATAAAACATTCACTATATACTAATTTAAGAATAAAATCATCACATCCATTTAATATAGTTTGAAATTTATATATGATTCATAATCAATAATTATTATAATGGATTCATGTCTTGGAAATGGTGAAAATGTTTCCACATAGTCAATCCCTTATTCATGACTATAACCATGAGAAACCAATAAAGATTTATTTTTTAGTATGGTTCCAAAATCTTCTACATTATTTATAGACACCCATTTAGTGTGTACAGTCATGATGACTTTAGGCCTATCCACAAGTTTCTAGACATTATTTCCTTCAAACGGATTTAATTTCTTATGCATATTCAACACAAAAAACTCATCATTGATTACATTATTGATTTTTAAAGGTTTATGTAGTGCCGAGAATGATTGATGTTCATCCTAATTTCTTTGAGAAGCTATAGTTTGTGTTACATAATCTAAATCACCAACAACAACATGTAGAAGATGGTTCATAAGGGTTTTAACAAATCTAGAAAAAGAAGGCCTAGTAATTTTAGATTCTTCAATAGGTTTGTGTTTATTTTGGCAAAAATCTAGAGAATTTACATAATTGGAAGTTGCAATAGATTCCTTCATTGGATGTTCATAATATTTAGCATTGATTTCTAAATTTGACATATCATCCACAAGATTTTCAAGTGAGGAATTAGGTTCATGCAGATCTATCTCATCAAGTTTGACATGTAGATATTCTTCCATAAATTTTTTCCTTTCATTAAGGAGCCCATAAGATTTTATAGAAATTCAATATCATATGAAAATTTGTTCATCACTCTTGGAGTCAAATTTGTCTAGATTATCCTTATTGTTATGGATATAGACATTACAACCAAAAACATTGAAGTAATTAACCATTGGATTTTAAATGTTCCATAACTCATAGGGAGTTCTCATATGGATAAGTATAATAAAGAGCCTATTATAGAGACTCAGGTTTTGGCCCTGTCAGACTTTGGAATCTTCCTATGAATAATTCCAGAGCTAGCCGTGAAGAAGGCGTGCGATTCCAGGGCCCAGTGTGCCCAGAATTAATTTTATAAAAATATTAATTATTTTTATACTATGAACATGGCAGGGAGTGTTAACTCTTAAACGGTAGCTCAGAACGGGAATCTGAAGGTTTGGTTGTGTCCCGAGCATGCCGTTTACCTTAGGCGGGGTGTAAACATTGCGAGCGCGGGCCTCCCAGGAGAAATGCCACCAGGGGAGTTTTTGTAAATAAATGGAAATGTTTCTTTATGAGAATTGGTTTGTATAACACTTGAACAAAGTCTCAGATCACAATTATGAGTGATTCGTTGTGTTTAGAATGTCGTGTTTACCCTAGGCGCGACATAACTTTATTCGGTGCCAGGTTCCAGGTTGGAGGTGTGTTGGTGGGGAGTTAAATGTAGATTTTATTTAAAGAAAAATAAAATCAATCATTTTCTCCCCCACCTTGTATTCACAAGCAATGAACCCTCCACCTTCCCTTGTCTGTTTCTTTGCCAAATCTAGCCACAACCGTCAGTTTTCTGCACTAATCGTCAGCGGATCAATCTTTAGGGCTCCGCGAGCATCGTTCTGCACCCGAAGCTTCGGCGTTTCGCCCACGAGGTAGGTGGTTTGAGTTTCAATGCACATATCTTGTTTTTTATTCAAATTTCTTCGTTTTGTTATCATAGAAAGGAATATAAGGTCCCGAGCGTCGTTCATAAGGTCGCGAATCGCATGACGGACCACCGGTGTGACCCTGACGATCCCTGGAAGTTCTGCCGGTGCGACTCCAGTGCGGCGGCACCGGCGACGGCAGACCCGCAACGGTCCATGGTAGAGCACAGTGGCCAACTGCCCGGGACAGCATTGCTCCGACCTCACCGGCAGAGCGTGACAGCGCGGGTTTCCGCATGGCCGGGTCGGCCCGACCGTCTGGTTCCGGCCGGTCCGACCCTCTCCATGGACACAGGGGTTTTAAAACCCCCGTTTCATGCAATCCAGGGGTCGGATTCATGTGACATCTACGATGACATGACACTGGAAATAAGGTAAACACATTGAGGTGGGATCGAGGGTTTCAATGTTTTGGGATCATGGCCCAGGAGCTTGGAACGTCGAATAAAATAATAATATTTTATTATTATTCTACTTCGGGTCGTCGTATCTTCTACCCAGAGTGTCTGATTGACGTGCCGTTAGAGGCGTTGTGGCACTAATGGTACGATGGACTTTTATGGAAGGTTTTTGGGTGTTGGGGCCGAGTTTGGGGTGTCTGCCCCACGAGACCAGTTTTTGGCTTTTGCGGAGAAACGCAACTTTCTAACCAGAAGTCCGATTTTAGCGTATGAATTGTCGATCCTGTGTGTGTTTCCAAGAGGATCGCAATGGTGCGATCCATTCGCTATGTTTTAGGATAGTGCTGTGGGCCCCACCTGGGCTAGCATTGGTGAATAGTACCTTTTCAACCGGTTGTAAGTTTCAGACGAATGAGTAGTGGATGCCCTGTGTTTTTCCAAGGGGATTGTAGTGGTCTGATCCGCTTGATGAGTTTCGGGAACATTGTGTGGGCCCCTCATGGGATAGCTATAGTGAATAGTTTCTTTTTCACCGGTTATCCATTTTGGGTGTGTAAACAACATGTCCGGTGTTTTTTTCCGCGTGGATCATGATGGTGGCCTCGACATCGGCCTTGGAGTTGTGCGGTGAGGCGTTGTGGTGGGTCGCTCGGGTTAGCGACATTTGGACCAGCAGTGGTTGAGTGTACTCCCTTGGATAGTTCCTACGAGGGTTCACACGACATCAAAAGCTTGGTATAATTTTTTGGTCCTCTCGATGGGATGTTTAATCTGTTAGAGTTGTGGAATCCCTCTCGTGGGCCCAGAGCGGGATCCTCTAGCATCGTTTCCCTAAATCGGGTTCTTAGTATCGTTGTGACCGCTTATCCACGGGTGGTGGTCCCCTATCTAGCATGTTAACCCCGTAGGGTTTGTGGCATCATCGGGCATATGATCCCCTACGCAGTGGGTCGTGCTCAGTTGGTTTGTGGCATCATCGGGTATACGATCCCCTACTCAACATGAAGATTATAGTAGGGTTGCGGTATCATTTGTTATATGATCCCTTACTCAGCATGTGGTTTCATTAGGGTTGTGGTATCGTTGGTTATACGATCCCCTACTCAGCGCGTGGTGTCGGTAGGGTTGTGGCACTATCGGTTCGATCCCCTATAGTTCGAGATATACCACATAGGGTTTCAATATCGTTATGACCATCGTGACATGGGTGACGATCCTGTATCTAAGTGACATGTTTCTGTTGAGCACCAAATCAGGTTGTGGTATCCCCCAGTGGAGCCTGGGAGTGATCCCCTATCTGTGAGATCTACGAATTCCAGATCGGGTTGTGGTATCCCCTAGCGGACCCTGGGAGTGATCCCCTACCTGTGAGTTCTTTGTATACCGGTGTGGGTTCTAGTATCCCCTTTCAGACCCTATGAGTGATCCAATATCTGAGGATTTTGGTGTTTATGTTGTTTCAGTGAGGTTTCCTCAGTGACTTTATCCAAAGAGCATGATCTCTTAGGTGAGCGTCTGAAATGTTTGTGTGGGACCCGATGGATTGAATCTCTCAAGCGCGTGTCATCTGGGATGATAGTGATCATGGAGTATACTCTTTTGGTGGTGAACCATTTCTCGTGTTGATGTCTGTACATCATGTGGCTTGCTTCATGAGTTGAGTATATTGAGATATTCAAGGTGTATGAATGGGCATACACCTGGATTGAGCAGACTAGTTGTGTTTACCCGAGGATGGTCACAAGATGAGCCTTCTCTCTCATATGGGTTTCCTCTGGATGGGATGAGCGGACTGTTTCCTTTCAGTAGATCCCTTTTATTTTTGGTTTTTGGGTTGTCTATGAAGTATAGTTATACTCACCCCTACACGGGCTTTTCCCAAAAAAAAATTGTGTCTTGTGCAGACCATAGGCCATTGGACAGAGTCCCAGGAGGACCTGAAGTAGGTGGAGCTGAGTGGGTGGGTTTGATCGGGGTGTTTACCAGAGTTGTGCTGAGGAACTTACCGGCAGGTTTTTTTGGAAGTGTTTTCCCTCCTTCTGAGCAGGTTGGACACTTTTTTATTTTTTCTTTGGCGGGACCTATTTTTCTCTTTTGTACTTAAGTTGCTCTCGGGTTTGGGATAGTTGTATGCTTTCATTTTCATTTCAGTTTTTATATACATCTATGCACTATTGCATGGAGGTTTATTTGGGTGCTTGTGTACAGTTACCTTTGGCTAATGCCTCCCATGTGTGTGATATCATACTCATGCTGGACGCCTGCCCCTAGCCTATTGTAGGAGGGCTTGTGGAGTTACGGCTCGAGCCTCATTTTTTCGAGTCAGGTCGTGACAGAGTGGTATCAGAGGAGGTTCCACCATTGGGATCTCAGATCTTAGCTGGTGTAGCTGTGAGTTTGGTTTGGGTTGTATAGTGGTAGTGTGGAGATGTTTCGGGTTTGGATTTCAGGCCACAGACTCTAGTGTTGGTGCGGTGGCCGACATGTCTATACACCAGAACTCTGATAACCGACATTTCGACTCGAGACATTCATTGACTGGTCATAGGGGAAAAACTATACAAGAATCATATAGGATTGGGTTTTTGGGTTTTCCTTGTCCTTCATGAGTCAGCTCCCCTGATATTCTCTTTGACTATGGAGAGTCTTGATTTTATTTTAGGATGCCCCCACAACGACAACCAGCGAGTGTAACGCCCCGACCCCAGTTACCTAGAGTCGGTGCATTATTACATAACATTGGATTGATCATAAGAAAGATCAAATCTCGAAAGACTGATTAGTTTAGTAGCCTTGGAAACACTAGATATATTCATAAAGTTTTACATTACATCATAAAGTGAAACACTACTACAACAATATATCGTCTCCATATCCCACATTCATATCCCCACATAATATCCCTGCAGGTCATTCATAATTTACTTCTTCACTTCCTGGGAAAAATAAAACATAGAAAAGGGGTGAGCTCAAATTCCCAGTAAGGATAACAATATAGTGGAATATTTCATAAATAAGAATAAATATATATGGAAATGTATAACTAAAACAAAAGCCTTTTAAACTTGAACTTCAACATAGTATGGTAAAAGTGAAATGAAATAATGCCATTTACTTATTCACATGGATATTCTACTAATCTACTAATCACATGCAATATCAATAACCACTTTCATAATGATGGAATGCATAACGCCAGACTATCATAACCACATAGCCAAGGCCTCATGCCACAACTAAAAATAAAATTTTGTCAAGGCCTTGTTCCAAGACACCAGTTTGTCTCATGATACCTACAGATGCATCGAGGATCTATAGCGGGCTCCACCCATCACATATTAAGTCCAATGCATTCCCATATGAAATGGTTTAAACATAACATAAACATTTGTATTAAAACTAGCATACGAAATGTCAATACTTTCACCATATACTATGAATGGTATAAAAATATCACATCCCCAGTCAAACATATCACAAAACCTTCAATACAATATATATGTTTTTATCATAATAAATCAACTTCAAATAATCGTAAAATCCATCAAAGGATGTTGACATAGATTAAATCAAAACTCTTTTTAGAGAAATATCTCTTTATATTTCTGAAATCATTTAAGATTCATATATTTATACAACAAAACATTTTCTTTGAAAATATTCTTAAATGCTTGTAAGGGAAGCTTCAAGGATTTTATAACGGCGGAAAATAACTGCACCTGCCGTATAAGTTAAAAAAACATTCTTACCTTAATTCTGTCGAAAAGGTTAAAAGCACCTTGTTTGGAAAACAACAGAAAGATTCCTTTATAAAACTCTTATAAAAAGTCAAACAAGGGTATAAATGACTTTAACCCATATTCTTATAAATAGTAAAAATGTTTTGAATTACATTTTTAAGAGTCATGGATGTGTATGATAAAGAGATCCCAATAGATTATTACGTATAAACAACCTCGGATTATGAAGAGATAGTAAAATAACCCTTAGAAAGTACTTTTCCTTGGTTGGGGTAGGTTAAACTCTTGTATAATAGTGAAATAAATGTTATTAAATTATACAAGAATCATATACATTCATATGATATCATATATGATCTTTCAACATTTCTTTGTTAATAATATCTTTGTATTATCGTCATTTCGGATGTTAACTTACTCGTTTTCTTTTATATGTTTTGTTACATAAGCCATGTTTTTCATGGATAGTTTGTATATTATTCAAATAAATAAATATATCAAGTCCTTAAACATTATTTTTAAATCATCAAATGATAATTATACTTGAATGGATACGATGGAGAATGAATCTCATCGCGTTCGTGGAGACGGTAGTCCGTACGTATGCACGAACGACAATATCATTCTTTTGATATTAAAATAATATATAAATGGATGATAAATCATATATACAGAATCATTAACATGTTATATTTATTATTTACATGAGTTACACATCATTATTATACCCATCCAAATAATAATATATTGAATAACAATTACACCACGACGTGGAGACGGTAAGCCGTACGTACGCACGTATGGTGACATGTTATTAAAAGGGTGGATATAATACTGAATATGGTATTACCATATTTATAATAAAATCATAGTATATATATGATACTAGAGTTATTATTTTATAATGGTAACAACAAGGGAATAAGAAGTGGAAGAAGAAAGGAACTTGGAAAAGGGTGGTGAAATCATTACCTCATCTTTGGGTTCTTCCTTTTGATTTGATCTAAAGGGATCCTTAGGTTGGCATTCTGATCAAACTAAGGCCTCTAGGTTGTATTGAGGGATGTTGGGATAGTATTTGGGCAGTTTTTGGCCGAACCAAAAGGCTTTGAAGGTGTGAAGAAATGAGAAGGACGAGCGCCCTTTTATAAATGGGGTGAGGGGTACATTTGGAAAAGCTAGAAATATTAATTTATTATAAATTAATATTCGGTTTCTAATGGCTCCAAAGTTTATTATTAAATGTTTAAGGTAAGGATAGGTCTAAAACCACTCAACAAATAGTATTTAGATAGGTTTGGGTACTTATATTAACCTTATCTTTAAGTATTAACTCTAAGTTAATTAGTTTCACTTTTACAATATCTCTTTGTATTTTTATATTATATGGTTAATAAACATACTATATACATCCAAGAGACCCCCCAAGTGGTCCTTTAATGATAAAATATCATTATATAAGTCTCTTGTCCGAACCTTAGATTTTCAAGAATTTAATATCAATTAATAATATAATATTTGTTTTAAAAATCCTTTTATGTCAATTTTGACACTATTAAATAGTTGATTTTTTTGAAACTCATAACAGAATTAGTACTTAGAAATATTTTAATTAAATCAATACTAATATGTCATATTATCCTATAAAATTATTTTAATTCATTAAAAGTATCAAATTATATTTATTTGGATATTTATAATATCAATTATTTTAATTTGTCACTATTATGGTAATTACTGCATCATCATTGTGTCATAAATAAATTACATTATTTAAAGTCTAAAACTTATAAATAAACTATAATTATATAGTAAATAGTTTTATCTATCTAATGAATATTTATAGTCGAACATTCAACATATATAAACCTATGTAAAAATTGTTTTTCTAAAAGATAAATGCTTCTGTCATTTTGGTACTTATTTTAACTTAATTAAAATTAAGTGTCTATATCACCTACAAGTGGCTCCATGGGGTCCCCAAATTGACCCAATGATACATATGGACGGACATGTATCGAAAAAAGAGTCTAGGACACGTTTTAGGGTAATTTAGTATTATTATAATATTATTTTTTTAACCCTTATTTACCGGATTTACCCTTTAGCCATGATAAATAAAATATTTACCGAAGTAATTATTCAAAATGTCTAAAACTTAAAGTTACCTATTTACACAATCTGAACATCCTGATTCCAAATATGTAATCCATTTTTCAAAATTCAAATCACAGAAGTGGCAGAAATTTATTTAAAATTAATTCCCGTTGTTAAAACAAAAAGCGTGTTTTTAAGAGATAATAACTATCAAAAGATTGACACTTGTTTATGTCCAGTTTAACTGTAAAATTATGTCCAATGATCGAAATTATATTAAATGGTAAAAATATATTCAAAATATACATTAAAACCACTAAAATTCATAATTTATCACTATTAATTATTATGATTAAAAAAGTTGTTTTTAATTAAAAATTAGTAATTTTCCCTATTCGTCAAAATATTAAATTTATCCGAAAAGTACCAAAATTTCACCTTAGGCTAAATTCGATATTCCAAATCCAAAAATGAAGTCCATTTTGAAATATAAAATATATATTATTTAAAAAAGTTTGTATTACTATTCATAACGGCTAGTTTGATTGGTTATGGTGTGTTAGAACTCGGTGTTGCGTACAACACACCCTATCACATTCATCAAAGAGAAGAGTACCGTAGAAGCATGGGGTGTTACAGTGAGAGTTCTACAGTGGGATTGTGGTGACAATCTGCCCCGTGTAGAGGCTGTGGACTAGGGTGAGGGTTCTGAGGCTGGACATCTAGGTGGTCCTCGAGTGGAGCCACCACCTGTCGAGTAGCTGGTTTTGCCGGAAGTGCAAGATGAGGTTTCACGCAGGCTGAGTGCACTGCCCGAGTTCCATAGGCAGTGACCTTTGAGGTTCTGGGGTTATCCAGATCGTCAGCCAGCTGATTACTAGTTCAAAACAGTCACTCGTATTTTCCTCCTATTGAGGACACCTCCAGATCCGATGGTGGTCCTATTGGAGATCCTTCTTCATGGTTTGGTCGTACGATGGTGGAGTTTGGTGACGTAGTCCCACGATGAGGAGACACTCTCGTGGGTAGAGATTGAGCATCTCTTCAGGGAAGAGTTCAATCTGGTGGCACTGAGGTCAGTGCGGATTCATGAGCTTCTGAAGCTTCGGAAAGAGGGCATGATTGTGTTAGAGTACTCAGTGAGATATACAGACCTGTCACGCTACTCCCTTAATATGGTTCAAGTCCCATTATATAGGGGTCGTACTTTCAAGCAGAGCCTACGCAGCAATATCTGTGTAGGTTTGGTTTCATTGTGTTTGTCCACCAATGCTAAAGTGTTGGAGCGAACCTTGTTGGTGGAGAGATTTTTGGCTGAGCAGATTCAGCCCGTTAGTGTTGGGCATGTGGCAGCTGGGACATCGGCAGCTTGTAGCCGACGACAGACTTAGGGGTCTGGGCATGGATGACATTTCAAGAGGTGTCCCCAGGATGGAGGCTCTGAGGCTCAATTCTCACAGGTCTCACAATCCAGTTTTGCTCAGCCGTAGGAGAGGTGGTGTTACGCTTGCGACAGTCGAGGACATCTTTCTTGAGATTTTCTGAACCATCGTGATGCTGATATGGATCCGGTTGACAGACCTCCTTGGTAGAGGCAGCGTCTCGAGCTAGTAGGTCCGCAGGGTAGTGGACGTAGTGGCAGAGCTGGTGCAGCAGCGGGATGTGGTAGGCAGTATTAGTTGCCAACACCTCCACCCCTAGGTGGTCTACACTGGGCTTAGGGATCTAGTATCTGAGGGCGCCGAAAGGTACATGCCCTAGAGGATGCTAACCCAGAGGCTCCATGTATTGATAGAGGTACGCCTTGTTTCCTTTCTACTTTATGCATTATCTTGTTAGACACTTCTTAGCGGGACTCTTCCCTTTCGATTGCTTGCTCGATTTTTTTTCAGGGTGTTGGTAAGATCCTATGTGGGTGTTTTTTGGTGTGCTTCGAATGCGTAAGGAATAGATCTCCTTCAACCCACTTAGATGTGTTTTTTTATGCGATCATAACCGTGCGGGTGAGTCAGTGCCACCCAAAGAGGATAGTTTTGAGGTGTTCTGGATGAGTCTCTCCGACTTATGTGTTCAGACATGGGTGTTTGTTGGTGAACTCGCTGGCATGGGAGACCCAGTTGAGAGTCTAGTTGCATTCGGTGTTCATAGGGAATTTTGATGATGAAATTATATAAGGCGGGGAGGATGTAGTGACTCTGGTTTTATCCCTGTTAGGCTTTGAAATATTCCTATGAATAATGCCTGAGCTAGGCGTGAAGACGGCGTGTGATTCCGAGGCCCGGTGTTCCCAGAAATAATTTTATAAAATATTTACATATTGTTATACTATGCATGTGGAGGGGTGTATTATCGTATAAACGGTATCTCAAAAATGGAATCTGAGGGCACGGTTGCGTCTGGAACGTGCCGTTTACCCTTGGTGGGGTGTAAACATTGCGGGCGTGGGGCTACTGTGAGAAAATCCACCATGGGAGTATTCATAAATTAATGGAAATGTTTCATTATGATCGTCGGCTCGAATAACTCTAGAATAGAGTTTCATATCATAATTCTGAGTCTGTCATTTCGTTCAGATTGCTATGTTTACCCTAGGAGCAAAATAACTTTAGTCAGCACCGGGTGCCGTGTCGGAGGCGTGTTGGCGGGGAGTTAAATGATGATTTTATTTAAAAAAAGAAAAAAAAAATCATCTTCTTCCCCCTCCCCCAAATTGTAAGTGCAAGATATGAAACCTCCCCCTCCCCTTATCTGTTTCATCGCCAAATCGAGCCTGAACTGTTCGTTTTCGGTGCCGATCATCAACGGATCGAGCTTTAGGGCGTTGCGGGCATCGTTCTACACCCGAAGCTTCTGGGTTTCTCCTGTGAGGTAGGCAGTTTGAGTTCTAATCCCTCGATCTTGTTTTTCATTCATACTTCTTCATTATTTTTTCTTAGTAGGGATGATCAGGTCCCTAGGGTCGTGAAAGAGGTCGCAGATTGCAGAACAGACCACCGGGGTGACCACGACTGTCCGTAGATGTTCTGTCGGCGCGACTCCGGTGCGGCGACGCCAGTGCCGTTAGACCTGTGGTGGTCCAACGAAGTGCGCGACGGCCGGTTTACCAGGAAGGAGGTGTTGGCCACCACGTGGTGGAGGTCCACCGGCCAGGGCGAGCCAAAAGCGGTGGCGGCGGCCGGCCGGTTCTGGCCGGTCCTCCACTCTCCTTATACACAGGGGTTTCAAAACCCCCGTTTCTTGCAATCTAGGGGTCGGATATGTGTTTGGTCTGCAGAAACGAAACCCTGGAAGCGATATGAACACTTAGAGGTGAGTTTTGGGTTTTTGAAGTTTCGGGATCATGTCCCAAGAGCTTGAATGGTCGAATAAAATAATAATATTTTATTATTATTCGATGGCAGGCCGTTGTATCTTCAACCTGGAGTGTCCGATTGATGTGCTGTCAGAGGCGTTATGGCCCTGATGGTATAGATGACATTTCAGGTTGATTTTTGGGTGTTGGGGCCATGTTTGTGGTGTGGGTCCCATGAGTCCGGGTTTTGGCGTTTGGGGAGAAACAGAACATTCTCACCCGGAGTCCGATTTTGGAGGATGAATAGTCGATCCTTTGTGTTTTTTTGAGAGGATTGCAATTGTGAAATTCATTCAATGAGATTCAGGATTGATGTGTGGGCCCAACACAGGTTGGCTTCGGTGAATAGTACCTTTTTCACTGGGTGTCCATTTCGAACGAATGAGTAGTGGAACCCATGTGTTTTTTAGAGGGGATCACAGTGGTCTAATCCCCTTGATTAGTTTTGGGATCATTGTGTGGGCCCCATACGGGCTAGCTACAGTGAACACTATCTTTTTCACCGGTTGTCCGTTTGGGGTTAGTAAACAACCTATCTTACGTGTTTTTTCATGTGGATTGCGATGGTGGCCTCGGTATCGTCCTTGGAGTTGCGTAGTGTGGCGTTGTGGCGGGTCACTCAGGTTAGCGACGTTTGGACCAGTAGTGGTTGAGGGTACTATCTTTGTTTGTTCCTACGAGGGTTTGCGCGGAATCAAAACCATGAAATACGTTTCTGATTCTATCGATGGGATTTTTAATCTATTAGATTTGTGGCATCCCTCCGGTGGGCCCATAGCGGGATCCTCTGCATCGTTTCCAAAGATCGTGTTCTTGGTATCGATGTGACCGCTTATCTATGGGTGGTGATCCCCTATCAAGCAAGTTAACCTCGTAGGGTTTGTGGAATCATCGATCATATGATTACCTACGCAGTGGGACATGCTCAGTAGGGTTGTGGAATCATCGGGTATACTATCCTCTACTCATAATGAGGATTATAGCAGGGTTTCGGTATCGTTGGTTATATTATCACCTACTCAGTGTGTGGTATCGGTAGGGTTGTGGTATCATTGGTTATACGATCCCCTACGCAGTGCGTGATGTCAGTAGGGTTGTGAAAATGTTAGTTCGATCCCCTACATCGCGAGATGTACTAGATAGGGTTTTAGTATCATCGTGACCGTCATGACATGGGTGACGATACTCTATCTGAGTGATGTGTTTCTATCGAGTGCCAGATCAGGTTGTGGTATCCCCCACCAGATCCTAGGAGTGATCCCATTTCTGTGAGATATACGAATGCCATATCAGGTTGTGGTATTCCCCAGTGGACCTTGGGAGGGATCCTCTATCTGTGAGATCTTCGTATACCAGTTTGGGTTCTAGTATCCCTTGCAGACCCTATGAGTGATCCCCTATCTGAGGAGTTTGGTGTTTTTGTTGTTTCAGCGAGGTTTCCTCAGTGATGTTATCTGAAGATCGTGATATCTCATGTGAGATTCAGAGATGTCTATGTGGGACCTGATAGAGTGTACCTCTCGAAAGCGTGTCACATGGGATGACAGTGATCGTGGAGTGTTCTCTCCTAGTTGTGAACTGTTTCTAGTGTTGAGGCTAGTACCCCATGTGGCTTGGTGCGTGAGCTGAGTATATTTGTATATTCAAGGTCTATATATGGGCATACACATGGATTGAGCTTACTATTTGTGTTCAGCCGAGGATGGTCATGAGATAGAGTTTCTCTCTCACTTGGGTTCCCTCTGGTTGGAATGAGCAGACCATTTCCTTTCAGTTACTCCATTTTATTTTGGGTTTTCCGGGTGTATACTAAGTATTGTTATACTCACCCCTACACGGGATTTTCCCATACATGTTTGTGTCTTGTGCATACCGCTGGCCATTAGATGGAGTCCCAAGTGGAACCGGAGCAGACAGAGCTGAGTGAGCAGGTTTTACTGGGGTGTTTACTAGAGCTATGCCGAGGAGCATACCGAAAGGTGTTTTTGGTAGTGTTTTCCCTCCTTCTGAGCAATTTGGACACTTTTGTAGGTTTCCTTTGGTGGGCCCTTTTTTCCCCATTGTACTTATATTTCTCTCTGGTTTGGGATAGTTGTATGCATGCATTTTCTTTTCAGTTTTTTTATATATCTATGCATTGTTGCATGGAGGTGTATGTGGGTACATGTGTATAGGTACCTTAGGCTAATTCCTCACATGTGTGTGATAGCCTACTCGGCGGTCGATGCCAGCCCCAGGACTATTGGATGTGGTCTTGGGGTGTCACAGCTCGAGCCCCGTTGGGTCGATTCAGGTCATGACAACTATTGATTATATGTACTATTATATTGATATCTTATGCACAAATGTATATAGGTATTTCATACTCACTAATCATGATTCTAGAAATTTCATCTAGGGTTCTATTTCCTTTCATCTACTACTCAATTTTTCTGATGTGTCTGAGGGGCAAAGACATTATGAATATAGCCATTTTGTGAGATACAAGATTCAACCGTTAGGTTTTAAAACTCAGATCCAACATTAATTCTTATTTATTTAATTATAATAAAACATATATTTTCTACTATCTTAGAATAATTCGTTAAATTAGAGAAATCACTACATTTATGAGCCAAGAAGAAGGTCCATGTATATCTAGAGTAGTCATCTACAAGAACATAGATATAGTGCATCCCATTAATACTTAAGACTCTATAAGTCCCAAAAAAATCACGTGAAATAACATGATAGTTTGAGATATTGATACTTAATTTTTGGAATTTAAAGGGATTTTTTGTTTGTTAACCTTTTGACAAAGATTATAGATTTTTTCATTTGGTAACTTCTTTGTGGGTAGATCCTTTAATAAAACATTCCTTGTATTTTTATGGGATTGTATATTTTAGTGTCATGCACTTCTATTCCAAATCCAAGACGCTTTGGGAAATATGTTTATTCCTGAATTTTGTTATAAAACATAATAATCCATGTTAATAACAAAAATATTTTCATATATATAATAAGAAAATATGAATTCATTATTATAATTAAAAGAATTAAAAGAATTATTTACAAAATAATAAAGAAAACGATCATCACATAATTATGAAATAATAATTAGAATGTAGTTTAATACATTAACAAAAATTACATTAAAAATTAAATATATGCTCGAATTAGAAATCTAGTTGAGGATAATTATTTATCCTTCAGCATTGTCACCAAATGTTACATACCCACCAATAATATTTATTATTTTTTTAATGCATGAGTAATAACCTTTAATGTGTCTTGACCATCCACTATCCAACTACCATATGTTTTTTCAGGAGCTTTTCAAAGATTTTTCCTACATAAGAGTCAAATAAGAGTATATTTTTTATGAATATTTTCATGGATCCATAAGCATTAGTAACAACTCATTTGGGAACCCCTAATTTCTTAAAGGAATTCTTATAATGAAATTGAAAAGTATATGAATTTTGAACTCTATTTTCTCTGGAAAAACTATAAGCAGTAAAACATTTACCAGTATTGGAACATGTAGAATATTAGTAAGTTTTAGGAATAAAAATAGTTTTTATATTTTTTTCATCAAATTTCATTTTCCCCAGTTAATATCTTTTAGTAGTAGTATACCTAAGAAGCACATGTTTACCAAGAATTTTTGATGCAGTATTATTTACTTTGGTAAATTTTTCTATGTGCTTTTTCAATTGCTCATTATATAATTTAATATCATTTTTTTCATTAATCTGTTTTGAATTTTTCTCTTTTTCTATTGCAAGTTCAGATACAACAGCGGTAGTTTAGTCATGTTTTTACTTTAAAATATTTTTATTTGTATTTTAGTTTATTACATGTATCCTAATTTATTTTGATGTATTAAAATATTTCCTCATTGGTTATATTTTCATAATCAATTTAATCTTGAGAATTGTAAGGATTTTGTATAGGAGACTCAAGAGTAACCTTACATGTCATTTTCTAAAAACAAATATTGGAATTGTTAGACTTTTAATCATGTGAAGACTCTGAGTCACTTGATTTTTCCTTATAAGAACACCATGTTTCCTTAATTTCTTTTTTATAATTTCTATCTTTATCCTTATATGTATTCTTATATTTCTAATTGAAAAAATAATCCTTTACATGTCCCTTTATCTTACATTAATAGCTAATTCACTCACTAGAAATATCACCTTTCATCAAGTTCTTTTTCCAGTTCCCCTAATTATTAGGTATACCTTTGTAGTTACACATCCTGATGAAATTACTTCTTCTATAAAACTTAATAAATCATCCAGCTAATTGATCCATTTCTTCATCACTATCATATGGAAACTCTTCATTACTTTTACTATCATAATGAGGTGGTACCCTATCCTTTTCATTGGTTTTCAAAGTATTGGTTTCAAAGGGAAATGAATTTCTATTCAGTTCATATTATTTTTCCTTGTTTACTTTTAATTCTTCCTCATACATCATCAACTTTCCTATCATCTCCTTTACATGAAACATGAAGATGTCATGTGATTATATTGTTGATATAAGAGACCTAATCCATCTATCTTTCAAGAATCTGAGTATTCTTGTTCTTTGATCATTTGAAATAACATCTATTCCGAGAGAGATCATTGTTTCACAATTTCATTAAACCTGAGATACATTTAAAAAAGGTTCATCATGATTCATTATAATGTAATAATTTTCTTACTATATGTGTTATGTCACATTTCTTTAACAGTAGAGGTTCTGTCATGTGAAATAGATAAAGATTCCCAAATTTCATGGGTTGTTTTACATGATGTAAATCTATTAAACTCCTCGTCTCCAAAATATTTGTATATAGAAACAAAGACTATAAATTTTTATTATAATCCTCCTTACATAAGAAATACCATTTATTCCAATCAGTATAAATATTCTTTATATTCATCTATAACTAAAGACCAAATATAAAAACCCATACTTTTTAAGTGCATTTTTATTTTAATTTTCCATTTTTATTAATTTTTTCCAATAATGAATGGAGGTCTGTTTATAAAAGAACCTTCAAATATATTATCCAGGACAATTAAATAAACTATTAAAGAACTGTAAATTTATAAATGAAAAAAATAATGATCATTAAAACAAATCTAAAATTATAGAAGAAAAAATGATAAAATAAATTTAAATGTTTGAAAACTGTAACATGAAAACTACCTCTAATATCAAATGTTAGTTGTAGTTGGAAACCCTATAGGGGGCTATTTATCATCAAATAAAAACTTCCCTTAGTAATTTTAATTAAAATATTCCCTCAAATAAAATTAAAACAATCTAGAAATATAGTTTAGTAAATTTATAATCGTTTTAATGTCCAAATTGTTTCTTAAAAGATTGATTATTTCTCAAAAATAAAAATATGAGATATAGATATAGATTTTTAAACTACACTAAATAGAAAAAATATTTATAACTATTATCCAAGAATATCTATGAAATTGAATTTTTTTCTTATATATGAGTTAAAATATAGAATGAAAAAATAAAAATACACAGTATATAAGACAAGTGATTTAGTCTCAAGCCATGACCTAATCCACTACACATTGTGATCACCTACAATGAAGATATAATATATATATATATATATGTAAATATATATAATTATTTTATCAACACCCTTGATCTATGTTAAAAATCACACCTGAGACTGTCTGGGTCACAAGACCTCTTCTATTGTTCTATGTTGGAAAACTAACAACCAGGTCACACATGACCTCTCCCAATGTTATAAGTCAGTGTAACAAGGATTTGAAATATATTTCAATGTGGATATATTTTATACATTACTTAAATTATTAAGACTATGTGTGTTCTAATACAGATACACACATTGCTCGAAAATAAATGATATTACACCAAATGAAGAAAAATTTAAACAGATAGAGTTTAGAAGGATATATGCGCCATGAAATACATCTTTGGACTCTATGGATATAGTAGATGCAATGTTCTACTCCTCTTCTGAAAATAGATTGTCAGAATTCAAGTGCTCTATTTTTCAGTGTAGTGAGATGTTCCTCATATCATTCATGTTACTGGAAGGATTCTTTCAAGATGGTTTACAATAAGTTCTTCTTGTTTATCGTCAGTATGAATTTAATATACATTCATATATGTATACTTTAAGGTATGGGTGTTGTTTTCTTTTTATCACGAAATCCACTACTACATCTATTTTCTATAGTGTGATGCATTTATTTTTATATTATGTTCTCATGTTAGAGCTAACAATATAAACTACATTCACTCTTCATACCTCTTATAGTCTACTCAGATGAGGATTCATATTTGTGGTGAGACAATAATGGTGAGACTGCCACACTGAGATATTCATAGTGTCATAGTATCTTTGATATTGTGAATCGATAGCTATGTTATGATGTTTGGTACTTTGATAATTCTTGAACTTGAAGAAAGACAACAGTGACGTGAAAATAGTTTTTTCTGGTGACGGTGTCCAGTACATTTTCAAAATTCCCAATGGTGTCATTTTATATTTTCTTCAAAATAGTATCAAGGAAACAATTTCATGTACTTTAGGAAAATCTGGAACTGGTATCAAGTTTATGGTTATATAAAGATATCCAAAAATCAATAAGTTTTCATAAGAATCTATATTGACAAAATAGATTATGATTAAACAAAATAATACTGAATCAAAATAGTACAAGATTAATAATATTTTACATGATTAAAAAATGATTTTGGAGATTCTGAATAATGGTCTTGTGATATTATTAAACATGAGTTATAATATTATGAAACAATATTTATAATCCATAAATCATGTAGAGTCTGACAATCTCCAAACATGATTTGTGAGAATTGAAACATGTGGATTAAAATAATGTCCAAGCATTATTTGTGAGCATTATAATAGGATGAGTCTAAAAAAACATATTCTGATACTAATATAATGATCATATAAAATTTGACTTAAAATTTGATCATCTGGTTTTTGAATTATTTGGAGAATGGAGAATGTTTTACAATAGCATTTTAATAAAATATTTCAAAGATTATCATTCCATTTTTTATTTAATATTTAGTATTAGGATTCTTATAAATAAATATATTGTCAAAGTCTTGTATGGGATCTTATAGATCATTTCTTTCACACACCATACACACTCCCCATTGGTTGTGTTTAGACGATGAATTATCAAATGCATATAAAGGTAAAGGAACATTCATCATACTATATGGCATGTGTTATCTGGGTATCGGGATATGGTTGTGATATAGTTGGACATTTCTCACATGTCAAAATGAGAATACATTGTCAGCTAGGGATGTATCTTCTTTTGGGTTATTTTATGGACATAGGATAAAGGTTGTATCACTCCAACTATATCAAAATTATTACATAATATTTATTGAATATATATATATATATTTATTTATTTATTTATACATATTACTTTTCCCTTATATAATGTTTGGAGAATTGGTCCATTATTTTTTTAGATTTTTACTTACTAGTATCCATCCCATAAAGATTATTAATTCCATTCATAACATTCCACAGTCTAATTTTTATCCTAGATAGACTAGTTTTCTTACTGGTATATGGAATATATATATTATTATAGTGATAAGATGACCTCTAGAACATGGGAAATAGGGATGGATAGGGATATTTATAACCAATAGAACTCTTCAAAATTAAATTCCCTTCATAATAAATAAATTCCCAATTAATTATAGTAGTTAATGAAAATAAATAAATTATAATGTGTATATTAGAAAATTAAAAAATTTTATAGGTCATATTTAAAGTATTACTAATAAGAATAAAAATTTATCACATAGTAATTATATAGTGACCCTTTGGATTTTTATATATTAATTGTCATTTTGAATACTAAGGGAGACGATATCACTGGGATTTTCCATTTACTATACCAAATCAATGATTCAATGAGTAAAAAATGTGAAAACCCATTTATAAGAGATGTTGAAGATTATTGACATCATTACACAAAATAATTTCATCCATCCACCCACAAAAGAACCACCATTACACACCCAACCCATAAGGCATACATTTGTAAAATTAGTAGTTATGTGTATATATAATAATATTTAATTTTTAAAAATTAAATATTATAAATATAATTTTATTATTTTAAAATATATTGTGTCAGTTAAAACTCGCTTTTGATAACATTAATCATCTTCTAAAGTAAATTTAACTTTAATAACATTCTAATATTATGAATGAGTAATTTAAATATAAAATATAATGTAATTTAATGAAGTGACATGTAATTTCCATTAGGGCCGTAATGTTGTTAGTGTTGTAAAAAAATGTATTTTACATTAAATATTGATTTTCCTAAAAGTGAAAATTTTTATATTTATATAATTATTTTGGTAAAATAAATATTTTTGTAAATATTCCCATTGAAATTATCCAATGGTAGTATTTCATAAATATTTTAGATAGAATAATTTGTTGTAAAAAATTTAATACAACATAAATATTTTATCAGTATTATTAAATAATAATATCCCAAAAGTAATGTAATAAAAAAATTAATAAAATTTAATACCAAATATTGATTTCAACATTGAAAATTTATTATTTTTTAATTTATTTAATTTATTTTAGAAAGATATATTGAATCTTATAAAATTGATTTTATATTTTAATGTTTTTATATAAATACATTAGGAATATGAAACACATACACTTTAATAATCAGGTTCTTAAATATTTTTAATTAGCCTCCACGTAAAATATTTATTACCACATGTTTTTTAAAATCCTTGGTGAAAATGGAATGATTTTTTGTTTTGAGTATTTTATCATATGGAGTCCCAAATTTATGTTAAGAGATTAATAAATAAATATTCTATCTATTAATTTAAATACCCAATGATCCTCCTAGACCTATTCACTCACATCCCATTGATCATTATTTGACTCCACCTCTCCCTATGTATAGACATCTGATTTTTTCCCAATTAACATAAGAACCTCCTCCTAGTAGTTTAGAAGAATCCTCTCATGATAAGGGATTATGACATTATCCTTTTTTAAGAACAAAAATTCTACTAATATGATTAATTTGAAACATATTATTTCATAATGTTTCATTACACATCAGATCAATATCATTAGGAATCTAATGTAATGATCGACTTCTTATCACATTGATTTTACTTTTCCAGGATCATTTATGTACAGTAGATATGTTATTTTAATAATACATTAAATTTATAGGGAATTAATATCCATTGAGAATACCATGATCATTTAATCATATTTGTATTCCATTAGATTTAATATTTTTCTATGATTGAAGATTTCAATGAATATATACCAAAATCCATAATCATAGTATTAAAGATTCTGAGATTTTATCTAATGTTTTACAATTTTTGTAACACCCATATTTATGTACGTAATATTATTGTTATTGGTTGTCCTTGAATTTGATAGACCATTAATTAAATACATAGTGTTTTAATCTCTTAAGATACCATATACGGTGCACATGCGTTTAACCCAGGCACATCGTTTTATAATTATTTGATTGTTATACTTGTCTTAGTCTTCACCTGTAATGTCATATATTGTTTCTGTATTTGATTGTTTCTATAATGTTATCTGTATATATAATTATTTTATTTCAACATTTATTATTTCAGGGCTTATATTTACCCTTGATCTACCTCATGAATAACATTTATTAATGTCATCATGTTACGTTATACAATTCCCATAATGGGTTTTATAGATCATCGCATAATTATGTACATCCCTAGTTTATCTCGTGTAGCATCAGAAGGTCAATGGAATATATAGCCATTTTATATAGTTTTTAAATACAATTTTTGAATCCTAATTTTAGGTTATTGTGATATGCATAAAATTACACAAATCATTAAGAATCTCCATATTTGGGGATTTTATTTAATTTATCATAATGTGTTATATCATGAAATAACGTTTATAAAATAAGGGGGTTTTCATTGTTGGTATTAGAGCTAGATATAACAATTGTGGGCATAAATATTACAAAAACATACTGGAATCCTTATTGACAGGACTATGCATGTTAATGCATAAATATATTTTTGTAAATAGTTGAGTAAAGGGTTTCTACAAAACAAAATAATACTGTAAATACAAAAACTAGATGATGATCTAGAATAGTTATATTGTAGTGTGACAACCCCCAAAAAATATCAATTGTGTATCCACATGATCATCATCTTATTCCTGAAAAATATTCACATTTTCACACATTGTTCGACACTCATGAGGGATATGATTTATAAATGATAAAATATCGTTAGGAACAATTATTTAAGGAAAACAATTATATTAAATATTTAATTTTTTAAATAGTCTGTGGAAAAGTTAAATTTTAAAAAATAGATTCATTGGTTAAAGAATACATATGATTTCTCGGTTATCCTATTAATTTCCATAATTATTGTTTTAAATGATTAATATTATTATATTTTTATCTAAATTTAAATTTAGGATGAATTAAACGATTTTAACTAGAATAAAATACATATTCATAAGCTTATAATTAGTTTATGAAATTCTAATTTCATTTGTAACTGTGATTTTAAACAATTTTTTAAATCACATATTATTATTAGAACTAAGTAAAAACCACTTATATTCGTGGATACAAATTAAAATAGTAAGAATAGTAAATTGGGAAATAATTACTTCGACGTTAGATAATGAATTCCTTATCAATATGTAATTGTATATGTTCATCTATAATCCTAATATAATCACTTCAGCTGAATAGAACACTATTACGGGTATTAATTAGAATAAAATGTATAGAGGTAAAAAAATATAGGATAATAAAATCACCCTCAAATTCTATATATGTTTAAGGATGATATTTAATATCCATTAATATCATCATTTATATCATTTATATTGTTACCTAATAATAATTTTTAAAAATATCAAATGATTGATAATATATATAAGACCTTCATTAATGCCATTCCAATTATAATCAAATATGTTGAAAAATTATAAAAAATCATTTTACACTCATCCATCAACCCAATAGGTTTAGTTCTCACTAGAATATATATTTGGATCTATTGAAATATACAAGGTCTTATATATAATTTCTTTTTTTGAACTTAAGAAACCCTATCCCCCATAGCTTGGAGATATTTTCAACTTAATAAAATTATAAATATATACATAAAATCACATCCCGAATGACAAAATCTGTTTTTATTAATGGTGAACTAGATACATACATGAATAAACATTACATTTTGAAATTATAGAATACATCATATATTTTAATGAATATCCGATTATTCCCCTATACATATCCTAGTATATTAATAATAAAATAGTTCCTAATATTCTAGTGAAAATAACTATAGAAAGTGGTCATCATAAAATCACAATAATGGTATGTGTATAGTTGAACAATGAATATATAAGTCACAATAAATATATAATTTCAATGAATTGAAAAAAAATACATTTTATCAATCACATGACCATAATATGATTGGAATTAATTTTCATCAAAAAATTACATATTTGTAATCACATGTTCAAAACATATAACCATGGATATATTAACTAATAGAATAATCTCATTGAATATTGATAACTAAATTTATAACTATATAACAAATAAATATGGACATTTAAGAAATAATGTTGAGGCACCAAGACATGAAATCCGATACCCTCAATGAAACTTAATAAAACATCTACTACTATCGAGGAATTATTCCAACTCATCTATATGAATTGGTAACACCTTAGTCAAAACCACCACCTGTTAGCCTTATGAGACCTAACAATGCAGCATGGATCATTATCGGCCACCAACCATCACTTTAAATTTCAAATTCATCCTCATCATAATATTCACATGTGAGGATACAATTAGATATAGGTTTACTCGAACATAAAATTCAGTCATCTAACCACATGATTTTGTGGGTAAGAAATCTGCTCTACAACATTGTGTTTGGATGAGATAGTGAAAATTGTTAGAATTGGGAGACAGAACATTGTCAAAAGATATTAGTATTTCACATTATAGAATGGGGTTCAGATGCATTATTTCATTCCTGAAAATATTTTTTCTCCCCATTAGAAACTCTATACCCCGATTGGACTTTTAGAAAATGTTTAATTAAGTTAATTTTTCCCATGTGTAATGTAATTTATTCCATATTATCCATGTTAAAAAAATTTATTTTACTGTTTATGATTAATAAATGGTTATCCATACCCAACCACTTAATAAAACAAAATAACAAACCACTATGAGTTAAACATTTTATGGGAATAATATTTTACTTCTTCTATTAAATATTCCAAAGAACCACCAATAAATGAAACAAGAGGACATCAACACAAAATATCCACATTAAATCATAAGTAAATTTATGTTTTTTTATTTTATGAATGAATATACCATATAAATATTTTTAATATCATTCTTCAGAATTTTTTTTTGAATATCACTTTTACAAAACTCTTTACAATTTTTTTAGTTTAAAATCACACTAAAAAACATTTGCTATGAAATGATCCTTATACGATTGAAAAGAATGAATAAATTATATTATAATTATTATGGAGGATAACTCCCTACATTCAATAATTGTTATAAATAGCATGTGTTTTTCAGTGTAAAAAGGTAATGAATATGCCATGCTCATAAGATGATATGAGGATATCGGTATTATTTTATGTAAAATATAACAAGTGATGTTTTGAGAATGAAATAACATTATTTTCCAAAACATCTATTAAATTGTAAAAATGTGTAAAAATGATTTATATAAATCATTCTTAAGTGGGTAAAAACATTTTTGATTTTTTTATAAAACTTTGTTTTGGATGAAAGCTTATTTCTGATTGAAGTGAGAAATGCTATCATATTTGATTTAAATCATTTTCTATATTAATTAAATTACTAAGTAGTGTAATATATTACTATTAGGTGATGATATAATAAATAAATACATTATAATAAAATCAATTTTTTATTTGTAATATATTAATATTTTATTTTAACAAAATTAAAAAATCACTATTAGAATGAGATTTTGAAATAAAAAAATAAAACTATAGTTATGTTTAAATGATAATTATTCAAGGAATAAATTATATGATTAAACTATGAATTCACAAAAAAAAATATGAAATAAAAAATAAGGCAATTAAAATTCATCATATAGTAAATCTTATAATGGCATAATAAAAAATATACATGTTTATCCCAATTAATATAAAATTAGTTACAATATCCCTTACCTCACACTTAATTTTGATTGATCATTAATTAACCTCATGTATAGTGATTTTTAATAGGTTATTAAATCATACATAAAAATATTAATAGATATAATATAATATGTTATTATTAAATAAATTATTATCCCACTTATATTAATAAAATTTCATTATATTCATTGCTTTAGGAGTTAATTTACATTTGTCCCTTGCATGTGTTGTCATGAAAGATCATTTTATTTAGAATATTATATACATATATCATGTTCAAAATAAATACTATCACATAATTATCATATTTTACATCATTTATAAATTTATAAAAAATCATCAATGATGGTCATGAAAAATTAAGTGTGTTGATGTGATAGAGATGGTATTATGTACGTAAGCATGGGTAATGATGCCATTTTTCAATGATCATTATGGAAAAGAGGTATGTGATATGTCATCATCACATAATGATAATAATATAATTAATAACACATTAAAACTATATTTTTAATTTTTTATATATATATATCATCCATGTGGTGTAGCGATGAGAAGATAATCACAACGATTCATGAAGGTCGTTGTCCACACAGACATGAATGATGTTTCCATATTTACGTGAGTGAATATTTAAGAAATAATAATAAATTTTTGTAATCATATATATTCCATTAATATCATAATTATTTTATATAGATGATATATATTTTTTGAGTATAATATTATTACATTCCAAGTGACATATTACAAAAATATGAATAACATCGCTTCAAGAGGTTATAGTTCAACGTACACAAAAGTGACGTTATCATATCCCCTATAGATTTGAATGTATATATATATATATATATATGAATAAAGTACTCCATGGGATTTAATATTTTATAAATATAACATATATATATATATATAATCATACCCATCCATGAAATATGGTAATGGAAGATCGAATGACATTAGTTCATGAGGCAATATGCCACTATACACATGAACAATGATTTGTAACCAATTTCATTGTAGTGGAGACAGTTCTAAGAAATTAAATTATAATAAAACATATAATTATATTATATATACTAAGTATATTATATCAAAATTAATTAATAATAAATAAAGATGGAATAGAATAAAATAAAATACAGAGGCTCGTAAAGACCATCCCCTCCATTATTTGTTTTTCGATTTTACATTTTATTTTATAAGGAGTAGTTATTAAAAATAATTTTTATGTAAATCCTTATATTTTATTAATGAGTAAATATAATTTCATAAATATCTAAAAAAAGTTATTAAATAAAATTTTATATCATGAAATAATGGTTATGATGTAAAAAAAATACATCATTTTTATGTTGTGAACTAAAATGAATAGTAGTGATTTTTTCTCATTTAAATAGAAATATAGAATGATTATTGTGGGAATGATATGAAAAAAAGTTATTAAACAATTAATACTAATTTCATTATATTTGGATTGGTATATCTAATTGTTTTACATATATAAAAAAATAAACATGAATAAACTCTATTAAAAAAATTACATATTCCTTTGACGTCCTATTTTAGAGGACCACATTCGGATTATTATAATCATAATATGATGAGACTAAAACCTCTAAATAGTATATATGTTGTTTTCTGAGAAATTTTGATATATTTTATACAAATTATTGATTCTTTAGGTATGAGGAGAAGGGGTTAGGTCATGTGAGTCTTCTATAGGTTAGATGGTTCAAATTATTGTAAATATTACTATCATAATATAATCAATGTTATATTATATTATAAATTTGGATAAAAAATCTAACTATAAGATGGTATATTTTTGGTAAATGTATAATAATTAATCATTCAACACTATATATAGGAATGATTTTTTTGAAATTTTTATACATCATGGTTGTAAATGTTTTTCACGTTTTAACCATCTCCATGGTGAAAAACATATTAATGTTGATTTTTTATTCCCTAAATTAAAATTAGCCATATTTTATTTATTTAATTATCTTATTTATTATATTAAAATATATATTTTCCTTTCATAATATTAAAATGTATGAAATGTTTAATCAATATATGAGTATATAAAAATAAATAATATATAAAATAGTGATTAAAATTTTTCAAAAAATTGATATATTTTAAAAACATTACCCTATGATAAAAATGACATTAAAAATAATAAAATAATGGAAATGATAAAAAATAAATTTATATAAATTTCCAATATATCTATGAAATTGAAATATAAAATATCATTATGAAATAATTTCATAGAAATATCTCTTTTAAAAATACTATGTGTTGTTTATCATATATCTAGAAAATAATCAATACCCCAACTCTAGTAACAAAGATTTGGTGTCCACATTTTATAGTATAATTGATACAAAGAAGATAATCTCAATGTATGTACCAGTTTAACATTTTTAGGGAATCAAATACATACATGATAACAACATTACTATGGGAATAGAAAAATTCATATTAATGGGAAACCATTAGTATCTTAAAACACATTAAAATAATTACTTATTATATCTTAGGTATAGGAATCCAAATAATGGTGATCTCAAATACCCAGTATGTGTTACATACAATTTAATATACCATTACTAAATTTGGATAAAAATATATGTAATTTTAAATTTCTAAAAACACATTCTACATAATTTATCACTTGATAATAATAACTAGAAAATGAATAAAAATTACAGAGTGGTAAATAAATAAAATAGATTCCAATTAATCAATAACATTAGATAAAAATGTATCTATAAATAAACATAATTCAATACAAATAGTTATAATTTTTTATGAATTATTAAATTATTAAATAATTTAATTTGGATGTCACGATCATAGGCATCATGTTATATATACTATTATGAGATTTCGAAAGGATATTTTAAAATTTATAGTAAAACCATGTTTAATTAGGTAAACCATTATTTTATTAGACCCAAAAATTCAACAATAAGATATATAATTTTGGGAAACAAAATTCACTTCATTTACACAAAATTCCCAAAATATTGAATAATAAATTTAATTCATTAATCATATGATTTTTTACAAATATCCATATAGAATAACGAATATGGATTTTTCAATATTTTTCCAGTTAATCATATATCATATAACTTATAAATTATATTAATTTTAAAGAAATAAAAATATAAAAGAACTAAATAGTACATATATTTAAGATAAAGGTAATATAAAATGAAATATTATCATAATAAATTAATTTTTTTGAAGAGGATGCTAATAATTACAAATGTAAATAAAAAATTAGAGATGTCTATAGGATAATTGTGAATATTTATTTTCCAATATAGTTATTCACAATAAAATAATAAATTTAATTTATGGAGATATTAAAATAATCATTCATTATTTTTTTCTATTTTAAATTTATATACCCATGTAGAATAAGCTACAATTTATAAAACTGTGATAGAATTAGGGAAGTCTATTATCGATATATATGTTAAAAAATTAATTATATTTTTTTTTGAAAATGTTCCTTTTGATATATATTATAAATAAACCTTCCAAAAAAATTTAAAGTTAAATAAAATATCAAATTTAAATTATAAATAATATTAATAAGTAAAATTAAAATATTTACTCAATATTGGAAAACATAGATCCCGATGAAGGATATATCTGATTTTATGTGCCATAAAATTTTATTTTTATTTAGAAAATTAATTTCTTGAATTAAGTATAATAATGTTGGAAATTGTAAGTAAATATTGAAACTCCTTACATAAATAGTTGATAAGAAATTTATTATAACTTATAAGGATATATGATAATATTTTTTCAAAAAATGAAACGAGAATCCTAAAAGATATAAGGTTCTAAAATATATTCATGCCACGTATGTCACATAAAAATTATTCACATTAAATGGGTAAAAAATATTAGAATGATAAAAATTAATAAATAAATTCATACTAATGTTCAATAAAAAATAGATATTATATAAAACACTAAAATGTTAGTAGTTTTATATTAAAAAAAAATTTTCAATTGAATGAAAATTAAGAAAAAAATCTTTAACCTAAAATTTATAATTATCTCTTAATGATTTCAAATAAAATGAAAAAGTTTTATAAAATTTATTAATTTATAATAGAATAATATAAATAAATATAACATCATATATTATAAAATTATAACTTCATACCACCTTTTTTGAAAATATTTATTATTACATCATTTGTTATTGTTATTGCCTTGTTTCCCCATGCATGTTTTATCATGAAATATCTTGTTCAAGGGTATATGATATATTTACATTATAAAAATATTTAAATTAGTTTCATTAATATTATATTTTATTAATATATAAATTTCTAATCCATTTTTTAATATTTATAATGTGAAATTAATCACATCCTTTCGAAGAGAGAATAGATTATCCATATGCATGAGAGACAATTTAATTTTATTAATGGGTGGGAAGGTAATGAATTATGTGTTATATTATTTTTCTATAACAATTAACTTTTCATATGTATAACATATATTCATTATATCAATCATTAAGACTATTCATGAGACTCGAGGATGGCAAAAAATTGCATCGGTATTTGAGGGAGGAGTTTATTGGACAAGAAAGTGGTGCATTTCATTCGTATTTAATTGAAAATAAGGAAGATAAATAATATGTAAAAAATAATAAAATATGATTATAAGGGATATAATGGTGCTGATTTCTATATTTCATGAAGCAATAATTTTTTCTATAGTGGATGGAGCAACATTAAATAAATGGGTAGTGTTATTTTTTTTAAATACATAAAACTGTTCAATAATGGGACGTACAACTCACAGCATGTGCCTAAAAAATTATTAGATAATGGAGTGTAGGGATGTTACGGTATATAAAATCCTCCTATAACTAAAAATGTTTATATTTTATATATTTCATTCCCTTATCTTATATGATTAGTAGTTCTTACCATTTCTTACCATGTTTACTAGTTTTATATCCATTAAAATTTATCTAATAATTTTAATAAAATATACATATTAGATAATTTTTTACCATTGATTAAAAATAAAAATTAATATTTAAAATATAATAAATCCACTTATCTGGTAAATTAATGTTAATATAAGATAATATATAATAAAAACTCATGTTCTAATAATAACCACATTAATTTTTATTTATCATTTTAAATATTGACTTTGAAAAAAAAATAATGCTTCACATATTACATAATATTTGGAACAATTTTTTTAAATTATATGTACATATTGTTAAGAAGTAAATTTAAATACAAACACCCAAATAATGCTGAAAATCTGTTTTCATGAAATTCAATTTTCAATATCATATGATATAATATAAATGATACAAATATTTTTTATTATTTGGTTTTTTAAATTTATCATATGTGGAAATATATTTTATAAATGACAATTATAAAATTCACCATTAAATATTATTGAACAAATTTAAAATGTTCATGCACTATGAGTTTTTAAACACATGCATTTTTTTCGAAAAGAAGTAGTTTTTTAAGAATTCATCACATTTTTACCTCCAAATGTACATTTCATTATTTAAATGAAATTTTTTTTCTAACAAATATTCAATTAGTAATTTTATAATAATTTATTATATATAAATTAATGAATGCTAAATTACAATTTTTTATTATTATATAATTATTTCTAATGGGGATTTTTAAATGGTAAATCGTGGGTAATTTTTACCAAGAAAGATAAAAAATGACATCTAACCAATAAAATAAGATCTTTTTTCAATGAAATATTATAATGTTCATTCTATTATAGATTTAATAAAATAGAATTATCAGTTAATATAGTTGACCGATGGGGTTAAGTGATTCATAATCCATCAATGATATTGATTTTATTCAAAACTATATATATTGTAATGCATAAGAGTCATTTATTCTTCCCTCCAATGAATATATTTCAAGAAATGTTTTTATATTTCCATATTTATAAATAATATTATCCATACTTCTTAAAATATTATGGTTCACATATTTATTCCTCTAGTTTATGATTTGTCCAATGTACCATTACTAGTTCAGTTGCATGATTCCACTTTACATGCCATGTAGTATAACTATTCATGATGGAGACATCACATAGTGATACAGTAGGTTATAATTCACCTTATTTATATTTTATCACATGTTTTGGGTATATCATGTACTTACATTATAATTGATTATGGAACACTTCAAGAAAAATATTTTTTTTTGGTGGAACGTCCAATAGTTTATCTAAATCTCTAACTAATTATAGAATTTCAAAGAGCCTAACATACCTTGGTTTCACTATTTTATTCATAGAAAACAATAGTACACCCTTCCATAAATATAATTTTTTAAAAATGAGATATCACACATGAAATTACCTATATTTACTGTGATTTTAGCCACAACTCTTTCTCCTATGCTGGGATGCAGCAATATTGTTCTGAATTGTCTATATCATTGTTATTATTATTTTAAATGGCTATGGTCCTAAAGTATTCAGTTCAAGATCGTCATCCCAACATTTTTAGAATGAAATATCCTTCCATATAATGTATTAAAGTTTTTCATCATAATTCATAACCCACCTCCACAATATTTGAAAATAAATAAATATAACCCCAAATATTAAATATTAGATCAATATTTTATCCCCATGGAACATAATGTAGCTTATAATATAACACAAAACATATTGTAATATAATTATTATATATTCTCCCAAAGGAAGGTAATGACCTAAATAACTATAAAAGTGTAGAAGAAAAGATAATTTATTGAAAAATTAACTCTCTCTTCATTTTATAATAAAAATAATATATTATTGAATTTTTTGAATGAATCTAAATATACAATAAAATTTAATAATGATTATTTTTTTTGTGAATAATGTTTTTCCATCTAACATATCATTATATATATTTCATATTATTCTTCATGGAAGCCTGATGAATGGGAGAAAATAAATTTATGCTAAAATGCTCTGTATGGGTTGATTATAGATCAATATATCATGGACCAGAAATGAAAAATAAATATTGAAAGGTAAGTAACTAATCAAAAATTCCATTTAATTAACTGGATATGGAATAAAGAATATGGAAATATTTATAACTTAGAAAAAAGTTTATTTAAATAAAATGAAGGCATGATTAGATAACACAATATCTGTATGTAATTATTGATAACTAGACATACATTACATTTAATAAATATGTTACGAATGAAATGAATCAATTAATTTTTTTCATATGGAAAATCCCATGGATGGTAATAATTGAATTATGAATGTTCTAAATTATTACTTAATGGAATTCATGTTTATCAGATATATAATGCATTTTCCTTCAATATTTATTCTTATGAATGTTTCAACCTACTGGTTAAAAAACCCACTGTTTTAAACAATTGGTTCCAACTGATAAACTAATGTTACATAGAGGGTCTATCATTAAATACACCCCACCCATTTCTACATATCTTAATAATTCCACATTTATATAATAATAGAATAAATTTATTTACAATGTTATTTATCAAATTTCTCTATTGACAAAAGAATAAATATATATTATCACATTCCTATATAATAAATAATCATTAATGTAAAAAAAATATTTAAAAATGGAATATGATTATGTAAATGGAACTATATATAATTAATTATATGGATATTTTAGAAAAATTTAATATCCAATAATCATAATAATGTAAATATTTAATGAGACTGTTATTGAATAATAAAATTTAATTAAATAAGTGAATTTCAATGATTTCCTTAGTCAATAATATCATAAACAATATAGATCAATAATAATTATTTTAATGACATCTACCAATCAATGTATGAATAAAAGGTTGTTTAAATTGATTAAATGAAAAACATATTAATATTTATTACATAAGAAAATACTATTTTCAATTTGAAAAATATTTTCAAAATTCATTACCTTGAAAATAAAATTTACAAAAAAAATGTTAAAAATATCATCGTAAAAGTTCAAATTAGGCTTCCTCTAAATAATAATCAGGAATTCCGTATAATTTAACAATATAATTATTTTTTAATTGTAAAATAGTTAAAAAAGATCCTTGTTGAGAAAGAGAGATTAATATTCCTCTAAACACATTTTTAATAATGAAAAAATGGATAAAAATTCCTATTAATATATTATTTTGAGAAAGTATAAAGATAAAAAATCAATCATTTTAGAAATCATGGGTTTTAATGAAAACAGATTTCCGAAAAAGGAGCAAAATGATATCAGATTTTATTTAAATATTTTTTAAATATAAATAAGTAATAAAGTGTTTAGAATTATTACTATCACGTGAAATAGATCACTGTTAACTATCTGAGAATAAAATGGATGGTCTTATATAATTATAAAATAATTATTCTTTAATATAACATTGATAATAAAAAATCTCACATAGAATGAAATAGTGAAATAAACCATTGAAATTATCATAATATTGAATTGAGATTTAATCAATTAATTGATTATGTATATCAACTAAAAAACATAAAATATGTTTATATAGATAAAAATATAGTCAAATACACTATAAACATAACTATAATATATTAATTTCAATGAGGAAGTAAAAAACCCAATGGATGAAAATTGACTTTGGAAATTTTCTAACCACTATATTTATTTATGTTCAAGTCCCTCAAGACGAAATAATGAAAAATGAAACTCAAAATACCATTAAGAATAAATTATTTTTGATAATAAATGTCGATAATTTTTTTATATACAATTTTATTGTATCTATGTCCATAACATTACAATATGCCTCATTGAAATGAAATTGATATGAAATCCCTTACAGTACATATAATTTCGATTGAGCGTAGTATAAACTACTATATAATAGTTTTAATAATTATATTATTTTATAAAAAAACCATATTAATACATATATAACCATATATGTTCATTTTATAAGTTATCATCACCCTTTTGATAATAATCATTTATTAGATTCAATGGTTTGGGAGATAATTATACAGTTTTTCATGTATGTATTAACATGTTATTTGTTTCCCATATTAAATATATCATGATTTAATCATACATATAATTTAAAAAATGATATAAATGTAAAATATATTTAGTATATATGTATTTATATTTATCAATAAAACATGGTGATGGGAAATTAAATACATCATTAAAAGAAATGTTAGGTCGTACATACACATAGACCCAATTTTAATTTTATTATATTATTGAAAGAAATTATATTCTATATATATGTATATATTAACCATTAATTACAATTACAATGTAATATATATTACATTTTTTTAATATACATCTTTATTATATTATATTTTTGGTGTTAACTAATCACAACACTTCGTGAGGAGGTAGTATTCTTCATTAATGAATGAAATTATCATATTAACAAAGAATGGAACGACTAAAGTTATGTGTTATAATATAATTCAATAATAAATAATAAAAAATTAATATAAAATATTTCTTTTATAAATATAATTTATATCTATATTTTCCCCCATAACAAGTGGTAAAGAATGAACAGACAACATTGGTTTTGGAGGCGGAAGTCTACTATACACCTGAATTATTATTCCATATCCCATTTTAAGGGATATGTGTGCAGTTGTAGGTTATAACGTAATAATAAAAATAAATGTCTAAATTTTACATAATATAAGTATGATATACTAATACATTATAATATTTTAGAAAGAAAAAAAATAAACACATTTAAAAAAACATTGAATCATATTCAAGTACCCCTTTTGGATTTCACTAATTCCTTCATAAGATTGATTTATGAAAAATATAATACATATATGATGTTGTGAGGATTTTTTTCAAATGATTTTTTAGTTATTATCTTAAAAATAGTGCTTTTATAGGTGTGAAGATGGTCGATAGAGGGTGCCATTTTATAATTGAGCGAGTGTATAAACTTGGAAATTTAAAATAGACCTTCTGTGTACCAACAGTTTTACATAAAAAAGAATAAAATAATACAAACTATCATATAAAATTGGTTCAATGGTCTAAATATGTCTAATAAATTGGTATTTGATATGTTTTGGTTCATTATTAAACTGTATACTCTATGATTAACCGCTAAGTAAACTCATTATTCTCTATATCGTTGTAATTAATTTTAATAAAATTCAATAAATTTTTAGTCGAAAAAAGTATTTAAAAAATCTAAATTATAAATTATGAATATTCCAACAATAGAATCAATTTTTTAAAATTACATTTACATAATTATTAGAAAATTATTTAAAATTAATCATATAGAATTGTTGAGAAAGCATATATTTAATGTCTTATAATGGTTTTATATTTAAATACAATATTAAATTTATTATAATGACATAAATTTGATTAATTTCTATATTATTGAAATAAATAATTTTAATAAAACTTTAAAATATAATTTATTATATATATTATTTAAATTAAAAGTACGTTTTCATTTTAAATATAATGTTTTTTCATTATTCTTCAAAAAATTAAATATCTCAATAAAATAAGAAAATATCCCCCTAAAATTTTTATGAAATACCTTTTGAAAAAATTATTTTTAATTTTTCATTTAAAATTTATACAATTATTATTTTTAGAAAATGTTTTCTATTTAATGTAGGAAAATTTTAATTTTTGAAAAATACATTTTATTATGCATAAAATTAGATCTATTCTTATCATATGCATATCGAATCTATTTGATTAATTTAAGAACAATTATTGAAAATATAATATATAAATTTCATTAGGATAATATAATAATATTAATTATTTTAAATTTATTATGATAATATGTCTTTGTGTCATAAATATAAAATATTATATAAATAGTTCATCTATTTTTAATAGATTTTTAATTTTTTTCTAATTAAGTGATAAGAAATGAATTAAATCATATATTCTAATATTTTGTGAAATTTTATTCATAAAACCCATTATAATTTCAAGGATATATTTTTCATTTTAAATAATATTAAAAATAAAATTTGTTAAAACTCGATTTTGCATGTAACACAAGTAGTCAAAGAATCTCGGTGTTTTGTGTAACTCAAGATAACACACTGTATCATGAATTACAAGTTATATCATATAATAAAAATATTATATATATTTCAATTTATGTGGGTGTTGTATCCCCATCTACACATGCTATTTCATGTCATACATGTTATCTAATGTGATATTCATAATTTAAAATTTTAAGGTATTATATTACCAGTACCTTAAATAAATTGTGTTCTTAAAATTTAAACAAGATATAAAATTTCAATATTTTGGAATTTGAATATACCATCATTAAAAACCACACTTAATTCAAATGGCTAGTGAAAATTCTACTTAATATAAGATACAATATAGTATATAGGTCATATAGAATAACATATATCTAGGATCCAAAGTATGATATGATTTGTTGAACTTGATGAAATGGATATGGAAGATAAAAGTTAATACCTATAGGTATTTATTGAGTGAACTGGTGGTTATAAAGTGCATGAACAATGGAATTTTTAGGGCCTCAAATCCATAAATCAATTATAATTTAAAAAACACTGGTTCACAAAAACTGGCCTTATTATGAAAAATATTTTGTGTCAAGAGCTTTCTTTCTAAAGTTGTGGATATTTATCACACTATTAGAATATATATAACTACATGTGATACATTTCTATTTAATAAAATAAATTGACCATTTGGTTTCGATTCGAACAATTTGTAATCTGCCACTTATTCAAAAATAAATTATCCAAATTTCTTCAATTTTTAAGCATAAAGCGATGAAATTTACTTTTAATCGATCGTAGGGTCCATAAGAGAGTCAAAAGAAATTCATTATTTATATAACTATATTCCACAAACATGGATAAAATATTAATAAACGAACATCAAAAGTATTAAAACATGTTCTGCGTTAATGTTTTTTTCAATTTTTTCATTTTATGAGGTGGTGCCTCAATCAAAGACCAAGGCACAATTTATTGATTAAAAGAAAAAGAGCTACAAAAGTCTGATGGATGGAATCATATTACAATCCTTGTGGAAGAAAGGGAGTGATTCGTCAAGAAAATCATCAGACCAGGTAAAAACCTGATTGACTCCCTTATTGGCAAGACTATCGGCAACCATGTTCTCTTCTCGGAAGATATGAGTGGCAATGTAGTTGAGATCCCTGAGCGAGTCAAGACATTTCATCCAACGAGAGGTAAGCGGCCAAGCAAGGTGAACCACCCCTTTCCAGATAGCTTGGACAACAGTGGTTGAATCACATTCAATCCACAGGTTGCGCCAACCCTTTTGCATGGAAAAGTCAACCGCATGAATGACTCCCAGCATTTCGGCTTCCAAAGCAGAGGCTGTGTCACATCCACCGAAGAAGAAACCAATGAATTTTCTATGAAAATCTCTGAAAATGGCACCACAGCCTGCCGGGCCCGGGTTTCCTCTGGAGGCACCGTCAACATTCACTTTGATCCATCCTGGAATTGGGGCTTGCCATAAGACCTCAATGGTACGTCGGGGTAGCCTGTAAGAGCCCGCAATTCGAAGCCACCGAAGAATCTCAAAATCACCAATAGAGTTGTCACAATAATCCTTCTAAAGAGAGGCAGAATCTTTTAATGGAAATGAGAATATGCACTTTACCTGCATTGAGATTGATAGAACATTTATTATGAAAGAAATTATTTCTATCATACCAGATCACATGCAGGAGCTCTGCCACCGCAGCCAGAAAGAGATTCTTGATTTTCTTGGAAGCGTCCTAAATCACACAGTATTGAAGCTGAGAGCTAATAGCAGCAAGAAGAGACCATCTACAACCATAAATGTTAGAAATTTAATTCCAAAGAGCGGCTACTGTAGCCCAAGACAAGGACAAATGATTAGCATCTTAACGATGTTGGTTGCACAGGTGACATCTAGAACAAAGATAGATCCCAAAAGATTGAAGACACACATCGGTGGGGACCCTATCATGTGCAACATGCCACATGAGAGAGAGCCATGATGGCTTGACCCAAGGCTTTCTAAAGGCTTTCAACCAAACAAATCTAGAATCAGAGTTACTAAAAATGTTTTTGTTGAAGTTTTTAGAATACAGGATACCATTTGGAGCAGGTTCCCAAATGAGGAAGTCATCAGTATCAGAAAAATGATATTTGTCAATGACGTGCCTGATGTGGGTTGGAAGGATGATGTCATGAGAGTAAACAACCTCACTTATAGAGTATTTGGTGTTTACAGGAGTAGTGTTGGATGTTATCATGGAGATTAAAGGAACATCGGTCCTGTTGTCAAGCCAGAAATTCAATGTGGAGTCAGCACTGACCATCCATCTAGAATTGCTCATGATTTTAAGGAAAGAACGCCTAATGGATTTCTAGATAGAAGAGGTAATGTAACCAAGGTTAACATTCCTAATCTTGTTCACAAATATTTTCTTAAGGAAGGTCAAGGAATTGGAGTTTCTATGGATCAAATTTCATGTCATTCTGGCTTGAAGAGATTCATTAATGAACTTAAGATTCTTAATGCCAAGGCCACCTTTATTGAGGGGTTTACAACAAGTGGACCAAGGAATGGTGATAAGTTTTCTTTCAATCATACTACCGGACCAACCAATGTTTTTAATGCAAGTATTGATTTTCTTGATAAGGATGGAGGTCCAAGTGTAAACCATCATCGAATAAACCATCTTAGAAATAATAGTAGACTTAACAAGACACACTCTGCCAAACATAGAATGGGACTTACCCTTCCATGATGAGAGTTGATTGATTATATGATCAACAATGCTATGAAAATAACTGGAAATATGCCTTCCCCAAAAAAATAGGAACACCCAAATAATTTAAAGGGAAGGAGCCTTCTTTTATTCCATGGTAATCAATGATGTATCTTTTTCTGATTGGGGAAAAAATTTTCCCAAAGAAAATAAAATATTTTTTCCAACTAATCGCTTGACCCGAAAGATCTTCATAATGTTCCAGGGCACTTTGGAGATTTTTAATGTTCGTTTTTTCACCCTTTAAAAATAAAATTATATCATCAGCATATAAAAGGTGGGTTGGAGCATTTAAGTTTCTAGAGGCCTGAATGGGATTGATTTTGTTTTGATTCACAAGGTTTGAGAGGAGCCTACTTAAATAATCCTCAACAATAGAAAAAAAGATGGCAGAGAGGGGGTCACCTTGCCTAACCCCCTTAGTGCATTTGAAAAAACCTTTAGGGGTCCCATTGACCAGCATGGAAATGGAAGCCGAATTCAGTAAGGTACAGATCATTTTAGTAAAAGAATCATTAAACCCAAAATTCTTAAGAACCATTAAAATGATGTTCCAGTCCATATTGTCGAAATCTTTCCTGATGTCCAACTTAATGTCCAGACTACCTCCTCTAGAAACTTTATTAAGCATATTCGTACATTCAGAGGAAAGGAAAATGCAATTTTGAATAGTTCTTCCTTTGATAAAACCAAATTGGTTCCAAGAAATAATTTTATTGGAGAGGTAGGAGACTCTATTCACAAGAAGTTTGGTGATAATTTTATAAAGGGTGTAGATGATAGCAATGGGTCGGAAGCGATGAATCTCAGCAGCATTGTTCACTTTAGGGATAAGAGTAAGAAATTGAGCATTTAACCCGTGAGGAAGAATGCCATTGGAGAAGAAGGATTCGACCAAGTTATAAACATCCACATGGATGATATCCCAGTAACGTTGGAAAAATCCATTGTTGAAACCATCAGGACTCGGGGAATTTTCAGGGTTGAGACTGAAAATAGTGGCCCTGATTTCATGATCCATATGTAGGCATAAGAGATGATAATTGTCCGCATCCGTGACCATATTAGGAATGATTCCAGGAAGAAGGTCCTTCCTAACCTCCGGAAAATTAAATAGATTGTGAAAACAATCAACAACATGATTAACAATGGCATCTTCTGTGTCAAGAAGAGTGTCATCAACTCTGAGAAAGGCAAGCGGCCTACAAGTCTTCCTGATTCTTTAAAGGGAATTGTAAAATTTAGTATTCCTATCCCCATCTGAAAGCCATTTGGTTTTAAAAATTTCATTCCTCATGTTATCCTTGTTCTTCAAAAGAGTGTTAAGATTTAAAGAAGTAGTAATTTCATCTTGGGGATCAAGAGAAAAATCAGAGCACGTGTTGGAGCATTGAGTACGAATGTGGTCATTCTCCAAAGAGGAGATGTCTGCGTCAGGATGCTTAGTTTTAGAGAAGCACCAACCCTTAAGTTTTTGCTTCAAAAGTTTTAATTTATCAATGCAATCAAAAGAATCATTTTGGTGCCTCATGCTAACCCAATGATCTTTTATCATATTGGAACATTCTGGAACCTCATCCCAAGCATTGTTAAATTTAAAAGGGATAGGAGATTTTGAGCCCTTAGAGGTGAAACTGAAAAGAATGGGATGATGATCGGAGTTGATTCTAGGTAAGGTAAAACTAGAGATGGAATCCCATTTATCAAGGTCAGCAATATTAGTGAATGTTCTGTCAAGATTGCTAGCCACCATCCTGTTGAGGCACTTTCTATACCAAGTATATTTAGCACCCGTAAGATTGATTTCAATAAGGTCACAGTTCTCAATAGAGATTTTAAATTCTCTAATAGATATGGTAGAATGATATGGTCCAATCTTTTCACATGGGAGAAGGATGGAATTAAAATCATCGATCACCAGCCAGGGGTCCTGAACAGATCTAGAGAGGAAAAGAAGGTCATCCCAGAGAGATCTTCGATCTTGATATCTGTTTTTAGCATAAATCAAAGTGCAGACAGTACGAACACCAGTAGAGGAAAAATCACAGGTATGCATTTGGTCAGAAGTTCTCAGCACATTAACATATTGCAAAGAAGTATGAAAAAAACCCGAAGAGTTTCAGTAGGCGTACCTTCCTTGTAAGCACCAATGAATTTATACCCAAAAGAGCACAAGTGTAAATTTTTCGAAGAAAAATTAATTTTAGGCTCCATAATAGCAAAAAAAATTGGTTTGTGAGTCAAGACAAATCTTTTTAACACGATAAAAGTATCAGAGTTAGGAAAACCCTGACAATTCTAGAATAAGCAATTCATCTAATCCTGCGTTTGGAGCTAGAGCTCCCTTTTTTCCACCCAATACCTTATTTATTGCTGGTCTTCTTGGTTCATGTGAGGAATTGGTTTGATTTCCCTACGTATTCTTAGAAGGGACAACATAGACATTAGATTCAGGCTTAATATCAGCATCTCGAGTTTTTTGAAGAGGGATTTTAGCTACCAGCGGAGTCGCTGAGCAATCATTTGTACGCAGAACAGATGTGGAGGCATCAAAGGCACCTGAGTTGACAGTCGCAGTGTCCAAGGAGCCCACTGCCACTACCTGATCACTGGGGACTTTTACCTTATTGGTTTCCATCCGCACCTGATCTTTCAATTGGTCAGAAACCTTGGTAGTGGAGTATTCACCCATTGCAACTTCAAGATTCTCTAAATGAGTAAAGCCCTTCAGTTCTGTGTCTTTACTTGAATTATGATCCACTATTTTAATCATAGTAGTATCCACAAGATTCCCTGCCCGGGGACCCTCACCTGGATCCTGCTGGCAATCCATTTTCAAAATCTGTAAACCAATATCTACATTGTTAGGAGTGGGGGACTGCCCACTTGAGTCCACCAAAATAGCAGAGTTGTGGCCGCTGGGGACCCGAGTCATCGCCTGTTGTCCCACACCTAATATGTTGTAGCTTGAGTTAGATTCATCAGATGCAACCGGAGGTTGTTCAAGGATGACCTGCACTGAAGATTCAATTTCAGCCATGATAGCAGCATTAGTATAGTCGGTCACCTCCGCCTCTGCCAAATCAGACCATTTGACACCGGAGGTCTCCCCCACCTGGGGTTGTTTCTTCACCCATCTCTCTGCATGTTTCAGATTATTGTCTTCTATCGAAGCGGGATGGGATTGATCCTTCTTCTTTCGAAGAACCTGATTCCACCCGTCGTCTTTCAATTGGTCATCACGCGACTTCACCTAGCGGTTCATCACACGGCAGTTCATGAGAGAATGCCCAAAAATCTTTCACAAATCGCAGAAGGGAGGTCGACGTTCGTATTCCAATCAGATGGCAACTTTGTACTCATTTGCGTTGAAGGTGATCGAATCAGGAAGCTGGTGGCCATGGTCAACTTCCACCATGACCCTCGCGTACAGGCCGAGTTTAGCATTGAGCATCTGATGATCTATCTTCAGCGGAGTTCCGATGCAAGAGGCTATGTCGTTTAAAATTTTATGATGCCAAAAAAGAAATTAAGACCATGGAATCGCACCCAGATATGAGCCGTTGTGTTTCGGTGAGTGTGAGGATTGAATGAGAAATCCCATTCCGCGAGATGCAGCAGACCTGGTTTCCGATGAATATTGCCAAGGTTCCAGACTCGGTCAAGCTCCTCTTGCGAATTTAGATGAATGTGAAAATATCTGCGACCGATCGGAACGAGCTTCCAACCATTGAATCCCCAAATATGAGATATCATTGGTTTGAGCTCTGAAGCCTACCATGGCTTGTCACCCACCAGGTAAGAGATGCGACCCATCACCAAGAACCTACAGTTCTGGGTTCACTGCTTCAAAGCCTTCTGATCGGCCTCTACCACAAGACGATCATATTATAATTTCTTATAGGAAGGCGAATTTCTCGCGGTAGCTGTGCACAGATTCGTGCCTTTCAGCGCCTCCAGGAATGAGACCGGCTTAGGTTTTATTTTTGAAATTGTTTCTTCCTTCTGCACAACGCCTCCGTTGTCCCCGCAAGTAGAAAAATGGTGATAATTGAATCTTCCGGGGATAAGAAACGAAGCGGTCACGAGATCAAAAACAGAGAAACGCGTCAACCGAAACCCTAAATGATCGTGGTTTTAGAGATAGATGGTCCGTCATCTCTCTACTTTCCCTCTTCAGTTTGTTTAACTGAGAAATTGAAAAATTAATAAATACATTACACAAACCAGTGGTAGGTGTGAAACTGTTATTATCATTCCGTCAGGGGTTCAACCCTCTCCCATCTCCAACACTTTATGGATGAGATTTTTTGTCACCCTATATACGTGTTTTCATTTTTTCATTATTATATTAATATAATTCCTATGATGATTCCAAAGATTGTGATAAACATCCGTTAAATCAAATTAATTAATAAATGTCCTTTTTACTATGGTTTTCAATACAAAATAATTCTCTAAATATTGTAGGATCAAAATAATGATGTAGATGCTCAATATACAAGAGGGGGTGGGGTGAATTGTACACTTTAAAAAAAATTTGGAACCTTTAAAGTTAGTTACGATTGACTATGTTTTCCTTAAGAAAAGGAATGGGCTAAGTTTAAAAAAAAAATTATACTACGAAAAATCACAACACCTCTAACACCAATTGAAAACATGAAAAAGGAATGAAGTTATAAACTTCAAGTCCTATGAACTTCGTTAAGACTGGAAAGAGATTCTGAAAGTAGGTTCCAGGAATATGGTTCCGGAAATTGAAACTTAACAAAAGATTACAATATGAGATTCTACCTTAAAGCTTATAGAATATAAATGAAACAGAGTACAAGTAAGGAAGTATAAGAAATTTATACTTTCCTTATAATACAAAATGTAGGGTAAATAAACAAGTAGTAAAACTACAAGTAACAAGATATAAGTCTTTTAACCCAAAGATAAGGGTATCCAACAACCTTGGATAAAGGTCCCTTGATTTATACTTTCAAGGAATTCTGTCTTACCCACACCAGGGTAATCCCTCGATACGAAGATCGGATTCTATTTCTTGTTATCCCCGCAAGCCCTCAACTTCAAGGTAGTTGGCAAACTCTGTCTTCCTCAGCAAGGAATCCCTTGAACTTCATGGTAGTCGGAACCTCTGTCTTCCTATCCTTAGAAGTCCTCGAATGTAATCACCAACATTCGGAGTCACACGAATCTTTGAGAGTTAATAAGAGCCTCTCTCTCTAGAAATCACTTCAAGCGTGTAATCACATGAGTCGATGATCAGTCAACCTTTCAGCCTTTTAGCATTGAGCTCTTTCAAATGTGCTCATATTTATAGGCAAGGTCAGCCTCCTTTCCAACGATCATATTTTCCTTAAAAATCAGAGGGACCTGTACACGTGTAACATAACCAACGGTTAGTTTATAACAGAATAGACGACATAGTTTTTATAATAAAACAAGTGTAACAGAATGTATGAAAACCTTTTTAAAATCTAACTCAAAAGTTCTTAGTGAAGGTTCGGAGTTGTAAACAAAAATAATTTTTTGGAGTCTAAAATAAATTCGGAGTGTATAAATCAAATATGATCAGATTCTATTTAATAGGTGAATTAGGAATGAGAATTTGGAATGAGAAATCATCAATAGTATTCGTAATGTGAATTCATCATTAGAATTCGTAATGAGAATTCGTATCCAGAATTCGTAATAAGGATTCCTCATCAGAATTCGTAATGAGAATTTGTCATCAGAATTCGTAATGAGAATTCGTATCCAGAATTCGGAGTAGAACTTTATCAGAGTTCATATCCGGAATTCGGAATGAAACTTTGTTACAGTTCTCATTTGGAATTCGGTACTTAAAACAGAATTTTTCTTATCAATGTTTCAAATGATTCTGAGAATATAGAAATGAAGCCGAAATTTATACTTAAGAAATATATCAATGAAAATATGATAAGGATAATTTTTCTTACAAAATCTATCATCCATATAAAATAAATTTTCCTTATAAAATAAATTTTCCTTATAAAAAGATATTTTCCTTATAAAAAGGTGTTTGTGATTTTCAAAACATGAAGGAATAGAAAAGTCATAAGGCAAACCTTATTGAATCAATAAATATTTATAATAATATTATATATAACTTATTATAATTTCAATAATCATCATATTAAACCCTAATTTCATCAATATACATAAACGTTTTTTTATGAATTGTAATGGAAATACTCATCAAATTACATATTCAGTAAATTAAGTACTTGCACTAAATTTCTCCATTTTGTTATTATAAGTATAATCTCGTCACTTAAAACCCAAAATGTGATGATTTATAATTTGAACAATTGATCATCCTTAATATAATAAATATTTGATGGTATTCATAATAATTCAGTTAAAGAAGACACATGTTCATATAAAATTCAACATAGTACATAAATGATTAATAATTATTATAACCAAAAGAACATTTATAAAAAAAATTGTGCTATATTATTCTTGAATTCCAATACTTCAAATGTTTTATTTTGAAATTGGACTTTATTTGTTTTATGGCTTATCCTACTCCATCCATTGTTATAATATATTCAAATATTGAAAAATGGTTTGTAATAAAAATGAGAATTATCCTCATAATATCCCTTAGTAGTGTCAAACCGGCTTTATGGTATGATGTATAGTTTTGTACCAGGTTTTGACCGAGTCAATCTTGACACACAGTTTTTTATGTTATTTCCCATGGTAACATTATTTATTTAGAGATTCTTGCTTTTAGTATTTATATGGGGGAGTATTTCAATGAAAAATTACAAAACATATTTTATACCAAAACATAGGGTAGTTCTACTATATTTATCCACATATTATATCATAGGGTTATGTTACCTAATATATGATTTCATAAATCTAGTTCAAAATGTTACTACTAAACGTGACATGATAACATCTTTATTAACCCAAATATATGAATCAATGGCTAGTTACAAGTACAACTACACTTATATAATATAAAAGGAAATCTCAACCCTAATAGACTGAATAGATTAGCAGTCTTTGAAAAATAGATACATACACAAGTCTTTTATTAAAAATTAATATATAAATTACGATGATTTTTTTAGAATATATTTATTTCATCTAGAATATCAAGGCATATAATTATTTTTTATTATATGGTCCTGACCCAGGTTCCATGATATGATTACTTGGGACTATTGGCCACCTGACCTCAAGCGCGCATCCTCGTATACTAGAGGATGACGATGAGTAGTGAGGGTCTGGTAAGGCATTCACAGGGAGATTATACCTCATTTAACATAGTATGATTCCATCATAAATATTTAAACAATATAGAAACCATATATAACTGGATAAATACTCATGTACTGATAAAACCAAAAAAGGAAATCAATAATCAAATGAAAGGAAAAACAACATATACCAACTTATTTTTCAAGTGTCTAATTTGAAATATAAAATAAAGACACTAAAACTCCCCAATAGGGTCCAAAACCATGTATGGTTCCCTTCTACTGGATCCATCACCAATTATCCTCCTATAACCTGTGAATTTTCCCTTACCTGATCCAACAAAAATATAATCTCTTCAGGTAGCGATCAGGCAGCCTGAATAGGGTTTGAGTACAACTCAGTAGGCCACCACCAATAACGTCTAAAAAAATTCTAGTCAAAAGATAGTTCATGTTGTTATATAAATAAATAACTACAATGTAATAATAAACAGTTTATCACATTTTCATTTATTCATATATACCTACATTAACTATAGGGTCTCCCTAGATACTCGAGCCTTAATATTTACATCAACTATTACAAAATACTGAATATTTTCTTAGGTAATACCATATTGTAATACCATCTTTAATGAAAATCTCGAAGTATTCAAGGTTCCATCATATCTCAGTAACTGATTTGACGCATTCTAGTGATTTGATATTATAATGTGAGTCTATAACTTGAAGTTTCATTATTTACAATCATTAGTTTCACATTTACATACCCTATTTCCAAAATTATAGATATCACAATCAAGTTTGTAAGATAATCTTGTCACCATGTTTACCCCTAAATAGAATAACAATGTTCCCTTTCTCTTTACTCATATATATAATGGCCATGTTACCATGTGTACCTATCAATTTAGAATGACCATGTTCCCATTAATTTTCACATAATTAGTATAACAATTAATTATCATACCCAATCACATCACTAATTCAGAGATTTTTTAAATACACAATTCCATTAGTTTAATAAACATATAATTAAGTGTTTTAACCATTGATTAATTCATCAATAAATTAATAAAAATTAATACTAATATTCTATAATTAATCTTACAGAATAAATTATCGCATTTTAATGTCAACATTCCAAATTTAATCCCACATTTAATTATATAGTTTATATTATCAAAGGCATAAAATTAATCCAAAAGTAACTATCCCAACTTATTAATGCCAATATATCATTATTTATAACCTGATTAATTATTTATATTAAAAAAGCTACCAGGTAAAATCAATTTCCTAAAATTAATTATCTAAGAGAGATTCCCCTTAGTATTATAATTTATTTTCCAATAAATCACATATTTCAACAAGGCTTCAATAACTAAATGAGTCAATCTAAAAAACCCAATTCAATGAAATCACTTGATAAAGGTTGTTATAAATTGTACAATATTTCATATACATATCTAATCCATGAATATGGGAATTGTATTTTGACCAGAAACCTCAGTTCATTGATTGATGTTACCTAATGGAAATCCCCAAAGTCTAAGAAGCACAATGATGTTGATATGTATTCTGAATCTAAATTCATAAAAAATCAAAATAAAAGATATGAAGATATTATAAATATAGATCATGATCCACAATCCAAGATATAGATCTCACATTATAGGTTTATATCCATGTTGGTAGATGGTATCTTCTATTTAAAAGATTAATGAATGATAGGAAAAATAATGGGTGAAGCATCGGGATGAAATCCATATATTGGGAGAAGAGGGGATCTTCAATTTAGCCATTTGATATCAAAGATCAGTATAATTAAGGCATTATAATACCTCTGGTTCTAGGAGGGGACCTTTATTTGCACTTATGAAATTGAAATATCAAGTTTGGGCTATATAGTATATGAAAAAAGTCATTAAATGATGAAAATGTGTATAATCCACAATTTTAGGATCTCAGTGTCGACCCTCACATAGTTAGAGAAACCTTCTGCTACCCATGCGTTATTCACTGATTCAAGTGTTCTCATCACATTATTACCTATCATGTCCTATCTAACTATTCTTTAACGTGTATGAAGCTAATTCTTCATAAACTAGAGTTTTCATGATTTTATCTACGAAACCAAATAGGGTTTTCAAACCTTGAACCATCTATACACAACCTCTTTACTCCAAAATTTTATTAGACTCCATAAAAATGCTGACTAATCCATAACTACCACCAATGGTACATAATTAAAAAAACAATAATCACATGATACTATGCCCGATATAACTCATGAAATGTGCGGGATCTTAAACTATCCCCATGTTATAATAGTTCATCCTTGATATGCACACCTTAATGTCTACAAGATCCCAATAAAAAAATATTGTGCCATTGAGACCTCATATATTCTTCCCATTCCATGATTCCCCTTGTACATGTACATGTTTCTATAACAAATGAACTATCAGCATGGTATTTCTTTAAAACACATTCAACATCAAACCAACAAGTTTATCAGATTCTACTCAAAGGAAGAATATATCAGAAGGTCAACATCATCCTAGTTGATCACATGAAATGGGTCGAGGTGATACTGCCAAAGATGAGATATAGGGAAAACATTATGCATAGTGTTGTATCACCATGGAAGAGCCAATTGATATGCCTCTGTGCTAATTCTCTCTACTATCTCAAATGGTCCAATTAAACTTGTTGCTAACATTTCCTACATATTTATCACATAGTGTCCCAACATATGTGATACACGAAGGAACAAATGACCACCCTATTCAAAATGCAGGGATCATCTCTGCCCATTAGCATATGACTTCGGTTATCTCTGAGTCGTAGCCTTACTTTTCTAAATCAACTACACCTTCTTAGATGTCTACTGTACGAGACTTATTCCCAACAAATCATACAGACTAGCCTCCAATAAGTATACTTGTTATCTACATGGTCTACTATAAAAATCATTTTTTGGTTCCATCTCTATAATTTTCTGAGAACTATTGTTATAGGAAAACTCCAATAAATCCAAGTTCTTTTCTCAACATCAACTGTAGTACATAACAAATTATTGTAGCATATAATAAATTACATGTATAGTGCATTCTCACTTCCTATATTTCTGTGAGAGGAATTTCATACTAAATAAAACTTCTGTGCCAATGAATTTTTTCAAGCCCAACCAGAAGCATGAAGTAGTGATTAAATCACAATCTGAAACTATAGTCTATGGAACTTGATGATGATAGATTATTTCATGATCATTCAGTTATCCCAACTGTTCTAATGTAAGAATTTTCCTAATTGGGTAGAAATGTGCTACCTTGTTCAGTCCATCCACAATAACCCAAATATCATCATTCTTCTTAAGAATCATTAGAGGACCCAACACAATGTCTATTGTCTTGTCATCCAATATACACTCCTAAATATTCAGTGATTGTATTAAACATCTAGTTCGTTGTGTCCCTCCCTTTACTTATTGGCATTTGAAGCATCTTATCACAAGCAGTGATATATATTTTTTCATGAATGGCCACCAAAACTAGCATCATAGGTCACATTACAGCTTTTTTACACCTGGATGCACCACCCATTTTGAGGCATGAAATTCCCACATGATCTGACCTCATATTCTCATATTTATGAAAACTCCATTATTCAAATAGATAATACCATCATCATCTATTCACAAGTATGAAGATGTCTCCCAACCATCAATGAATTTCCTAAAGGATAAGCACATTGGATCCTCAAACTATCTATTCCTTATCCGTATCAAAAGTGCCGACTCCACTACAACTAAAACTAGATTCACTTCCTATTTACACTCCTAAACCAACACATGCATCTCAGCAAGAAGGATCATCATCTTCCACTCTGCACTTGGATCCTGAACCATGTTTGTCTGCAATTTCCTACTCAATGAATCAGACATCATATTTTTCTTCCCAGGTGTACATTCCGGTTCAAAATTGACGGATTTCATGTAATCGTCCCTTCCCCACTTTTGAATATTCATATCATGCTAGGTAAATATAAAATTCATGTTCTTTTGATCTTCATAAACTATAAACTTTTATCCAAAAAAATATAATGTCCAACTATTAAGAGAACCCTAATTGAGGTCACGCATATTGTTTATGAGGCCTCAACTATCAAGACCCATACACCAAACTCGATTCATATTCATTAGTTCAAATCCATGTCCTACCCCAGATGCATTACAATAAACCATATACCCATCACCCAACTAAGGTGGGATCAATATCGGTGTTGATGCTAAGAACAACTTAAACTCTATAAATGGTATCACATAATCCTAGGTCTGTTAAAAAATTAATACCTTTATGGTCAAGACTGAAATCAAAACTTCCAAACTCTAATATTCTTGTATGAACTTCTGTAATATCCAGTTAATCCAATAATTCTTTAGATATCAAAAAAAATCATGGGATGATCCCATAAAACCACTTATTGATCCTTATATAGGTATATTGACACACCTTCCTCTTAGAAGATGTTTTCTATGATATATACCCGGTCAAACCAAAACTGACACTTAGATTTCCTTGAATATAGACGATTCTCTATTATGGTTCCCTAAATTATATCAATTTGTTGGGCATGATTTTCATGTGTCATGAAGTACACCAATAAGATATCCACAAACACCACCACAAACTGATCCTAATACGGACGAATGATCCTTTTTATAAAAGTCATAAACACTAATAGTTCATTTTTCATCCCAAATGGAATTGAGTCAAACTCATAAAGGACATATCTAATTTTAAAGAATTATTCAATATATCATAAGTTTGTGCTCTCAACTGATTAAACCTTGATCGCAAATCAATCTTTGGGAACCCACAACTTCGCTTCAATTGGTTAAGGAGCTCATCGATACATGGAAGAGGATATCAGTTATTAACATTCATTTTTTTCAATATCTGGTAATTGGAATGTAATGGTGAACTCATATTATCAATCTTTGTGGAAAAAACAACTGATCCCCATAGTGACATACATGTAATGATAAATCCATTTTCCTATGACACCTCTAACTAAGTCCTAATATATTGAAGCTCAATTGGTTCCAATATATATTTTGTAATAGATACTAGATCTACCACTGGAAAGTGATCAAAAGTGAATTAAAAATCACTCTCAGATGGTATCCTATAGAAAACATTGCAAAAATAAACCTAAAATAGTACCACAACTATTTAAAGGACATCATTCCTAACACCCCTATCATCCCAAAATAGACTAGAATCTTTGGTTATAAGATCTCAAAATATCTAAGTAATTGGACCTATTTTACAAACATTGATATATCACACCTTCCATAAATATTATAATATTCACCCTTTGGAGATTTAAACGTAATTATATTACCATAATAGTAAATGTTGGCGCACCTGTGAAAATATCGTCCATAGCCATAATCTCGTTTAATTCAGTCATATCATGAAAATAGAGATCTCAATGGAAACTACATTCCACGATATCTAGTGATCATCCCTTACAAAAAATTATCCTTACACCATACATCCAATGGTGTATCTATATCTATTACCCATCTCACAGAATCCATTGTCAGGATCGAACAATTAACATGTTTTGTAGATATAAAGGTATTAGAGGAACCATTATCAAACAAGACACATTCAAATGTAGAATCTACTTCAATAGTACATCTAACTATAGATGTTATAGCTTCTATATGCACAATTAAGGTAAATACTTCATGTTACTGTGATTCCAATTCTTTCTGTGATGCTGTATGAATCCATTGAGTAGAATAACTATGCTGATGTGGCAAATCATTCTCAGAGGTACCACATCCACTAACTCTACCACATAGTCCAATATAACTCTAACTCCTAGCCTGATTTGTTATATAATATCCTCTTCATATTATCTAACTTTTTCCGTCTTCTCCTTCAATAGTAGTCTATCATTTCGACGAACAAAATTTCTGTGGGGGTACAACCTTGCCACAAGATCAACAACATATTGGTGGTTAGGAATATTGTTGATGATATATTTCTAGAATACCACATTGATTATAGATCACCCTAGTATGGTCATGTCCAATTGAACCTTCAATCTATATAATCTCTTTTCCACTAACTTAGAAAATGTTTTCAATTCAAACGTTTCCTCTCTTAGAGGTTTCACCTCCTGATCATCGTGTAAAAACTAATTTTCCTACACTAGAATCCTCCCTTAGGATCCCTTCAACTATGAGAGACTGATTGAACATTTCCATAAAAAAATTTATTTATTTATATTCACCTGGGGCTTAATGACACATTTTAGTATAAATTGAAAACATTTTTCCATAGATGTATCATCTTCTGTTAATGTTGGATCATTGTATTGTAGATCTATGTAGCGTCCAACATAGTCCATCACCAACATCCCTTATTATGTAAGATACATGAACTCAATAACTCTATCTTCACCCAACATTAATATAGATGTGTTTCTTAAACCTTACTAAGAAGTCCTTCCATATCATACTGAAAGTATATCCAGTTAGCACCTGAATGTCCCACTAGCACATAGCTGATACCCATAGCATATAAGCAGTCAACTTGACCATCCACTCAGTTGGAGTCTCCAAATCATCATGTATTATATATATATACTCACCCTAAAATTTTTCTCTACCAGTTACGCTATCTCTAGTAAAAGACGGATGATGATACAATCAAAACTCCCTTATCAACTCAGACATAATTTTCAAAAACCTCAATGGGTTTCTTTCTATGAATTTCATGAATCGACTGATGTCTTCATAAAAGTTATCCCTTTAATCATCAGTAGGAAAAATCAGTGCCTCAACATACCTAATGGAAAAAACATTCATAATAATTACCCTTAGTCTTCCCCTCAAGATGCATCTTGGTGGAATACTCTCTACAATGACAAACACAAATTTCATGTCTCATAACCAAACATAATAAAATTTTTGTAAGATGAAAATAATCATAACTATCCCTTTTCCCCAACCATTCCACATGATTAAAACTAAGGCGCTATCAATACCCTTAACCATCATACACATTGGTTTTTTATAATAAGTCTAAACAAACTAACATAATCAAACTAATCATTAAGACACCAAATTATTCTCAATTTTTTCATTTTACAACATTTATCAATTAACCACAGGAATCATTATTCATAATAATCTCACAATAATTAAATAAATTCAAGTTTGAAAACTGACACATAAACTGTTTACCCTTGAATTCCTAAAAGGATTCATGTCACAACAACCCCTAGTTCCTTGAATGATGCATGCACACTCAAATCAGAATCCATTTTGTTCCATGAATCAATACTCAAAATTCATATAAAACCAAATCAAATAACACTTCATATGCATCATCCAAAGTGAATTAATAATCCACTTTAAGAGAAAACGTTGATGATAATAATCTCACCATGAGTACACAGGTTTTCCACCATACATGGGTTTGCAACTGCCATGTATGAGCTCATTAAAATTCCTAGACTATTCCAAGTCTCCTATGTATCATTCCCATAATCGTAATAATGAAATAAGTAGAAAGAAACATGGACCACTAATACCACTTAGTATCATTTTGAACCGAGTGACACGCTATAGTGCCCTGACCAGGTTTCAAACATGACATCAATAAAACCTCCCTATATGGTAGAGGATTTCAACTAGCTATTAGGGTTAGGCAAGTCACTATTTAGCAAATTTTATAACCATTTATCAGAGTAAAAATTTAGCAGAAAAAAATAAAAAATAGTGGAAGAACATATATCTGGGATAAAGCACATGTAACAAGATAAACATACTAGATAAAAATATTATACTGAAAGGGAAAACATGTTCTACCAACATAATTTTTACATGTCATATATTCCACCGAAAAAAGATAGTAGAACTCCCCATGTGGGTCCTGAACCAAGTCATGTTCACTTCTATAAGCTACGTTTCCAATCATCAACCTATCCAATTTCCTTTTCCCTTATCTAGTCCCGCAATAATGAAACTTATTTGGGTAATGACTTTGGATATCCAATAGAGTGTGAGTAAAACATAGTATTTCACCCCCAATGGTGTCTAAAATAATTCAAGTTGATAGATAGCTCATGCAATTCTATACGGAAATAAGTACAATGCAATAATAAATAGTTTATGACATTTTATATTATTTTTATATAACAACATTAACTCCATGGTTCCTAAGGATACCTGTACCTCAATACTAACTTCATCTCATATCAGTGCATGAACTGTTCCATAGGTAATAAAATATCATTCAAACTACATCTAGACAATTATCGAAGTATTCAAGGTGAAATGATATCTCCATACCTAATTTGAATCATGATAATGATCAAATATTTTCATATGATGCCATAACATGGAGTGAAACTATTTCCATTCATTAATTTTACATTTAAATACTTCATTTACAAAATTATCAATATCACAATAATGTAATTATGATAACCATGTTTCCAAGATTACACATCAATTGAATGACCATGTTTCCATTTTATTAACTCATAATTACAATGACCATGTTACCATGTATACATGCCAATTTAAAATGACTATATTCTCATTATTTATCAAATAATTAATTTACCAATTAATTATCTACCACCATCCAATCAGTAATTCAAAAATTACCTAAATACATACATTCAATTAGTTAAATCAGCAGTTAACTATGTGATTTAATTCATAAATTAATTTATCAATTAGTTATTCAATATCAAAATTTATATTCCATAATTAATCTTCCAGAATTAATTATCTCATTATAATCACAAATATCTTTAATTAATACTATAACTAATTATCTATGTCATGTTATCAAAGGCACATAATTGATCAATAATTAATTATCTCAACCATTCTACTTAGAAATCACATAATTAATCCCTCTATAAATTATATTTATTACAGCCCCAACCTCTTATAATCCATTTCCCAATATTAATTATATAATAGGGTATCCACTTTTTCTCATGATTAATTCGACAATAAATAACCTATTTGAATAATGCTTTTATATCTATTTTGGTTAATCTAATAAACAGAACCCATCAAAATACAATGAAACAGTAATGCTAGCAATTCCATCATATTACATATTCATATCAAATCCAAGATTATGTGAATTATATTTATACCAACCACATCAATAAATTATTTGATATTTCCCAACGAAAATTCCCATAAATCATGATGCACAACATTATTGATATGAGATCCAGATCTGAATCCTGAAACTAAAATCAACATCAAAGACAACAAGATCACATAAATCATGATCTAGATCCCCAATCCTAGATACAGATATCACCTTATATATTTAAATCCAAGAAATAGAGTATATATTCCTAAATAATAACGGAATGGTATAAAAATAATGGTATAATCATTATGGTGAACACTACTTCCCGGTATAATAGAGGATCTTCAAATCAGGCTTCCAATCTCAAATAATATTGAAAATAAAGCCGTATAATCTCTTTGGATCGATGGTATAAAATTACCTTAACATTAGGAAAGTAAAATACCATGTTTCCGAAAGCATAGGAAGTTAAAATATTCATTAAGGAATAAAAATGACTGAGATACAAAATTTAAGGATCTCACTGTCGGCAATCGCATGGTTCAATCACGCGATTAGATAATCCATGCACTAACCAAGTGTCAGCCAACACATCAAAATGTTCCTGAAACCATGCCAGATATAACTCTATAGATGGTCGGGATCTTATTTTAATATTCATGGAATCCTATTTAAAGGAAAGATAATAATATCATGCTCCAATTAATAGCTTGTTTTGAGAATAATTAAAGATATCATGAATCAAAAATGAATAATTAATATGGAATGAAAAATAAGTGAAAACCAATTCCATTTAAATAAAATGATAAAGAATAATAAATATAGTAGGTGAAATAATAGACGGCACTTTCCATTTAAATAATATTTCTGCCTTAAATTATAAGGAAAAATAAATATTACGTAGTATATAACTGAACAAACATTACATTTAATTAGTAATATAATAATGAAATAATTCAATAGGTATTTTCATAGTTAAAATATCATGGATAATAATAAACGAATTCAAAAACAAGAAATGATTAATTTTTATATGGCATGTTTCCAAGGCACATGATATTGTTAAAATCATGGTCTATTTTCTAGATAATAAAACAATTGTGCGAAAAAACTATCTTATTTTAAAAACAAATTATTTTAAAGAGACTATAAATACATCTTGGGGAAATCATTAATTATGTCCCACCTATTTTTATAGATATAGATAATTCATCATTTATCTAATAATTGATTTAGTTATTAAACTATGCTCCTTATCAAGTATCTATATTGAGTAATGAATAAATATTTATTAATATTTCATTATATAATAAAATAAATGTCAAAGAAAACAAAATATGCAAAAATAGAATATAATTTATTCAATGAACATATTAATTATATATATTATATATATTTATGGTGATTTTGTAATCTAATGATCATAATAATGTGATCATTTAAAGGGAATGTTAATGATTATAAAAATAAATCAAAAAAATGAATTGAAAAATATTTCTATGTAAAATGATCATAAACCATATCAGAGAAGAATAAGTATGGTATTAACATATACACATTGGAGTAAGAATAATGGAATGTTTTCATTGATGAAAGGAAAAATATATTTTAAAACAATCAAAATTAAAATATACATTTAATTTTGAGATAAAAATTTAAAAACATTTTCTTGGAAATTTACATAAGAAAAATAATTTCTATATTTTTGATATTCTTAAACTATATATAATCCTCAATTAAATATCATCAGTTAATTATAAATTTTTTTAAAAGAACATATAATTTAAATTCTAAAAAATATAAGAGTGGTCCATATTTGTAAAGTGAAAATGAGAATAATTTTTAATTTTTTCACAATAAAATTGCTAGAAAGGTATTTCAAAAAATTATGAAAAAAATTAATAAAAAGTATTTATATAATTTTTAGAATTCAAATTTTTAAGAAAAATATTTTCGACTGAATAGAGAAATGATGTTCGGTTTTTTTACAAACACTTTTTGATAGTATTAAGAACCAAAGAGTAAAAAATTTTATTATCACTTGAAAATTATCATGAATACCTATAAAAGAAGAAAATATAATGGTTTATTAATAAATTTTAATATGATATCCTTTAATAGGATTCTATGATTACATATTCTTGTTTAAAATTAAATTTTAAAATTAACCCTCTAAATGAGCATATTGTGGAATTGAGATTTTATTAGTGAATAAATTTTGTGTATCAATTTAAAAAGGAATAACCCTGTAAAAATACTTAAATATATATACAGTATAATTATAAATATATTGATTGGTCATTACTGATAATAAATGAGAAATATAACACAAAGAAAATGAATTGAGTTATAAAATTTCATTAACACATGGAATCTTTACGATCAAATAAAATAATATTAAATAAATAAAATTAAAAATTAATATACCATGAAAAACTATTTACTCGTGATATTAAATGTAAAATGATATGTATATACACTATATAAAAGAAACAAGGTTCTAAAAATTTTAATATGTCTTAATTTAATTAAATTTATATGAAATCCATTACCATACACTTAGTTTTGGTTGTATTCCCAATGACATCCTATAAAATGGTTTTACAAATTTTATCAACATATATTAGTGTGACACCCTGCGTTTTTAGACAGAAACACTATGTTTGTTAAAAATCATGATATGCCACATCAACATTAAGTAATTAATGAATTAATATTTAAATGTTACCATTAAAACATATTTTGTTAAAAATAATGTGTTGAAAAATATTATCTATATATAATTTAAAAATTTATATATAATTATGTCTATTGGGATAAAAATTATTTGAATGTAAAACACCATTTTAATAAAAAAAGAAATGTTTTTCTAAAAACTATTTAAATATCAACAAGTGTGTTTTATACCAATAAATAAAGAAACACACTTATTGGAATGATAATGATATATATATATATATAATATTTTCATTATAATTTTTAAATATCAATTTATGTTATCTATAGATATTTTATAATAAAAAATCGAAATTTACACATAAAACAATTGTTTCTCAAAACATGTTTTATTTACACCTTTAGATGGTGAAATTATTTTAAATCATTTTTTCAATTTTATAAATAATATTTAAAAAATATAAATACTTATTTGGTTTTGCATCAAACAAATTTACTTTGGGTACATTTTTTGTATTGTTTTGATAATATTCGTATTTTGATGAATAATGAATATTACAAAATATGACTTCGTAATTGTTTTTTAGTCAAATATATTTATATAGTTAAAATTTCTTAATTAAAATTTATGGATAATTATATTTAATTTTTAATATTCAACATAACTTAGGCCATTTGAATCTATTTGTACCTTAAAATGCATATAAACACCAGGTTATCATTTTAACATTTTTATGTTAAAAACTTTTATTCTTTTTTTATCAAAAGGAATATAATTTAGTTAATTTCATCCATAAATTTTTATTAATTTATTTTAAATTGGATCCCATATATTTAATCATATGTTTAAAATATTTAATAGTTATCTTTGGTTGTTGGAAATTATGAATAGTATCATAAGTAATATTTTTTTTAACATGGTTAAGTGAAAATAATATTGTAAAAGGTATAAATTATATTATAAATATACAAAAATAGAATAATACTTGTCCTTATTTAATTGGAAGAAATATTTCTAACAAATAAATTTCTTTCATTGATTTTAGAACCACGTGTAGACACATTGAGGACAATAATGTATTTATATTCTTATATTTAATGAAAATACATATTTGTTACAATTTTGTTTTTAACTATTCATTTATTTAAAATATATGGTTATAAAGAAGGTATATTTAAATAAAAGAGAATATATAAATTTAAAATTATTAAATTAATCAAGGTAATTTTTTTATAATTTTGAGGAAACAAATATTTTAGTTTTATTGAGACCCAATTGTGATGTAGTAACTGATTCATTAACACATAAATCAATTAAATGTTATTAACAGTATAATAATAAATATAATTTTATTTTATTTTTTTCAGAAAGGTTTTTTAATACATTTATATACCAATAATTTGTGAAAATATTTTTTCCCTCTATAAAATGATGTAATGATTTTTCAAAATGTCGCATAGTGAATAGTGTCAAAATTTACATTTATGAGATATTAAAATAGATAACATTTTATTAAATTATATATACATTAATAAGATTATAATCATAAAAATAATTTTAAAAACTATACAATTATCATAAATGGATCATTTAGTGTTCATTTTAATTTCATAGTAATTATAATAATCTATAATGTATAAATTACATGGTTACACAATAAGAGTTAACAGGATACACAAGGGTTAAGTCAAGACAATATTGGTCACAAAAAAATTAAAAAAAATTATCATTTTAATTTTATTATTATGTTTCAAAGAGTAATTATCTAATATTATAATTAAATCAATTTTAACATTTTTGAATTGAATTTTAGTTAATATTAATGTAATAATTAGGAGAGTTATAAAAGTACCCCTCCCTTCTCTTATAAAAGGGAACTATATCCAATAATTTTTTCACACATAAAAACAATTTTTTAGACCATTATCTACCTAAATACCTTAATAATATCCCTACCCACATTCTTGGGGCCTTGTATAATGTACAAATCTATCCTTATAGTTATTAAGGTGTCATGAAAATGAGATCTTCCAAAGGAAATGAATCATTTTTAATTATGTATTTTTGTAATATTTATTCTTCCACTTCCTTCCAATAAAAATAAAATATAATGATATAATAAATCTAGTATAATCAATATACTATAATTTTATTATTTTAATATAATCACCTAAATATATCTCCACTTACAACATATGGGAAAATAATTTATTATTCTTGCATACGTGCGAACTATAACCTCCTGAAAAACAATACAACGTGATTTCCATTTCTATCACTCAATAATGGATATAATGATGTAATTAATGTTAATATATTATATTTAGGACATATTTATCATTATAATAAAATTATATATCAATTATATTCATTACATCCATGCATATACTAATTATAAAGTCATTTGTACGTACCTATGAACTACCACATCCATAATACGATGTGATTCAAATTTTATCACCACTTAACATGGATGATACATATAAGTACATATAAATCATTATTATTATATATATATATTATATTATTGTCATCCTGTAATTATTAAATAGAAATTACATTCTTTTCATCAATGATCGTGAAAAATTTGGAACAGTACTTATGCATAACTACGACTTACTTTCTCCATGATTGTAACATACAGTGTTATTCATATCTATATGTAATTGGTGGATTTAAATGCGTAATTTATATATACAAATATTAATATTTTGTTAATATTATTCTAGATATGATGGAATAATTAGCACTAATAATAATATATATTATTTAAATGGTAATAAGTTGTCTAAATTGATTAATAAATATTAAAATTTTTCTCAGTAATGTACATAATTATCCTATGTTTATTATTCGGTAACATAAAGATCATACGTGACGAATGAGACTCAAGGTTAGGGATTTCATCTCAATCTGCTTTCATTGATGAATTTTTTTTATATGAACTTTTATTATTTTATAAAGTATAAAAATAGATAATATGATAGTTCGTATCCAAGTTTTATCTAAAAATATTATATTTATAGTATTTTAAAATATATTCTTCCCCAGAGATTAATATTAAAATGTTCGATGTGGTATTAGGCACCATCAATTTTATATTATTTAATTATCAACTCATTTTATCCATGTCAATATTCATTATATTATTTAAAATATTTATTTTAATTTATACAACCATATTATAAAGATAAGTTTGTGTCTATACATAATTTCGTTCTTTTTGTCTAAAAAATAATCTTTTTAAATTTTTGGTATGGAATATTTTATTATACAAAAAAAGTAATATTTTTTAATGTATACAATGACACAATATTATTTGTATCCAATACCATTATTTCATATTTTGTTTCATCTACATACGTAAATGTTTTTATAGAAAAATAGATGGTTTATTCCCCAAGATGTGTATGTTTTTTAGAAATTTTTTTGTAAATGGATTAATATTTTCAATGTATTGAAATTATTTATTGTGATTGAAAATGAAATTTTATAAGTGTGATTCTGAATACATAAATATTTTATGTGTTATGATTATATAATCATAATCAAAAAATATTACAGGTGGTTGTATGATAAACCAAGGATTTTTTGTTACATTATAACCTCCAGTTAATTTTCCATGGATGCCATACATATAACTTTTCAATTTATAGGTGTGACATGTTTGGAAGTTAGTCGTATGGTTATTCCATTTGAAAGAGTTTTGTGTATGGAATTTACCTAGTGGTTATTCTATTATAGTATAATTACGTCCCAATTTTCCTACTTATATATTATATATTTTCTTATAAGTTATCATGAATAATTTTTATTCACAAAGGGAATGATAATTATATTTTTTATATGATGATCTATTTATCTGGGAAAAATATATGATTTATTTAAATTAATTGTTTTATGGGCTCTCAATGAACTAATGGTTTTTTTATTATATTCTATAATGGTATTTTTATACATATACCATGTTTTAAAATGTTTTTCATACGTCTTATGATTAGTAAGAGTAATGAAGATATCATTATGATAGAACTGATGATGTGCCTTGAAAAAAAATCATGTTTTATTTTAAATGGGATTCCTTTTTCTAATGAATGGATATTGAGTATAAATAACCAAATTTAATATATAGTTTCAATTTTTAAGAGTTTTTTATGAATTTACAAAATGATGTGAATTAATATCCTCAAATTTGAGATATAGTTCAAAAACTATATTATAAGAAATATTTTTGTCTAAAACATTACATTTTGTTTCAAATAATTGTATATAAAACATTGGTGATTAAGATGTCTTTTTTTGAGATATGGATTTCATCATTGGATTATAAGCGTCAGGATGATTATAAGTTGAATTACGTTAAAACCCATTTTGAATCATTATGTTATGAAATTAGAAGGTTACTAACTATAATTCTTTTGAGACATTAATTTTTGAGATAATTATATATTGTTACAGTTTGGGATTAAAAAAGAAATATATGAGACAACCTTTAAAGATAAAGAATATAATGGTTATTTTTGAAAAATAAATTGATTTTTGGAATATTGTATGAATTATATAATTTTAGAAAGAGGAAAACACCCATGGTTGGTGACAACCATCACATATGAAAAGGTCACAAGAATCAAACCCACAACCAAAGGGTGATTTGGGTGAATATCCTACAATTGTCTTACATGAAATTTTGGTTTTTATGAATTTTTTTAAATAAATTATTTTATTGATTAATAAAATTTATATTCTGGGAACATATGTCTTATTGAATTGATTACTTTTGGAATGGGAAATTATTTTTTGATTAAATAATTAATCTAATTTCATAATATATTTTCTATTTTGGGTACCCTTTTATTAATGAGGTAAATAGAGTACAATGTGTTTTCATTAAAGGAATAATTTTTTAATTACAAAATTGAATGATTTGTGATTTAATTTTTAACATTAGGTGATATATATTATTTATGGAAATAATGAGAATATCATGAATACTAATAGACAAATTACATTTTGGTATGAGAAATCATGAGTAGGCGATGTAATTTGGAGATAATTATAAAAAAATTATCTTCAAAGAATTTGTGATAAAATCATTATCATTTTTTGTGTTCGGTGTTTTTATACTATATTTTTGACATGTAATAATGATATTTGAATGGTATCTGTTGAAAATTGGGAATTGTCATTTAATTTTGGAGATAGAAGTAGTTTTTCATCATATATGGTTTATAATTTTTTGTGAATTGTCATATCATGTACTACCATTTTGTCATATTAATTTCTAAAGGTAGGATACATATATAGTTATCCTTTTTTGGATTATTTGATTCTCTATAAGATTATTCTACATCATCAGTAATGAAAAATTCATCATAAAAACCCATCATTTGGGGAAAATGATTAGTTTTTTGTGTAAATTTATTAATAGATGAAATGATTCATGTCAAGTAAGTATATTTCTATATTTTATTAGTACAGGTAATAATAAAATTTTTCATCACTATGAAAAGGATCTAAAAACAAATTATTTTTCTTGTCTACTTTTCATATTATTAAATGAAAGACCTCTTCACAAATCAAAATACTATGGTTCAATGATTTTTAACATTCTTCTAAAAACATTCCTATCACACACCACCCTAAAATGTTGTTTATAGTTTTCTTCCATATCCATGATTTTCTACATCAAACCATAATATTTTTTATCTTAGGTGGTCTTCTTACTTCCCTTTCATTATTTCAATGTGGTAGTTTAATCAATCACACTTCTAATGATGGTTTGTTATATATGTATTTAAAATGATTATACCTTCGATATAAAACACAAATTCAAATTTTTTAGGATGAAATTTCTAATGGGTGGGAGAATTTAACATCATGAATTTTTAAAAATAAACACTATGTTTTATAAACAATATTATATGCCACATCAATCTTAATATAACAAATAATCAATACATAAATGATACAATTAAAAGATAGCAGTTAAAATTTTGGGAATAAAAATTATTAAATCAATATAGTTTACACATGTATATATATTTAATTCATCAGTGAAATATTGTTATAAATTAATGTAAAAAATACTTTAAAGAGAATGGAAAATATTTTTCTAAAAAAATATTTAAATATTCATAAGATTGATTAATACCAATTAATAATCAAGTCACTGTTCATTATTATTATTAATATATATATACTTTATTTTATTTTTTATCATTAAATATCAGTTTTTTTATTGAAATTATATAATAACAAATCACTTTTTTCACATAAAATATGTATTTCCCAAAAATATAAATTTTCCCATATTGATGGCTCACCTAATATAAATATATCTTTTACACTTGGATAAATTTTATATTAAAAATAGACTTATTAATTGTAATCGAGGGTTACAATTTTATTTTTGTTAATTTGTTTTGGTATTTTTATCATAAGTTTGATATATTGAGGAATAATATATAATATAAAATAGTAATTAAAAGTACATTTCTTCAAATTTATTTATATAGATAGATTATGTTTTTAATTTAATTTAAATTCTTAAATTAAAATAATTTTATTAGTTAATCCAATTTATTTTATTGGAATCAATTTCATATTGAAATTGGATATATAGACTTGGTAAACATATGAATGTTTTTACATTATATATTGATTTTATTATTCCATCAACATGAATATGTTTTGTTTAATTTCATCGAATTATAAACTTGAAAATTGAAAAATAGTATTCCATATTTGAAGTTAGATTGTCCAAATTATAGAAATGGGTCAATTTTTTTACAAAGTGAATAGTAACATTAGTAATAATTTATTTTCCACATTTAAATGTAAATTAGGTAATTAATGGTACAAATTATATCATAAAAATATAAAATTACCATAATACCTATCTTAAATTAATGATATCAATATTTTCCAACTCGTAGAATCATTGGGTATATTATAGTACTACATAGAGCCACATAGATTAATTTCTCGAATTTATGATACTATATTCAATGAGAAGTCATTTTTGTTACACTTTTTTACAGGTAATGTATTTAACATAAGGGGTTATACATTTGATCCCTTAGAATAATAATTGTATTTAGAAAGATAAAATTATTAACTACATTAAGGAAATTTATTTATAATTATTGTGAAATATATAGTTATGTCAATGGATGTCATAATTATGATGTCATAATTACATCATTAATGAATGAATCAACTATATGATATTAAAATTTAAATAATAAATATAATATGAAATAAATTATGACATATAATAATTTTATGGATGTATTTGACATCTTATTGATTTGTTAAAATATTGTTTTTGACTATATCAAGAATTTATGATATTTTTTAAGAAGTAAAATAGTGAATAATATCAAAATTGAAATTAATGATATTTTAAAATAAATAATATTATATTAAATAATATAAATATTCTAAAAATATATGATTTTATCAACTATTTAGGGTATGTCTCATAATTTCATCAATGAAACATTTACCGTTATTCATTCATTTTATAGTTATTATGTTAACCGAAATGTGAAATTAGATGATCACATCCCAATAGATAAATAGGATAAATTATGGTTTAAAAAAGGACAAGTATTCTAAAAATATTAAAAACATGTACAATTTTCATTTGAATATTCTATTTCGAACAATTAACATACTAGATTTGAAATAAATAATTTTTCACCATTTGTAATACAAAATTAATTGGTATTTATTTAATATTTTTAAGAATTTAATGAGTGCCCCTCCCTTCTATTAAAAAATGGAACTACTTTCTATCATATCTTCACAAATGAAAACCCGTTTGAATATGAAAATATCATACGAAATAAATTAATATAATCATTCTCCATAGTCATTAGGACTTATCTTTTGTGGAATTTCATCATAATAGGTTTTAAGGTGTTAATAAATTATGGTCATTCAATAGAATGGTATAGTTTTTAATCAAGTTTTTTTTTTGATTTCCGCTTTCACATACGCCAAATATTATTAAACCATTATGATATAATAACTATAACATTCTTAATATAAATATATTTTATTATGTCAATATCATCACATAATCCCATCTCTGCATCCACCAATTGGGAATAAAATTAATTGTTCCTATTTACGTGTCAACTGTCCCCTCCATGAACTGATATAATTCATTTTCCATTTACATCCATAAAAATGGTTATGATGATGTAATTATTTATTTATATGATATAAGTGACATATTTTTCATTATAATAATATAACATATGAGTTATATTATTTCCTTCTATACACATAATGATGATAAAACTGTTCATGCGTACCCGTGAACAATAAACTCTATGTGGCGTGGTGATTCATGTGTCATCACCACATAAAATGAATGATATATTAAGTGTATTAAAATTATTATTTTTATATTTATTATGTAATTTTAATTATGAATTTATAAAATAATTATTACCTTCTTTCCATAATGATCTATGAAAAAATGGTAGTGTTACTCATCCATATGTACGACTTACCATCTCCAGTATTGTAACATAGTTCATTTTTCATATCTATATGAAGGGGATTTATTTTAAAGTATTATTAATTTATATAAGTGAATATTATTTAATTAGTATTATTATGGATATTATGGACTAATGACCACTTTGAATATTCACATCCCACCCAATTCATTTTGAAATGAATCGTCGAATATCATCAAAACATCCAGCACAAACATAAATAATTCAGTATTTTTTTATAAAATGGTAATGAGTTTGATAAAAGGAATAGCATTTATTAATAATATTCTCATGAAATTAAATAATTAACCTATCTTTATTATTCAGGATGTTAAATAACATACATGACAAATATGACTTGAGATGAAGAATTTCATCTAAATCTCCATTCATTAATGAATTATTTTATGATATGAAACCCTATTATTTTAAATGGGGTGTATAGAATATTATTAAATTTATTAATCTTATTATATCATAATAATTATTTAAAATTTATTTGAATGTATTCTTTCATGAGTATTAATATTTAAATGTTCAAATGGGAATGTGTTTTGTTGAATGATTAAATTTTTAATTATCAAATCATTTTTTCCATGACAATATTAATGATATTTTTCACATAATAATTTTTATATATATAAGAGGATTATAAATGAAATTGTATGCCCATTTTTTATTTCATGCAATGGTTTTTAAAAAATAATATTTTTACATTTTTTATAGGGATTGTTTTCAAAAAAGTTAAATAAGAATGTTTTTAGCATATACCGTGAAAACAACATATCAAATATTGTTATCATTATATGATATTTAGAATCCATTAAAACCATTAATATTCATAATAGAAAAATAAATCTTTTATTCCCATTTATTGGTATTTAGGTATTGAATATGGTTCTGAAAATTGAATATTGAATTCAAATATTGAAATGATTTCTTGGGATTGCAAATGAAATTTTATAAGTGAAATAATAAAATTTAAATATTTTACATTTTATGATTATGTAATAGTATAGAGACATTTTCTAGGTCCATGGGTGATAAAAAAGTATATATTTTTATGTCATAACCTCCACATCATTTGGTATGGAATTAGGTTGTATGGTAATTCCATTTGTAATAGTGATAGGTATGGAAGTCAGTTGTATGGTCATTTTATTTGTAAGAGTGATATTCATGGAAGTTGATTATATGGTTATTACATTTTATTATTATTATTCACCAAGTTACCAACTTATATATTATTTGTTTTCTAAGGAGTTCATATAAAAATCATTGATTTTTAAAAGTAGTGAAAATTATCTTTTAAAAAAGGTTATCTTTTTTCCATTGTAAAATGATTGGTTGTATTTTTAGTAAATAATTTAGTGGTTTCACTAGAGTAATTATTTTCATTATTTATGTCACTCACTATGAATTATTTTCTCCATCAATTTTCTAAAATGTTCATAATGAGTCTTTATATTTTTTATAGAAATGAATATGTCGTGATGAAAAAAATGTTGAAGTATCTTGAAAATAAATCCTTTTTTATTTTAAATGTATTTCATTTTCTGTATAAAATGGATATTGTGAAAATGTGTCCACATGTAATATATAGATCAACATTGTTAATGCTTTTTAAATTCTATAAAACTATAAACTACGAATATCATTAAATGTGAATTATTTTTAATAAACTCCATAATAAGTTATTATTATGGTTAGGTCCTTTAAAATAAAACAATATTAATATATATAATAACATATATGATAATTTTATAACACCTTCTCACTAATCTTATAGTAATCATTTTTATAGTCATTGTTTTGGCTGTTAATTTACTTATTTTTTGTATTTTGTGTCCTGTTATTATTTGATACTATGACATTCATTATGATATAATAATATTAATAATGTAAACCATTACATAAAAATAATATATATTCTGAATTTAGGTATTTATATTAATCCCTAATATATTTTTTATGAAATTAAATACACCATTCATAAAGGGGGTCGGTCGTACATACACATGAATTCCTTTTCATTTTTTGGTAGGATTTATTTAAATTAAATTATATATATATATATATTAACATTAAATAATAATTTTTATGTTATATACATCACATATGTTTTTTAAAACCAACTTTGACATATTTTATATAAATTGGAAATGAATAACATCACTAAGCGATGTGGTAGTCCGATATGCACACAAATGAAGATATTATATTCCCAAAAAATGGAAATCATGAATAGCTACATTATACCATAATTAATGAATCTTAAAAAATCAATAAAAGAATATATATCATATGTAAATATTATGTCTATAAAAATTCTGATACATCTAATCTGGTAATGGAAAAATGAATGAAATTGGTTCACGTGGTGGTCACCAGCCACACACAGGAATGATGATTGTGTATTCCATTTGATGTAAGTGTGTATAGTTTTAAGTAAAACCCATATCATATCATAATCAACTAATATTTAATATAATTTATATATATATGTATTACATAATAATAATTTAACTAGGAGGAGAAGAATGTAAACAATAAATGGATTTTTAAAATCATTACATCTTCGTAAGGTATCCTCTTTAATATTGAACGAATTATTTTATAAGATAGATTTATGACCAATAAAATGATTATAGAATGGGGGTAGTTATTTTTTATTTTTCTTGCGCATGTATTGGATGACACAATATATTTTAGGGGTGTCGATAAGGGGGAGTGTGAAACCAGTTATAAGTGATGGGGAGGATAGAGTTGGAAAATATGAATAGAAGTTATGTGTACCTATGTTTATTCCAAATATAGGGCTTCCATATTAAATAATATATGAAAATATAGGAGTAATGGTTGAAACATTTCTATAAAATTCGAATTTTACAAGTGTAGTTCCATTGTTAATCATTATATTCTAATATTTAAAACCATGTAAACTCATTTTTCTATTAATATTGTCAATTAATTTTAACTACATTCACTTGACCTTATAGTAAAACATTAAGTTTTCTATATTAGAAATTATAAATTTTTATGATTAAAAATAAGTAATTGGTTTATTTAAATTCAAAATATAGATGTTTTAGAAATTGTTTTAATATAAATATTATAGCCATGTCGAGAAAGATGGGTTTTAAATTGAAAACAATTAAAAATAATGAAGTATATATATATAATATATAATATTTTAATTGAAATAAATTATTTTAATTTATGAAATATTAATATAATTAAACTTCAAAAATATTATATTCTAATTTATCAAATAAATTAATTAAATGAAATGGCAGTTCTCAACTAAATATCATTATTTTTTATTATAAAAAAATTAAATTTAGTTAAAAAAATTCAAAAAATTTACCATAAGATTTTTTTATTCATATTTTAAAATTTATTTTTACTTATTAAAATAAAATTAATTAATAATTCAATTTATATTTTAAAATAATTGACAATTAAAAATGAAAATATTAGATTTTTGAAAAATAAATCGGCTTATTCTTATATTTTGATTAGTTTTTTTCTTGTTCTTATAAAATTTATTGAATTGGTTTAATAACATTTTATTTAGTATGTAATAAATAAATATAATTATAATCATCCAATTATGACACTTAATTTTAATTTATTATGATAAGGCATCATTAGTGCATGAGAATAATTTTTAAAATATATTTACATTAAATTCATTTGGATTTTATTTTAATTTCTAATTAATTTTACACTAATGAAATGAGACATATAAGTTAATATGATATTTAATTGTATTCATAAATTCCATCATAATGGATAGAATAAAATTTAGATTTTAAAAATATATATTAACTGTATTAGTTAAAACTCAGTGTTTTGAGTAACATAAGCCCTCAAAAAAGTTATTGTTTCATGTACCTCTAGCTAAACTAGTGTTTCACTTTTCTGAATCTAATTAATATATTTAAATTTGTAAACAATTATTAAAGTCTTAGGATATTGTATTTCATTCCAGACATGTTGTTTCATGTCATACACACTACCAAATATGTTATTCATATTTTATAATTTGGGGTGTTAAATAAATTAAAACATATTTTATCAGACCACTAATAAGTTACAAGGTCAAAATCTATATACATTTAACTAATCAGTTTCAGGAATATCTAAACATAATCTATAAAAAATAGTTATATTTTCTGGTTTTTTATTCTCGTAGTAATGTTTTATCCTAAACTATTACCTCAAAACTACATTGAATTTCATGATTATTAGTAGTATACAAAATATATTTTAAAATAATTAATGAAAAAACATTAGAAAAAGAAATTATATACATTTAAAAGTTCATATAAATTGAAAATCCCTGATAACTGACTTGTAAAACATATTTATTTAACATAAATTCCAAAAAAATATTATTCATTCAACTTCAACTATATTAACAACATAATAAAGTTAATAATCCCTCATATTCATCTATGTAATACTCTTTGATGCTTAAGGAATTCATCTATTTAGTGATATGTTATGTGGTTGAAAAAATAAATATTAAATGTATTGGTTTAACCATTAATTCATCCATCCATTGACCATTTCCTCCTCACTAAAAGATAACCCATATTCCCTTCTATAATGTACCAGGTTGTTTCTTTCCTTAATTATCATATGTGGTAAAATACATCATCATCATAATGCCTATATACATTTATTATCCCTTATCTTATTCTCTTCTTTATTCCATGTTAGTTAATAGAATCTATAAAATTTCATTTCAATTTTTATTTGACATTAATCTATGTCATCATATGATGAAACATTTCTAGAGACAACCACCATTCAGATACATAGAATAATGACTAAAAATAAATAGCTTATCCTAAAATTTTTATTATTTATATAATCCACAGAATATCAATATAGACTTGTAATTGATTACTCGTATTCCACAACATATTCCTCTTCAGTTAAATATTATTTTATTGAAAATTATCTTACATTCAATTAATTTATCAGGAGTGAAATATTTTATAAATAAGGTTTTATTTAATGTATCCCGTATCCCATTTTTTATTTACTCATTATCGCTATTATTCAGATCACTGACCAAAATTGATTAACATCAATATTTATAAAATACATTACAAATGTAAAATATTTTTTATCATTTCATCTGAACACCAAAAATATCATCTTAATGAACTTATTCCATTATAACGAAACTGCTAGATTAGTTGTCGCATTAACTAATGGGGGAATCTATCTATTTAATTGACGAAAAAGGTGAATGATAATATAGAACAAGAGGGTTCTCAATTTGGAAAGGTTTATTTTATTAACCAGATTATGCTTCCAAAATATGGAAATTATATTATTAGTTCTAATAATATACATATTTCTAGACCATGCAGGGATATCACAACATTTTCAATGAGTATTTATAACTCTTATTATTCTCAATTCCATTTCCAAAAAATGTACTATACAATATAAACACATCAAAAAATGTATTTTAAATAATAATGTGTCATTATATGTATTGTTTATCACTTATCAAAAATTAAAAATTTATTCAATGTAAAATTCATAATAATAAAATTGGTTTCCATGGGGATAATTCATTTAAATTACCTAATAATAGTGAGAAAATAAAATGACAGTTATATTATGAATATCTCCAATGATGGTTAAACTAGGTGAACATAATTTTTACACCAACCCAGAACTAGAATGATGGATAATATAAACTCAACATAACAATTTTTAGAGTTATTATCCATAGATTCGTATTTTCTGAAACAACATGCACTTTTAATATACATATAGATATGTATTTCTAGGTAAAACAAATATATTATATAACATATAAAATGTTTAAGATATTATTCTATACATTTTTTCAATTCATAAAATATGTATATGATCTTAAATCTATTTTCCTGTTAATTTAGTTCCTATTGTGACTATTAATGTTTCACTAATACAAATTGAAACTAACTCGACCATGGTATCCTAATGACGATGTCTAATTTTTTACAATATCATGGATAAATGGGGGAAAATAATAAAAGGCTAGTTTTTTTTAATTATATAGATACATGATTCCAATTTTACATTAGGAATTGTAAAAATCATTATAGTGGAAAACATTATGCATCCTTGAATACATTTTAAGAATCTTTCATCATATAATCCTGAAGAAATAAAGGTTATTTAAAATTATCATTAAGGGTTTCATATAGTGGACACTATCTAGAATCAATATGGAATAATAATTATGGAATGGTAAATAATTAAAAACCCATGAAAAATCACCAGTAACATGAATATCATAATATTTTAAGGAATATATAATATGAAATTTTATATAATAAAAATATCTGCCATGGAATATTTGTATTGAGTTAATAAGGAAAAAATGAATTATATTGATGAAATTATATTATTGATAAAAATTACTAAATAATTATAAATGTAATTATTTATTTTGGACATCGTTATCTCAAACATCATGAAATATATTCTTTGATGTATTTTCAAAATATAGTTTAAAACTATGGGGAAAAGCCAATCAAATTTTTAAAATATATTTTTCTCATCAAACCTAACAATACATCATGGGGTTATATTATTCTTATCTATACCCATATAATCATATCCATATATTTCCTTATATATCGAAGAACTAAATTATATAATGAATAATATTCCTTATAAAAAAAATTCCTTTATAGAATCAATATTTATCATTATTTTTCCATATAATTATATAACATTAAAAGTATACCATAAATTTAAAAATGGGATATGGTTTCATAAAAAATCATATTCTTGATACAAAAAATATGGATATTTAAGATAAATGGAATGTCTAATATAAAAAGTCCACTTGATAATTTTTGTATTAAGTGAAAGTCAATTATCACATAATTATTATGAAAATGATAGGTGATTATTTATTCATTTAGAATACAGATTTCTGAAATAATATCATGTAATTCGGATAGATAAATTAAATGGAAGTGGTATATTAATAAATTGTATCATAAATTGTTTTATTTATTAATCTATTTAAACCATTTATAATATTCTATATTTTTAAAAACAGATACGGTCTTGTGGAATTATATTATTACTTTTAATATTAAAATACAAGCCTTCTATTTATTTAAAAAAACCCTTTGGAAATAATTAATGTTATTATTTTAATATTATTTATAAATAGATATTATAACATAAAATAATTATTAAATACACTAAGTAATTAAATTTACTTTGTATAATATTTGGAAGATATAGACATAAAAGAAAAAAAATTTCATTTAATGGGAATAAAAATTGTGTGTTATTTAACAAGTTTCCATTCAAAAATAATGTACATATGACTAAATGTTTTTGAGGAATATATCGAAATTACATACATAACCAGTTTATAATTAAATTGTTGTATTTTATGAAATATAAATGGAAATATTCCATCAATTAATTAAAAATAAATCCCAATTGAATATGAGGCCATAAAATAGATTCATACGATATTGGAATATTTTTAATTATACATCATGAAATTATAAAATTGAATTTAAAAAATATATGTTATTAATAAATAATTATTATTGTTAAATATATCGATATGATAATATAAACATCCTATTAATGTGAATAGGTTTAAATAAACAAATATGACTTGATGGAATGAAAATTGAAAAGAAATCCCTAACCTTTAACTTAATTTAGATTGAACAAACATTAAAATTATGGATAATGAGTTTATGAATGTAATTATTTTATACCAAAATTTTATTTTTGTTTATAATATTATATATGATCCTATTAAAAAATCATACCACTCGTTCAATAATTAAAATTTATTATTAATATATTTTTCGGTGTTACTGGCCTTGTTGGGTTTTGTGTGCTTTGTAGTGAAAGATCACGTTCTTGTGTATAAAATATAGATCCCTCATATCCTAAATGATATTAATTTTATAAATATCTAAATTTAATCATTATATACACTTTTATAATCATTATTTATAATTCAACAATGGATGTGAATCACATAGATTTCTAGAGATGGTAGGCTATACCTATGCCTAAGTGACAATATCAATCCATTATTGGAAGAATGGATAATAAGTTGGATATAATATTATATTTAATTAATTAATATCATTTCATATTTATAAAATATAATCATAATTTCCATTATAATTACTAGCCATGTTATTTGGTTATTGATAATACTTTGAATTGGTTTGTGAGGCGTAAGTCTGCAGTAAAAATTAGCAATGGATTTATTTTCCTCTTGATGGAGAATCAGAAATATAAATATCATCAAATTAACATAATAACATCAAAATATATGGAATGTTTTCAGGTATTTTATTTTATAAGTATTATCACTTAATTTTTTGTATAAATATGAATAATTAAAGAGAATGAGCAATATTAAGAATATTATATTCTCTTATAGAATAATACTTTGGATCTCCTATTAAGAACAATTCAGTTAATCCATTAATAAGAAAAAATTATATATAATGTCTCTATGTATATTAAGGATATATTTTTGAAAATTTTGAGCAAAAAAAATGGGTTGAGAGGTTTGATGAAGTTAATGGGTGTAATACTATTTTATAATTGGTGATGATTCACATTATAATATATACTCAAAACAATACAACTATTGGATGTCAATATCACCCAATTTTCCAAAAAATCGATAAAAATTAATTGAATGTAATTTAGTTTTGAATAAAAACTCCACCACATAATAATAATAAAAATTTAAACATGTTAATTCCTTATATTTTTATGATTCTTTACATGTGTCATTTTATTTTTCACCATGGTAACTACATTATTAACCAATTTCATATCTTATTTAAGATTAAAATAAATTTATCATTTTTATATAATTTCAACACAATAATATTAAATACAATGTAAAATCGAAAAATTTATAATTTTATTTGTGTGGAACATTAATTTTAACATAAGAACTTGTAACATGAAAAACCAAATTTTAACCATAAACACATGTAAAAATTTATTATTTTTACTAATCATCATAACCTTACATTTTTTGAACTTATTACATAATATTGATTTTTTATAAAATAATTAAGAATTTTTATTAAATTCCAATCACTATAGTGTTAAAAATTTATTTTAATCACCCCCCCAAAACGTGTTCAAAATAGTTTTCCGAAATCTGAATTTATCAAGCGTGATATGTTCATACATTTACTATATTACTAGTAATCATTAGTATATGGATTTAAATTGTTATAGATATATAGATATATATATTAAATTTAAATAGATTAAATCATTAATTATTATTAATTATTGTATATAATCATAATGGATATACATTATTCATTTTTTTAAAAATTATTTTTTTGAAAAAAATAGGTTTAATATATAATATAACTTTTTTCTTTTAAATTGTTATATATTTATTTATATGAAAAATGATATTTAATAAATTTTTAATGGTTTGAGATAAAATAAATAATAAAATATTAAATATTGAATGTTTAAATACTACATTTTTTATTATTCATAAGGATTATTGTGAATGGGAAATTTCAAAACCACATTCAAGGTTTATTTTGACCAGATAAGATCAAAATTGTTGTCCATGTGATAAAAGTATATTTTTTGTTCTATGAAATATAATATTTTCCATTTTATTATTAATTTTTAATATACAATGATCACTAAATATTATTTATGATCCTAGTTGTTTGTATCGCAAGGTATCTAAGATATTGAATTATGTAAAATTGATTTAAATCATAATGTGAATGGGTGTAGAAGAATTAAAACATAAATGATTTTTAATTTTTATTGTAAAATGATGATTTTATATTATAATATTACCTAAAAATAATCAAATTTATTTTATATATACAAAAACAACTAATATATATGTATAAAAAACAAGAAAAATAATCATTTTTAATATAAAAATAATTTTATTTATATCCCAATAACATTACCTATTTATCTATTGGTGATTATATTATATAAAAATATTATAATACATATATATCAATATTATTTATGGAATTTATATAAATCATTTTAATAATTATTTTATTTTTAAACATTTACTCTTCTGGTATTTTTATTATGTTTCATATTTTATTTTTATGATGTATTACTCTCCATCATTAAATGTAAATATTGGTGTGAATTTTTTTAATTAAATATTTAATGTGATAAAATTTATGGAACTCTATATATATTTAATGAAAAAAAAATTATAAAATCCTATGATTTTAATACCCACCTTAAATTTAAATATTGAATTTTATTTTATTATATTGAAGTAAAATTTTTATAAATAATTCACTTTACTAGGTATTGAAATTGTAATTTAGAGAGGAAATGAATTTTTATAAGATATATTTGTTTTTTTAGACATTAATATTTCCTCTGTTATAAAGGATATCTGAATCTAAAAAAATGATTATAACATATAATTCATTATGATTCGAGTTCCTGTTTGATCTCGTTGAGTTATACTGTTTGAGGAAAAATAAGTGTTTGAAAAAATAATATATAAAAGGAAATATATATAATGTTATTATAATTATACCAAATATAATTATAAATTGATGATATATTAGAGATACTAGTAATATGAGTGCGTCATAATCGAATAGTTAAATGATAATCAATATTCATTACATCTATGACAAAGTCAATTTTATTTTATATTTATGTGGGTTATATAAATCTCTAATATTCATATATACAATAATTGATTGTTATATTTAATATTACCTCATTAAGGTCATAATATATATTTTAAAAATTAAACGATACTCTCGTATAATGAAAAATATTTATATCCTTAATGAACTCTGTTAGAAATCATAGTAGACATTAGCTATAGGATACACACATTAATAATCTCATATACAAGGTTTTTAATTAAAGGATTTATTGTGTTATTATAGAAATTAAATTTTACATTATTTACATTAATATCATATTTTTATTATGGTGAGGAAATCTAGTTTGAATGAATAAAAAATCACATGAGATGTTTTAAATGAATTGTGTTAATGATGGAAATAAGAATCATTGAACATGTATATGTGAAAAAAAATATAAAAATGTTATAGTTTACTTAATGATTGTTTTCACAGAAATCATTTATCACGGTGCCATTAATGTGATGTTAATTTTATAAATATTCCGGCACATTTAATACAGGGTAATTTATTAATGATTTCATAGTTATTACACAAATATTTAGATACTTAAAATCATGACCATTTGAAAAAAATATAAAAAATATAAAGTATATTTGGTGGTAAGTCATTGGTAATATGGTGAATCATTATTTCAATTTATAGAGGAAGGGTATGTAAAAAAACTATAAGAATGATAAAAAAATAACAAAATTTATTATATAATAATATTAATTAAATGCTATTACTCAATTTCACATATTATAACGAACATTTCATGTGATAGTGATTGATTTATATTACCAAATAAAACTAGGGTTTTCCACCAATGTCATCATCTAGACATTGGAAGCACCATGTGCATCCTTTGTACCACATATTTGTATTGGTTCTCTATAACCAAGACCGTGATAGAAAACATAGTTAATATTATTAGATATATTTTTAAACAATTTAATATCAAATAAATTCAACAAAAAAATGACACAAACCCACAATTTAAATATGTCCATAGATGTTTAATGAGTGGTGTTGAGAAATTATAATTTTTTTAGGAAATAATTGAACATATTTCTTTAACAATGTAAAATAATAGTTATATATTTCTTTTACATTTTATATATTGTAAAAATAAAATATTAATATATAGTATCATCACAAGACTCAATTGTTTTTTATAGATCATGGTAATCACATCGAATGATGATTTTAATGATATAACTGGTCATTAACAATGTAAACCATGATATTGAATGAGATATAAAAATCAAACTATATTTATGCCACATTAACTAGAACCATGATTTGAAAAGTGATTTATTTCATAGAATCCATCTTTATCAAAAAAACAATAATGTATCAATGAATTAAAAATTTATTGCATAAAATTTTTCCAATATATCATAATCTACCTGGGATAACAATTTTTCAATCACTCATATATTTATAGTAGTAACATGAATCATAATAATCTATAAATCAAATAAATTATTTTATGACCTATGAGAATATTAGGAAATTATTTTAATTATCAAAAAATAAATTTTAATGATTGTGAATCCTCCAAAAAAAATTCATTGATACGGAGGATACAAAGTGTCCCAAAAAATTTTTCTCAAATGTTATCATTTATCCTTAAATACATTTATCTAGAACATTTTTTATTTTACTATGTATGGATAAATTTATAATAACTATGTAAATTTATCATGTTAAAACAAGAAGATTAATATTTCTATCTGATTTATAATAACTCATAAATTCAAAATTTTATATAACTTAATGATTATTTTGAATTAGTGTAAGGTGATTAATTAGTTCAGGTAATTGATCATATACCTTTTCATTTAAATTATATGTATCGTGAATTTTCTTTGCAAAATAAAATCATTACCACATATTTCAAACAAACCATAAATATAGAAAAATAAACTAATAAATAAACTCAACTAATTACCAGATTAATAGAGTACTAATAATGAATCGTCCTTGATTGACATGGCATGTCTCATATGATTATTGTCCTTAAGTCTCAATGAGTTTTCTTGATTTTTATGGGATTACAAAAATAATAATGTGAATAAATTAAAAAAATTTGAATAATTTTACACTAATTTTAAAATATATAAAAATATGATCATCTCATAGAAATACATAATGAGGCATCTAAAATGTGGACATCCTTGATAAAAAAATAATAGAAATATTCAATAAATTTTCATATATTTTTAATAAAGTACAACAATAAGTAATTAAAACTATATCAATTTATTAAAAAATTGTAGTGAGTATCAAAAAACTTCTACTTTATAATCAAAATAATATCATGTTTAATAATTAATATATACAAAAACATAAAATAATCCATTTTCTAAAAAATATAGAAAATTTTTCCCTAGCTCCATCGTGATGTATCCAACATTAACCAACAAGTTAATAAAATGTTTAGTGGTGAATTTCTCAAGATGTGTATCTATTAGAGGATACTAATTTTATATTAACTAAATAAGAGATATTTTTTTCTTGCATACAATAGATGTAAGATTGGTGTGGGGAAATAACATTAAGATACCACCTTGAATTTATATAAAATATTTATCATTAAAAACAACTGGAACTTGTTTGGAAAAGTGTTTTATAAACCACTACCCTTATGAAAGAAAACATTGATTTTATATATAATATTGCAAATCTATTTCAAATCCCAATATATTTTTATAAAACAAATCAATATTAAGGAATAAATTTCAATATTAAATTTAATAATCAATTCAATCGGAAATAAAATAGAATACTCAAGTATGAGAATGATAATAAAATCACAATAATATTTTTCATGGAAACACAATATTTTGACATAAACCAAGAAAATGAAAATATTTTTTGACATCACATCAATATATTTATTATCCAATCTAAACGAGATTGAAATATATACATTGATTTCAATCCATAACTTTCCTAGAATAAATCTGGGGTACAGAATAATAAATAATATTGCACTTTGTCGAAATAAGTTTTCATTATTTGTTCTGTCATTCAATAACACTAATATTCTTATATTCTACTCATACATATTCATGATAACTCTAAAAACATCATTAACATCGTATGTCAACTAAATAAACACATATTCATTATATGAACACAATATCAATACAAGAATTTAAATTGAGCATTCAAAAATCTATGAAATATATTTAAAAAGTCATATTGAAACATCTATTAAAAATATAATTTGTAGTAAAACAATCATTAAACTTTTCTGACAAAGAAAATATATGTATAAATGATTTTCTAATGTGAAACAATCAATATTTATCAAATATTCCAAAAATATTCCAATAAGTTCATGGAAAACACATAAATTAGTTTTCAATAATATATAAAAAATATAATAAATTCATTTTAACCAACATATGTCGTATTATAAATGTATCCCAAAGTAATTATCCATTATATAGATATATCTTACAAAGTTACAATTAAAACACACCCCCTTTACTAGAAACCAAAATAATAAATAATAAGGGTTCTCCATATGAATAAAATTCATATTATTTCATTTCCAAATCTCATTCAATGTTATATAATAAGACATAAATAAAAACTAATGAATCAAAACATGATAAATGTTATATAACATTGAATCATGAAACATGGAAGAGGATATTTTTGATGCATCCGTCTTACTATGATCAATTACCAAAATTATATAATATAATTATGATACTTGAATTAATATAATATTACCCAATACTAAAATTCTCTATGTATAAGTAATCTGTGAAATGGGTAGGAAGGAAATTATAAATCAAATGGGGAATGAACATAATTTCCATTTATTTTTCTAACTTGTATATCATATTTTTTAAGATTATGATTTGTGAATATGTACCCAAAACAAATGTAGTCACACCTATGTGTAATATTTTCACTGTAGTCTGATCATATTATATTCCATAACCATTTCCTTTGACTTCACATCCAACAAATAAATAAATTTCATTCATGGGTGATTAATCAATTTCGAAAAATGTGACCCAACAATGAATATTACACTTGAACCCATCGTTCCCCTATGGATGTTTTGGGATACTATTTAACAATAATAATGTGATATCATTCTACCCCATTTCATTTTTTCACATTTATCATTAAATAAATATCTAATTCGATAAATATCATAAAAAATATATTTAATCTTTTAGAAAATAAATAAAAACTACCATATGGGTGATAGTATTCTCACAAACATGGACCTTGATAACTCAAAAATTTTAACAATAATCGACATTAGTGAAATGTTTGATTCCATTACTCTCTCATCATGGATTCATTCAAAAATTTTCCATGGAATTCTCAACCATAGTATCATAAATAATTCCCTATAGGAATATATGAACACTACATAACTTTTCCTTGATAACAAATAATATGATCATGAATCTCAAGCATAGTGGTATCCAGCTCTAAATAAAAATTTTACACGGCAGCCACATGGGAAGGGGATAAATTCCACTTTATCAACTTGTAAATATCGAATATATTGTTAATAAGTGAAATCATATATAGTAATCTCTAAACCTAATGAAATTTCAGAATATGGATAATGAACTCAAATAAATAAACATGTTACATTAACAAAATACCGTAAATTCCATCCTGATAATTACCAGGTAGAGTATTATATACAAATAACACATCATCAGCCTTTGAAAAATAAAAAAATAAATGAATATGGTAAATATAATATTTTATGGATACTCTATTTCAAGTAAAATATTTTTTAATTAGAATATATCAAAATATTAATCTCTTGAACGTTTATTTGTGGATAAATTGAACAACAAATTAGAATTGTGGTAAAAATATTAAAACATCATGTTTATTCATAATGTGTTTTGAAGGTAGATTTATATTCGAAAAATATATATATATATTATTATATGAAAACAAATAAATCGAGAAATGATTCTAATAATATCTTAAAATTATAATCACAAAAGATTAATTAAGTCTTTAGTAATTAAATTTCCCTCTACATTATTCTATTAATCCATTTATGATATATTTTCCCCAATTTAAATTGATAAATCCTTTATTCAAACAAAAAATTTGTTATATGAGATGAAATGTTATGGTTCTTCACCAGCAATGATGTTGATTTAAAATCCTAATGTTTTACTATATCGCTGACATAAATTTATTAGAAAACCTCTACTATCATAGAAATATTATTAACAATGCATTTTTTTAATTAAAATATCTTCCTAATAATTAATCATATAATTTTCTTAGGTCATATTAATAATGACAATGCAATGATAATGTTGTACAAATGGAATCTCACATTCTTTGTAAAATTCAAATATAATGAAATTAACATGTAATTTTTTTACATTTATATAATATTATAATATATATAGATATATAACATATATAAAAAAATCTTATTTAACAGTAAAAACCAATATCATTTTGACCCTATCATAATATAGCTAGAAAATAATTGGGTTGATATTCCCAACAATAATGGTCCCCAACATGATTCATGTCATACCAAAAGGACACATGGAAAAGTAACATATATATTAATATAATAGAACAATAGAAAGGAAAAGACCATTAAACATAGGAATCCAGCACCATTTTAATTTAATATAATATTATAGAGAAGGAACTTAAATCTAAACATGATGAATATTATCATCCATGGAGTGTCTAAACAACATTATTCTTGAACACCCAATAAAAACCCTCAATCAAATCTAGATTGATATATAATTATGTGCGTATAAAATTCGGTTAATCCTATAATTATTTAACAAAAATAAATATCAATTTTATACTCAATGAATTATTCACCTTATTTTCCTTATCATTGGTAAAATAAAAATCACAATTGAAATCTTAGATATATTACACCCAAAAAATCTTATAAGATTTGTATCCCTATGGATAATGATAAAATTTTGAAACATATTATTAGAATGCATTGTGATCAATTCATTGAAACTAAAATAAATGACTTTTTTCAAATTATACATAATATCTAATAACAATATATCATATATATGGTAATTCATCTCATAATGGTGTAAATGGTTATAGAAATATTCTCCGCCATAATCCTAAATGAAAAAAACACACAACAAATTCTAATATTATGATTTAGGATATATTTCGTAGCATATAATAATCACCATATGTATAAAAATTTTCAACTTACTTAAATAGATATTTCATATATTTAAAGGAACTCGTGATATTGTCATCTTAGTTAAATAATTGTCCCATTTTGGTGAAGTTCATTTTGAATGATTAAAACCTAGAGAAATATTAATCATACCACTTATAATTTCATTACAATACCAATACTCCCTAGGAAATAAAAAATATTCTTGTTATTTTCCAAGACCTCAAAGAATTTATTAATTTATGATCCATGAAGATATCATTCTTTTTTAATAAAAGTAAAAAAAATCAACTCATTGAACAAAAACATGACATTAAAATATTTTTTGAAATTTTTTATATTGTAATTTTTTGCAAAAAATAATATCTAGGTTCACATAATTATTTTACCTTTTCATATATAATTCCATGTTATAAATTAAGAACAGCCCAATAAGAGTATGAAAATATGAGAGAATGATCTAGATCCATGATGGAATGAAAAACATAATTTCTTTAAAAAGACAAATTGAAATTAAATGATACTCATAATAACAAAAACTACTCCTAATAGAATTTTCCATATTATCAGCATAATACACTCTCATTATCCAACATGCTAATATAGGGCCACTAATTTAAAACCACATCACTCCCATGAGATGATATAGTATGTCTTCATTATCATGAAATATTTATGGATTCTTGATGTTCACTGCGATGAATATTTTTCAATCATTATAACCTCAATGACCCCAATCATCATTAATTTCAATATGAACATGTAAACCATATGGTTACAGAAATATATGAATAAAACCTTTTTAGTTGATATATTCAAGTTGAACCATATTCTATTTAATTTCCATATAAACAACCATATTCTTTTATAATTTGATCAGACTCAACCCACATAGTAGATCAATACATAGATATATGATACACTATAGTGGTATCTCATAAATATTATACGGGAAAACCTCAAAAAAACAATCCATGTTAATGGAAAATTGACTATAATATCTCCACTTAGTAGATTAAATAAATTATCTAAAATGAAATATATTAATACCTAAACAAATAGGTTATTATATAACTAATTATAAACCTCACTCACCCAAGAGGACCTCCCTATCACCCCCAAATAAAATGAAATTTAACTATTTGATGGTTACTATCAACTAAAAAATTTATAACCAAATTCAAATTCACTAATAAGAATATGATCCAACAATGAATTTTAAATAACTAAAAATAACAGACTATCATAGACTATTTAATGATTACAAGACACCCAAATAACATAAAACCTTATTCCATACACCTTCCTAATGAAGATGTGTTACACAACATATACAAAAACTACTTATATCATATTACAAATGAAATAATCAATATTAATGAAATTAATCACATAGAAATAACTATGTAAATTATTTTAAGGACATATATGAGTCAAAAAAATTATAATACAAACATTCAATGTCATATAAATTGATTCATTATGTTTATAATCAATTATATAAAAATAATGATTTTCTATAACGCCCTTAGAATTCATTGAAGGATAAATGTATTTTCTAAAATATGGAAAATATCATAATCCATTATATGAGTGAAATGATAGATGAGGGGTGAAACAAATGACCTGGGTTACCCTCAAACATGGAATCTGGCCTGATCTGTCACATAATCGAATGGTGTTCATGATCCCCATAGATTGGCGACAAGAACCAAGGCATCTAATGAAAAAAACAAGGGATGAATTTCTCCCAACATTAAAAATCACATGGCATACCTATAAATGTAAAAAGTAACATCGTATGAATAAAAAATATATATATTCCCTAAATTTAAGAAAATATCAAAAAAATCAACTATAACAGCAGCTAAAAACTCCCAAAATCATGTAAAGATGAAATTGACTCAAAACCAATAATAGCTCCAATGATGGAAGGGATGAACTCCAACCATGTTACCATCAGCTACCCAGACCAGTTTACATGAACCCCACTGCCTCACTGCAGTTCCATTCCATTTCCTACACTGGATGATAAATAAAGGTCTACGCACCACAAAAATTAGTGCACAAGGTGTGAGCTAACAGGCTGAATAGGATCCAACCCAGGTGTCACATAACATGTCTCTATATAAAAAATAATGTATGATAATTTTTCAAATAAAACAAAACATGATATGCATTAAAGGGTTATATAGTATACATGGTAAATACCATCTATTTCCACACTTTTAAAAAAAATTAGGTATATTATTTTCTAAAGCATATTCTGATATCAATTTTCAAAATCATCAACATCCATATCAAGGATACCACAGAAATCCAAGAATTATAAACCATAAACATATGTATCACAACACAATTTAATAATATAGGTTTGGGTGGTAGACTACTCATACCAAAATAATAATGTTCAAAATACATATCCTAGAACAACGAGCCTAATAATCGTAAGAGTATCCCAAGAGTAAACCCCCCAAAATATCAATATTGGTATCCTAGAATAATAAGCCTAGAAATCATAAGAAGTAGCCAGGAAAAACTTCCATAATAATTACTATGAAATAGACGATGACCTAATGAAAAACCATCCTCCAAATTAACCAATGTAAACCATATGACCTTTTTCAAAAAACTCATTTAATTTAACGAAAACCATTCAATACAATTTATAATCCATTAATCAATATCTAGGGAAAACCATTTTTCATTATAACTCCTTTTTCAAAACACACATCATTCATAACAATTTCATAAATCAATTTATAATTCAATTTAGAATGAAATGGTTCTATATCATAGGTTATAGAGGTAACCACCTACAGAAAATTTTGGGTCATACATCCGTGCAACAGAATCCAAAACCAAGAACAAAACAAACACACAACAATGGAAACCCTAGTATCAAATCCATAAAAATTATTGATTCAAATATAAACAGAAATGGTTAGTGGAAGATAGTAAAACCACATACTCCAAAGAAGCATACTCACCACACTATAAACACTGAAGAAAAAATGTATATGGAAAGAGATATCACAATAGATCTAGAAGAAGATGACAAGAATCATCTGATAATGATCAGTGGATCTATTAATGAAAAATAGGGTATTGTCGTGATCATAAGAAAGGATGAATCGGAGAGAACACTTAACCAAGAATATAGAAAATTGAATCTACAATGATCCAGAGATGATCATATCGATCCAAAATTATATACGCCTCTGAAAAATGAATAGGGATAGACTAGGGTTGAGATCCCAAGTTTTTGGAGATAAAAAGCCGAACCAAAACTCTCCAAAACGTGACTTTAAATTAGTAATATTTTGGGTCTTGAGTTTTACCCCTTATTCATGACATGATGTCCATGATAGATAAGTTACGCAAAAACAACTAACACATCATATTAAAAACATACATTTTCACCCTACATGATGTGTACACATCATTCACGACATGTAAAAGATCACAACATGATTAACCCCATCACGAATTGGTCTACCAATCCATGAAATGCAACCAACACCATGTTCACAACATTTACTTCAGGTACACTATTTGAAACTGTTCTGAGGTATACATTAAACCCAAGAAAATCACATAAAAAGTTTGTTAAAAAATAAGGGGACATAGAATGAGGGATGACTAACCCGATGAAGGAAATAGGATGTTACAAACTCTCCACCATAAAAAAATTACATCACTGGGAATTCATGGGGAAAATGTATCCTAGGGAAAGAGATTTGGCCATTTCTCCTACAGCAATGACTTTCGTTCAGAAGCCTCTAGAGAATTTAATACCTATTTCCATAGAACTCTGACCAATAGAATCGACCTCCTACAAAAGACATCGGTCTATTATTATAAATTATCAACTTGGTTAACCAAAAAAATTAACATATGGATCTAACATAATTTATTTCGTTCATAGAACATGAGAAGGGTCAGGGTGATACTTCATAAGCTGAGATCTTTGAAAAAAAATATGATTGATTTTTTGTTAAACTAGATGTGCTAACTTATACGAACCTTTATAATGTAATTTAGTGATATAAAATATTCTAACATATCTCTGATCTGAATTTCAGTATTTTACTAGTCGACGGTGACCTGACCAAGAAAAATAATTCATGAAATCTCAGTCACAAATGGAAAACTACAAAGTATGATGCTGTCGATCTGCATAAGATTCATATCAACTTTTGGAGGTAACCAGAAATCGCAACACCTCCTAAATCATTTCTATCATCTCCTAAACCATACTTACTCAAAATAAAATATTCTTTATCCACCTCTTCAAAAAAATGTGTGATTGAAATGGGTGACCATACAATGCTTGAATAGGATCCTTTCTGATTAACATATTGTAACAGCTGTAAAAAACAATCTCAACTAGACTTAGATGACTATCTCATGATCCACTAAAATACATGATGTAGAAATAAAGAAAATATTTTAGGATCTTAATTACATGCTCTGTATTCCCATTTTTCCATGGATGTTATGTTCTGTTAATCTTTATTAGAGTCCTCACTTCCCATTGACGACTTTTCAAGAACATTTAGGTAACATTGGATCTTTTTGATAAATAATAGTAGAATGATTCTCGTCTATCTGTATAATCTCTTGTACATATAGGTTATCTAGATCATCAACTTTAGAGGTATCTTTGTTCGGAATGATGTGATCAAACTTCATCAACCTATCAAAAACAACATAGATAGTATTTTCCCCTCAAGGAGTTCATGGAAACAAAAAACAAATCCTTGTTAGCTCATCCCGTATCCATACCGGCACTAGAAGAGGCTAAATCATACAAGAAGGTTTCAAGTGCTATACCTTTTTCTTTTGGTAGTGGAATCACCGAGACACATAATCTAAAATGTTGTGCATCGTACATGGAGACCATAATTGACTTCTCATGTCATAGTACATATTTTTAGTTCCTCAATGAACATCCCATTAAGAGGCCTGCCAATAAAAAATATTGAGCATATCACATGTGTTGGGATGACAACTCACTTCCTGATGTGAATTATTCCATCTAAAAAACGAGACAAACTAGTAACTGTATCCCCAAAATAATGATTTCAAAAAATATTCTAAAATTCTTTACCGTATTGTATAATTTTCAGGATGGACTATAGGATTTATGATTACAACAGAACACTGGTCAAAACCATACACGTGTCATCCTTTTGAGCAATCAAGTTCAACATATCACAATGTCTCATAAGATTCCACGCTACCTTCAATTCCAAAAACAGCCTCTAATAGTAGCTTCCGAATAAGAGCATCTGAAACAACATTCCCATTATGTAGGGTGTAGGTGATGTTGATGAAAAATATTTTAAGGTATTCTACCTTCATCAATTTTTGTGATTCATGTCAAACTAATAAAATATAAATCTCAGACTATTATTATCAATGAAGATTTTGAACATCTCCCCAAAAAGATAGTGCCACAAACATTTAATCACATCAATCAACACATTATAAAATAAGTCACGAGTGGGGTAGTTCTTCTCATGCAGTTGGAGTTTAAGAGATATGTAGTCTACCAAACAATCATCCTGCATCAGTACGCATCTCGGACTAGCACCATATGCATCAAAACACCATATACAACATATCATGCACAAGTAAAATCAGAACAAGTGTCGATGCCAGATGTCCATTCATTTCATAATAGGAATACCGACACTTCTCATCCCATGTGAATTTCAAAACTCCTTTTGTAAGAGTATTAAAAGGCGATGGCGGTTTAGATAAATCCTTGATGAACCATCGATAGTATCTAATAAAACCTAATAAGATTCATATCTTAAAGACAATATGTGGTTCCTTCAATGGAAAAACAACTTTTACCTTCTATAGATCAACTAATAAGCCATGCATAACAACTATGTTCCCCAAGAACACAACTTCATTAATCTAGAAACATAAATTTGAATGTTTTTCATACAGATGACTATTTCTCAAAATATCAAAAACCTAACCTTGATGGTGAACATTCTCACGCTCAAATTTCGAATAAACCTGAATATAATCCATGAATACTACCACACATGTGTCAATATATTTGTTTATTATCTCATTCATCAATGCTATAAATACTATAACTGAGTTAGTCAGACTAAAAGGCATCACAAGATGTTCATAATGGACATACCTTTTCTTGAAGTTCATCATTGGTGTATTAGACTCCCACACTCTATGATGTTAATAACCCGAAAAAAGACATATCATTGAAAAACACATTGCTCCATTAATCATAACAAACAAACCATCCACACGAGGAAAACAATATTTGTTATTATCCATCACCCGGTTTAACATCTGATAGTTCACACAAATCCAAACCCAACCATCCTCTTTCATTGAAAAGATCTTAGGGGCTCTCCAAGGTGAAATACTAGCATTATCAAAACCCTTCTCTAGTAGGTTTTCAAACTAAATCTCGAGATTTTTCTACTCATTTGGTACCATATGATAAGAAGGTATCGAAATCGAATGCGTACTTGGTATCAGATGAATCGTGAACACTACATATCTCTCTAGATGAAGACCAGAGAAGTCATCCGGGAAAACATCAGGAATGCCTCAAACAACAAAATCAATATCATCAATAGAAGAAACATCATTGGGATGAGAATCAACAAAAATCAAAAAACTCTTGAGCTCTAGGATAGATGGGCATGCACGACTAGGACCCAGGTCCGACTCTCCCTGAAACACATTAGAGCTACCCATGATAGCAAGAAAGATAAATGATGAGGAAACAAATCATCCTAACCTCTGTTAGAAATAATAAAATCCATACTGATGATCACACGAAACAAATTAATATTATGAATGAGAAAATCCTAGACCAAATCGGTGCCGTGTATTTTGAACAAAAAATATGTACAACTGAACCCCTACACTTTCCTCTTACCAAGAGGTGTAATTAATTTCATTATAAAGCGAATAAGTACCATTGTAATTTTAATAATATCAAAACAAATTGCTGATTTAAATTAGTGGGAGGCACCAGTATCAATCAAAGTTGTACCTACTCAAGCTGCAATAAAAATCACACCTCTCACTATTGCTAGACCTAAATCAAATTCCATTAGACACTCATTTAATATGTGTAAATGATTCATTCTTGAGTCTTGTGGCAGGAGCCCTATAGTCATTGAAGATTCTTATTAAACCATAGTATACATTGGAGATGATGAAACATAACCATAATGAGGCGGATTCATATCCTGATAGGAACATTGTAGATATCCAAAATGTCCAATGATAATTCATATCTTCACAGGTATATGACAAGAACGTCTAGTGTGACCCCCCCCCCCCCCCCCCCCCGTGACACACTAGTATTAAGTCAGTGGAAGACTTTAATCTATAATGGATGGTGTAGAAGAGGTTCACTACAGAGACCCACTTCCACCACATCTGTGATGCCCCTACCATATCCTCTTCTTCCCATGCACACCACTGAAGTTGTCACCAGTTGGAAGAGAAGAGGAAATAGAGGTGACCATTCCTACCATGTCCAACTCGGCCATCATTTCTCTTTCTATTGTCTCAACATTGGTAGAAATCATCAACATGAACACATACGATCTATTGTCTAGTTGAAAACTATGTAGGTACTTCTACACCTTCAGATGGTCATTCCTTACCACGTCTGGAGAAAACATATAATTTCAAAAAACAAGTTGGTGTAGGCTAGCACCCAGTGCTCTCTCTGCTGCAACGCTATAAACTCTAAATATTTTTCCATCATTAGAGACACTAGACAAAACTAGTTAATGAATAATGTTTTGAAACCCTTACAATCCATGACCACCTATCTATCTTCCTAGACAATAGTTCCATGCAAATGATTTCTGATCCATATGTGGATTTCCTTGAGGAGTATCAGCATCACCTTCCATAGAAACCTATGAAATACATCCCAGAGGAATGATGTTTCATATCGAATCATAAGAATTATTAGAGAAAAAAATAATATCAATTCTAACTAGAAATTATATAAGAAATAAATTAGATTAAAAAATAATAAATTCATCACTAGATACACATATCTGAACATATCATGGTAACTTGAGTCTCATTACCACAAGAATTGGCATAAAACTCATCATGACATACCTCTCAAGTCCAAAAAATTATATTTCTAGTCTAACCTAAATCCAAAGAAAATATTCATGAGGATAGACCTACTCTTATACCAAAAAGTAAAGAACTATGCTGGGATACCCTAAACTCAACACCTGACCAGATATGTCATATTCTAGAAGGGCATTCTCGATTCCCACAATCTGGCGACAAGCACCCCAGCATCAAATGACAAAACCCAGGGAATGATTTTTCCTATCTTGAACTACCACATGTCATACATATACATGATAATAAAGGAACATCAAAATACTAACGAAATATATATTTCGTCACTGTTTGAAAATAATTTAAACAAAACAACTATAAAAGCCACTAAAAACTCTCCATGAAAATTCTGACTGCAAGGGACTCCAAACCAATAACTGCTCCATCAATGGATGGGATGAACTCCAACAATATCACTAACAGCTACACATCCCATCTGACGTTAACATCATCATCTCACTATGGTACCTTTCAATTCTCTGAACTAGAATACAAATAAAGGTCTACGCACCCCCAAAAACGTGTGCAGGGTGTGAACTAACATGATCAGTAGGATCCCACCCAGGTGGTCCCTAAAAAGACTCTATATAAAAAATCATGAATTATCATTTATTTAAATAAATCATGGCATGATAAGAAATAAGTTTTTTTATACAAAAAATTTTAAAACCATTCCTTTTAAACAGTTCAAAAAAAGTCGGTATATCATTTTCCAAATAATTTTTCCACATAATTTTTCACATGAATCATCGTGCACATCAAGGGTAACTCAAAAAGCCAAGAACTATAAAAAAGAATAACATGTATCAAAACACCATGGAATAGTAAAGTTCTATGTAACAGACTAAAAGTACCAAAAAAATCAATGTCACAAAAATGAACCTTGAAGAATGGGACTTGGATATAGAGGAATACACCATGAATAAATCCCCCCAAAATGACATTATCAGTAACCTAGAATTATAGGGCTTTGAAAGAGAGGAATTCATAAAGACAGACTTCCTTGACAATCACAAAGTAATGGAGGATGACCTTATGATAAAACTTCCACATATGTACTTGTGGTAAACCATGTTCCCTTTTTCACAAACCCATTAAAAGGTCTTGAAAACCATTCAAAACCATATATAATCCATTTATAAAAATCTAAAGAAACCCTTTTTTCATTCAAAAGTATAATATCACAGTTCCAAGTGCCAATTAATGGGTGCCTCGAAACCGGTTCGCCATGTGACCTCTAGCACATTTATCCAAACGCCAGAGGCTGCCGACTACCAGCGAGGTCCTAGGTCTGATAGTGGGGAAACTATGCCATCATTTGTCAAAGTGTAGCGCAGCGGAATTTATTGAAACATACAGCAATAGCGGAAGTAGTAATAGTTTATATAACTGAAATGGATAACTGATGAAAAGGAAACCTGTAGTCATGTATATATGAGAAGATGCAACATGTCACTATTTTATAAAACAGCCAGAACATGTTCTGCAATCGATACAATACAACAAAAGTATAGGTACAGAAAAGAAAAACAGAACAGTACGCCACATTGCGAGCCAATGCTCAGTCCCATGATCTCCTACACCCCAGTAGAAATCAAGTACATGTATAAGTACCCTTTTCTTTATCTACACCTGAAGAAACGTAATCTGTTTGGCCGAAAAGAATTACCAAAACCGGGTGTGAGAAATATATCTCAGTAGGCACCCACCAAAGGCTCGTGCCCAACAGTGTGTAATCATGCATCAAAAGTGTGCAGTAGTAAAATGAAATAAACTAAGAAGTACTCAAAAGTAAATAACATAACCAGTTATATTTCCACATTAATTATTCATTTAACCATTTCATTTTGTATCATTTTGTGTTCAACAGCACCAAGCCCTCAGGACAAACAAAACCGTGCCCTCGTGATAATATAGTAAACCATTCCCTAAGTCATTCCCACAGGCTATACAGAATATCACCCTTAGGTGTATCATAATCTCACCCTCAGGAATATGAAGTGTCTCTCTCAGGAATAGAAGTCAAGCCCTCAGGCACGAAAGGTTCCCCTCAGGCGAAATAGTATCTTGCCCTCATGCTAATATAGTCACGCCCTCAGGCTATAGTAAAACACCGCCCTCAGGCATAAGTAACTGGGCCCTACCCAACATATAATCATGCAATTCACATACAATTCCTCTCAAGGAAAAATTAATTCATAATTTAAACATGGCATACCCTCGGGTAACCTGGCCAAATGGATAAATAGAGGAACGCACCCCCAGGGTGGTCCTAGATCTAAGTAGCGATCCCACATAGCATTTTCACAATTTTATTAATTACCAATAAAATTCTAAGTATTCAATATAGCCACGACCTCAACCACACGACACCCCAAATAAGGGTTCGTTTCTCAGAAACACGCAAAAATGCACGACAGTTGGAAAATAAACACCAAGTCACTTACCATTAACACCAACGAGTGGAATACATGATCGTCGATCCTAGAAACACCCAAATATGACGTAGAAATGAGGTAAACGATAAATCGTTCAAACCCAAATAACTCCTGTTAGGAGAATAATTGGTAAGAAGTACCCAAGGAGAAGGGAGCCCTTACCCATTAGTTCCAATGAGATCGTCCGAGGAAGAAACGGGTTCCAGACGTGCGCTCGGAGGATCTACAAAGGTTATACCATTAACTCACGCTCCTTCCTCCGGTTCTAAGCCTTCCCTATGAACAGGGGAGGATACTTCCCATTTTAAGAGAAAAAACAAAGTACACGACATGTAATTCCAAGTACACGGCGTGTAATTATATTTTTAAACTACACCTCTGGCGGCTTCCCTCCAGCACGACACTGTTCACCTGTCGACATGACTACATGGCATGTCTTCATGAGTACACGGCGTGTGCTGCCGCACAGATGGCCACCGCCTTACTATTTGCCTGCCGACTGACTACACGACATGTAAGGGACCACTACACAGCGTGTATTTGGTTCCTACACCCTTCATCTTTGGCCTGGCCACACGCCCTGTTTACTCATCCCACATGGCCAAAAGTACACGGTGTGTGGAAAATTACACAGCGTGTACTTTCCAAATTTTGGGATTTTTCCGCATTTTCTATATTTCTCAAAAACACTTACGGAAAATAGAAAGAAGTAAACACGTACCTAAAAAATAAGAACCGGGTTCTTACAAACTCCCCCCGTAAAGAATTCATCCACGAATTTCCCTTCCAAGGGTGGGAAATATAATGTGGTGAACAACTCCAGCCACTTAGCACGTATGTCGTTCTCCCACTCCCAGGATTCATCCTACACTCGGCCATGCTGCCACAACACATGTACGAGAGGAACTGACCGGCCTCGGAGAACCTTCATGCTCCTGTGAATGATTTGAATCGGATTCTCCATAAAGGAAGCATCTAACTAAACCTCAACCTCCTCGGGCTGAAAAACGTCAGATGGGTCTGAATGAAAGTGGCGCAATTGATTTACATGGAAGACATCGTGCATGGCCTGGTACCTCTGAGGCAACTACAACCGGTAGGCAATCAGCCCGAATCTCTCCGGAATCTCAAACGGCCCCACATACCTCGGTGAAAGTTTATTGTGTCTCCGGATCTTCTTTTGTAACTGCCTCGGAAAAACATGAAAGAAAAACTGATCACCAACAATGAACTCCAAAGGTCGTCTGTGGTGATCAGCATAATATTTCTTATGAGACTGCACAGTATCCATCCACTTCTGAATCAAACGGAACTGCTCAAAAAGTCTCATGCACGAGACGTGGTCCCAGTAATGCTGCCTCACCTGCCTCTAACCAGCACATGGGTGATCAGCTTTGCCTACCATACAGAGCCTCGTATGGTTCTATCTCAATAGTTTCCTGAAAACTATTATTGTAGGAAAACTCGTCTAGGGGTATATGCTTCTCCCAAGAGCCCCCAAAGTCTACGAAGCATGATCGTAGCATGTCCTCAAGCACCTGTATCATACGCTCTGAGTGGCCATCAGTCTATGGGTTGTAAGATGTGCTGAAAACCACATGTGTACCCAATTCCCTCTGAAAAATCTCCCAGAAACGAGATGTAAAACGGGTGTCCCAATCTGAAACGATAGAACGAAGGGCCCCATGAAGACGTACGATCTCTCAGATATAAAACCTTCTGATCTTGTCAACACCGAAGGTCTCCTTGATTGGAAAAAGGTGATCTACCTTCGCGAGTCTATCTACAACAACCCAGATGAAAGTATTTCCTCTAGGTGACCTCGGCAACCCTGTCACGAAGTCCATCGCAACATCATCCCATTTCCACACTAGAATGGGTAACTGCTGTAATAGTCCAGCTAGTCTCTGATGCTCCGCCTTCACCTGCTGACAGGTGGAACACCACGTAACAAAACCAGCCACATCTCCCTTCATACCCGGCCACCAGTACTGATGTCTCATGTCTAGGTACATCTAGCTAACATCAGGATGAACTTCACAAGATGAAGCATGAAACTCTCGCAACATCTCCTCGTTTATATCCCCTAGAACCCATACTCGTCCACTGAAATTCACTAACTCATAATCGCCTATCGTCCATACAGGAGGAGGGTCCTCCCTTGCCACCAACTCCCGTAGAACTAGGCCTTCTATATCAGATAGTTGTCTCATCCTCACTCTATCCAAGAGGGAAGAATTCACAGCTAGAGAAGAAATATTAGTCTCCCCCTGACTGTCGTGCACCTCCAAATGCATCTCAGAGAACAAAGCCATAAGCTTCCACTCACCACTGGCCTCCTACACAGCTTGTGTTTGACTCTTCCTGCTCATTGCATCAGCTACTGCATTACCTTTTCCAGGTGTATAGGCAAGCTCAAAATCGAAGGACTGTAGGTATTCGACCCATCTTCGCTGCCTCAGATTCAAGTCACGATGGAAAATGATATACTTGAGGCTTTTGTGGTTGGTGAAAACCACCAAATTCTCTCCCATTCGATAATGTCTCCAACAGCACAACACATGCAAAACTGCAACCAACTCGAGATCAAGCATCGGGTAATTCCTCTCATGTGGCATCAATTGCTGAGTCCCGTACACAACAACTCGATCACCCTGCATCAACACTACTCCCAGCCCAATACCTGATGCATCACAGAAAACTGTATAGATATTTCCCTGCTCTGAGAGTATCAGGATCGGTGATGATGTCAACCTTATTTTCAGGTCCTGAAAGGCTGTCTCGCAAGATTCCGACCAAAAGAACTTCACACGCTTCTTAGTAAGACCTTTCAACGATGCAGCTAAGCGGGGGAAGTCCTACATGAAGCGTCTGTAGTAACCATCCAGCCCTAAGAAACTCCGTATCTCAAACATGTTCTTAGGATGATCCCAGGAAACTACTACTCTCACCTTCTCTGGGTCCACGGCAACTCCTGCCTCTTATATAATATGACCCAGGAAGTGAATCTGGTCCATCCAAAAGTGACACTTCGAGAGCTTAGCATATTGTTGATGCTCTCTCACTGTACTCAATGTAATCTCAAGATGGGTGGCATGGTCGTGTCGAGTGCGAGAGTACACCAATATTTCGTCCATGAATACTACCACAAAAGAATCTAGATATGGATGTAACACATGATTCATCAGAGCCATGAAAACTGCTGGCGCGTTCGTGATTCCAAACGGAATAACAGTATACTCAAATAGACCATACCTGCTCCTGAAAGCTGTGAGAGGTATATTAGATGGTCTAATGCGCAGCTGATGATATCCTGAACATATGTCAGTCTTAGAGAACACTCATGCACCATGAAGATGATAAAAAATATCATCAATCCTCGTTAAGGGATATCGGTTCTTAACCGTCAACTGGTTCAGCTTCCGATAATCCACACAGAGTCTGAGGGTACCGTCCGACTTCTTCGCAAAGAAAAACAGTGAAACCCATGGAGAAGTATTGGGTCAGATAAAACCCTTCGCCTATAACTCCTCTAACTGCCTCTTAAGCTCCTACAACTCAGGGGTGGCCATCCTATAAGGGGGAATGGAAAACGATGTTGCTCCTGTTACAAGCTCGATAGAGAAATCCACCTCTCGCTCTGGAGGTAGACCTAAAAAGTAATCTGGGAAGACATCACTGAAACGATCAACCACTTGAGGGAAATCCTTCTAACAAGTACCCTGGTCGTCTAGATATAAGCACTCAATCTGGGATGTGACTCCACCTCACCCACGATGCTCTGGTCTAGCTCGACTCGGCTGAACACCCCATTCTCCCTTGTATAGAAACTCTATGCCCTCTGGTGACATGAAGCTCACCCTATGATGGTAGCCTTCTACGAAGGCTCGAAAGGGAACCAACCAGTCCATCCTAAGAATGACGTCATAACTGTTCATCTCTAAGACATAGAGGTCCCAAATAAAGTGACAACAATCAACCTCAAGGGGGAACTCGTTTAACTGACGCACACCAGCCTTCTAGTCCCCAATGGAGTGTCTAGTGTCATAATACCAGAAGAAGTAGAAACACAAAGCCCATGGCTCTCCACAATGGATACATATATAAAACCATGTGTATAACCCATATCGAAAAGTACTGAAGATAAGACAGATGCTACTAGAAGAGTACATATGACTGTATAAGGTATGGAATCCTACTCCCGCTGGTTCTATTGCACTACATATGCATGTCCAGTGCCGCGGCCCTACGACACAGCCTGGCTACCCTGAGCTGTCCAGCCCTCCTGCCTCTGAGATCCTGGTGTTTGGATCGCACGACCATGACCACCATCACATCCTGAAAACCCTGACGTTTTCCAGTTTCCCAACTTGTATGAAGCTATTGGTCATCCTCCAACATGCGGAGTCTTCATATAACCCCTCTCACTAACAATGGGTAGAAATTTCTTACTAAAGCGTTGTAGATGACCCATCTTGCCACAAGCTCGACACTCCACTGGGTAACGTGGACACTGCGGTCTCTTGTGCCCCTCTTTACCACACTGGTAGCACCTGATCAGGCCACCTAAAAAAGCTTCCTGGTTGGTACTACCTCCCTGAGAGAAATACATCTGTCTATTCTTCTTTCCTATAGAAATAGTACCAATAACTGGTGTTGAACCGTCCTGGCCCACACCACTAGCTTCCCACAGGTTCCTCTATGAAATCAGTGCCTGGTTCACAATAATGTGTACTAAAGGAAACCTGAAAACATTCATCAGTGCTCAAATGTCATAACGAAGACCATCCTCAAAACATCTGGCTCTCAACCTCTCATCACCCACCAGCACGGGTACAAAATGCTAAAGCTCTATAAAATGAGCAGAATAGTCCATCACCGACATAGCACCCTACTGAATATTCATGAACTCTCGATCTCTATCTGCCCTCAGTGTCTCTGGGATGAATAAGTCATAGAATACTTCCTGAAAATCCTCCCACGCCATGTCCCTGTGATGCTCTGACTGGGTGGTAACATTCCACCACCTCTTGGAGGAATCATGCAGCATGTATGTCGCGAGCTTGGCCATCTGCCCAGGAGGCGTCTCAAGATTCTCTAAACAAGTCTGCATCGATTCTATCCATGACTCTATAGCCTAAGGCCCTCCATCCCTTGAGAACGTATGAGGATGCTACTACAGATCGATTCGAGTTAGCTCGGCCAAATATGTGGCAGCTAGCGGTGCTCCCTGAAAGGTCAGCATGAACCACATAAATCCTTCACAGAACTGTACCTCCACGCCTGTGTCTGGTATAACAGCTAGCGTCGCATCTGGCTTTACTGAATGATCCACTGGTAGCCCATGGCCCACCATTTCTGCAGTATGCTTGTTGCTGCTCTCCTAGCGAACAACGCGCGGTTGTCTCGGAGGCATGACACTACAGGTTCAAAAACACAGCTTAGATTCAAGATTAATAATGCCTGAAAATGAAGAAACCCAAAAGGGAATAGTAAAAAGAAGGCATTCAAAAGTTTCAAAACAAGACTACATGGAATGTACAATGACTACACAGTGTGTATTATATCCACACGGCGTGTATGGTGTTATTTTCCAACTACATGTGTCGTTTGTGACACGGCCGACTACTCGGCTGGACACTACACAGCGTGTTACACCCCCACACGGCATGTACATCACCCCGTTTCCCAGCCACAAAGGTAAGTCCACAAGTTATGTCCTTGGAAAAGACAACACGGTGTGTCCCACACGTACACGACATGTTCAAGGAGAGGTGGCACTGACCCATGTTGTTAGTTACACGGTCGAGTCCCAAGGCAACACTACACAACATGTACATAATTGACACATCGTGTATGTCTTATGGACTACTCCGTCCGTGTTGTTAGTTACACGGGCAGACTCCAGGTAAATAGTACACAGCGAGTATATCAAGTACATTTCGTGTTTTACCCAAGATATTCCCTTCCATGTGTCGCCACCTACATGGTTTGTGACACAAGAATAGACTACACGGCGTATACTCAGGGTACACGGCGTATACTTAAAAAGTTTATTTTTCATCTCGAACAGAAGGCCATACATGGTGTGTTTAAAGTACTACACGTCGTGTATACTGGGTTTCAAGACAGTACACCTCAGAAACTTCCCCTGAACCCAGAAAATACCGAAAAACAATGCATAGGTGTCAAATTCCAACCCATGAGGGCCCATACTACCCATGAATCAGTGTTTGAAATCTTATATATAATATATCTAACAAACAGGTAATGATCCACCAAATTCCTTTCAGTGGGGGCCCATAGTCCCCTAAAACCAAATTTTGGCGTCCATTCTATCAACAGGATAAAATAAAATCACCCTATCACAAGGCAGGTATTTTATCATAGCAGCTATCAAGAGAGCATGCTTTACTAGCACAACTACTATTACAACAACATGCAATTTCTAATGCACCTACATGGCATGAAAACTATGCATGGAATGTCATTTCTAGAATGTTCCTATATGATGCATGAGATGGAATACCCTCATCTCATTGGGTTGCAACTAAATAGAACCCATAGATAAAATATAACCACACAATCTCAAGTGCGTCACCCAACGGTGAAAACAAATCAACTGTAAATTGTAAACTCAGTAAAATTGAAACACGAGCTTACTTGGATTTTCCTTGTACACAGGTTAGCTACGCCTGGGCACAACTTATTACCAACTACCATTCGTCTTTTCCCTGACTACGGCTCCAAATAGTAAGTCAAATACAAAAACTCCTTTGATACCACTTTGTAACATCCCAGTTCCAGGTGCCACTCAACGGGTGCCCCGAACCCGGTTCGCTACGTAACCTCAAGCGCATTTCCCAAAACTCCAGAGGCTGCCAACTTGCAGCGAGGGCCCAGGTCTGATAGTGGGTAAATTATGCCCTAATTTGTCAAAGTGTAGCGCAGGGGAATGAAATGAAACATACAGCAATAGCGGAAGCAGTAATAGTGTATATAACTGAAATGGATAACTGATGAAAAGGAAACTAGTAGTCATGTATATATGAGAAGATGCAACATGTCACTATTCTATAAAACAGGTAGAACATGTTACACAATCAATACAATATAACTGAAGTACAAGTACAGAAAAGAAAAATAGAACAGTTCGCGGCATCGCGAGCCAATGCTCGGTCCCATGATCTCCTACACCCCAACAGCAATCAAGTACCTGTATAAGGACCCTTCCCATTATCTACAAATGGAGAAACATGATCTGATTGGTCGGAAAAGCATGGACCAAACAGTGTGTGAGAAATATATCTCTATAGGAACCCAACAAAGGCTCGTTCCCAACTATGTGTAAATATGCAACAACAGTGTGTAGTAGTAAAATGAAATAAACTAAGCAGTACTCAAAAGTAACTAACTTGAACAGATATATTTCCACTTTAATTATTTGTTTAACCATTTTATTTAGTGACATTCTGTGCTCAACAGCACCAAGCCCTCATGCCAATCAGAACCTTGCCCTCTGGCTAATATAGTAAACCATGCCCTCAGTCTTGCCCTAAGGCTATATAGAATCTCGCCCTCAGGCTTATCAGAATCTCTCCCTCAGACAGATAATGTGTCTCCCTCAGGCACAGAAGTCAAGCCCTCCGGCATGAAAGAGTTCCCTCAGGAGAAATAGTATGTTTCCCTCAGGCTAATACAGTCATGACTTCAGGCTATAGTAAAACACCGCCATCAGGAATAAGTAACCTGGAACTGACCAATATATAATCATGCAATTCACATTCAATTCCTCTTACCGCAAAATTAATGCCTAATTTAAACATGGCATACCCTCTGGTATCCTGGCCAAACAGCTAATCAGTGGAACGCACCCCAGGGGTGGTCCTGGATCCAAGCAGCGATCCCACACTGCATTTTCACAACATTATTAATTACCTATACACTTCTAGGTATTAAATATAGCCACGACCCCTGCCCCAAGAAACCCCAAATATGGGTTCGTAGCTCAAAAACACAAACAAACGCCCGATAGTTCGAAAATAAACACCAAGACACCTACCATTAAAACAAGCGAGAAGTATACATGATAGTCGATCCCGGAAACGCCCAAATATTACGTAGATCTGAGGTAAAAGATTAATATTTCAAACCCAAATAAATCCTGTTAGGAGAATAATTGGTCAGAAGTACCCAAGGAGAAGGAAGCCCTTACCCGTGCAATTCCAACGAGATCGTCCGAGGCGGAAACAAGTTCTAGACGTGCGCTCAGTGGATCTCGAAAGGTTCGCTCATCCACTCCCACCCCTTCCTCCGATTCTAAGCCTTCCCTCTAAACAGGGGAGGCTACATCCCATTTTAAGATATAATAACAAAGAAAACATCATGTACATCCAAGTACACTGCGTTTACTTCCCATTTTAAACTGTTCCTCAGGCAGCTTCCCGCTAGCGTGGCACTGTTCACCTGCCGACATGACTACACAACATTTCTTCATGAGTACACGGAATGTGCTACTGCACAGCTGGTCACCGCCTTACTATTGGCCTGCCGACTGACTAGACGGTGTGTAAGGGAGCACTATACGGTGTGTATTTGGTTCATACACCCTTCATCACCGGCATGGCCACACGCCCCGTGTACTCATCCCACATAGCCAAAAGTACAGGGCATGTGGAAAATTACAGGGCGTGTACTTTCCAAATTTTTGGGATTTTTCCCAATTTTCCATATTTCTAAAAAGCACTTACGGAAAAGAGAAAGGAGGAAACTCGTACCTCAAAAATAAGAACCAGGTTCTTATAAAAACAACCCTTTTACAGAACAGAAATCAATCATTTCAATTTAATAAATCAATTTAAATTTTAATATGAAATTGAAAACAAGAATGTTAATTATCATAAGCTAGAGTCGGATCCCACCTACCTCAATATCCCAGTTGTACATGCCCACAACAGAATCCAATAACAAAGAAAAAAACCCAAAAAAACATACAAAGACCCTATGATCCAATCCACAACATGATTAATTCAAACATAATATCCAATGGTTAGTAGAAGTGAGGAGAACCAAATACCTCGAATAAGGATATTTGCCGCATAACAACAAATGATATAAAAAGGCCTCCTGAATCAGATCTCACAACAGATCTAGAAGATTATGAGAAGAATAATCAAACATGGATTATTGGATATGAAAACGAAATTCTAGGGTGATATCAGCATCGATCTCAATGAATAATCAGACAGATCACATACTAGAGAGACACACCGTAGAAACAACACTGAACTGGAGCCAAGCAGATCGATGTGAATAGTGAAACGACCTTGAAAAATGAATTAGGAGTGTCAAGGGTTAATATCCACGAAATTTGGAGAGAAAGGGAATGACAAAAAATCATGAATAGATGACATTAAACTGGGTGTTGGATGGGTCATGAATTGTACCCCTTGGTCAAGAGGTGAAGGCTATGCTGGGTATGTTATGCCGAAAAATCTGTTTCCTCGAATAAAAACCCACCATTTATACCATACATGACGTGTACCCATCATTTACAACATGTATAAGCGCACAACATGACCTCCCCCTTCATAACCTGGTATCCTAGGGCATGACAAGAATACAACACCAAGTACATGACATGTACATTAGGTACATGATATGTACTTATTCTATAGCCTGTAATAAACCCAGAAAAATCACATTAAAAGATCTTATAACCAGAAAGAATTTTAGAATGAGGGAAAATTAACTCGATCAAGGTAACAAGATGTTACAAGGGACCCTAGTAATAGACAATCCAAAATCACAACATTATGGAAAATTCTAGGAAAACGAATATTGGATTGATAATCATCCATCATAATAAAAAGTGTTAGTAGTTATCTAAAATTAGGAGTTATTATTCCCCATAATACTATTTAGATATACCCCACATACCCAGATCTCTATGGTTCCACATTTGTATGATCATATTGACATTCCATGATCCCATTTTACCTAGTAAAGTTTCCAAATGATTACTCATATGTCATGATTGGGTTCACTGACATCCATTAAATGAATATCAGAACATACTAAGCTTATCATATATAATTTGTTCACTATTAACAATATTTCCTATTTACAATAGTGAAATTTTTTAAATGAAGGGTTAAATTCAATACCAAACAACCCAAAAAACCCCATTTCAAATCATAGCACCATAATATAGTCTTTTATGGGGATCTCATATTAATAAATCATTAGTAAAATATTATACATACTATCTTATATAATTTCCAAATATCTAAAACATGATGAAATCACAATTCTTTTTCACACTCCAAGAAAAATTAATAAAATTATAATTTAATAATATACATGAACATAACTCAAGTAACACCTTCTTGAATAATTTAAATAATGAAAATATCCCACCACACTAGGATCAATCCTCAAAACATATATATGGAATATATTTTCATTGAGATCACATAGATCAAAAATGGAAATGAACATTGATTTAATATTATTAATCAACTCATCATATTGTTATAATCCATCGTGAGTATATTGAATTTATTGACTCCACATAGTAAATACCTAAAAATAATCCATATATCATGTATACACTTTCTTGTTTCTTTGACACATGTATATAAAAAGTTAAGTGAATAACACGATGAAAATGGGACTAATGGGATGGGTAACCAATACCATTTCCCCTATATATCCAACATGAAAATTAATTAAAGTATTTCTATGTAAAAAATCTATAAAAAATTCATATTAAATATATGAAATAAAAATTAGTATGAAATTATAGAATATATAGAATATATATATTATACCAATTGATAAAAAACAATGAAAAACAATGGTTAAAATAATTTGAAAATCCAGTGAGATTGAAAAGTAAAAAATTTCATAATATTCACACTATTTATGAATGAGCTTCATATTTCTGAAAATAATCCAAAAATCATGATATAAATTATAGGTAGGATCCATAGACCATTTTTATTAACAAATAATGTTATTTCAAACCATATATAAAAATTTTTCAATGATAGGTTCCTCCCCCAAATCAACTCTAAAATTTAATTTCTCGAACAAAATAGAGGATAATTCGAAAAAAAACATATGATTCATAATTAATCTCAAATTTAATAAAAGATTCATATTAAAAAAAACATAACAGAAATATTTCATGAAACCGATGAACAATCATTTATTTTGAAGAATATCATATCAACAGGAATTCCCATATAGAAACCCCTATGTGTCAAATAGTATTATGATAATAAAATAATTATGATCTAAATAACATGATATATTGGAATCCATTTTTTAATTAACTATCCAATAATTACATAATGTATAACATGATTTAGATATCAATAATGCATGAATTAAATTCTAGATTATGATGTTAGTTAGTTTTCTTTTACTATATCTATGCTCAGATTAGGATCAATTTATCCATCATGGTTATATAGTCCTATTCATTGACCCCACATTGACATCTAGATAGAGGAATCTATATCATAGACCCAATTTGTCTCATTATGTATAATATATCTAATAGTATCCCAACCAAAAAAACAAGAATGAATTATCATTGAATAATTGAACATAACTTCGTAAACAATATTATAAGTACATATAACATCATTCATATATAATAATATACATGAATCAAAGTTTAGATAAGTAATAAAAAAGTAAAAGACATTAAAACACGACAGAGTTTCACTATAATAATATACACAAGTAATTATTTTGTGATATTTTATTAGAACCAATTGGTTTCTATAAATGATAATGAATGTGTTAAAAAGTGATATCGTAAGATGCATCTTAGTTCCCTAAACTTGAATCAAACATAATGAAGTCCACATAAACCTAATGCATGCATACAATAGTTTATTCATTTATATGCGCAATACCACTATGAATATAAATTGTACAATTAAAATTGAAAAATATTATTTATAGTGTAAAAACAATTTCTATATAGTTTCTATATGAAAAAAAACATTTTTATATTCTTATTAAAAGTCATTAAATAATGTTTAAATTTTATTTTTCTGAAGGAAACAATCCATTCATTAGAGATAAATAGTAAAAGTGAATATAATATAAAAGACTAAGGATAATATATTATAATCATAATATATAATAATTATGAATAAATTTTAATATGATATCAATTATGGGAACGAGATATTTAGACATGTATGTGGGAAAAATATTGTTGATTTTTGACATTACACTAGAATACTAGTTGAAAAACTTTGAACCATTGCAATATTTCATCGCTTTTTGAACCAGTAAATCTCAACAATAATTAATCCCTTATAGTGAAAAATAAGTGATAGGATACTATAAAAATAGCAATATATTCTAGCCCATAACTCATAAAATTACCCAAATAGATGAAAAATACCAAATTGTTATAATCCTAAGAAATGAATAAATCTAAAATATAATGGATAAAAACCTAAATTATATCCGGAAAATAGTAATGTGAAAAGAAGAGAATCAACAACCCTCCAGAAAAATACAGGTAATATAATTATGTGAAAAATAGTACATAGAATATTTCTGATCTTAAAAATACTATTAAAATAATTAAAGGAATAAAAATAACTTAATCCAACATTATTAAACACCTCCTGTGTAGAAAATAGGCTTATGGTGAAAACCATGTGAAGGAATCATTTTTTCTACCATTAAACAATAAACCACAATAAAAGAAAACAATTTATTATTAAATAATATATTCATATAATAATACAATGATATGTAGCATATAAACTCATGTTCTAGATATTTTAAAAGTAAAATATTTTTATAAAAAATATTTCCTCAAATGAGATGAAAAAACATCAATGATTTAAAAAAAACACACGAATAATGAAGAAGGTATCATCATAAGAACAAAACTAATTTTTTTTGTTTAGAAACCAACACCTAGTTATTTTCTTATCCACCATTTCTATATATAGATATAGTAAATAATAATTTTTGATGAATGTGAAGATAGCGGTATATGGAAAGAAAATTATAATGAAATAATAGGTAAAATTATTTTCACAAACTAAAACACTTCAGACTCATAAATGGTGTTTGTGATGAACCATTTTCTATTACTATCTTTCAAAGGGGAAACTAAAATATAGAAAATTCAATTGAAATGGTTATTATTATAAATTATTTAGAAAAAAATTTCAAACATTTTAGGAAACATCATAGAAAAATATGATTGGATGAATAATTTTTTAATCTAGAGGCCAAATTTTCGGTGTCACCTAAAAATGAGTGGTTTTGACCATTATATAGAAAATATGTTTACATTGACCATGTATCAAATATACATGTAAACAGAAAATATGAAAAATATACCCAATTTTATTGGAGTCCACCCACTTATGAGAACAATGCCCCAACCATGAAAAAGGGTACCATCTTAGTATTTCTATTATTTTTCTAAATGATTAATGTAATCTATTTTCTCGATATACAACAGAATATTTTTGAGTAATATAACAAATATTCAATCACTAATACTATTTAAATCCATATATTTATATAAATTTTGTTTTATAAAGAATAAAAAAATAAAATGTCCTAATGGGTCTAATAATACCTAGCCATACAAATTATCTCAAACATGATGATATTGCAAGAAAGGTGAACATTTATAGTGGGTCACATTATATAGATCATTCCTTGAATAGTTAATGGGAATTAATACAGGGAATTTATCCCACTATATAGAAATGAAAATATATTATTCATTCTTTTATAATTTTTTGGTATAGTTAAGATAAAATTCCACCACTTATTATCTCTTAAGTATATTCGTTTTTTCAGATATAATATTAAAATCATAAAAACATTTCCATATTTGTGTAAAATGTTATACTATTTTGAAATCATTGATTACATAATACTCAAGGAAATTTTATTTAAGTGGTTTCATGATTATTTTATTTAATGGATAAATTATGAAAAAATTAATGATTGATCATTTTTTGAATGATAGGTATACAATATAATTAAACAGATTAAATACAATTTGTATCTCTGGTGTTTAATTCATAGAGATGTGAAATGACTATTATTATTCTTTTTATTTCCCCAACCCCCAAAACTCATAGTTGGTGAATTTTTATTTAATTTTTAATTGTTACAAGGGTTAAAATATTCAATGAACGATTAGTTTATTAGTCTGGAATATCCATATTACATACATGATACCCATAATACATTTTCTAATAGAATATAAAATCTTCATAGATATTAAAATAAAATAAACTGAACCATTAAATACTTAATCAAATATGCCTTCTTGATAACATACGAAATGAAAACATAAATAAAGTGAACTCAAATAATTTATAAGGGTAATTAAAATGGAAGAAATAATTATTCAATTATATTAAATGGAAAGGTAAATAATTGATATCACATTCAATTAAAATAACTAGGTAATGAAATATCAACATGGAATGGTAAGTAGGTGAAAAAATGACATTTAATAAATAAAATAATAATGAAATGCCTCCATAGATATATAGATGAAAAGTATCATGGATAAAAAATATTTGTAAAATTTCGTAAATACATTAATATTGGAAATCAGGTATTTGGAACATGAACCACCAAACTCTTAAGATCTACTCTCAATATAGTTTAAACTTCATTATTTTTTCTAATAGATTCGTCTCATGAGATAAATGATGAATCAATATGCTATATAAAACCCAGTCCCTCCTGTGTATTTAAATAAAACATTTTACTCGTATATATAATAAATTATTTAATAAATAATAATATCTTGGATATAGATTTTTCAATAGTTCCTATGTTAGACAAATAACAGTCAAGTAAAACATCATATGTAAAATAATATACTTTTTATAAAATAATCATATTCATATATGAAAATATAGATATTCAATGAAATTTATAATAAAAAATTATTCAAATAATTTATTTCATTCATGATATTGTTAAAAATCACAAAAATATGTTATATTTTGATGCTAATCATTAGGAACATTCTTCATGATAATAGATTTTAAATATTACAAAGTGTACCATACCACTGTTGAAAATTTAAATAATAATCACCATAAATTAATATATTTATATAAAACATATAATACAATGATATTATGATGGTTTGTGATAACAAATTGAAGAGGGTAGTATATAAAAAAATTATTTGGTTTATAATAACAAATTAGTCCCAATTGAATGTAAATTGGTATGAAATTCCATTTCCTAAACATTATTTTTGTGGTGTAAAATTTATAATATATTATAGTGGTTGAAAATATGTTTCTATATCATACCAAAACATGACAAATATTATAATATCATATATCATCTTCATATAATATCTTGTTACACTTTTGTTAACATTATTTCCCTATTTTCATTATTTTATGTGTTAATTAACTACTTTTATCGACTGTGTTTTGACTTTTTATTTGTTTTAATTTTTTAATATATTTTAATTTCATCATATATATAATGTAATAAATTATTTAATTATCATATATATTCAATAAACATGTATTCAGAATAATAGACAACGATTGGAGATATGAAATAAAATGTAGCGTTCTTGGGGATGGTTGGTTTTACGTAAACATGAACGCTAAATTCATTACAATAATACTGATTTCATAATCTATAGAATTTTAGACATGATTTAATTATCATATATGTTGTGTGAAAATTTATTTAGAACAATCTATATATTTTTGGGATATAAAATGAAATGCACCATTAATGGAGATGGTAGGTCGTATGTATGCATGAACTCTACTTTCCTTACTTTATAGTACTATTAGAATGAATATTAAATGATACATGTGTATATAAGAATTAAATTTTCAAATATATGTCTTATATTTTTCTTTTTCTTAATAATAAAATCCATATTTTTTTCCATGTATAGTGTTAACAAATCACATTACTTTGATGAGGTAGTAGTTAACACACCCACAAATAATGTTATCGTATTTCCAAAAAATTGAATTCATAGATGTGTGTGTTATAAAAGATTTATTTAAGAATTAATAAATTATAAACATCATATATATATATATATATATCACATATAAATATAGTTTAAATTATTGTTAACAATATTATATTCCGTAATAGAAGAATGAACATTCATTGTTTTGTTAGGCGAATGATCGGCGTTCTCATAAACAATATGATTGTCTCCCATTATATGGGGTCATGTGTAAGTTTAACTATAAATAATAAATAAATAAAATTATAATGAAGATAGTTTTATTTTTTGAGAAGAGTAGAATAATTATATTTTTGTGGTGGAAAATTTAAATGAATATATACTGCTTAAGGATGTTTGTTAACTCTTAATTCAGTAAATAATTTTAGTTATACTAAAAGGATTACATTGATTTATTCCTACACAAGTTGATGTTTCCTGGATTAAGGGGATGATGTATTTGGAGATATTTGGTCAGTTCTTGGTCGATAATAATTTTCTTGATCTGTGTGAGTAAGTAGGAGGAGAGGAATACTTTTCATAGAGGTGGAGGTGGGACACTCATGTAATATTTTGACAAAGGAATTTAAAAAATGATTTTTCCCAAGAAAGTGAATACAATAACATATAAATTAAATTAAAAATATTGTAGTTTCTAAATATGTATATAAAAAGGATCTTTAAAATGTTTCTAGTTCATTTGTGCACTTAATATTAAGGTTTAGTCTCATATTATGCATAATTTTACATTAATCATTGTAAATTATTTTAACAACGTTCAATAAATTTTTTAGTAATAAAATCATGAAAATATTATAAATTTCAAATTATTCATATTCCAAATATGGAATTGATTTTTAAAAATTATAATTCCATAATTGTAATAAATTAATTTTAATTTAATCCCTTAGAAGGGACAATAATGTGGGGTTTTAAAATAAAAATGTTCAAAAGGTTGTTATAATTTTATAGTCAACATCAATGTTTAATTGATGAAAAATAACTACATTGGATTAATTTATCATAATATAATCTAGTTATACATTAAAAATTTGTAAAAGGTAATTTATACTTAAAATAAATTATATGAAAAATGTAGTTTTGATATAAAATTCTATTTTTATCACTATTTATAAAAAATTGAAACTTCAGAGAAAAATAATAAAAATTCATCCAATCCAAATTTTTATGTTTATAATTCAAATATGAATTTTATATTGAAATTTTAAATATATTAAATGGGTAAAAATAGAATTCAAATTGGGTTCTCTAATAAAATTCAACAAAACCACCTGTATAAAATTATTTTATTTTTTGAGTAATATTTAGATTGTTATTATCTTATGCTCGTAAAATATGTTATATTTTTATATAAAAAAAATTTACAAAATAATATATATTTATATATTAAATTAATAAAGATAATTAATTATATTTAATTTAACTTATTTTGATAAGATAGTTTCGTGAGTATAAAAACAGTTTTCTATGAAAACATTCCCTTTATGTAAATTTGGTTATTATATCCGTTTATAATTATTCTTCAACCAATGAATCATTTTTATATTCATGTAACAAATATATTTTCAAAATTTATTCAATATTATTTATATTCACTCATTTAACTTCTATGTTATGTCTTATTATATTAAATAATAATATTTTAATAATATATTTTTGTTTTCTTTCACTCAGTATTGCATGAAGTGTATGTTTTAAAATGAAGACATTATTTCTTCAAATATAAGATAACTCAATGTAATTTTAATTGAGAAATATTGAATATATGATATCTATTTAAAATATTAAATATATTTTATTGCATCAGGGTATTATATCCCTAAACATTTTTGGTGTCGTGTGTCATGAACATTATCGAATATAAAGTTATTGCATTATAATTTTTGGGTGTTATATTCTCCCCGCCTCAAAAAAATTGAGTCCTAAAAATTAAAACTCTATCATAGTAATATAGGGACTGGAAGTAAACTATTTTTGAATATCCCATATCATAAAAATGGTTAATATCACATCTTATTAATAAGAGATAAAGGAAAGTAAATGGTAACAGAACTAGGTTCCCCAGTATTAGAACATAGGTGGGAAATGGATACATGGATATCAAATAAAAAAATTCATAAAATCAAGTTATGATGTATAGTTATAAAGAACTTGTTAAGATGAATTGTTCTTACAAAAAAACCATAAACCATTGTTCTCAATAAAGGTCATTTATATCACAAAAATAATTATAATAGTTCAACATTTTTTTAGATATTATTCCCATGCTTGAGGAATTTATTCACACTATATGTATATAAGTAAATATAAATTTATATAATCATAATACTTTCTTATGATTATTACATGAACTATTTCATCTTCATATATATGAAAAATCTACATCATAGGGTGATTTCATACATTTTCCTAAAAAATCACTCCATATGACCAACTTAAACTATTTTATAAATAGTTAACAGTTCCAAAATAATATGATCGAATACTTTGGAACGATGTAAACATAATTTGAAATGTGAAGTTATCATTCTCCTTTAACCAACATGAAGAGTCTCTAAATTTTCACATTCCATGCTTTAGAATAACATCATCATGTATCCTCTTAAAATAATTTAATTACTCTTATTTGCATAACAACATATCAGAAACAAGAATTATTCCTTATTCATTAAGAAAGAAACATGTCATTGGATATATTAATTAAATCCAAATGTATTGAAAACTCCAAAAATGATACCAAAAACCACTTGTATAAATATAATTAATTAGTTTCAAGGTAGTCTTCACTTATCCACATCAATGATTTATTATATATTATCTTAATATCATGACCATATAAGGGGTTTTCATTCCCTCGATCATGTGTTTTTTAAGAACATCAACTTTATCATGAATATATTTTCATTGTACCATTCAACTAATGATATTAAATCATAAATAAAGTTCATATATATTACATAAATTATATTAATATAATATCATATTTAAACGAATTTTAAAAAATAATTAAAATATCTAAATACAGATGCATGTTAATAAATCCACATTAGTTGTGTGAATAACATATTACTGGAATTGATCCCTTAACATCGTTTAAGGTATGTTCTCATTATTATTGGTCCAGTTGATTCCATTGTTACCCAACATGTTACAATTGTAACACTAAATATTATAATATTTATTTTTACATTTTCATTATTTACCCATGTAAACCTTATCTCTAGACTTATACAAAATTCCCAATTACCATTAAGCATTTACCAACGAGATTTTTCCGATAATTATCACATGTTATAAAATTTGTATATCTATTTTTTATTGACTCATTAACTTTTTCATAGTTCTCATATAGCCTCTTTTTTTATTTTTTTGACATTAATATATTTATTCTCGAAAATTGATCCTCAGTTTGGATGGAACATAAAAATGATTCGTTGTGTGATAAAGAATTATGTAAAATTAGTGCCCTTCAGAGATTAGGTTAAAAACATTTAAATAATTAGTTTATCATGATCTATGTATTTCATATATAATAAGTAGAATACCCAGCTAAACATGTTAAGTTCTGTTCACAATATGCAACACTGACATCTTCCATTTGCATTAAGATAATGAACAACCTCTTTATATAAATTTCTGGATTAAAAGGGAATCATTTTTTGAAAAATGTAACCATAAAATTTGTCCATTCAATTAGATATTTTTCTTATTCCTCCCTTTTATTCGAGATCATATACCACCACTAATATGTATCACTATTTATAATGTATAAAACAAGATTGACCATTTTCTTTTCTACAGATTCAAAATCCATGAATATCTTCTACAATGGCATAATCCATTACTCATCTGCCATTAGATAAGTATTCCCTTTAACTGATGGGGGACTCAACTGCATAACATGGTTTAAGATTAGATAATACTATTGTGTAACATCTTCCTCAATCTGGGAAAGCATATGTGTTTTTTTATTTATCTTACCTAAAATTTTAATAACACTCTGAGTTCCAACACAAACTGTATTGGATTCATAATTTGGGTAATCTATATATTTCCCATTAGTTCTGATACAATTCTTGATTCCATGAAATTTTTTTAAAGAATGTTATATTTTATATATTATCATAAAATTATGAACTTTTTATAACTCTAAATCGGGCATAACATAAATTACAAAAAAATTGAATTTATAATCTCACAATCATAAACATGGATTCATTAGGTTTATCAATTTTCCAAATCCTTCATAATGGTAGGAAAATTAAATTTAATATATCATAATCATTTCCCCCATGGGTGATAAAAAATGTGAAATCTGAGTCCAATTTTCATGTACCATCTTATAAAGAGTCAGGATTGATACTTCGTTTAAGAGTTATTAATCCAAAGTACATCTTTTCCATAACCAAATCCAAATATATCTTCCAGATGTGAATGTATTTATAGGAATACTAGTATAAAATATAACAAAAAATTTTAATTTGTAATTAAATACATATCCTAAAGTTATATTTAACTATTATGTTTCCTAATATATATCTTCAAAATCTAATTTCCATGGTTGTTTCTAAACAATCAATGTTAAAAACCAAAATGGTCATACCCTAGAAGCATTTAGTAGGTGCATTATTTTATTACATTGGCATTTATTATACGAATAGAATCCCAAATTAGCACTTATTTTAGCATTCCAGGTAATAATTATTATATATATGATACCCATAAAATATTGGGAAATAGAAAAGAATGACATTATACATAATAAAATGAAATAAACTACATCCTTGAATGCATTTTAATAGATTTATTTTTCAGAACATAGGGAATTGAAACATAATAAGGGTGATCTCAAATTCTCTATGTTAGTAAGTATAATGAAATAATATATTAATAAGTGAGAATAAATTTAAAGATAAATAAATTATATCACATGTAATTCAAATAACTAGATAAGGAACTATTATTATGGAATGGTATGAAGTTTAAAACACATTCCACTTAATAAATGATCAAAAAATGAAATGCATCCCATGATATTTAGATAAGAAATATCAGGGATATAAATGATAACTAAAATGATGTAATTTTATTAATCTTGGATATCGTGTATCTATCACATGAACTACTATACCATCAAGATCTATTCTCAAGAGTGTTTAAACAATTCTAATTTTTCAATCTTATTCGTCTCATTTGAGAACTAATGCATCGAGGGGTTATCTATAACAAGGACCCACCCAATTTTTACAATCCAAATAATTACCAATTTATCAAATAATTAATTTAATTAATAAAAAAATCTTATCATCAAATTTCCATATTGACTAATCGATACATATTTATCACTAGTTCCGTAGTTCATTAAATAACTATAAAAGTAATAACTGAATCTAAAATAGAATATGGTTTAAAAAACAATAATATCATTATAATGAATATATATATATTTATATAAATTTAAAATTTAAAATTATTAAAACAAATTATCTTCTTCATGTTAATTTTAACAGTCATAAAATGTAGTGACAATTCAATGATAATCATTAAAATGATTTTTTATCCGAATAATATTTAAACATTCCAAACTGTTTCATACATCCTTGAAACATTTAAATCATAATCCACATAATGGAATACTATTAAATGAATATTATAATATCATGATTGTAAGTATATACATGATATAAACTGTCCAAATGTCATATATACATTATATAAAATTTAATTGGTGCATAATAACAAATAATCCTCAATAGAATATAAATTAGCACCATATTTTCATCACCTTAACCATCCATTTTTGTCTTCATCCTGATTTATAGTGGTTTAATATATATTAATATATTATAAAAGTACCATAATAATTTTTATAATATCATTTATCATATTCTTATAATATTTTATTAATAATTTTTTTAACAATCATTCATTATTTTCATTATTTTGAGAATTAATTTCCATGTTTTCTTATTTATTTTTTAACTGGTTATTTTCATTCATATTAAAAAGATCATGATTTAATATTATAAAAAATAAATAAAATGACATAATTATCATATATATATTCATTAAAATATTATTTATAAGAATTATAATGTGTTGAGATAAGAAATTAAATATATCGTTCATGGAGATGGTAGGTCATTCGTGCACATTAACATAACATTAATTTCTTCATCATATTAAACTAATAAGGATTATATGATACATATTTATATTATAATTAAATAATAATATATATTTCATATATGTTACATGTGTTTATTAATATTATCCTTAATATGTTCAATGTATACCATGAATGAATTACATCACTTTGAGAAGGTAGTAGTCCACACTTCCACAAATGATGTTATCGTATTTATAAAAAATGTAATGTACATAGATATGTGTTATAAAAAAATTAAATAAGAAAAAATAAATTATTATCATCATATATATCACATATAAATATAGTTTCTATCATAATTATCATCATGATAGGAGGTAAACGACTAATGGAAAATCGTCATTTCATGAGGTGGTAGTTCCTTTTTCACATATAAAATATGTTTGATACCCCATAAATGGTGGATTGTAAATGTCTAGGTAAAAATTATAACATAAAAAATTAGTATTATATTTATGACTATCTTTTTTACAAAATAAATGTTTAAATTTATTTTACAACTTAGATAATGGAAAGGAATCTAATCATATTGAGGATGTTTGTTACCTCTTAATCGAGAAACTACATTTTGGTTGTACAAAAAGTATTCATTGGATTGATTTAATAAAAATTGTGTATTATAGGATTAATGGAGGTATTTATATAAAATATTTTTCCATAATTGTTTCAAACCAATATTTTTAGGTGGTGTGAGTATATGGGAGGAAAGGATTTATTTTTTATGTTGGATTTTTAGTGGAGCTTATGTAATATTTTCACAAAAGAATTACATATAAACTTTTTTCATTGAAAATTATTTAAATAATATATCGTGTATGAGAAATGAGAGTATAGTATCTATAATAAGGCCTTACAATTGATTTTGGGGCCGTTTCTAGGTTATTTTGGCCAATATGATTAATGTTTTTCCCTTTCTATGCTTAATTTATCTTCATTTATTGCAATTACCATTATATAATTTCACAACCATTTTCGGAAAAAAGCTCTGTCGAAAATATTATAAATTATAAATGATAATTATTATAAATATGGAATTATTTTTTTTCAAATTATAATCACATAACTGGTATAAATAAATATAAATTTTATCCGCATGATAGGATGATAATGAGGGGTAAGTAAAAACAATAAAATGTTATCTATGGTTTTATAGACAATATAAAAGAGAAATATATTAGAATAACATAAATTGGATTAATTGAACAAAAATTAGATATATAAACAATATATAAAATTTAAAATTTCATTTAATCTTATCAGTTAATTTGACGAAAAAGATATTTTGATCTAAAATTCATTATTTTTCATTATTCATTCAAAAATGAAACTTCAATGAAAAAAACAAAAAATTCTCCCTAACCGAATTTTTATTCTTATAATTCACCTAAGAATTTAATTTTTAAGTAATAAAATTATTTAATTCCCTATAATAGTATTTAAAATGGTTTCTCCTTTAAAAGGACTCAAATTACAGTTAATAAAATAGTGTATTTTATGTTTCATCTAGGGTTAGTTCTTATCTTATGCATATCGAATCTATTAGATGGATATAAAAAATATTTTGTTGAATATATAATATATTTGTTACATTATTTTAACCCACTAATTTAACTTAATTTAATTTAATATCACTGAATATCATTGTGATTATAATTTTTTTGTATAGAAACATTCCCTTTATTAAACATATTCTTATATCAATTTCTAATTAATTTACAATGAATGAATTCATTTTATATTTTTGTAAACCATACATATTCCTATGAAATTAAATAATATTCATAAACACTCTTTTAATGGATATGTTATGTCTCATTATAATAAATAATAATATTTTAGTAATATATATTTGTTTGGTGAAACTCTGACTTTCATGTAATTTAAATTTTCAAAGGAAGACACTCTTTTATGGGAAAAAAGAAGAATCGATGTTGGGTAAATATAGAAATATATCATATATCTAATGTATTTAAAATTTAAAATATTTTTTTAAATATCAGGGTATTAATATTACCTTAGTTGCTTACTATTGCTTGTCATGCACACTATTTAATATAATGTTTTTATATTTGAACTTTCTGATGTTACATATATGATTTAATTTCATCTTTAGATGAAATTCAAAATTTTACACTTTTCCCTCTTAAATATTAATATAACTATCATCAATATGATCCCTCGAATAATATTTTGATTACATGTTATGTGTTTACTATATTAGTGAACCAAGGTTTCATTACCATTCAATTACATAATTATTTTAACAATAATAATCAATTGATAAAAAAATTCATTGAATCCTAAAATGATCAATAATGAATGTATTGATTTCTTTACCATCAACGAAAATATATTACTCAATGCTATTTTCAACATCTATTTCTATATTTATTATTATTATTCATTTCCAATTGTACTAATAGATTTCCCAACAATTATGGTAATATAAGAAATGATATTTAAACCAAAATTCTAACGAATTTGTTTAGAAACTGAAATCATTATAAACCATTAAAAATACTCAATAAACACCAAAATAGACTAACAAATTATCCTCTATTTGTCTAAAATATATAAGGATACCTTAAAAAATTGTTCACTATAATAATTATTATTAGATTAATATTTACCAGTTCTTATAAATGCATGCATGACATTGTGTCAACTATATAACAACATTTACAAGGGATAAAATATATATATTCCTGATAATAAATAGTATAAATATTTGTAAATATATTAAAAGGGTCTAATATAATCTAAAGGCCCACTCTATGAAACAACAAGAAATACACTACAAGAAAATAGTGTTTTATTGGCGGTTTTTTCACAACGGTTTTTTAAACTGCCGCTAAATGTTTTTCGATCAAAATTTAGCAAATGTTTTTAAAACCACCACAAAAAACACCAGAAATTATTTTAAAATATCTTCTAAAAAATAAAAATAATTTTTTAGTGGTTGTTTTTCAAAAAAAACCGCCTAAAAAAAGAAGTGATTTTTTAAAACCACCGTAATAATTTAGAATTCTTTTTAAAAAAATATTGATTTATAATTTATAATTTGTTATTAATTATTTACAATAAAATATAGTTTATTATTAATAAATTTAAATATTACTAATGTGTCAATTAATTAATAATAATATTTATTAGTTAATAATATTTTTAAACTGAAAACAAATCTTCAATAAGTAGAAGAACATACTTTAACATCAAATGACCATAACTTCTGATTTTTGGGATTTCAAAAGTTAATAATATTTTTTATGGTCATTTTACTGTTTTTTGGGATTTCAAAAGTTCTTAAAGTTTTTTGATTTTTTATATATTTTTTTTATTTGTTTACATATTTAATATTTATTTATTTATTACTTATTTATTAATTATTAATTGATTAATTATTATTTTTTATCTATTATATATTATTTATTTATTTAATATTTAATATTTAATTATTTATTATTTATTTATTTATTATGTCCAAATTAATTATTAATTTATTTTTAATTTATTAATAAATTAATTATTTATTATTTATTATTAGTTTATTATCCCCTTTTTAATTAATTAATTATCTATTTATTCTTTATTCTTTATTTTTTTTATTTATTATTAATTATTAATTAATTAATAATTATTTATTAATTAATTAATAATTAAATATTAAATATTGATTGTTAAAAATTAGATATTAATTAATAATTATTAATTATAAATAATCTATTGTTAATCATTAGTTATTAGTTATTATTAATTATGAATTATTATTAACAATTAATTAATTATTTTTTATTTATCTATTTATTTATTTATGTATTTATGTATTTATTATTCATTATTAATTATATATTCATTATTATTTATTATTTATTATTTATTATTTATTCTTTATTCTTTATTATTTATTAATTTATTTTAAATTTACTAAATATTAATTTATTAATAGTTTATTATTTTTAATTTATAATTTATTCATTATTTATAGATTATATATTATTTAAATATTAATTATTTACTAAATATAATATATTTAGTATTGAATATTAATAATTAGTTATTATTAAATATTATTTATTTTTTATTTTTTATTTACTTACTTATTTTTTATTTGGTATTTATTATTTATTATTTATTATTTATTAATTTATTATTTAATTTACTAAATATTAATTTATGAGTTTTTTATTATTAATTTATTATTCATTTATTTTTTCAATATTCAATATTTATTAATTTTTAATTAAATAATTAATTAATTATTATTTATTTATTTATAAATTTATAAATATTAAATATTAAATTTTAAATTTTAATTCCTAATGACCAATTATTAATTATTATTATTATTATTAAATTTTAATGATTAATTATTAACTATTTTTTATTTATTAATTATTATTTACTAATTTCTATTTATTGTTTATAATTTATAATTTATTATATATTTTTAATTATTAAAATTTATTATTTATTATTAATAATTAAATATTAAATATTTATTATTCATTATTTATAATTTATAATTTATAATTTTTTATTATTATTTATCATTCTTTTATAATTTCTTTATTTATATATTATTTATTAATTTAATACTAATTTGTTATTTATTTATCAAATATTGAATAAATTTTTAATTAATTTATTATTTATACACTAATTACATATTATATGTTATATATTATATGTTATATGTTATATATTATATATTATATATTATATATTATATATTATATATTATATATTATATAGTATATATTATATGTTATATATTATATATTATATATTATATATTATATATTATATATTATATATTATATATTATATATTATATGTTATATATTATATATTATATGTTATATATTATTCAATATACAATATAAAAATATATTATATATTATATATTATATATTATATATTATATATTATATATTATATATTATATATTACATATTACATATTATATATTACATATTATATATTATATATTATATATTCTTAATTGTTAATAACTAATTATTGATTATTGATTATTGATTAATAATTATTATTTAACAATTATTGTTTAATAATTATTTAGTGTTTATCTATTTGTTATGTATTACTTGTTACTCCAATTACTATATATGTGTGTAAGTATATTAAATTTGATTTGTTGACCACATGAAGAGCCTTTTGGAGTTATAAAGTCTTTGAAGAAGCATGAGGTAAGGGGTTAAAATATCACCCAACGCAGAATTTCTATATATTACATGGGCATGTTCATGGACATGGACGTAGGCATTGAGATGGGCATGAGTGTGGTAATAATAAATAATTAAATAAATAAATAAATTATGAAAATATATAAATTTATCAATAAATAAATATATAATAAATATATATATAAATTAAGAAAATAAATCAATAAAATAAATAAATAAATAAATAAATAAAATAAACTTAATAAATAAATAATATATATATATAAATAAATTATAAAAAATAAATCAATGAATCAATCAATCAAAATAATTGTTGAATGATTTAGCGGTGTTTTAAACAGCCACGAAATATATATTTTGGTATAGTGATACCCCTTCTTCATACATCCCATCCTAAAATGATTTAATAATTAATATATAATTTTTTATTTCTAAACACTAACATACCACACACACATATATATAACTATATATATATAATTAATTTGTGTTTCTCCACCAATATATACCGTTGTGAATAACATTCAAAATAAAATAAAAAAAATCAAATTCTGAGTTGTAATTTCTGATAAGTGGTTTAATCACAAACTATGTCATTAATATCAGAGATTTCAAACAAAAAAGTATATAATAACATGAGTCATTTTTTAAATTGTTGAAACCAATCTCGTTGTCTTCGACAAGAAAAAATTGATATATCATCATGAGGACTTCTTAAATCTAAAAATAGAACATTTAAACCATAAGATAATAGCTAACCCATTGGAAATTTAATACCATTTGGTAATATACTACACACTTTATTGACAAAATTTATATTATAGAAAAAAGTTTTTATATAAATTTGACATATCTTATTTTATATTTTATTTCATTTAAATGAATATTTTAATTGGACTATATCAAACCCATTTGATATAAATTCTACTCCTAATCAATAGAAAATATCTCCTAAAAAATTATGAAATTATAATTACATGAATTCAGGATACATACTATATTAGTTTCATTATTCCAATATTCTGTTCTCTATATATGAATCCTATAATCCATTTCATCTCATGCTGCTGCTAATCATTTTTTTTATTTCTGATGGATGGTTTATGGGTTGCTGGTACCCGCTACAGACGCATCCAAAACACCATAACAAAGCATACAAAGCATTCAAATTTCAAATTTCAAAAATCAAAGTAGGGCCTCGAGCCGCGCACCATCCACCGTACCACATCATGACTTCTCATCTGACCGCGCACCAACCCAGGCCACACCGCGATGCAGGAATCTTCACCATGCACTAACCTTCAACACGAAATCCCACCTTATGCCACCAGCGAGACTCCGGACCAGCCACCATCAATCAGTTTCAAATCGTCGACCGCGCACCACCTTCACCGGCGTTCCTCACCGTTGCATCCATCCACCACCACCAGCAGAGAAACCAGTCAGAATCACCATTTTCAAAAGGATCAAATAGAGCATTGAATATGAACCGAGAAAAACCCCACTACAGCCACCCCAACCGCTGAAGGAACCCTCGCAGATCCTCAGAGTACTCAACCACCGCAAATCAGTTGACAACCTCCACATGCTGCGAGACCACCATAGGACAACAACCCAGAACCGAGAGAAAACCCTTGAACACTCCGTAGAGTATGCCGTTGAATGAACTGGTCTTACAGCCACAGATCAAACCAGCAGAGTCGAAGGCTGAAGTGTTCGTCCACAAAAAGGAGGACGAATCCCTAGACCATTACGGAGAACACCCGAGGCATCCGAAGAAGTTCCACCACAGGGATGAGGCGACGACAAGAAAATCCATGCACTACCAGCTTCAAACGGATACTGCTAAGAGAAAATCATCAACACTAAAAACAATCATGGAAAACAAGAAATGAGAACGAAACCCCCCCCCCCCTTGGCAACTCCAGATTTGTCGTCAACCTCAATGAAAAGAAATCACCTCTGCACAATCCAAGCCCTACACACAAAGAAATCGTCTCGCCGAGACAACCAATCTGTGAGGAGAAGATGATTCAAAGAGATTCGAAGCAGGGTGAGATTTCAAGAGAGGGGAGGATCCAGCGTACATGGGAGAAACCCTTGCTGCCACGGGAGAGAAAGAGAAGCTGCTCCGAGGCCTCTAGATATAGGAAGAAAAGTTATGATGTCTTTATCCATTTCATCTCCTATGATCTAAAAAACAAGCTCTATTACTATAGACTATATAATAATAAAATACATCTAATAATTTCTCATAAACATAAATATTAACGGCCTCTTAATATAATTTATGTTTGTCATATATTAAATGAAATTCATTGAAAATTTAACAATATAATATTTAATTCTCTAGTTCATAAGGAATAATACTATATCACAATGGATTTGGTATAACATACATGGGTTGTTCTTCTATAACCAATTGTGAAATTATCTAATTTTTTTTACTAATGATAAATTCCACATTGTTGTGTTGAAAAGTTCATTATTTAATGTTATCCAAAATGAATTATCTTTTTATATATACCACTGCATGGAATGTATAAAATATTATAGGAAATTATTTTTCTCAAAGGACTATATAAATAATATCCATGGGATTCTTTAGGAAAACAAATAAATTAGATATCTTCTAACTAAAGGGGTTGTTTTAAAATTGAAAATATAAATCACTTTTCTATAAACATTAATCCTACATAAATTACATTCTTTTATAGTTCCCAATACATACCCTTTTTTTGTGGAGTGATGATATATTTACATATATCATAATCAAGATATTATGTATTATTTTACAGAGTACATTTTATTAGTTATTTAATGATGTCATATTTACATTTCATTGATGAAAACATTTATATAATGTTAATATTTATCCAATCAATAATATTATTCAACTATTTCCTTCCATTTGGAGTATGTTGTAAAAAAATCCACATGGTTACAAATTCCCAAATGATTTCATGCTGATATATTCCCCACCGAGATCAAATTATATAATCTAAATATTATGACATAGTTTTTTATATATCACATTATACTACTTAGAAAGTTGAATATATTCCAACATATGTGTCAAAAAAATAAAAACCATAACTTATAAGATCATCATTAATTATTAAAAAATAAAACCCAGTTGATTTTCATTCATTAATCCACAAATCACAAAATGTATTAGTTCATGTATTCCACTAGATATCTCAAATTTTCAAAAACAATATTCTATGATCTTCTTTCATTTAAAATATGTTATTGGGGTGTAAATATTTTTTTAATCAAATCCTAATAAATAGTAAATATATGTTTATTATTGATACATTCATTTATAATTTATGATCAGTGAAATATTAGAATCGATTAGTAGTGTTATTATTGAAAATTGTATTTTTTTCATCCATTAAATTTATGAGACTGTACAAGAAAAATTTGTATCAGAAATTAATAGTATTCTTAATGAATTAAATAAATTTTCATGGAACTTTGTGAAATAGTGATAACTGCGAAGGAAATAAAGGAGCTTAGAAAAATGGTACAAATGTGGATTAAAGGTTCAGTAATTTATGGAATCACATATAAATAGTCATGCACCCCTTTACAATATTAATTGATACTCAACATTAATTCTTGTTCATTGGGTTCACGAAGTTGGTTTGTGTTGTTTGTTCTAGTGATAAACATTGTAAATATTATTACAATAGACTGATTTTTTAGCATCATAAATTCAATCCATTCACAAAGTCAATAAAAAGCCAAAAGAAGTTTTTAGATTCATTAAGGATAGCTTATCTTCTCAAAATAATTGAGCTTTGAGAAAGAAGGAGCATCTTGGAGGATAGGTAAGATTCATAAAAGGACAGAGTTTCATGAAGGAAGAGTATGCTTTGTTAAAGAGGTGTGCCTCACGAAAGGTAAGAAGGATTTGGAAAAGGTAGGAGACTTGTGAAAGCCTATTAGAGCTTCAAAAAAGAGTAGCTTCATGATGGTACTAAGCATCGAGAGATTTTTTCTCAAGGAATTGACCAGTACAAATGTTGTAATGTTGTATTCATCAATTGGATGATTGTGGATATTCAAAAAAGAATCCATATAAAATAGATAATTTATTTATTTGTGTAGACCCAGAATTTCAATGTAATTTTTATTATATGGGAATTTTATGAGTCCGTGAGGACGACGCATGATTATGAGGCCCGGTGTGCTCGGAATCAATTGTTGATGTTTTGTTCGGGTACGTTCAGTAAAAGTACGAAAATGGTTTTCTAACTTTTGAACCGGTGCTCGGAATTGAAATCTGAGGAAACTTTTGAAATCATAGCACCCGTTTTTTCTTATGAAGACTTTCACCTCGATGATAGTTGGTCGACGGTGAAATTTAGTTTTTGAGGGTCTTCATGGAAATAATAAAATAAAAGAAATGCATGTTTTATTTTATTTTATCTTTTATAACCACTAAAGTGGATGTTGGAGATGGGGACCACCCCACCTTAATCTCCCAAGAGGTTATTATTGTGGGGCCCACCCAAACCTAACCTCTCATGAGAGTTTATGGTGTGGGGACCACCCAGGACCAAACCCCCAAAATCAATTGAGGAAAACCTCTCAACTCCCTCATAAATGAGTAAGAGTTTCTTGGAATCCATTAACTGAATGGTGCCGCCACCCCCCTCTTTTAATGGTGTCAACCCTCCCCCTTTAATTAATTGAGCCATCATATTTAATTAAATGCTACAATTTGAATTTTAAAACCGTCAAAATAATAATAGAGAATCTATTATTTAGAGGGGTTATCTGTTAATTTCATGGAAAATGTTGGAAAAGGAGGATTAGAGCTCTTGAGAGAAAACTCTCCAAAAAAGAACGAATTCTCCATGTAGAACTCTCCACCACCGAAGAACGTCAACCTCAACTTTGACCTTCTTCCTCAGGACTTCCTCCGATGTAGGGTGTCTTCAACTACGACGAGCTAGCACACAAACTGATGATCAGGGGAAAATCTGATGTCCGTATTTTCCCAACGATCTATCTTCTTCCTCGTGACACTTTTAGAAAACAATAAACAAGGTAGGGTTTTTAATTAAGTATGATTATATTCCCTTGATTCTTTCTTTCTAAAAACAAAGAACGCGGATCAACTTATTATCAAGTTAATCTGCAGATTTTTTCTTTGGGGAATGGGAATATTTTGTTGCGGGAAGTTTGAGGGGTTTAATTCTATATGATTATCACATCACAAGCACACCCCCTTCTTTTCTATTGTTGGTTGGGATGAATCTTTCATGGAGGGTTTGATGTTATATATTCTTATGAACCTCTTTCTACCGCATTAACGCGGAGGGTACGAGCCAATCAAACATGGCCCGACCGCTCTAAAAACCCTTCTGTTTTTTTGATATCTTTGTAATGGAGGAAGATGTCAACCATAGGGTAGCCATACGATGAGAGAGTTGGCATACACGCACGCCTTTCGGCGAACAAGGATCTACATCTTGTACGGTGGGGACAAAATAGGGACTCACCCATGTAGAACTGCCTTTAATCCACCAGGAAACCCATTATATTTGCATCCAAATCGAGATAAAGAGTTTCCCCAACCTCTGAAAACAACAACTTCCACGTGAGCCTCAAATAGGAGGAAGGATGAAGAAAAAATTAGTAAATCCTCAATGGCCCAAGACTTAAAACCCTAACATTAAGTGGTCGGACGACTTACCCGAACTGTTTGGAAAACTGTGTGCCAACCATGTAGTGGCTACTGTCTCTTCTAGAGTCTTTTCACGATTTACATGCACAGTCTGAAAAACCATGCGCTACCCGTGAGGATCCCACTATCAAGGAAAATAACTTACAAGATCGGGTCCCCATGACTAAAAATCTAAAAACTCACAGATCGGGTGTCCGATTGACAATATGTATTTTGCGTTGAGACCCCTATGACATGGAGGACCTTTGTGATACTTCTTCGTGGTACTTAGTGATAGTTAGAGTATCGACTAGTAGCTCATGGAGCAGATCCATTTAGTGATGAGCAAGCACAGTGTGGATACCTTGTAGCTGGATGAGACCTGACTACTGCTGACCGATTGAATCTGAGTGACTTCACTAACCCAGTGGGGTGTGCCTTTCTGTGGCAGTAGACCCATAGCATAGGAGCACCTAGTTGTAGTGGAAGACATGCGGTACTCGACAGGAGGAGTACCTCTGTAGACTATGAGGGGTAGCGCTTGGTTATGGTGGAAGACCCCTAGTGGGGAGCACCTCTTTGTGAATCGGCAGACCAACGATACTCGATAGGAGGAGTACCTCAGCTATCCAAGATTAGTGGGAAGTGCGCTTGGGGTCATGATAGGACCACTGTACATGATTGAGCAGGAGTTCTCTAGCAGTCATGGTTTTGTTAATGTGAATAAAATATTGGTTGGGCTGAGTCAGTTTTTCTATTTTTTCCTCATGATTATGATGGATCACTTGATATCTTAGTTATATGTATGAACATATACCTATGTAAGGTTATCTTTTTATTTACTACATTTTTTTAATCCTTGTTGTATTTTGTGAGACTTTGAGGGTCTCGGGTCCCTACTAAGTATCATTATACTCACCCCTTCACGAACTATTCCCACACCTCATTGTGTTGCATGCAGACGAAGGACATCGTTGACAGAGGCTGAGAGTACCAGGACTGGATGGTACCCAGAGGTGGACTATACAGCGTGTCAGTACACAGAGGAGAATAATGGATGTGGAGGTCTAAGGAGGCTATCTGGACCTACCATTTAGGTAGGAACCTCGTAGGATGACCTAGTAGCTGATTTTTTCCTTTTTCCTCAGTTTTACTTGTACTTTCAGTTTCTTGTACTTTACAGTTGGGCTTGTATTCTGTCTCCTTTTTACTTACTTTACACACTTTTTGGTTATATAGTTTACTCGTGTTTGTATCTATTGTGTGTGTTTACAGGTTATAAAGGTAATGCTTTCCTAGTTTTAGGGAATTACACCTTTGGTGCTTGTCTCCAGCCATTAGCCTATGAAAGGCGGACTTGGGGTAGTCACGACACATGCCTCGGGGGGTGGGTCATGAAAAATTGTTATTAGAGGAGTCAGTTCTACCGCAGAACTTAGGACTCGGATCGTTTCTGTGAAGAAACAATGTTAAGCGTAGTGAGTGTTGTTTTCTGTTCAGGGAGACCCATGTTGATGCGGAGGCTGACGTATCTATACACAAGGACCCTGACTTCGGATTTCCTACTAAGTTCACGAAAACACTGATTATGTGTGTGTTTTATAAATATTTCTTTACATAATCTCAACTAGGTCTGCTCTCCAGGTATAACGTTTAACCATAGTGCACCTTTTTGTTTTCAGGATGCCCCCACATAGATATCTGGATAGAGTTCTGAGATTTGTACGCATAGATAGCCCACCAAGAAATAAGGCCTTGGTGTAGGGGCCTTTTCTAATGGAGGCACATGCGGTACCTTTCCCTGTTGGGCCACCGATTCCACCATCCCCAGTAGAAGATGATTCACACCGCTTGAGCATGTTGCACATGTTCTAGCTGCATTGGCCACTTAGGTTCAGGGGATATATGGAGCCACAAGCAGCTTAGGATTGGATGGAGGCTATGGTGAGAGATTTCCGACAGGTAGGGACACCAGCCGATCTTATGGTGATTCTTGCTGCCAGCCTTCTATTGGATGAAATTTTAAGATGGTAGAGATTGATGCTACAGGTTCAGGATAGAATGAAACTTCTCTAGAAGGACTTCAAGGGCCTGTTTCAGGTGGAGTTTGTTCCAGAAACACTTCACATAGTGTGCATAGTGGAGCTACTTCATCTGTAAGAGGGAAGAATGACTATGTCTTAGTATTCAGCAAGGTTCAATGACCTCTCACGTTACTCCACTGATATGGTGAGGGACCATTTCTTCTAGGATCGAACCTTTGAGCAGGGACTCGGGAGGGAGATCAGGACTTCGGTGAACTCACTTAGCATCCCAATGCAAGCGGGGGTATTATAGAGATCCCTCATAGTGGAGAGTTTCCTTGCTGATCACTCTCCAGCAGCGAGATCCACCACCAGTCGACATGTAGTGGAGTCATTTGCAGCTGGTAGTAGACAGATGTTGCAGAGGTCCAAGAGGACCAGACCTACTAGTGGACGACCACATGACTTAGGATCGTTTGTGCGGGGCACCCGAATTAGATCCAGTCGTGCCAGGATCGGGCAGTGTTATGAATTCGGCAAGTAGGGTCACATGGCTCGTGAATGTCTGACCCGCCATTCGATTGATTAGAATATGGTCGAAGGACCACACACGTAGAGGCATAGGTTCGACCGAGGCAGTTTGCGGGGAGCAGGCAGATGTGGAAGAGGAGATAGTCATGCAGCTTGTGGTGGACTACGATTTGAGATGTTACCGTCACCACCACCAGGAGGTCCACCTTGATCTCTGAGAAATCATGGACAGGGGAGAGCACAGCTCCAAGAAGGTGAGGATAATGATCATGGTGCTCTAGATATGATACGAGGTACGGTCTGTGTCTATTCCACCATAGCTGCAGTACTTATAGACACAGGTGCCAGTCAATATTTTATTTCCACTACACTCATTTGGAGCTCGGAGATTCGGATGGAGTTGTTTGCTCGATACTTACAGATAAGGACTCTGATAGGAGAAGATTCGATGATTAGGCACTGGTTCAGGCAGTGTGTGATTACTCAAGTCATTGAGGGATTTGGATGGGATATCCTAGAAGCGACATCAAGGCCTTACGACCGTATCTTGGGTATGGACTGGGTAACTACAATCCATGCTCAGATTGTCTATATTAGGCACAAAGTGCATTCTGTCCACACAGATGGGACTAGGTTTAAGTTCACCAGTGAGAATGTAGCCTTTTCAGCACATGATAGAATTGTTTGGAGGAGGGTGCATTAAGTCACTCATCAGTTGGCTATCCTTACCCTCAGAGCTATTGATATGGAGATTCTAAGTTATCCTGTAGTGGTGGACCCGTACCCTGATGTTTTCACTGATGATGTCCCAGGTCTACCTCCTCATAGAAAGGAGGAATTTAACATTGACTTGTACCCCTAGACATCACCGATATCTACACAAGCATATCAGATGGCTCCCACGTAGCATCGTGATATACAGGTACAGGTGGGGGTCTTATAGGGAATGTGATTCATTCAGCCCTGTATTTCTCCTTGGGTAGCCGTGATTTTGTTTTATAAGAAGGTGGATGGGAGATTGAGACTTTGTCTTAACTATAGGTGCCTCAACCAGGTGACCGTGAAGAACAAGTACCCAATCCTGAGGATTGAAGACCTCTTTAATTAGCTGAAGGAGAACAATAGATCAAATATATAGACCTCAAATTAGGAAATCACCAGCTCAAATTTTGAGACAAGGATATGTAGAAGAGTAAATTTAGATGTTAGTAATGCCACTATGATTTCTTGGTTATGTCTTTCACCATAACCAACACTCCAGCAGTGTTAATGTGACTCATGAACAAGGTCTTTCATCCATACCTTGACCACTTTTTCGTAGTCTTTATAGATGACAATATGATCTACTCGACTACTGAGGAGGATCATCCCTATCACTTGAGGGTAGTACTCGACACACTCTGAGAGAACCAGCTTTTTGTTATGCTCTCGAAGTTCAATTTCTAGATCCGAGAGGATAACATTCTGGGAAATGTCATATTAGAGGTCGGTGTTGAAGTGGATCCCGCGAATATTGTGGTGGCAATTTCCTGGGATCTATCCCGGAGTTTGATGGAGGTATGGAGTTTTCTGTGTCTGGCTGGATACTGTCGAATATTTGTGCCAGATTTCTCCAGAGTTGAAGCACCACTATCATCCTTGACGAAGAAGGGGAAAACTTTTGTCTGGTCAGAGAGATACTAGTAGAGGTTTCAGGAGCTGAGGCGGAGGCTGACTAGTTCACCCATTATGAGGTTTCCAGAGGATGGAGTATGGTACGTAGTTTACTATGACACATCAGGTAAATGACTCTAATTTTTCCTGATGTATGATCGAGGGGTGATCGATTATGGTTCCCGGTGGTTGAGACAACATGAACAAAAGTACACTACCCATGACCATGAGTTAGCAGGAGTGGTCTTCACCTTAAAAACGTGGTTACAATATCTGATGGATGAGAGCTTTACAGTGTACAGTGATCACAAGTGTCTCAGGTATATCTTCTCCTAGAAGGACCTGAACCTAAGACAATGAAGTTATCTTGAGTTCCTTCAAGACTATGACTTCGAGATAGTATATACTCCAGAGAAGGGGAATGTTGTTGAAAATTCACTCACTAGGAGATCTGGTATACAGTTTCTAGGTGAGGCGACGGAGCATCTGACCTATTTGTAGATATCCTTTGTAGATAGATATCGACCAAATTTTATTTAGTCTCTTACCATCACTCACCCGATACATCAGCGAGTCAAGGAGGCACAACTTGGAGACACTGACTATAAGGCATGACCTGCTCAATTATCCACAGGACAAGCACCTGATGGATTTTCAGAAGGTGGGGAGCACGTCATCCTATTTAGTGGATGTACCATAGTACCAGTGTCACTTCTGGAGAAAGTGATCAGGGAGTTTCACACGTCCCATCATGAGGTACATCCAAGAGTGGAGAAGATGTATCAGGATCCCCGAAGACATCACTGGTGGCCGGGAATGAAGAAATTAGTTGCAGAGTTTGTCTCTCAGTGCCTCACTTGTCAGGAAGTGAAGGCGGATCATCAAATACCTTTAGGTGTGGATCATCCTTTATAGGACCCATAGTATAAGTGAGATGTGATATCCATGTACTTCATGACAGGACATCCACATACATACAGGGGACATGACTCGACTTGGGTGAAGTTAGACCGAATCACCAAGTTAGCCCAAACCAAAATGATTAGAGAGCAGTGTTCAGTAGAGAGCTTGTGATGCCTCTATGTGAAGAAGATTGCGTGGATACATGGAGTGCCTTCAATGATTATCTCTGATTGTGATGCACGATTTACGTGCCAGCTATGAAAGGGGTTGCAGGAGGCTTTCGGGACGTATCTTCATTTGAGCACTACCTTCCATCTTCAGATGGAAAGCCAGAGTGAGTGGACCATTAAGACCCTCGAGGACATGATGTGTGCTTGTATCCTTGACTTCGATTACATCTGGGAGGATCACTTACCTTTGGTGGATTTTTCATACAACAACAGCTATCACTCCACCATTGGGATAACACCTTTCAGGGTGTTGTACGGGCGAACTTATAGATCAACTTTGTGCTGGACTGACCCAGGGGAGTCAGCACTAGTGGTAATAGAGATGGTATGTTCTTCCATAGAGATGGTGTTGATCATACAGGAGCGGATAAAGACTACACATAGCAGGCAGAAGTCGTATTCCGACATGATATAGTGACCTATGGAGTTCGAGTATGGAAGAAAAGTCTTCATATGGGTCTCACCCCGAAGAGGTCTACAAATAATTGTCCATGGTGGCAAGTTATCTTCGAGGATCATCAGTCCTTTTTGGATACTCATCAGAGCTGGCGAGGTGGAATATTGCTTATCACTTCCACCTTAGTTGCACCGGGTGCACGACGTCTTCCACGTATCCCAGCTGAGGAAATACGTGCATGACCCTTCTCACATTATTGACTATTGTGAGATGGACGTCGACGATAGGGAGTCTTTTATGGAGGTTCCAGTCGAGATTGAGGATTGACAAGAGCGGGTCCTTCATGGATGGTTGATACCTCTCATACTCTTTCACTGGCAGCACGAGAACCTATATGAGAGCATATTGGAGAGGGAAGCGCAAATGTGTGCTCAGTACCCTCACTTGTTCTGTTAGTTTTGAGTTATGGATTACAGGGATGTATAGCCCTATGGTGGGGGTAATTTAAAAACCCGGAATTTCCATGTAATTTTTTTATATGGGAATTTTATGAGTCCTCAAAAGTTTACGTCCCATGATACCGAGGCCCGGTGTGTTCAGAATCAATTTCTGAATTTGTTTTCGGTGTGTTCAGTAAACATATGAGCAGTTTTTTCTAACTTTTGAACCGGTGCTCGGAATGGAATTCTGAGGACACCGTTGAACTCGCAGCACTTTTTATCATTTAAGAAGACTTTCACCTCGACTATAGTTGGTCGATGGTGAATGTTTTATATTTGTGGTTTTTAGGGAAATAATAAAATAAAATAAATGCATGTTTTATATTATTTTATCTTTTATAACCACCCAAGTGGAATTTGGTGGTGGGGACTGCCACACCTTAACCTCCCATGAGAGGTTATGGTGGTGGGTCCAACCCGAACCTAACCTCCCACGATAGGTTACGACATGGGGACCACCTGGGAAAAAACCCCCAATTAATTGAGGAAAACCTCTCAACTCCCTCATAAATTATAGAAAGTATATTGACCTCCCTTAACATAATGGTGCCACCACACCCCTCTTTTAATGGTGTCAACCCTCCCCCTTTAATTAATTAAGCCATCTCATTTAATTAAATTCTATAATTTTAATTTTAAACCCACCAATCTAAATAATAGATAATCTATTATTTGGAGGGGCAATCTATTCATTTGGTGGAAAAGTTTGGAAAGGGAGTATTAGAGATCTTGAGAGAAAAATCTCCAAAGAAGGAAGCTTCATCCATGAAGAACGCTCCACTGATGATGAATGTTGACCCTAACATCGATCTTCTTCCTCGGGACTTCCTCCGACATAGGGCGTCTTCGATTACGACGAGCCGGTGCACAAACCGCCGATCAAGGAAAACACCGACATCCGTCTTTTCCCAACGACCCGTCTTCTTCCCCACTAATCCATCGGCTCCCAATGATTTGTTTTCCTCCCCTTATATTTTCTTCCAAATTGATCTAAGGAGTTTCCCCAACATCTGAATGCAGAAATTCTGCATGATCCTTGAGTGGGAGGAAGGAAGAGGAAAAAATTGGGAATGCCCGAGTGGCCTGGGACATAAAACCATAACATTAATTGGTCGCACGGCATACCTGAACGGTTTGAAAAACCATGCACCAACTGTGTGGTTTCAAATGTCTCACCCATGGACTTAGCATTTCTTACATGCATGGTCTGACAAACCATGCAATGCCTAGGCAAAGCCCACTTTCATGGATAATAACTTACAAGACCGGGTCCCCAATACCAAATGGCTAAAAAATTGTAGACTTGGCATCCGACTGACGAGCTATCTATTACGTTGATATCCCTATGAGGTGGAATACCTTTTTGATACATATTCGTGGGAATTTGAGACAGTTGGTTTATCGACCAGTATCTCGTGGCGAGGATCCTTCTCGTGAAGAGCAATCATAGTGTGGAGACCATGTAGCTGATTGAGACCTGAAGACAGCTGACCGATTGACTTGTAGTTGCACGACTATCACAGTGAGGAGTGCCTGGTTATTGTGGTAGACCCATGATGGAGGATGGCCTGGTTGTGGTGGCAGACCCGCGGTACTCGATAGTTGGAGTACCTCTATCGGGAATAAGGGCGAGCGCTTGGTTATGGCAGTAGACCCACGTTGGGGAGAACCTCTTTGTGACGCAGTAGACCAATGGTAATAGATAGGATGAGTACCACAGTAGTCCAAGATTAGTGTGAAAGTGCACTTCGTGTCGTGGAAGGCCCACTGTACTCAATTGAGCCGGAGTTCTCCAACAACCGCGGCTTCGATAATGTGAATAAAATCATGGTTGAGCTGAGTTAGCTTTTCTGTGTTTTCCTCAGTATTTAGATGGATCACTTGATAAAATAGGTATATGTATGGGAATATACCTATGTATGGTTATCTGTTTATTTCTTACATTTTGTTTTAGCCTTGTTGTATTTTGTGACACCTTGAGGGTCCCGGGGACCCTATAGAGAATTGTTAATACTCACCCCTGCATGGGCTATGCCCGCACCTCGTTGTTTTGCATGAAGATGACAGACATTGTTGACAAAGGCTGAGAGTACAAAGAGTGGATGGTACCCAGAGGTGGACTATACGGTGTGTCGGTACATGGAGGAGACAGACGAACGTGGATTACTGAGGTGGCGATCTGGACCTACCCATCAGGTAGGAACCTCGAAGGATGACCCAATAGATATTATTCTCCTTTTTCCTCAGTTGTAATTGTACTTTAAGATTCATGTAATTTATAGTTTGGATTGAATTATAGCCCCTTTCTACATACCATACTCACATGTTGGTTATATAGTTTACTCGTGTTCATATATGATGTGTGTGTTTATAGGTAATAAAGGAAATGCCTTCCCAGTTTTAGGGAATTTTTCCTTTGGTGCAAGTCACTAGCCCCTGGCCTATAAATTTCGGGCTTGGGGTTGTCACAACATGGGCCGTGGAGAATGGGTCGTGACATTATTTGAATTAATGAAGGGACCTACAAGTCTATAAACTTTGATATAATCCCTTCCACGAGTAGTGTGAAAGGTTAGAGGAAGACAACGATAAGTTATGATGGTAGCGAGCCTGAAAAAGAGACATAGGGAGTGACCCTTGGAAATATAGTGAGAAGAAACTAAATCATATAAAGGATGTGAGCCTAGAAATAGAGGGTATATATCCTGAACCTAGTAGTATTGAGTGAGATTTAGAGGATTTGGTACATCGGCACATCAACGTTGTATTCTTTTTAGACATAGCCCATTTACGGGGAACCATATAAAATCCTTCTTTCATGTTCATTATTTAATTTTTATTTATACATTTCTATGGGAAGAATATATAAGTGTGTTTTGTTTAATATTGGAGAAATATCTGAAGGTGCAGTAATTTTTATTTGGCATAACTGGATTCACCGCCTCTCATGGTATTTGACCTAGTGGACCTAACAGAAGGTTTCCAGCTATATTCCACCCAAAAAGAACAAGGTGATATATTTTATTTACAAAATGGTATAGTTACTTCCAACATGACATAAAAAAATATTATTAGATTCCTAACAGAAGGTGAAAATTCCAAAGAGAATGATTATATTCATGGTATATTTTTTTATTTTTATGGAATCTAATTTTTTTTTATTTCATGTAATTTTCACTTTTAATCACTTATTCTAAATAAAAATAATATTAATTCTTTTAATAATTTTTTTATTTATTATTTATTATAATTTTGATTATACCTATTTGTATTCACATAATGAAAATATAGAATAATCCACTTTTTATTATAATTAATTTATTTATAAAAAAACAAATATTGTAGATTTGTAAAGATAAATTTTCATCTTAGGATAGTGCAATTAAATTATTGATTATAATATATATCAATATATATACAATTGTTATTGAAATAAATTATCCAAATTAATTCATATATGTTAAAATGTTATATATATTGGTTATATGATTGAATGGAACACACTATTGATATCCTTTTAGGGATTACAATTATAATCTATTTTTTATACATTTTCATACATTAAAGACTGTTGATATCAAATTAGACAATTTTTAGTGAAAATCCCTCCTCAAAACTGGTTATTATGATGTTAAACATGAAAACATAGGTGAACAGTAATTTAAATGGACATGATTATTTCATATAATTTTGTATTCAATTTTAGAGGCACATATTCAATATGTTCATCAGCCTCAATTAGAAAAAAATGTATAGTGAATTTGACCATATAATGGTTGATATATCCAATGACTCAAACCATGGATTGTTGTAGGTTTCATGACACAAATATTGAATTGATTTGGTTCAATATTTTTCAAACAAAACATTCAATTGGTTTTCAATTATAATTTGAATTTAAAATATGAATGAAATAGACCATTTCACGAAGGTTCTCTAAGTAATTTATTTTTTCCATTAAAATCCAATAGAATATGTAAAATAATTTTGACCACAATGATTTACCATTGAAAATAAATATTCTGAATTCATAAACGGGTTGTTATCTAGTTGATTCATCTCCATTATATGTTATAATAACATTGAGTTGTTTAGGTGAACCTTAAAATAACTATTTCAAATTAATGAATGAATCAAATCCCGGAAATAATTGTATAATAAAGGAATTATAATATAATATAATATAATTTGAACTATAAAATGGAACACCACCAATTCCAAGAACTAGATATTTTTTTCAATTTATTGTGATTATTCTACCTCTGAAACAACAAATGATTTTGTGCATATAACTTTATCCCTCAGTCTCAAGATTATCTGAAAACATACATAAGATTTCATCTACAAAATCATGTTTTATCACCACCACCAACAATTATGATGGATTAAAGAGAGACTGAGAGTGTTTTAGCCAACATACAATTTCCACCCATTAATAAATAATGGTCATCCATTTTCATTTATTCCATATCCACCGTGGCACATTGTATTTTATATGTTTTGAAATAGTGGATTCTATGTCTTTCATTAATGAATATCTTTTTTATTGATTCCTCATTATTAAAATAAAGTCAACTAAAAATTTAATATTGAATAATGATATGATATGAATTAGGTATCATATCAAATACATAATGAAATAATATGTAATATCACATACCATGATAAGAATATCCTTATCAAAATGAAACATTAATTATGACTGGGAGAGCGTTTTGGGGTGCAATATAATAATATATGACTCATTTATTAGCACTCTAATATTTTTAAATTATTATTAGATGGGTGGGAATGTTATTTTGGTTTCTATGTTATCAAAATTAATAGATTTTCTTCTAGCCTATTTACTATTAATCACCAATCCATGTCACTAAATAATATTAAATTACTAATTAGTGATACTATATTATATATTATAATCCTATGATGTATTATTATGTTGTTAGACTATATTTATAGAAATATCACCTCCTGTAGTCAAATGAAATGTACTATGAATGATTTGTTTAAATTTTATATCATCTACATAGTATTTTTATTTATAAAATTACTTCATATTATGGTGAATCATTTCTATAAATATCATTAAATTAATATTTTATAATTCATACAATAAGAATTCATGATTAAAGAAAGAATATCTCCTCATTCTGGTAGATTAAAAAGATGTTATGTAGATGAAATTGATGATAGTGATTATAAAAAATGTTCATCTATATATAGAGTTAAAATAAAACATAATTGAATAAATTTATTGTGATTATATTTTCTAATCAAATTATTTTGGGTGAATTAGTAAACGATAAATATATTTATATCTTTATACATGTAAAGGCACAAAGTTTTTTCGAACAAAGATAATCATAGGAAATTAATAAAAGAATTTTCTAATAAAATTGTTCCGTAATTATGGGAATGTGATAAAACTATGAATTACATCAGTAATCATTTCACTAAGATGTATTGAGATGTTAGATTTATTTCCAGATCCATTATTTTATAATTTATTATGGGTTTTTTCCAACATATGACTGTGAGATATCAGTAGTGAGTCAATTTGTATGTTTTGGGAAAAACCAGGGCAATCTGGGAGTCTCATTGTGAATTCCACCACATATTTATGGATCATAATGTGTATAGTATAGGGTCTCATGACATGTTTTCCCTCCTTTTAGAGAATATATGTTTTGGGGACTACACTACATGTACCATGGTTAAATATTGTGTAGTGACCACATGATATATTTCTGATGGTCATTGGTATTGTAGATGTATGATGGGCCATGGTATGGTGGAGGTACATGGATAGAGTACCCAGGAACTCGGATACAAACATGTACCTGGGTAGATCAGATGGCCATGATTCCATTTAATCACGGAACACTGTGTACTTGGTGGTACACATTATCTTAAAGACATGGATGGGCAAGCCATGTTGGTGAAAACAAGGTCGGGGGCCCAGGTGGGGGAATACATGGATTGTACATCATATGTAGTCAATGTAAGTTCACATGAATACCCAATCCATATAGAATAAATCATATCCCATTGTTCAAGTAGGGTCACACACATTTTAGATCCCCATACACGTTTTGTACTCACCAATTGAGACTTCAACCCAATGTATGTCCTTAATCCGGGATCATATTTGGGCTTTGTGAATATCCTACCCTAAGAAGTTTTATATGTGGAACATGATGGATTTAATCGCGGTTTCCTGAGATATACTACATCTAGTGAGTAAATAATGGAATTATTTTAGTGGTTCTAAGAACTAGGTATTGATTATAGTGGGTAACTATGTTGAAGTAAGGGTTGGTACCCTTAGATATCATCTCAGTTTGTGGGTTCCCATGACTATTAAGCAAGTAGATTATCCCTCCCTAACTAATCAGGGTGTGGGTCCCATAATTAGTTCAGTTGTGCAACATGATTTACAATGAACAAGATCTTACATTTAGTACTGGATAACCAATTATTGAGACTAGTGAGGATTTTCTAGAGACAAGTTGGGACTAAAACTCTTATGCAGTCTTAGGGAGTGAGTTTCACCAAATATCGTATTTGTAGATGAAAACACTGCAAAATGTGGTCATTAGTTCCTTATATGTGGATTTGTTCTCTTGGGGTTCAACACTCACATGATGGAATAGGGTGTGGGTCCCCTGTATCATGTGTGCAGTTAGAGATAGAGATAACATCTCATATAATGGTGCGGACCATAATTACTCATTGGAAAAATATTTTAGTTATTAATCTATCACACTAGGGAATTAGTCCTCAAAAAGGGATGTATAGATTGAGTTCATACTACCCTATCATACAATAGTGATAGTCCTCTATCATTTACATTGGAAATCCCATTTCTTTTAAGAGTGTAGGTTCTCCATATATGATGTTAAGGTAGATTTAGAACTCACCTATTGAGATAGGTATGTGGTCCTCTCTCTCTCAGGGTCAGTACTCCCCTATCTAGTCATGGTGTGTGTCCCCCAAAGTAGTTATAGGTGTAGTGATATACTCTTAGTCCCATGTTGTTCCAGTGTGATGATCCACTATTTATTGAGTGGTACTCACCTATTTTACCTAGGTTTGGTTCCACATATATTGAGTGGTACATTGTTATATTCTTGTATTGGTGGGGGAGATGGTCCTCCATTAAATTATAATCTCACTTGTCTCTGGATTGTAATTTTGAAGAGAAGTCACAACATCATCTATTTTGATATACCTGGTTATGGGTTAGTTTTCCCTCGATATTGTGAGGTACATCCCACTCCCTATGAGTACATTAGTGGATTTAGGGAATTTTTATAATCTATTACACCCTTGGTTGTAGATATGTGGTTAGGTGTGGCTATATCATATATATATATACCCATATAGAATGTATGCATGTGTGTGATTTGGAACATTTCTCCCCTGACTGTAAGTAGTGGTGAGGGGTGGGACTCTTAATTTGGGTTGTGTTGACCTTTCTCAAAGAATACTAAATTGGGGATAGGACCATGGGTATGTCTAATAGAATAGAACACAGAGAGCTATCATCAAGGGAGATTATTCTCTCAAATTTACCTTCTAGGAATGTAGTGTTATTATCAATGATGTTTTCCTCTCGGATGAGTTCCATATTGGATGGATGAGTTCATGGTGTGTTTTCTCTTGGTCATGTTGTACATTTGGGACTTGATTAGAATCTTGTGGCTAGATATAATTTCAGAGCCACCTACGACACGGAATATGAGATAATTATTTCTAGGTGATTTTGGTAATACTTGTGGCGTTGTTGCATGTCTTGATTGACATTTAATTTGGGATATGTTGACATTATTTTTATAGTTTATTATAGTTTTGTGGTGGAGTTTTCATATCATTTGTATTTTCTCGGGCTAGGTCAATTGGGTTGTTTTAAATCATTTTCTATTATTTGGTTTGGGTTTTGGGGAACCTACATAATATTATTATACTCAAAAGAATGTGTGATTTTACCACACATGTTTTGTCTCATGCAGAAAAAAACCTTTCAACAGAGTCCCAGGAAGACCTGGATAAGGTTGAGCTTTTTGAGATTGTCAAACCAAGGTTTTTTCAAATCATGATTTAGTATCTTATTTGTAGTAACATTTTACTATGATTCCCTCATTATTAGTATGTTGAAATATTTTATTGTATTTGTTGGGATTATGTATTTACATTGCTACCCAATAAATAATTCATTTGTTATTTTGTTATTTTATTGATTTATTCATGAATTTGCTTTTTATTTTTTACTATCCCAACAATATTTCATGGATATATTTCTAGGTGAATGTGTACAGTTATCAAAGGATAAGGAATCCCATTTTTCTGATATGCCAAGTTAGTGATAGAAAACATTCCATTAATTATTTTAGGTGGGATTTGGGTGTTTCTTTATAGAGCCCCATTTTATTATTCCAATAATGAATTTTATCATATCATGTTAAATTTTGACACCACATTTTCATGATCTTGGATTGATTTTAATTACGATAGTGTTACAATGCATCACGTTTGGAATTCATGCCAGAAACTCTAGTGTTGTTGTGGCAGCAAGCTTATCAATTCACCATTACAATGAAACTATATATTTGACTCAATGTATTATGGAACCTATGGTTGGTAAAATTTTATATATTCGACATATAAGACTACTTTGTGGGATCCATTACATTTTTTACTAATATCCAAATATATATCCTTTGAAAATAGTGTGTATAGATTCAATATCATGATGAAAATTGGAAGAAAAACATACATAATTCCATTTTTTGATTGTGATGAATATATTCCCCATGATGAGGATTTAGTTAAATTAACTTGTCATGAGGTAGTTCTCTTGGTGTTATTCTATTTAAACCACCACATGTTGAGACAGTTCAGTCTAAGGATGTGCATATGGTGATTTAACTGAACATGTTTCATATGCATTGAGCATTGAGGTATTAGTGTAATAGATACACAAAAGAAGATTATGACTATCTTGAAGCATTAACATTTGTTTTACACAATGTGACGACACAACTCAATAAATATTTCCTCCTATATATGAGATTATATAAGGTTCATGATGGAGATGGTAGAATTCAGTGAATCAAACTCGTGAGGCGGTGACACTAACAAGGGTAGAGCATGAGTGGATCTTCAAGGAATATTTATATCCAACAACATTGAGATATATGTGTATCTAGTTGGTTAAATATCATTTATAGGGTATCATACACATGGTAGAGTACTTAGTGGGGTAAACAAAAAAATTCAATATACTACATGGATATGGTTTGAGGCCTATTTTTCTCACAACACAACATTAACAAGGGAAACCAAAATAAAAATATAGGAATGTGTGCTCTCATTTTCATTCCATTTTATTTCGGGTTAATGTAATAAACATGGGTTATATAGAGATTCCTAGCAGAGGGGTTGTGATGATATGACTGAAAGTGATGATCATGGAAATGATTCATCTTCATGATATGGAAGAAGTCAAGTGACAATATAATGATGAATGATACATATCACTATTTATAGACAAATTCATGGGCCAATAGATCAGGAGTTTCATCATGGTTCTATTTAGCATCAAAATTATAATTGTTATGTATTCTATAGTCGTTGACATATTTAATGGATTCTGTGACCCCTTGAATGATGAGAGGGAGATGGTCGATGGATCTCTTAGGTAAAGGAAAAATATGGAGCGTGGATTTCTATGTAATGGTCGATGTTAAAGTTGATAAGGGTTATTAGGGGGAGGTTTCACACTATATGGGATGTTTCCACCAATAACCCCAATGTGGTTTCTTCTAGCCACATGGATTATGAGGGCATGGTCAAGGATAGATATGGGGCAAAGAGGCCATTAACCTTGAGGCTTTGAGGGTAAATAGGGGTACAATGTGTGTTATTTTTATATTCGAAAATATTATTATTATACATTTATATGAGGTAACATTTCCATTCTACCTCTTTCTCGATGGTAATCCAAAGTGGCTTGGGTCGTCGTTATAACCATGTGTTGGTATTTTTGGCCTAGCTTCAGAAACATATGGATGAGTTATTCATCCCCCATCAAGGCACATTTTTTTATGTGAATAATTCCATGTTGGAGAGCCAATTATTCCTAAAATTAATAGTGTCGATATATGGTGAAAATGTTCATTTAAATTCATTATTCGATGTTTAGTTTCATGATATTTTTCTAGAGCAAGAACCTCACATTACAACTAGGTTCATTCTGGTCGACTGAAATAGTTATTAGCCATGGTGAAGGGAGAGCCTCACATGAAACATTTCAATAGTGGTGGGAATGAAATTATTATGATTCTTTATAGTGGTATTCTTTCATATCATCCATTCTATGATTGGTTTCCACTAGGGGGTCCGGTAGTAGGAGATTCACAGATATAGGGTTGAGTATGACCCAAAATTTACACTTTGTTATCAATGTGTTTTATTTCTAAATTCTTATATGATTTTCACCATATTAGTACACAATATTCTGGATTAGTATTTGATGCAGATCATCCCTGATAATATAAGGATTTTGGGGTTACATTAGTACATGAGTCAGGTTAGTGAGGTGTTGTAAAGTCAGATCCTATGAATGCAGAGTGACTGGGTTCTTGGGGTTTTCTTACTATTCTATTCGAGGATACATGTTCCCCCATTGGTGAAATATATTGAATTGGTTGATGTTGTACCTTTCTATGTTTTGGAAATTGTGGGTCAATCGAGTATTTTATGGTAGGTAGCATGGGAATCCTCGGGGACCATACGGTCATGTGAGTCTTAGTGAATAGATCATTTTTCCTTTTTTCTAGGTGTTTTCTTCTCAAGGATGTAAGAAATAATGGAGGTTGGATGTGATGAATCATTTTGTACTTTTAATACATTGGAATATTTATTCGAATATTTTGGATTGCAGAAGTTGAGTCCTTATGGGGTTCAGGGTCTCAGAGAGCTCGGTTAACCTAATATTAAAAATAAACGACATATTATATCATGTGCATGAGGTTTATTTTGTAACACTAAACAACACTAATGAAAATTCATGTGTTAGAAGTATTTGGATTTGTTTGAGTTTAAAATTTAGTGTAGCCCCTATGCATGAAATAAAAATTTTCTAAATCAATTTATTTTTTATTTATTGGTGAAACATGTGCCAGAATGTAAAGGGAACTATAACCACACCACACGATTCATTGAATTGTTAAAATAATATATTAATTGTTTTGTTTTTTCATCCATGTACACATATATAAATAACTAGGGAATGATTCTAAATATTATTTTTACAAAATTTATCTATTAACAACAAAAATTGTATCATAATGGTATATAAGGGTAATGTTCTCCAATTATGTGGGTGTGGGAATCAATGCATAAAGACACAAATTGAAAAAAATTTATGATGCCACAAAATTATTAATTCTCTAGCTAGATACATTATTATAAAAAACATTCACATATACGTATTCATTTTTTACATTGAATATCTTTATTTTGAAATTTTGTTCTGGGTGAAAATACAATATCTCCCAATTTTAATTTTTATCTAATATACAATACTATATTTTCCCAAAACATGAGAATAATAGTTTTCCTTAAACTGTATAAATATTAAACATCTTTTCATAATAAATTCCATATTTTTTTAATTATTTATCATTTTTCGATTCAATAATTGTAATAAAATTAATGTTCTGTCTAATAATAATATTTTCATAAATATATGAACATTGAATCATGTAATTTATAAACTCATATATATTATTAAATTTATTTACTATAGTATATATAATCGTCTTCTAATGTATATGTTTTATTTTCAATTAATTGATTTTATTAAATAAAGACATGTTTTAAATATTTTCTTAAAAAACACAATATTTATTTCATAACATTTACATGACATAATTTAAATAATTTTCTTGAATTATATATATGTGGGTCATTAAATTAAAAAAAACGTTTTGAACAAACTTTTATATAATTATTAGGAAGATTTTATAATTGTGAATATATTTGATAGATTTTTTTGATCCTGTGAGATACTATTTCGTGAAAGAATAAATTTGAATTAGATGTTAAAGAATAATATTTGATAATTATTATTATGTTTTCAACCCTCAAAATGTTAATGGGAAGAATAACTATCTTTTTCATTATAATGATATACCATAATAAATTTTAATAAATCATTAAATGATTATATTGAAATATCAGTCAGCATAGTAACAAGATAATAATATTAAATTTTATGATAGAATAAAAAAATTATTTTCCTGAGGTATGTAATAATAATGATAAGAAGTAGATATTAAATATATTAATTTGAAAACTCATTCAATCACATTATTCAGGTAAGTCATGATATTTTTAATAATTTATTGACAATATATATAGTGATTAGATATATACATGGTAAAGTTTATCTATTAGTTCACTACGAAATATTATTGGGTTAATAGAATATGAGTACTTCCAATTTCATATATAATTTCAATGAATATAATTTTTATTAAAACATATGTTTTTATTAGTGTGTTGTTGTGTGATTTTATTTATAATTTTACAAACACATAAATGTTGTATCATAAGTCAAGATACTAAAAAAAATATCTTCTAAAAAATGTTATGATAAGAATTCAGCATTTTATCAATGTCTAATGACGTTATAGATGGTTAAATTATTTTCATACTCTTAAATATTGGTTTAGGAATAAATTAATATGACTCAAACTAAATTTTCTACTAAAGAAGGTGGTGCTACATCCTATAGAACTGTAGAGATTTTTCATTAGTGAGAAACTAGAATATGAAGATTATTTATATTTTTTATCCATAACTATTGGAATATAAAATCATGTCATTATCAATAATAAATAAGTAAATATGAATCATGGTTGAAAATAATATTATCATTTGAACACCAATTCCATAATTAAAGATAAAACACTAATCATTTGATGTGACATTCTATTAATTGTAATTATTTTATATTCATGTTTTAAAAAAATTATTTCCTTATGATGCTGACTATATCTCGAGTATATAGTGCTTTTCCCAAACACACATTTTTTATTTGTAATTCATATGAACATTAAAGAAAAATTGAATGGTCTTTAACTATTTTGTATATTAGTGTGAATTTTCTCTACCAATAACTAATATAACTTATTACAATTTTATTCTAGGAATAAATGAATAAATAATTTTATAATGGAAAATTTAGTAAATTTTTAAATGGAATGTACATACAAATTATATTAAATATTAATATGTACATACATGTCATGTGATAACGAAAATTTATATATATAATACTATAATAGGAAATTTAAAATCAAGAAAATATCGACCATTAACTGGTGAACTCTAATGTATATATCTCTAAAATGAAGAATATAGATTTCTAAACAAATTTTATAAGAAATAGAAAAGATATGAATGAAATATATGTTACATGAAGAATTATAAAGAATAAATTATATTATATAGATAATAATTAGGGTTTATGGAATATATATACGTTTATATAAGGAATATGATTGTTTAAATATAGTAATTGTCAATAGGTTCATTAATAATTATTAAAATTGATAAATATGGTATTAAATCACCATGACTATTTGAAATAATATTACCATTTTGATAATTGATTAAAAAGGGTAATAAAAATTGATAATTGGTGAAGAAATAACAAACTACGACATGGAATAGTATATTCATTCGATTTGAAGAACATTATTCATAATATTGGTTGGAGGATGAATCATTGGAGTTCTCAAATAACCAGTTAGAAAAGGATATGTAATACAAGATGCTTGATCGAAATCACATATGTGTGGTGTTCAAATTAGTGGAGATCATCACTAGATAAATGTTTATTGAGACACCCCATGAAACTATAAAAATTGACCACCTTACCCTTGGTGTGTATGTTAATTTATCATGGTTTTTTGTTCGTAGAAGATAGTGTTATAAACATATAATATCATTTTTTGTAAAATAATTATTTATTCCATCAGTAGTCAAAAAAAATTCATATAAGGATTAAAATGGTAAAGATGCAGATATTATGGAAATGTGGATGATTAAAATTATTTTAGGGAAAGAGAAAAGGATGTTATGTAGAAATAACAAAATAAAGGTAATGAAATGGATGTTAGAATAAGTAAAACCAAACCACTATAACCTGAGAAAAAATAATTGGACTCTGTAGGAATGAGAGCTAAAAAAGAATTTGATTATATTTCACATGATTTCATAATGATAAAAGAAAAAATTCCTTAATTTAATAAGTGTGACGCAAAGATTTAACTAATAGAATAAAGTATTAGTTAGAAATCAGATTCTATAAAAGAATTAATGGATTTAATGATTCATTATTAATTTAAAATGGTGAATTTATAAGAACATTACCATACACACAATAGGTTGTCTAATCAGGTAGTTATTTTCTCTCGCAATGTCAATTCAGATATCATAATACATGATTATTAGTTTGGTTTAATAAAAAATTTTACTATAGATTCATATACATATATCAAAAATTTATCGTCAAACATGGATGGTCAATTTATATTTGGGGAAACATTCCACGATTCAACTGATAAAGCTAATTAAGATGTCAATATTTTGAAATAGAAGATATGAGATGTGGAACTCGACATGATCATATAAAAATATTGTGAAGAATAAGTGGTCATATTATGTGAACATAAAAAAGAACATACTGAGGATGTATTGAAGATGAAGTCTCATGATCAGACACTAGAATAATAAGTTGTGAATGATGATAAGGGTTGCCTCAAGATAAAAAATATGAATAATTTACTAAAAATGAGTAGGAATAAATAATATTTTTTTAATAAACTCTTGACGTATATTTTTCTAAAAAATATAAATCAATTTTAATGAATTATTTATGTTTTCATAAAAATAACATAATATTGAATGTTTATCCAATTATATTTGGATTCATGATTTTAAATATTATTCCTGAAATAATAGATAGTTCAATATTGTTTTTATATTTTCATTTTTTATCATTTCTTAATACATCAGAATATTTATCACACTTTCTGAAAATGATAAGGCATAGAACATTTTACAACGATGAATAATAATTCATTAAGGTATAGTGTTTCAATCAAATGATATTCTATTTTGTTAAGGGTAAGAATAAGATCCTTAAGCGTAAAATATTTCCTAATGGGGAAATGATTTTTTATTTAAGAACTATTATAAAACTACACTCATTTTAAAAATCACATTTACAAGAGTTATAAACATGTCGGGACATAAGTATTAGTGATGAACATTGAATTTTATTTTTTAAGAGATTAAGGATAATATATCATTTTGAATTATATTTCCCATTTCTTTTCTGGTATTTGTGCTTTCTAAAAATGGGGATATTATTGAGATAGAAGTTCTTCAACATTCATTTCCATTCATTTAGTTGTGTAAATCAATAACTCCTTCCTAAAAAATGTTACTAACTTTTTATATCCATGGTTTATTATAATGTTTTTTTGGAAAATATTTTCATTTACCATAATTTTAAAAATTTCTAATGTATTATGAATGTAATTTTATAATAGTTAATTATGATTATATTATTTAGTATGAATCTGATGTTCAAATTCCACATTAATGACAACAATTGTTTTATTTTTTATCTATCATAGTAATAAAATTCATTACAATTGGATATATACCAGTACTGATTAAATTAGACAATCTCATAAAAATATTATCATATTAAAATTTGTTAAGGAATTACAATAGACTAATTTTTTTTATAATAGGAATACAAAAGAATTTTTTTATCATAAGGAATATCTTTGACAATGTAATGGTGTTAATCAGTATGAATTCATGAAATAAATTATAGATAAGATTATGTGGTCCGTTAATCCAAGGAAATTGAAAAATACCTGTAAATATGACCATGGGATAATTTTATTTAAATAGTGATTCATTCGATTTGTGTGGAGAGGATACATATTCTCCATAACGACTTATGAGGAAAAAATAACATAAAATATAATTTTTAAGACAATGTAACTCATTAGATAGGTTTATTTATAAAAAGTAATTATTTGGTTTTCTTCTTTATGAACTATTGAATATGTATTTTTGTCAAATAATTATTGTAATAGAGGGATTACGAGGAGAGGATGATAGTGAATCTGATCCATTTTATTGAGTTACTTAAGTAAATGTAAGTTAGATACCTCTATTTATATCGTGGCATTATAAGGATAATAAGAGAGATAAAATGTGACAATTTTACCAAGGGTATTACAAGTAAGGAATGGAATACATTACTATAAGTATAAAATTACAGATTCCCTTATCCCGTGTTATTGAATACCTTACTCTTAGGATAAAAAGAGGAAAATAAATTTAATAATAAAATATAAGGATTTCTTACTTTTACATAGACATTATATTTCTTGTTCTACAATTTTATATTCATAATTTCATGATAATATAAATTAAGTCATATTATTCATCTTTCTACAATAATTAATTAATCGTTCTTACTATTATTATGATGAAAAAGATATGATATTTATCAGACACATTCTGTTTAAATCATTTAAATTCCTTAAATTCTACTTTTTCTAGTTTATATTATTTACCTCTGATAATCATACTGATTTTGATTCTGATGAAGTTAATTTAACATGGTTTATGTTATTTTATGTTTAAATATTTTGAACTATGTTATTTTAAATCATATACACCCCATCTATTGTATTCATTAATATCTAAGTTAATTGTTAAGATCATAGAAACCATTCAAGCATCAACAATGCCCAATATTTTTTTTATCCTCTGGTCGACTAATCTTTGATCAATGTATAATTAATATAGAAAATATATTTTATATTCTAAAATAGTCTGACCATGAGAATTTCATATTGGAATAAAATCACATAGACTAAGAAGTTGATCTGTGGTGGAAATTGATCCTAAAAATATAGAAAATGGACAAGGTGGAATCCATGCAAAGGAAAAACATAAAAGAAATACAATGTTATTATTTATTTTTCTAGTACACTCCAAAAAACATTTTCCCCATAATTTTCTTAGTTGTTAAATGGATAAATCCAGTTTTTTTAATTGTGGAATTATATTAGTTTTGATTTTGTATACACTTCTATATTATTCGTGAATTTTGAAGGGATAACCACCATTCTCTTAAGATGATTAAGACCCCATATATAGAATGAACTATAAATATGAGATATTGGGAATTATAAAGTAATATAATGATGTGATATCAAATTTGAAGGATATTTTAGATTTTACTGGTGGCCTTTTGGGTATAATGAGATGAAAAAATATATGTCCAAATTTTAATGAATAAATCTTGATGGTAAAAATGTAAAAATACCATATGTTAAAGGTTTTGAAATAAGTATTTGTGGAATTGACATCATTGAAGTGGGAAGTGTTAAAATTATTTAAGGGTAGACCATATCACTATAAACTATCATTCATATGGTAAGCCTCAACATCTAAATGGAAATGAAGATGGATAATTGGTAGAATGACAACAAGACATCCATTACATTTGGTTCAACAAGCATGCACATTTCTTTATTTAATATGAAAATAAAAATATAGTATAGGGAATCCATACTCATACTCATCATAAGAAAATATAGAATGGTTTCATATTGTCACCAATGATTGTTGATATTGATCCTCTAAATGGGTTTTTTCACAAACACGTATCCTAAGCTCTAATATAGCATATATATTTTTTAATTAATGTTATATAAGTAATTTAATATCATGAATGTTTTTGATGAAATCCAACATAAACCATGAACTTGTAACACACCAAGATCCCACGGTACGTTTACCTTTGAATAATACATTTTCTTGCGTTGTATGCAACTCGGAGTTTTAACACACCACGACCAATCAAACTAGCCGTTATAAATAGTAATAACCACTTTTTGAAATTTTATGAATTTTATTTTTTAAAATTGACTTCATTTTTGAATTTGGAATATCAAAAATACTTTAGGGTTATATTTTTGTACTTTTATGAAAACATTGAATTTTTTATGAATAGTGAAAAATACTTGATTTTAATTATAAACAACTTTTTAATAAAAACAATTTATGATGTTAAATTTTAAAGTTTAGTTGTTTTAAAGTAGAATTAGATTATATTTTTATCATTTAATATAATTTTGATCATGTTATATAATTTCACATTTAAACTTGACATAAACAAGTGTCAATCTTTTGATAGTTATTATTTCTTAAAAGCATGCTTTTTGTTTTGACAACTAGAATTAATTTAAAATTAATTTCTGCCACTTCTATATTTTGAATTTGTTAAAATGTATTCCATATTAGTAATTAGGAGGTCAATTTTTTTTAAATATGTATCTTTTATTTTTAGATATTATGATAATTACTTCGGTAAATATTTTATTTATCACGGTTTAAAGGTAAATCCTGTAAAAAAAGGTAACAAAAAATATTATAATAATATTAAAATTAATCTAAAATGGGTCTTGTTTATATTGGTTGATACATGTACAACCATGGTCATCCTCAGGTCGATTTTTAGACCCCTTCGAGCAACTCTATAGTGATGATGATAGTTTATATTAATTAATATAATGTAATGGAAACAATGATATAAACATATAACTTTTAGTAAAACAACTTTTAAATGGGTTAGTATAAGTTATATTTTCGAATATAAATACTCATTAGAAATATAAAATAAATTAATACCAAATTTTATATTATTATTAATTTCTATACATTATATAATTAAATTTATTTATGACACAATGATGATGCGGTAATTACTTTATTAATGATAGAATCAAATAAATGGTTTTATAAATATTAAAATAAATACACTTTCACAGTTTTTATGAAATACACTAATTTCCTAGGTTAATATTACATGTTGTGGTTAATTCAATGTATTTGGATTGAAGTAATCAGGTTTTTATGACTTTCACAAAAACCAAATACTAGATAGTGTCAGAAATGACATAAATGACCTTGTAAAACTAATATTATATTATATTATTATATTATTATATTATATAATAGTACTAAAAATCTATGGTTCTACCAATGAACATATATAATTATTGGTATATCATTAATGAACCACTTGAGGTTCTATAGGCCTGTTATAGTACGTTTATTAACTATTCCATATAAAAATACACTGAGACATGGTAAATTACAAAATTTTAAACTAAGAGTTAAATATAAATTATAAGGTCAATTTGTTGACCTAAACCTGTCTAAAAACCATTTTCTGAGAGGTTTTCGACCCATCCACACCTTAGTCTCTAAATAAGTAATTTTTGACCCATTAGAAACCGAAAATTATTTTATTATAAAAAACTATTTCATGCGCTTTCTAAAGTGACCCTCACCTCTCTTATAAAAGGGTACTTCCCCTTCCCTTAATTTCACACCTTCATATCCATTTGGCTCGGCCAAAACCTACCCAAATAGCCTCCCAATTTTCCTCCATTATTCTTATAGGCCTTCCACTGGTTAGAAATCCAACCTTAGGAACCATTTTTATCAAATCAAAAGGAAGCACCCAAAGAAGAGGTAAATATGTTATCACCTCTTTCAAGTTAATTTCTTCTTCCACCTCCTCATTCTTTGTTGTGTCCATTATAAAATAATATATCCAGTATATTATATATACTTTTATGTAACTATAATAATGGTACAACCATATTCAATATTATATCTATCATATGAATGACAAAGCCTCCATATATGCGTACGTACGGCTTACCATCTCCACATTGTTGTGTAGTTTGTTATTCAAAAACTTCATTATTTGGATGTGTATATTATTTAGTATAATTGATATAAATAATAAAAATAATGTGTTAATTATTTTTAATATATGATATAACATCTAATTACATACCATTTCACCATCAATATAATCATATTGTCGCTCCTGCGTACATACGGATTACCGTCTCCACGAACGCGATGAAATTCATTTTCCATCGTAACAATTCAAGAATAATTTTACTTTTATGATTAACAATAATATTTATGAACATGATATAATTCTTTATATGAATCAAATAAATCATATCCATGACAAACAAGGATTACGTAACCAATTATGTAAAAGAAAATGAATCGGTTAACACCTAAAATGATGATACTAGTAAAATATTATTATCAAAGCTATATTAGAGGATCATATATGAAAACATATTTTTGTATATTGTCCTTGTGTAATTTAATAAAAATGTTTTATCTATTATATAAGATGTTAAAAAACCATCTACTAAGGAAAATTGCAAGTTAATATTAAATTTCACAATCTCATTATTATCCAAAGTCGTTTTTAAGTAAGTATCTACTGTAACCTATTTATCATCAACATCCATGTTTCATATAAAAGTATTTTAAAACATTTTTAATATTTAATATAATATGGGGTAAATTCATTTATACCCATGTTTGAATTTTTATAAAATGGTTTGAAATGAATCCTTCTATAATTTTTAAAACAAGGTACTTTATGACTTTTTTGACAAAATTAAGGTATGCATATCTTTTTTTATATTATACGACGAGTGTGGCTATTTTCTGAAATTATATCATCATCGAAGCTTCCAATAAAAGATTATATGAATATTTTAAAAATAAATGTTCTCTATTATAATTATGTGACTATTAAATAATTTCAAAATAGAAAGACGTATTTATTTCAAATAGTATTAATTTGATATATGTCAATATCCTTTGATGGATATTAAACTTGATTGAAGTTGATTTATTATGATAAAAATCTTCTATATTTTACCGAAGGTATTGTTTTATGTTTTACTGGGGATGTGTTATTTTTACACCATTTATAGTTTATGGATAGTGTATCGAAATTTTGTATTCTACTTTTAATATGAATGTTTATGTTATGTTTAGAACTTTTTATATGAGGAAAGAATTGGACTTACTAAGTGACGGTTAGAGACTGTTATAGCTCCTAGATGCATCGGTAGGTCTCATGTGAAAAAAATTTGTCTTGTCACAAGGCCTTGACAAAATCTTATTTGTAGTATTGGAACAAGGCCTTGATTATGTGGTTATGAAGTCTGACATTACGCATTTTATCATTATGAAATTGGATATTGAAATTTCATGTTATTATTCGACTAGAATAATATCCATGTGAGTAAGTAAATGAAATTATTTGATTTTATCTTTTCTATATTATGCTGATGTTTATGATTAAAAGTCTCTTGTTTTCATCTTATTCATTTCCTTAAATGTTTATGCTTATTTATGAACATTTCCGCAATATTTTTATACTTACTGGGCATCTGAGCTCACCCATTTCTATGTTTTATTTTTCCCAGGATGTAACGAAGTGTTTAATGGTTGAACGTCATGGATAGGCTAAGGATATACGTGTTTCCAATGGGGAATTTTTTTTTTGATGTTTTTTATCTCCTGATGTAATGTAAACATATAAATGTATCTAGTACATACAAGGATACTAAACTGATCGGTCATTCATGACATGATTCCTTGTATCATGGAAATGTTATGTAATAATGCACGAACTCTGGGTAACTAGAGTCAGGACGTTATAGTTGGTATGAGAAGAATTTTTTTACAAAACATGGAAGTTAGATTTAGAAAAACACTAATTATAGAACATTACCCTATGATAGAAATTGTGTATTAGTATAAATGAACTTCCTAGAATCTTGGTAATGTAGAGATTTTGTGAGTATTCCAACAAATAAAACAATGTTTTGATACATGCAGGTAGAGGAAGATCTGGAACAAATGTACCTTGGGGTAAAACCTGAAAAGACTTCATTGATCTAGACTTGAATGGGGACCTATAAACGACAACGAGACTTTTTGAACTCTTGGTTACGAAACTCCCTGGGGATATTCTTAGGATAGTTCTCATTTTCATTAAAACCCATTCTTAAGAGTTTATAAGTATATATATACTCAAAGAAAACATTTTTATAATTATGGCTTATATCCATAAACCATTCTATTTATGTTAAATGTTTTACAAGTTTGGAATTATAAATTGTGATTCATAAACTAATCAAGTGTATTCTATTGTTTGGAAATGGAACTTAGTAGGGGTAATGGAAACTGTATCAACCCACGTAATCCATGTGTGGATTTCACACCTACTCGAGATAATTATAGTGGAGCTGGTGATGCAACTAGTGATTTTTATCTTATCACCATTCTGGGACAACTCACACAGGTTATGAATAAAAACTTTAACCGTATAGAGCACCCAGATCCACAACATGGAACATAAAAGTTCGACCACTTCATGAGGCAACAACCCCCAACATTCAATGGGAGAAAATATCCACTAGTAGCTATGAAATGGATAAATTCCTTAGATAAAATATTTCATGCTTCTAGGAGTAGCAAAAAGGAAAAAGTTGTCATTTCAATTTATCACATCATGAAATATGTAGATAAATGGTGGTAATTAATCCAAAAAACAAAGGTAGATAAATAAGTATTAAAAATGGAATGGAGGGAGTTTATAGATATTTTCATAGAAAAATACATTCCCCATGACCACCGAGCGGATATGGAATGACAATTTCTGAGTCTGAGGAAAAAGGAGAATGAGAATGTTGAAAATTACCAGGAAAACATTACAAGGTTATTAAGGCATGGAGAAAATTATATATTTAACCCATGAAGAATTATTTATTGATTCTTTGATGGGGTAACACAATTTCTCCATCATGAAATAGTCTCACAATCCTTCTCATCGTACGAAGATATTGTCTTATGCGCAATCATGCCAGAAAATGAATTCTCAAGTCTTATGACTTCAAAGAAATGAAAGAGAAGAAGAGATCTAATGAACACTCTAAAAATGGAAATAAGTGGAATAAGGGGAATGTTTAACACATATCATGCGCTAAATGTAGGAAGAATGTACTTTCCTAAAGGGAATTGGTTTCTATTACAATTGTGGTGAAAAGGCCACCAATCTTGTGATTGCAATGGAAAAGAAAGAGGATGTCACTGTCGAATGATAAAATTGTAGAGGAAAGGGGAATTATGAAAATTAATGTCCTAAGTGTCAATGAAACATACATAAGAAAAGGACTAGGGAGTAAGGCCAAGCTTATATGTGTACTACTTCTGAGTTTGAAGCTCTGAAATACGTGGTGGCAGGTTATTTAATGGTTTCCTCAAGTTTAGCCAATGATTTATTTGATTCAGTGTCATCAAATTATTTCATATCTTCCCAATTTGATAAGAAAATTAGATTTTTTTATTTTGACCTAACAATGGAGTTGTCAGTAATAACATCATAGGAATGTAACATCGCAACAATGTTTTGCGAATCAGTTCTAATTATGTTATATAAATGTTCCTTATCTACTAATATCATCATCATACCCATGATCGAATTTGATATAATCCTCAGAATGGATTGGATTTCAGAGCATGATGTGAATATTTATTGTAATTAAAAGTATGTTACAATTTTCTATGTTGATAAGGAGTACCTTATCTTTATAGCAGAAATGTCACCACCTGATTCTTATCTAGGTCCACACCTAGTAGCTCTAGTAAATTCAATTATATAGTATGGACATAATGAAATAACTATGGGCGAGGAAAAGAATGTACAAATAGAGGATGTACCTATTGTGAAATAATATGTTGGCATGTTTCTAGAGAATTTAATTAGACATCCACCAGAATAAGAAATTGGGGATTCCATTGTTTTAATTCCTAGTTCAAGGCCCATATCAAAGATCCCTTATATAATGGACACTATTAAATTAGTGGAACTAAATAAATAACTAGATTAAGTGAGTAATAATGGATTTATATGCCCTATTGATTCTCCATGTGGAGTCCCTGCCCTTTTTGTTAAGAAGAAAGAAAGATCTATGAGGATTGTCATTGAATACAGGAAGATCGATGCCAAAACAATAAACAACAAGTATCCCATACCTCGCATTGGTGATTTATTCGAGCAACTTCATGGAGCTCAATATTTTTCAAATATTGACCTTAGATCTAGATATCATCAGTTATGTGTGAAGAACGAAGAAATTCTTAAAACATCATTTCAAACTTGGTACGGGCATTTTGAGTTTACAGTAATTCCTTTTAGATTGACTAATGTACCCTCTGTCTTCATGGATCTAATAAAAATTGTTCTCAAGGAATATCATGATGAATTTGTAGTGGTATTTATTGATGATATGTTGGTATACTCAAAAAACAATGAAGATCATGAAAATTCAATTTCACACTCTTCTAAAAACCATTATAAGAAATGAATTATATGGGATGTTTAGAAAGTGTGAATTATGGATTCAAGAGATTTCTTTTCCTGGCCTTATTTTCTATAAGGATGGAATTTCTACTGATCCTTTAAATACCAAGGCAATTCATTAATGGGCAGCACTGACGAGTATAATTGATGTACATAGTTTTATTGGTTTTGAAGTTTATTATCGACGTTTCGTCTATAATTTTTCACAGTTGGCTAACCCATTGACCAAGATCATACGTAAAGGGTTTAAATTTGTTTGGACAAAATAGGTTAAAAATGTTTATAATAAATGAAGAGAAAATTTTTTAATGCTCTTATCTTGACTCTACCATTGGGGAATGATGGGTTTGTTATTTTTAGTGATATTTCAAAGAAAGGACTTGGTTATATCCTTATGCAGAATGATAGAATTATTTCTTATGCATCATGACTACTAAAAAATCATGAGAATTATTCTACTCATGATCTTTAGTTAACAGCTGTAATCATTGTTATGAAGATATGTAGAAACTATCTCTAAGGTGAATAAATTGAGATATATACTGATCACAATAGTTTGAAGTATATTTTCTCATAGAAATAACTCAACATGTGGTGAAGAAGATGTATTGAACTACTCAAAATTTATGATTTCACTATACACTATCTTGTGGGGAAGGAAAATAAGGTGGAAAATTATTTGAGTAGAAAGGATCATGGATTTTTGAACAAGATGAGAGTTGAAAGAGATCCTTTTTTCATGGAACTTATAAATATGGATATAGGAATAACCATGGAAGGTGAAACAACAATATTTTTTCAAATGTGTGCCAAACCATCTTTACTAGAATGAATAAAGTTTTCTCAGACTGATGATGAGGAGTTTGAAGAGATGATTACAGATGTGAATTCTAAGAGATTGAGTGACTTCATATATTAATATAGAATTTTGAAATTTGGGAAGAGACTTTGTGTTCCTAACATACCTGATCATAAAAGGGAACTGTTGGATGATTCTCATTGCTCCAATTTCTTTATACACCCTTGGATCACCAAGATATATAGAGATTTGAAGGAACATTTTTGGTGGGACAATATGAAGAGGGAGATTTCTGATTTTCTATCAAGATGTACGGTTTATTAACAAGTGATAGAAAAAAGGAAATAACTTGGAAGAGTCATGCAACCTATTCCCATACCTGATTTGAAATGTGATAATATTATGATGGACATTGTCATGGGGCTACCAAAGACTCCTAGAAGGAATGATGTAATATGGGTATTTTTATAGTCTTCCCAAGTCGTCCCATTTACTTGTTATAAGAGAATATTTAACACTTAAATGTATGGAAAGACTATATATTATTGATTTTTTAAGACATCATGGAGTACCCCCAATCAATTGTTCTTGGTCGTGATCCCTATTTTACATCATGATTCTGGAAAATTATTCATAAGGATCTGGATACTGAACTTCATTTAAGAACTGCCTACCACCCTCATACCAATGGCAATCAGAACAGACTATTCAAACCATATAAGAAATGTTTAGATCTTTCTCACATGACATTCAAGGTATGTTGGATCAATATTATCCTTTAGTGGAATTTTACTATAACAATAGCTTCCATTGAAGTATTTATACAGCACTAAGTTAAGTGTTATATAGAAGGAGATGTCGCACACCTACTTGTTGGGATGATGTTGGTGAATGGAAACTCATAGGCCCAGAACATGATGAGGAAAAAATGAAAAATGTGATGATTATCAAAACTGACATCAATGCATCCCAAAGTAGGAAAAAGAGCTATACTGATAACCGAATGAAGGATTTGTAATTTCAAGAAAGAGAATATGTTTTCATGAAGGTATCTTCATGGAAGGGTGTTATAAATTTCATTAAGAGGGGTAAATTGAGTCCTAGGTATATCAGACCAATTGAAATTCTAGAATGAATTCGAGTGGTAGCTTATCGTTTGGCAGTTCCTCTAAGTCTTTCCAAAGATCATGATTTGTTCTATGTATCACTATTGAGAAAATATATTCATGAACCAATGCATGTAATACCCTATGAAGAAATTGAAGTGGAACCTGATTTAGAATATTGTGAAGAGCATGTCAATATTCATGATACTAGAGAACAAGTGCTGGGAAACCAGATTACTGTTCTGTAAAAGTTCTATGCAGAAACCATAAGTTTGAAGAGGCAATGTGGGAAGCTGAGGAAATTATGATGAAGAACCATCCGAATATTTTTATGTTGTAATGTTCTATAAATTTTTGAGAACTAAATTATTTTATGTAGGGGGGAATGTAACAACCCAAGATCCCATGATACGTTTCCCATTGAATAATGCAGTAGCTTGCGTTGTACGCAACTTGGAGTGTTAACACACCATGACCAATCAAACTAGCTCTTATAAATAGTCACAACAAGTTTTTGAACTTTTATAAATTTTATTTTTTAAAATTGACTTTATTATTTAATTCATAATATCTAAATATAGGTTAGGGTGATGTTTTAGTACTTTTCTTAAAACTATCAATTTTTGGTGAATAGTGATAAATACTAAATCTATTATTTATACTAAAATTGGCATTCTCATTGCCTAAATGTCACCATTAAAATGTTCCACGTCACCCAACTATCCCAATTCCGCTTCTCCCAATTACCCATCCCGCGACACATTTCCGTCTCCCCCTCCCGCAGTCCACCTCCTTTCGATTGAGTGTCTCCTAGGGTTCCCGCCGGCCTCAGCATCTCCGAGAGTCCCCTCTTCCGGTCACCTTCCCGAACTTCCTACGCCTCCATGCCTCCGTCTCCACGCCTCCACCACTCTGTGCTCCACCGTTGCTCCCATCAAGATTTCTCCTAGGTTCTCATAGCTCTCCGTGACTACCCAACGTCGAACCTCTCCGCGATTCCCATCTCCCAGTCCCCTTCCCGATCATCCTCCTCCTCTCTGCCTCCGCCTCCACGCCTCCACCTCTGTGAGCTCTTTCTGCAGTTGAGTTCGGTTGTCGGCAAGGAGTCTAAATTGGATTGAATGTTGGTGAATTATATGTGAGCATCGTCGTTGGGGTACGCTTGCAATTACGGTTTCCAAATCAATATATATCTAAGGGTTTGAATAATGAATATACCTCGATCTTTGTAGTATAAGTTTTCTTGATTTTTATTTTGACCTGTCTGAATAGTAAGTTCTCAATTCTGGCCCATTGATTTGTTTAATATTTTGTTTCGTTTCATTAATTTATTTTTCTATAAAATCATGTTCTGGAGAAATCCTGCATCTGTCTTTATCCATTGATATATGAAAATATATTGTCCAAATATTTATAGTGAAGAAGGTATGGATTTCTTATTTTATTCCAGATTTCTGTTTATACAGTAGGTTTTCACTTCAATAGGACAGTTCATATTAAGGCTTATGATTCCATAAATGTATGCTTCCTTTTATAGAACGTAAAAGCATACCACTAATTGTAGGATTCCTATAAATGCTACTAATATTAGCACAATAATTTATATTACATCTGTTTCTGGTTTTCTATTTTTTTTGTCAACATATATTAACGTCACCTTACTGTCCACTGTTCATAATAAAATTACTACTGCAACCCATTTATCGGTACCTATTAATGCATTATATTATAATACATTCAGACTACATATTATGTTGTCTAATTTCAGCCTAATTTACACATGTTTCTTTCATGTTTCTATGACTATACTTCATTGCATTAATATGACAGTGCTTCGTGAGGTATACAAAATATTCACTCAATCTCTTTCATCTGTATGCACTATTTAAAGAATCATAAATAACCATCCTAGGAAATCATTTTTGTATGTTATATCCCCTCTGCCCAGCCCCCCTCCCCCTGCCCAGCTCCATCCCTCCCCCTGCCCCTGCACAGCCTCCCCTCCCCTTGCCCAGCTCCCTGCCTCCCACTACACCTGCCCAGCCCCCTTCCACTGCCAAGGTCCCCCCTCCCCCTGCCCAGCCCCCTACCCTGCCCAACTCCACCCCCCTGCCCCTGCCCAGCCTCCCCTCCTCCTGCCTAGCTCCCCGCCTCCCCCTACCCATGCCCAACTCCATCCGCTCCAGTCAATTTCAGTATAGAAATATTTTTATTTGAAAATGATATTTTCAAGTAATTCATTTCTGTATACAGTATACATGCTTCGTTATTGGAGGTATAATTGTCGTTTATTAAATTTACATGACATTTTTTATCTATGGGTTCCTCTTACTACCTTATGTGACATTCAATAATGAGATTCCATTGATTTTTATTGTCGGTAATGTATATATGTATCTTTGATGTTGGTATAACTGTGTTTCATTGAAATCACAATAAAACAGAATACATAGTCGTTGGAGCATCCTTCTTCACTACATAAATTGACCTCAATATCCATCCAAGCTATTCATTCAAACCGATTTGCAGATGTCTTCCCATAGTGCATTCTACTTATTTGAATATGCTATTTTCAAATGTATCATTTCTGTAAAAATATAGATATGCTTTTTTGTGTTGGTGTAACTATCATTCAGTAAAACCACCATACACTGCATGTTTTAATTACATTTACAACATACATCATATGCTTTTTCGTGTTGGTGTGACCTATTAATGCATTATATTATAATAAATTCCAACTACATATTATGTTGTCTAACATCAGTCTAATTTAAACCTATGTCTTTCATGTTGCTATGACTATACATCAATGCATAAATTGGACAGTGCTTCGTGAGGTATACAAACTATTCACTCAATCTCTTTAATGCTTCTTCACTATTTAAAGAATCATCATTAACCATCCTAGGAAATTATTTTTGTATACTATATCCCATCTGCTCAGCCCCCCCTTCCCTGCCTAGCCCCCTCCCCCTGCCCAGCCCACTACCCCAGCCCAGCTCCTCCCCTCCCCCTACCCAGCCCCCCCCTCCCCCTGCCCAGCTCCATCCCTCCCCCTGCCCCTGCCCAGCCTCCCCTCCCCCTACCCGGCTCCCCGCCTCCCCCTGCACCTGCCCAGCCCCATCCCACTTCCTAGCTCCTCCATCCCCTGCCCAGCCCTCTCCCACTGCCCCTGCCCATCCCACTCCCCCTACCCAGCTCCCCCTCCCCCTGCCCAGCTCCCCCTCCCCCTGCGCAGCTCCATCCCTCCGCCTGCCCCTGCCCAGCCTCCCCTCCCCCTGCCCAGCTCCCTGCCTACCCCTGCACCTACCCAGCCCCCTCCCACTGCCCAGCTCCCCCTCCCCCTGCCCAGCCACCCCTCCCATGCCCAGCTCCATCCCTCCCCCTGCCCCTGCCCAGCCTCCCCTCCCCCTGCCCAGCTCCCCGCCTCCCCCTACCCCTGCCCATCTCCCTCTACTCTAGTCAATTTCAGTATAGCATAATTTTTATTTGAAAATGATATTTTTAAGTAATTCATTTCTGTATACTGTATACACGCGTCGTTATTAGAGTTATAAGTTTCGTTTATTAAATTTACATGACATTTCTAATCTATGGGTTCCTCTTAGTACCTAATGTGATATTCAATAATTAGATTTCATTGATTTCTTTTGTTTGTAATGTATATATGTATCTTTGATGTCGGTATAACTGTGGTTCATTGAAATCACAATACAAAAGAATACTTAGTCGCTGGAGCATCCTTCTTCACTGCATAACTTGACCTCAATATCCCTCCTAGGTATTCATTCAATCCATTTTACAGATGTGTTACCATAGTGCATTCTACTTATTTGAATATGCTTTTTTCAGATGTATCATTTCTGTATAAAATAGATATGCTTTTTCGTGTTAGTGTAAGTACCATTATGTAAAACCACAGTACGCTGCATGTTTGAATTAAATTTACAACATACATCATATATAATTCAAACATGCATTCTCTATCGATTTTATAATCAATATATTTTAAATTGACTGTACGTACCCATAAACATCTTTCCTTTGCATTGTAAGACTTGACAATTCAACATAAAGACATTGAGACAAAGATGAAGACGCCGTCAGCATCTCGTGATGCAGGGTTGCAAAGAAGATTTCGTATGAGTGAACGACAAATCGGTACAACATTAGTGTATTCCATTAGAAACATTCCATGAATGAACTTACTGAATTACAGGTTGATAACATTTCAAGAAAATCATGGATGAGCTCCCATGAACTATTTTCTACTGCAACATTTGACACTATGCAATTGAATTCCGACTTGAGAAGAGGAGCACGCATACCTCATTCACATGTTCATACAAATGGCCAGTAGTTTTTATATTACTAACATTTTTAGAATCAGTAAAGAAATTAAATTTGAACAATCTCATATGTTTTATCCATTTTACTGTTGAACTAACAGTGGCTCAACATTCTGGATCTTATTCGCCAAATACTTTTCAAACAAGCCTTAGAAATGATAGTAATAACCGAATTAACTTTACTTCAAGTAAGTATCTGAGAGTTTCAATCTAAAATTACATCTAATCGTTACACTATTGTTGATATCCTGTCTATTCACCACAGGAGGTTCAGGCATTTCATTGTCACCTATGTCTTTGAATAGTTTGTTATATTAAGCTATAAAAGAACATTGACTAAATATTTTTTTGTTACTATGTTGTAAAATTCTATAGTTTTTCAAATATTAACTATCATTGACAGCTCATCATGGAGCTTCATCATCAAGATCTGCGCCCAGTAGCAAGATAAATCATATATCATCTTCTAATAAATAAAATTATGAATCTTCTGGTATCTACTCCGTCAGCGTATTTTTGTGAACTATTTCACGTTTTTTCTCACATGTATTGAAAAAATAAACTATGTTTACATTACTTCTTATATGTATAATGATTGAGGGACATATTCCCAGTTACCCTGCTCGTGACACATTATCAGAGTAAACACAACTAATGCTTTCAGATGATCTTCAAATATGACTTAGTGTAATATGATGCATACTATATTTAAAACAGATACTGTTTTACTTCTTCAACAACCGGTAACGAATCATATTTTTCCGACACAAGTGTGTTGTATATTATAATCATGTTGTATTCTCTATATGAATCTATAGATATATGTCTCCTATGAATTTGAATTTCCCTGTACTTTTAATGCATTATTTAGACTTCAAAAATATGTGTCATCTAAATTGACTCATGTCATTTCAGAAAGCTATGTAACAACCGGTTAAATCAATGCTGCATTTAATCATCAGAGAGAGTTTTTAGGTTTGACCAAATAGGTAATCGTTTGTTACTAGGAAGGAATTGCGTATGAATTTTCTTACTAACTAAATCAAAACATTGCTGCAGAAAGCATGCATCAACTTCAACTTGCAGAAGCAGCAGGTCACCGTACATTTCATATCTTTAACTACTATTATTCAGGTCCTGATGGTTTTACATAATTTATAATTCCAAATTTATTAACACCATTCATTTAACCATTATTCACCTGCAGAATATTTGATTAGTGGAGATCCCTCAAATTTTTGTCAACACTGTGGTTGTATATTTTTGTTTGATGAATGAAATATTAAATGCAGCACCAAAGACAACCCACGTTTTGCTATATGCTGCGCGCTTGGTAAAGTGTCTTTGGAATTACTACTGTCCTGCCCTCCATACCTTCAAATGTTGGTTTTTGACCAAAACTCTGTGGAGGCAAGAGTATTCCAGGAATATATGCATATTTACAATTATATGTTTGCATTCACGTCAAAGGTTGGTAAGGTTGATAGATCATTCAATGATGGAAGAGATCCAACTACATTCAGATTGAAGGGAAAAAACTACCATCGCATAGTTAGTTTGTGTCCTCCTGAGGGACAACCGCCTAGGTTTTCCCAATTATATGTTTACGATAAAACAAATGAGTCTCAAAATAGGATTCTAAATGTTAGGTAAAATTTATTCTGTCAGTTACCACGTTTATGTGATTGTCATATTTTCACTACATTCGTAACTTAATTCACATTTCAGTTATGACAGATAAAATTCAAACACAGCAGTCAATTATAATGTTGTTGTACACTTACAAAAAATGTTGCATGAAACAAATGTTTTAGCTCATCAGTTCAGATGTGCAAAGGATGTTCTTGATCGTCAAGAACATGCAAACATAAATTTGCGTCTTCTCAAGAGAAGACAAACAGATGCAACGATATACGACATTCCTACAGCTTTTGAGATTGCGGTGCTTATTATCGGTGACATTAATGATCTCAACTGTGACAAAGATATTATTATTCAGAGCATAAGTGGTGATTTACAGCGGATTGATGAGCATCATCCCCTGTAACTTCCATTTCAATATCCACTTATTTTCACAAATGGTCAGGATGTATACGTTGACAACATTTTACATAGATCTACATCTATGAGTACATTTACAAAGGTTCGGAAATTTACAATGCGTGAATACTTCTCCTATCACTTGCAGTGTTGTTCGAGTGATAGGTCAATATTACAGTTTTCGAGAAGACTGTTTCAACAGTTTATTGTTGATGCATATACAATGATAGAGTCTCAGAGACTATCCTTCATTCTCTTCAATCAAAAACTCTTGAGGGTTGATTTTTACAATGGGTTGAAAGATGCTTTTCTACGAGGTGACCGTGATGGGTCTGCTTGTGGGAAGCGTATCATTTTACCATCTTCATTTACGGGTGGTCGCAGATATATGATTCAAAAGTACCAAGATGCTATGTCAAATGCAATTTGGCAGGGTATCAAGATTTGTTTTTAACGTTTACATGCAATCCAATATGGCCTGAGATCACAAGATTTGTATCATCTAACAATCTTCGGACTTCAGATTGTCCGCACATTTTCTCATGTATTTTCAATATTAAGGTTTACCAGTTGATGAAAGATTTACGAGACAGATGTTTCTTTGGAATGTCACGAGATGGTACCTGCTTTAATACGGATTATTTTATAATACATACTTTATCTTAACTACTGAATATGTTGTTGAACTATGTCACTTATATCATTACTTTCTGTGCAGTTCTTCGTACAGTGGAATTTCAGAAACGAGGACAGCCTCATGTACACATTTTGTTGTTTTTATGTAGAGAGAGCAATGTAGGTACTCCTGCCTACATTGAAAAATGTGTTTATGCTAAAGTGCCAAAAAAATGTGACTTCCCAAAACTTCATGAGGCTGTTAAGAAATTTATGATTCATGGACCTTGTAATAATGCAAATCGTCGATCACCTTGTATGAAAAATGGCAAGTGTACTAAAATTTTTCCAAAAAAAAATTGTTGAATTTACAACAGTTGATGATGATGGGTATGTTCTATACCGACGACGAAATGATGGAAAAACGATCGTGAAAAATGGTGTCCCATTGGATAATAGGTTTGTTGTACCGTATAATCCTTTCTTGCTAATGACGTATCAAGCTCATCTGAATATATAAATATGCAATGAATCAACTTCCAACAAATATTTGTTTAAGTATATTAGCAAAGGTAATGATCGTGTCACAGCAGCTTTGTATGAAACTAACAGTACAAAAAAGTCAGGAAATAATGTTGATGAGATTAAAATGTATTATTATTGCTGGTACATCTCTCCTTGCGAGGCTTCTTGGAGGATATTTTCATCTGATATCCACTATAGATATCCTCCGGTTGAAAGGTCACATTTCCATTTACCAGGCCATAATATTGTTACATACACCGACACTGATCATATTGAGGATGTGGTGAGTAAGAGTAATATTTCTGATTCAATGCTTACAGCTTGGTTTCAAGATAATATTTCTTACCCAGAAGGAAGGTGTCTCTCATTCGCATAATATCCAACTAGATTTGTATTCCACCAACGAGAAAAAATATGGTGTCCAAGAAAGCAGGGGTTCAGTATTGGTAGACTTTATTATGTGCCACCGACAACTGGAGTGCTTTATTACCTACGATTAATGCTCACAAAGATCAGAGGTGCAACTTCATTTGAAATTATTAGAACTGTGAACAACATTATCCATGGTACTTTTCGTGAAGCATGTTCTGCATTGGGACTTCTTGCTGATGACAGAGAATTTATTGAAGTAATAAAGGAGGTGTCATCTTGGGCTACAGGAAGGTCTATGCACATACTATTTGCCAGCATTTTGTTCTCAAACAATATATCCCGCCCAGACATTGTGTGGCATGAAACATGGGAGCTCCTCAGTGAATACATCCTCTATGCGCAACAAAATAGGCTTCAAATCCCAGGTATGTGTTGTCAAATTTCTCAATATATACTATGTGATATATGTAGCTGTTGGTTCATTGATCTTTTAATTTTTATGAATCCATTATACTACTTTAATAACAATATTTCATGATTCTATATAGATTTGACACTCAGGGATCATCAAAAACAAATGTATGTTTTGCTTGAAATAGAGAATATACTACAGAGGAATAGTCATTCTCTTCATGCTTTTCCACCAATGCCGGTTCCAGATTCTGATATTTTCTCTCAATGAAATAAATTTGTAGCTGATGAACTAAATCATAACAAAGACAGTCTTCGGAATGAGTATATGAATTTTCAAATTCATCTTACTAGTGAACAGTACGATGCGATGAATACAATTATGTATTTGTAAACTGCATCCCTCGGTGGTTTCTTTTTCTTGCATGGTCGTAGAGGCACAGGTAAGACTTACATTTGGAAAGTATTGACATATTTACTACGGTCCGAAGGTAATATTGTTCTGGCAGTTGCATCCAGTGGAATTGCATCATTACTGCTACCTGGTGGAAGGACGACACATTCTAAATTTTGAATTCCTATATCTATTTCTGAAAATTCTGTTTGCAATATTCAACAAGGCAGTGATGTCGCAGATCTTCTACTGTTAACAAAGATAATTATTTGGGATGAGGAACCAATGACTCATAAGCATTTCTTTGAAGCCCTTGATCATACTTTAAAAGATATAATGTCAAAAAAAATGAGAATGCTTCAACCTTGCCATTCAGTGAAATAACAGTTGGGTTGGGTGGGGATTTCAGGCAAATACTACCTGTCATACCAGGTGGAAACAAAAATGATATAGTTTCTTCAAGTATAGCTTCTTCATATTTATGGCAACATTGTCGTGTTCTGAAATTGAAAAGGAACATGAGATTGTTTTCCAATTCTGATACAGTTTCAGATGAGCTTCTTCAATTTGATAAATTCACTTTAGATATTGGTGAAGGTCGCATTGTAGAAACAAATGATGGTGAAACATTAATTCCAATCCCATCTGCATATCTTCTTTATTGGACTACGGATCCTATTTGTGCAGTTGTTGAGAATACTTATCCCAACATCATGAGTAACCATGGTGATATTAATTATCATAAAGACCGTTCCATCTTAGCTCCAACTCAAGATATTGTTGAAGAAGTAAATGCGTACATGATTTCCCTGAACAGTTCTGAATGCAATGATTATTTCAGCTCAGATTCAGTCTGTGATGCAAGTTTTGATACCAATAGGCCAGAAAACATTTACACTTCTGATATGTTTAATGGGATTAATGTTTTAGGGATGGCTTCCCGTAACATTACACTCAAAATTTTGGTACCATTCATGTTTCTTCAAAATGTCGATCAGTATATGGGATTATGTAATGGGACTCGCTTGATTATCACGCATTTAGGAGATCATGTCATTGGAGCAAGAATATTGTGTGGTTGTAATTCAGGATATCTTGCTTTCATTCCATGATTAAATATGACACACTCCGACTATCGATGGCCTTTCAAACTGCAAAGAAGACAATATCCTTTGACTGTTTCTTATGATATGACTATTAACAAAACTCAAGGACAATCACTATCTACTGTTGGGATATATCTTCAAAAACCAGTGTTTTGTCATGGTCAATTATATGTTGCTCTATCTAGAGTAACATGACCATTAGGATTGAAAATAGTAGTTTGGGATAATAATCCCACAACTCGTGAATCAATGCAAAATATTGTGTATAAATAAATATTTGATAGATTGTGTTAGGTATATGTCAATTTATATGTTAAATTTTCAATGTTTGGTTCTGCTCAGCTTATTTCTGTATGATTTTGTGAATCTCAATATATCTGATTATTATCTCTTTCTATAGAAAAAAACATCACATTATTACCAAGATGTCACGATCTATTACCCCTTTGAATGATATCACACCTGATACCGATGAGACATTGAAGAAACAAGTGTGTATTCTGAATTTTTGGTCAAACACAACATCTAGGTACTCCAATGATGTTGTTGCGATTGATATGATTCTTTTTGATTTATAGGTGAATTTTAAATTCATTCTAGACAGCAATTTATATTTCTATTATTTCACTTATATTCTCATTTCAATTATAGGACAAATTTTTCAACTATATTGATACGTATTTATATTTTTGACATTATTAGATCAATATTTCTGCAGGAAACAACGATACACTGTACAGTTATTGGGCGTCAAATTCTATCTAAGCTTAGAAATATATTGCATGAAGGCATGTTCTATTTCATACAGAACTGTCAAATTGATGTTAATCAAGGTACATATTTATGAAGTATACATGCATGTCGATTACTATTCACATCAACAACGCATGTCCGAAATTGTGATGCGCTGCTGTGACATTTCTGTTTCGATTTTACTTCCTTCGAAGACATAATTCAGAGAAGGTTTCGAGAGCACCATTTAATAGGTATATGTTTCTTAAGATCACCGACACCTAAGTTTAATGCTTTTAAATATTCTGTATTGATCAATACAGAATATTATGGAATGATTTTATAATCTATTATCTAACATTGTCATGCTTTTTATTTTTTGTAATATGTCTTAGAAATTATTGGATACTTACTTTTCTCACATCCTCCTGAGGCATTGGGTAGTTCCAATTCGAGGATGCAAATTGTCTTACAGGATGAATGGTTAGTTATTATGGCCTTTTAATTTATCTGCCCCACAATTTATATTTAACAACATGCGGTACATATTATTTTGGGCAGTGGGTTACAACTTAAATGCAGTTTATGGGGTGACTATGCTAACCAGATGTCATCATACTTGGAAGAAAATATTGGTTCACCAATTTTTTTAATATTGCAACTTGTCAGAGTTAAGAAATTGAATAGTATGTTATCTAATAACATAATTCCTTATTTCCATTTCGTTTATTTAAATCATTGATGATTTTTAACAGAGTATTCCAACTAAGTTTGTTTTAAAACCATTTTCAGACTATATCATACTTAAAACTTCCATTGATGCGACGAATATCCTTTTCAATATTGATATCAAAGTTGTTGAATCATTCAGAAAAAGGTGCCCTGCATACTATATTTAATTCTGAATTGTTTATATGATGTTCACAGATTACTATTTGATATATGTACATATATCATATGACATTTGAGTTGCATTTTTCAATATTCATATGTACGTTTATAATGGATTCAGAGAATCATAGTCCAGCATAAACTAACCCATCTTCTTCCTCTACACCATTTCTTTTTTTGGAAAATAAAAAACCCATTCTGAAGTGAAGAATTGTGATCAGGTATGTAATATATGGAAAATTAACAATTAATTTCGTGCGGTTTCTTAATCTGGGTGTACCAGTACATTACTGTATTAATTCATAATATACATTTTTCTCAATGTTGGATAGCATACAAAGTGCTTGATTTCTATTACCATAAAGAAAATTCAAAAAACTCACAATTGGTTCTACGAATCATGCAATTCTTGCATGAAAAAAGTGCATATTGATGAGGGAAACATTATGTGTAACAAATGAAAAATATCTGTAACTTTCACCATTCCCAGGTTATTATTTGTTCTTCTCCTTAACGGTTTATTACTTACTTTATAATACAATAGTAAATAATTTTAGTTATATTATATTTACAAATCAACGGATTTAGAGTGCAGCTGCTTGTGACATATACCAGAGACTGCTTGTCAGTTGTCCTATTCGATAAACAAGTAATGCAATTTGTGAGGAAAACTGCTTCAGATCTGTGAGATTATTTGATTCAGGTACTACCACGTAATAAAGTAGCATGCTGACAAAATATGTTCGCTTCATTTAAACTAACGACTACTTTCTTTTCTAAATAAGACTGATGACGAGTACGGTTTTCCTTCTGAATTGACTGTTTTCAAATCAAAAAGGTTCTATTTTCAATTGAATTGTCGAAATTTAATATACAAAATCATCACCGTTCAGTAGAAAAAAACTCATACAAGGTAATTTTCATTACCGACAAAAAAAACTACATCACCATGTTCAATGACAGCTTCACAGATTTTCAGGTATATTCTCTTACATTTTCCTGTTATATTTAATATGGATAGATTGCACAAAGTTATTTCTATTATTATTTATATACAGAATCGTCAAAGCATAGGTTGTACAAATGTAAGTAGTGTCGAAGAACATAATCAGGTATAATATAATCCATTATAACATTCAATACATCCCTTCGTCTAAAGAACATGCAACTGGAATAATACTATATTGTTCTATAATATTATCATCAGAGTGTCGATTCATTTCAACAATGTGCTAAGGATGACTCAGTATTTGAAAAATCGTCTGCGGTATCATCAGTTATTCAGGTATATATATATATTCGTCCTTAGAAGTTGCATTATAAGGTTTTATTTGAAGCCTACATTGTTATTGCTCCTTCTTATGATGCATATTTTAATTATGTTTTATATGAAGAATAACCTACTAACTGAATTTCTAAATGATGATCTTACTGAGAAATCTCATCACATATCACCTGAAAGAATCGGTAGAACAAGTCAGGAAAAAAATGTGGCAACCCGAATGACTGATAAATTAAAGGACAATCCAGAAAAGATTGACTGATATGTACAACATATATGAACGGTAATACTAAATGTTGTACATGATTTACTAAATGTAGAAGATTCATTAGGTACTGAAATAGTAACTACATCATGAAAGTCTCATGTTTTTAGAAATTTTACTAAAGGCCTCTAGAAATGAGACCATTGTACAAGTTCATGTTTACATACAGTTGTTATTCACTAGCATGGTATTCATGGTACTGCGATCTTCTAATGCTTTTGTGCTGTCTACAAGTACATGATTTTTATGATATTATTTTCTGTTTACCCGCTACAGTTTAACATCAGTAATTTTATGTGGGGGTGGGCTGGGGGTGGGGCTGGGCAGGGGGCAAGTAGGGGAGGGTCTGGTGGGCGTGGGGGAGGGGGGCTAGACGGGGAGAGGTGGAGGGGGGGAGCTGGGCAGGGGGGGAGCTGGGCAGGGGATGGGGGAGGTGGGGGAGATGGGAAGAGGGAGGGGGCTAGCTTGGCAGGGCCAGGGGGAGGGGGAAGCTGGGAATGGGGAGGGGGTAGCCGAATAGAGGCAAGAGGAGGGGGGGCTGGGGGAGGGGGCTGGGCAGGGGCCAGTGGAGGGAGGGAGTTGGGCAGTGGGAGGGGGCTGGGCAGGGGGACGGGGAGGGGGTTGGGCATGGGTAGGGGGCTGGGTAGGGGGAGGGGGCTGGGAAGATGGGAGGGGGAAGGGGAGGTGTTATATTTTATTCATTTTCATTTATTCATATAATTTTCCTACTGTTATAATGATTTCTTAGAAGTTTCTCTTTCTGTTTAAATATTACCTACCATTATCTTGTCTTTCTAACATATCTTTCTGTTCAGCCTGGGTTTGCAGCTCGGTTGTGGAGGTGCTTCCCAGTTTTGGCAGTGGATAATTATTGAGGTATATCAAATATTTACTCCTGCTCTTGCATCTATCTTCACTGTTTAAAGATTCCTGAATAACCATCCTAGGAATTAATTGTAACTGATTTGGATATCTCTTCATGTGGTTCATTTTTTAAAATTTCGATAGCTTTCCACTGTTTTTATAAGGGCACGTTTTAGTGGGGGTGGCCAGGGGGAGGGGCTGGGGAAGGGGCAAGGGGGAGGGATGGAATTGGGCAGGGGGGTGGGGGAGCTGGGCAGGGGCTGCGGCTGCAGCTGGGGCATGGGCTGGGGCAGGGGCTGGGGCAGGGGGAGGGGGGGAGGTGGGCAGGTGGAGGGGGGGAGATAGGCAGGGGCTGGGGGGGGGGGGGGTGGGGAGCTGGGCAGGGTGAGGGGGGGAGCTGGGCAGGGGCAGTGGGAGTGGGGGAGCTCAGTAGGGGTAGGGGCTGGGGGGGATCTCAACCGGGGCAGGGGCTGGGGGAGGTGGGGGAGCTGGGTAGAGGGAGGGGGCCAGCTTTGTAGGGCCATGGGGAGGGGAGGGGAGGGGGGAACTGGGAAAGGGAATGGGGAGGGGGTAGCTGAACAGAGGCAGGGGAGTGGGTAGGGGGAGGGGGTTGGGCAGGGGCCAGTGGAGGGAGGGAGCTGGGCAGTGGGAGGGGGATGGGCAGGGGGACGGGGAGGCGGTTGGGCATGGGAAGGGGGCTGGCCAGGAGGAGGGGGCCTGGGCAGAGGGGAGGGGGAATGGGAGAGGATATATTTTATTCCTTTTAATTTATGCATATATTTTTCCTACTGTTATAATGATTTCTTAGAAGTTTGACTTTCTGTTTAAATTTTACCTACCACTATATTGTCTTTCTAACATATCTTTCTATTCGGCCTGGGTTTGAAGCTCGATTGTGGAGGTGCTTCCCAGTTTTGGTCATGTCTGATTATTGAGTTATACCAAAAATTTACCCCTGCTCTTGCATCTGTCTTCACTGTTTAGATAATGATGAATAACTATCCAAGGAATTAATTGTAACTGATTAGGATATCTCTTCATGTGGTTCGTTTTTGAAAATTTGAGTCACCATTCCACTTCTTTTATAAGGGAACGTTTTAGTGGGGGTGACCAGGGGGAGGGGCTGGGCAGGGGCAAGGGGGAGGGTTGGAGCTGGGCAGGGGGAGGGTGGGGGGAGCTGGGCAAGGGCTGGGGTAGGGGTTGTGGCTGGGGCAGGGGCTGGGGCTGGGGCTGGGGCTGGGCAGGGGTTGGGGTAGGGGGAGGGGGGAGTTGGGCAGGTGGAGGGGGGGAGCTGGGAAGGGGAAGGGGCAGGGGGAGGGGGAGTTGGGAAGGTGGAGGGGGGGAGCTGGGCAGGGACTGCGGGGAGCTGGGCAGGTGGGGTGGGGGGGGGGGCAGGGTAGGGGTAGTGGGGGGGAGCTCAGTAGGGGCAGGGGCTGGGGGAGGTGGGGGAGCTGGATAGAGGGAGGGGCGAGCATTGCATGGCCAGGGGGAGGGGAAGGGGGGGAATCTGGGCAGGGGGAGGGGGGCTGGGCAGGGGCCAGTGGAGGGAGGGAGCTGGGCAGAGGGAGGGGGCTGGGCAGGGGGACGGGGAGGGGGCTGGGCATGGGGCAAGGGGGAGGGGATGGAGTTGGGCAGGGGGAGGGGGGAGCTGGTTATGGGGATGGGCAAGGGGAGGGGGCTGGGCAGGGGGAGGGGGTGCTGGGAATAGTGGAAGGGGAGGGGCAGTGCTATGAGAGTTTGTCATTTTTATAGTAGTAAATTTTCAGCTCAATTTCATTCAACAGATTTGTAAATTTCACACCTTCTGAACTCCACCTCCCCTATTCGAGCATCTTCTATTTTCGTTGTCTTTAGTCTTAACACCATTTTCTTTCATCATGAGTAACCTACTAACATCATTATGGTGTTAAATTTCTTTAATACATTTCATATTTTTATTTCCATTTTCAGGTGGCTATCTTCAAATCATGCTTTGGAGCTGGTCCTTGATTTCAAAACAGGATGACAACACCTCTACAGTTGAACTGCTCTTCAAAACAATGGCTGGGAAATCCATGTTTTCATTCTGCTCATTTTTTATTATTTTCATTTTTCTGGACTGATTTCTATTAGTTTTTGTTCTCTAGAATTTCCAAACTTACCATATTTATTGCAGTCATTTTCACATTTGTTGGTTTTATTTTTACAATCACTATCTTATGTTGGATTTGAATTTCACTCTTTAGTCATTATTATTGTTTCATCTCAACTTTTATAAATACAAATACTTTTTATAAATAAAACCATTAATCAAGACCCTTTATTTTTAGTCAACATTAATGTTTCTTCTCAACAATTATAATTATTAATTATTATTAAAAGAAAAATCATTAATCGAATAATCTGTTCTATTGCACGGTCCAGTACTAGTTTTAATTAATAACGACATTTTTAATCAAATTAATTTATAGTGATAAATTCTAAATTTTAGTGGTTTTAATGTATCATTAAATTATATTTTTATCATTTAATATAATTTAGGTCATTGTATTTAATTTTATATTTAAACTGGACATATAAAAGTGTTAATCTTTTGATAGTTATTATTTTTTAAAAAGACGCTTTTGTTGTGACAACTGGAATTAATTTTAAATTAATTTCTACCACAAATCTGTTTTGAATTTTTAAAAATGGATTCCATGTTTTTAATTAGGAGGTAAATTTTTTATTAAATAGGTAACTTTTAATTTTGGACATAATGAATAAATATTTCGGTGAATATTTTATTTATCATATTTAAAGGGTAACTCCGGTAAATAAGGGTAAAAATAATATTATAATAATATTAAATTTTATTAACATCTGTTTTGTTCTGATTGGATGAATCATGTATGACAATGGGCATACTTTGGTCAATTTTGCGACCCCATGGAGCCACTATATAGTGATAATGACAATTTATATTAATTAATTTAATGTAAAGACAATAATGGCCAAAACATATATCTTTTAGTAAAACAATTTATAAATGGGGTTATATAAGTTACAATTTCGACTATAAATACTCATTATAATGATAAAAATATTTCTTACGTAATGTAATTTTATATATAATATTTAAACATTATATAATTAAATTTATTTATGACACAATGATGATGCAGTAATTACCTTATCAATGAAAGAATCAAATAAATGGTATAATAAATATTACAATAAATATAATTTCAAAGTTTTTATGAAATACACGAATTTTCAATGAGAATATGACATGTTATTCTTGATTAAATGTATTTCTTTCGATGTAATAATGTTGTGATTATTTTCAAATAAAACCAATAATAAATAGTGTCAAAATTGACATAAATGAGTTTTTTAAAAAATATAATATTATTAAATTATATAATAGTCATAAAAATATATTAGTCTGTCAAATATCTTATATAATTATAGTTATATCATTAATGAACCAATTGAGTTTCTTGTTTCTTGTTATAGTATCTTTATTAACCATATATTATAAAAAATACAAAGAGACATGGTAAATGACAAACTATTTAACAAAGAGTTAAATCTAAAAGAAAAGGTCAATATGGTGACATAAACTTATCTAAAACCTATTGGTTGAGAGGTTATCGATCCATATCTATCTTATCCTTAAAATAAATCTTTTTTGAGCCATTAAAACCCAAAAATAATTTTATTATAAAATAATATTTTAAGATTTTCCTAATGGGACCCTCACCTCTCTTATAAAAGGGTACATCCCCTTGTCTTAATTTTAAACCTCCAATGCCATTTGGATTGGACAAACTATACCCAATAATCCTCCCAAATTTTATGCATTCATCCTAGAGGCCTCCAATTCGTCATAATTCCCTCTTAGAGAGACTTTTTGATCAAATCAAAAGGAACAACCCGAAGAAGAGGTAAATATTTCATCACATCTTTTATGTTCTTTTCTTCTTCCACTTCCACTTTCTTTTTTTTACAGTATAAAATAACAACTCCAGCATATTATATATACTGTGATGTTATAATAAAAATTTTATAACCATATCCATTATTTTACCCATCATATTATGAAAATGTCACCATACGTGCATACGTACACCTTACCGTCTCCATGTCCTGGTGTAGTTTTTTATTCAAACACTTCATTATTTGGATGGGTATAATAATGAGTAAGAATAATGTAAATAATAAATTTAACATGTTAATTATTATATATATATGATATTCCATCCATTTACATACAATTTCACCGTCAATATAATGATATTGTTTCTCGTGCACACATATATATTACCGTCTTCCTGAATGCGATGAGATTCCTTCCACCTCGTAATAAATCAAGAATAATTTTCATTTTATGATTAAAAATATTGTTTATGAACATTATATAATTCTTTATATTAATCAAATACATACTATTCATAAAAAACATGGCTTACGTAACCAATCATATAAAGGAAATCGAATCAGGTTACACCCATAATGATGATACTACAAAAATATTATTAACAAATCAATATTATAGGATCATATATTATATAATATTTATGTATATTCTTCTTTTATAATTTAATTACAATTTTTTACCTATTATATATGAGTTTATAATACAATAGACTAAGTAAAATTACATGGTAAGGGTAAATTTTACAATCACTTTTTTATCCGAGATTGTTTTTACATAAAAATATAATGGGACAACTTTATCATCCACATCTATGTTTCTTAATAAAGTATTTCTATACATTTTTTAAATTTAATAGACTATGGGTTAAAGTCATTAATACAATTTTTTTAATTTTTATAATATGGATTGAATGGAATCTTTATGTCATTTTCCAAGAAAATTACTTTATGACTTTTTCGACAAAATAATGGTTAGAACGTTCTTTTTTTAACATATACAGTAGGTGTGGCTATTGTCTGCCATTATATCATCAGTGAAACATCTCATACAATCTTATAATAATATTTTCAATATTAATTTTTTTTTCTTATTATGTGAATTTTAAATGATTTCAAAATAGAAATAGATATTTATTTCAAATTGTTTTCATGCCGTTTATGTCAGTATCCATTGATGTATTTTAAACTTGATTGAAGATTATTTATTATGATACAAATCTTCCATATTTTATTGATGTTTTTATGGTATTTTTTGTTGTGGATGTGTTATTTTTATATCATTTATGGTTTATGGATAATTTATTGAAATTTAATATGTTAGTTTTACTACAAATGTTTATGTTATGTTTAAATATTTTCATATAAAGAATGAATTGGACTTAGTAACTGATAGGAGGGGAACACTATAGCTCCTCGATGCATCAGTTGGTCTCACGAGACAAACTAGTGTCTTGGAACAAGGCATTGGAAAATTATTGTTTGTAGTCTTTGTATAAGGCCTCGACTAAGTTGTTATGACGTCTAGCATTATTCATTCCACTATTATGAAATTGGATATTGTAATTGAATATGATTATTAAACTAGTAGAATATCCAAGTGAATAAGTAAATGGAATTATTTTATTTTATATTTGCCATATTATTCCAAATTTAGGGTTTAAAACGATCTTGTTTTAATATTATACATTTACTTAAATGTTTATTCTTATTTATAAATGTTTCGGTTATATTGTTATCCTCACTGATCATCTGAGCTAACCCATTTCTATGTTTTATTTTTCTCAGGATGTGAAGAGATATTTAATGGTTGACCTTTAGGGATAAGCTAAGAATATAAATGTGGTTAAATGAGACAAAATTTAGTTGATGTTTTTTATCTCATGATGTAATGTAAAACTTATGATTGTATCTAACACTTTCATGGCTACTAAATTGATCGGCCATTCGGGACATGATTCATTGTATTATGACAATGCTATGTAACAATGTACTATCTCTAGGTAACTGGGGTCTAGGCATTACCAAACAACTTCCACAATTTTTTTTAGTTAATACTCGTGGAGAGAATCATTTATCATTTATGAAAAATATTAATTGTTCTAGTAACATTGGTGAGTCCAATATCTCTACAAAAATATTGGTCATTCTTATGGTGTAATTCATAATAGTGTTTATGATGTTTAGATTTTCAATGTCAAATGAAAATATAAAAAATATAAGAAATAATATTTATAATATCATTATGAAAATATAATAGTTATATATAATGGAGAGAAATCATATACCATGTTTCGTTGTGAAATAACATTTATTTCATTCTTTAGGTAAATGATTCATGAAGATGAAGAGTAATTGATTTTCTAATGATTGTAAATTTACCTATTGATTATGAATACATTAATGAATTTTGAAATTAGTTTTATAGACCTCCCTAGAAATAGAAGAATGGTTTCTAATTTAACTCCTGTATAGATCCAATAAAATATTGAAAACCCCATATTGAATGTTATATTTGAAGTTAGATAATGAAATTAACAAAAAAAGAACCATTTGAAAATTTATTTATGCAAACAAAATTGTCTCCATTGGGTGTTCTTATTCTATTTGTGAAAAATGTTTTAGGTTCAATATGTCTACAACATTATTAAAAAAACATTAATTGGATCAATGTAATTAAATATTATTATATTTAATAATTGATGATTTGATTTTCATGTTTCAGGTGGCCAAATTCATCGCCATTATAGTCTTATTATTGGGGTAACATATATTGAAGGTGGTTAATGAATATATCCAAAATAGTTCCTTATGAAAATGATATGTCCATTAAGAGTTTAATTTCATTAAAATTAGATAGACTAATTTCCCCTCAAAATTTTTGATTCTCATTAATAGAGGGCTTGGGGATGAACACCATAAAATCTTTAGGTAATTATTGATGATATAACCAAAAAATTAAAAATATGTTTAGAGAATTAAAATCATGTAACGATCATATTTCTAACACTGTGTAAGGATAACATGTTTTCTACAATTAGTAAATGTGATTTCTAGTTACAAAAAATTTCATTATTAGGGATCCTTGAACCTAATGAAGGAATTTATATGGATCTAGAAATGATAAAAATTGTTTAATTTTAGATATATCAAAAACTGTAACTAATATTCATAGTTTATTTGTGGAATATTGATACTATATATGTAATATGAAAAAAATGTCAATTATTTGTAGTCCACCATCATTGTTAATATGAATATAGTTTTATTTATTTGTATAATGGAATGAGAATAATGGTTACATTAATAGATGAAGAGGTTTATAAGTGTACATATTCCAATTGTACCCTATTATAGATAAGTATTTATTAACATTAATGATGTATCTATTAATAGGATTGGATTCATTCTAAAGAACAATTAAAATGTAATTTCATATGCATATTGATTGTAAAATACCCATTAAATGAATTATCATTGTTAGGACTTGAAATTAGTTGCATAAATTATTTATCTTATGATAAAAAGACAATATATTTATAGGGAAAATGGTGATATATACATGACTCAATAGTGTTTTCGGTATATATATAGACAGAAGGAACTAATATTGAGACAAAAAATATTTTTTGGAGTTTATTTAAGACAATTTACAATTCATTATCACCCCAAAATAGAAACCAAATGTAAATATTCATTTAGTGTGAAATCCATTGGGATCCATCATTGATGATGATTGAATGATATCCACCAATCATGGAATAGTTATAGTTGTATATAGGAATCATAAGGGACAAGATATCATCAATTAGATCCTAAATTATATATCGAAGGAAATTTATAGTGAAAATCTTGAAATATGAAATAGGAGATCTTTTATTGTAAAATATGATAGTGGATTTAAAAAAATGTGATCCTTTTGAAATTAGTATTGATTAAAAAGGTAAAATGATACAAGGAACATGGGTCTATATTCAACCAATTATAGATATGAATAATGTTTTTTTGGATCATTCACATAAAACTACCTTCTCAATACAATTTAGAAGAACGAATATCTATAGGGAACATCATAAACATTATTGGTGGAATAATACAAATAGGGATATTTTCAATTATGATAAAAAGTATTTTCTAGGTCAACACATGATGTCGAAGAAAAAACTACCTAAAGGAATACTACATCTAGTAACCATACCTATGTGGATGTGGACTAACAGAATTATAGAGTTTTCTACTAATCATTTAATGATTTATAGGTAAAATGATATATAAGTAATATTAATTAGATTAATAAATAATGTTGTGTTTATTTCAGAAAGAGTGGATTTCGACATTGAAATCATAGATCAACTCTACATTTATAAATTATTGAGACATCATGGAGTAGCACTTTCTGTTACATAATATAGGGATCCCTCATTTACATTTATGCTCAAGTGGATCCATTAATAGGATAAAAATACATATGAAAACACGAGAATTTCTTATCCACAATGTTATGGGTATTCATTGTGTAATATTAAAACATTGTATGAAAAGTTATTGGATTGCTCACATTATTTTCAATGGTGTTGGTAATACCATTATATACATTTTGACTTGTTTAATAACAACAACTTCTAATCGATCATTCAAATGCGAAATTTTGGTTAAATAATTATAAATAGGTTTATATTTAAAATATATTTTCATGATTTTCTTAGAAGAGAAAATATTTTTCCTATTAATTTCAAACTATAATAGATAAAATATTCATGTAGTTGAGAAAAAAATTAAGGACACGTCGAGTTGAAAAATACATTATGCTGAAAAACAAATAAAAATAAAAGGATTTTCAATGTTGGGGATTATGTATTTCTCATTATATCATTATTGAATCTATTCATGAACTTAATATATAATGGGAAATCAGGTCTAATGTATATTAGTCCATATGGGATTCAAGAGCATGTTATAGTTGAAGCATAGTGATTATCCCTGCCTATAAATCATTATAATGAATATGATTTATTAAATGATTTTATATAAATATATTATATGTCATATATGACCTATAATCATGATATTTGTGGATTAGAATTCGAATAAGTCTTTTCATATGAAAATTATGTGATATGAATTACTAATAGAAGGGAATAACTATTGAGTATTAGTCAACAAAATACATGAATTCCCTATGGAGAAATCACATGCTTGATTAATCTAATAAGTAATATAAATAATAAATTATTTAAATACACCCCACGTATATTTTTATTCAATAGTCAAATGACATGGAACTGTATTCTTAGATGTGTGACTGTAACAACCATACAATTCTCTCTATGATAAATAAAATACCTTTTTTAATAATTACTATTTTATTAAATTTCAGAATTCAATGTATAGAGAATGGAACTTAAATATATATATATATAAATATTCATATATATCTCACTCGATGTGTGTGTATGTAACTGTTAGTTAATAATACAAGTTTATATATATATGAATACTTTCGGGATTTGAAAAATAATTGACAACACTATGTTGTACTATATAAGATCAAATAATCTAATTCTGATTAAAACATCCTAGAAAATTTTTCAATGATAGATAAAAATTAGGAATATAGTAGACATAATCAATGTAGAAACAAGAAACATTGGTAATGAAGTATTAAATATTGCTATATCAAAAAATATATAAATTATGTAATTAGATATGTGTCTATTTGGATATGGTTGTGGCTTAAATATACATTTTACAATTTGATCATTGAGAACCATGAAAATTGACAATAATATTATCATTTTAATAGTTTTTTGGAAACGGATTATGAAAAAAAATTGGTTGTGTATAAAAGATATATGATTCCCTCAACCAATAGGGTCATGAACTTTTCCCCTATTTAGCAAAATAAGGACGATATTAACCTCAATAGATTTCTCCCATTGGAAAATCCCATTTTGACCTTCAATAAACATGGATTTTATGAAATTACCTATAAGAGTTGTTTGAATTACTTTAGGTTACCATAAAGTCGATGTTTTTTGAGCCACCCCAATGAAACCAGAAATATTACACACTGTAACCTTAAGAAGGAATCAAGTGTATTAAATTGTAATGTACCTAATACTTAATGACAGAAAAGGGTAGTCTCTTTTTATAAAAGAAATGCTTATTTCATATATCACATTTTATATATTTTATTATTTAAAAAAATACTCTTTGAATATAAAAGGAACATTTTAAATATAGTTTTGTAAAAAAATCAACATAATTGTATTTAATGAAAATATATACTCTCATATTTTAAATATAACTATTAAATATAGCACTCCATTTGCATGATATAATATATTAAAACACTATTTATTTAAATATACATTATAGAATATTTTTTATTTTGACCTTGATTGTTTTTATATGTGTTAGAATGCTAGCTATGTGATATAATTTTTTAAAGTAAATATGAATTTCTAATATATATTTTAAAATTAATCAATTTTAAAAACTATTTAGAAAAATAACTAATAAAATTAGATATTTATTGTTCAAAATTAGAATATAATAAAATTTTGGAAAATATAAAATTTATTTTGTTATTCAATCAATAGTAAAAACTGATGTTTTTTGTTTTTGATATGAATAAAAAATTCATAATTATTTAATAAATATACATATTATATTGAATATAGTCCATGAAAAATAAATTGTATTTTATTAAAATTATATTTTTAAATAGATTTAAATAAATTTACAAACCAATAATTTTCATCCGAATATCAAAAATGGAAAATGAATTATGATTTTAAAAAAATTAGGGATAACTTTATTTTACATTTGGAAATTAATATTAAGAAATGGATTGATTTCATAATAGATTAATAAATTAAAAAACATGAGTGAAATACCCAAAACCATAAAACATAATCGGTGGGTAAGGAATTATTATTTTACATTCCATAACATTGGATTCCATAAAAAATATTGTCATATTATTAAACAATTACTCCACTATTATTATAAGTAAACATCAATCACACTATAAATATGCACACCAAATCCATTATAAATATTTTTTATCATTTTTCATTGAAAACATTCCATCCAATGTTCTTATAGGATCAAATTGTGAAACCATAAATTTATAGGAATATTCTCATCCAATTATGTAATCGTTCCTCTTATTATTTTCTATTACATTGCCCATTTATTTTTATGTCGTATAAATGTTCAATGAATTTATATTCATCCATATTTATTTGTAAAAGTATTTTAATACCAATTTTGATCAGTGGGAGACTGTGGTTCCCTCATGTTATTCACATTCATTAAAAAAAATTTATACCATCATGCAATCTAATTAATTTCCTTAATTTTTCAATTTTACATATTTTATTCTTTTTTTGCGAGAAGAGAAATCCTATCATTATCTTTTGTTATTCAATTATATTTAGATGTAATATATTGATTTCAGGATTTACATATATGATACCCATAGTCCCTTACCATCGGATAAAAATGGTTAAATTGTTTCATTTTTATGAACCATATATGTACTGATTTCATTAATATGAAACCCATTTTTGATTATCCTTCAATTGTTAGTGAAAGGATATTTAATGATGGATGTGGGTTACAAGAATTAATAAATATAATTACTTCACCTATATATAACATCAATTCATTATTTAATAAGTTAATATTTATAGGTTAAATTCATTATAATACATTGGAGAATGATTTGGGTAATTATGTTTTATATCCCCTTGTTAAAACAAATTACTGAAATGCTTCAAAATTTCTCAAATTTATCTTTTAAGCATATTTATATGTTTTATATCACTTAAATGTATATATTTTCTCTAACTATTCCCCTTTTTTTATATATGTTGATACATAATGTTAAATTTCATTTTAAATACATTAATTTCCTTCAAAAACACCATCGTGTACTAATGTATATTGCTTAGAAATTAATTATAGTGATATGACTTAGGAAGGATAAATAATGGAGTTTTTCAAAAGGATTAAATAATTTTCAAAATGATTTTTTCCCTTATGTAATTCAATTATTATGTACATATTTTCTCTAATGGTCGACAAAAAATTATCCTTCAAAATTATTAATATAATTTATTTAATGGAATTATGTTAAAATTCATGTATTAAAATTGAACGATTTCATAGGCAGATTTATATATTGACTTAAAAACCTTATGGAATTCTAATCACAAAGAAAATATAATGTCTTAAAATGACATGATTGATATCTTTTTCTTCCACATTATATAATAATCATTTTTATTGGAAACTCATCATATTCTTCATTAACTCCATCATATATTAAAATTCCACATAAAGTTTTATTTTTTGACTTTGAATAAACTAATCCTCATACTCTCCCCATATATTGATCCAAATAATATGATCCATGCTCATTTATTTTTTAATCAATAATAGAGCATGTGAAACATATATTTTTATATTTATATATGTTACTTGTAAATTTACAATCTCTTCATGTAATATTGGGCACTGTTATTGTAACATCTTAGGATTTTAAAAGCATGACTATTTTTCAATAAGTAATTTAAATGTGACACCAAGCCTTAGTGAAACAAGAAATATTATTATTTAAATATTACCATTAAAAACTAGTCCTACAATTTCATAACAGTAAAAAGTATTATATTATTTTTAAAATAATTATTAACTTTGTACATTCTAATAATTTATTATTAAACTATATCATAATAATATATCATTTTATATTAAAGTGAACTTATTCTATAGAAAATATTATTCCGTAAAAAATATTAAGATTTTTAAAGTGATATAATTTTATAATTAAATTATATGATATTTAAAAATGTTATTTTTTATAACGATATAATTTTTGAAATCATCATGCCATAGATATAATTCATCTGTTTTTCTGGATTTCCCAAAAAAAATGATTTTCCAGTAAAAAGTGAAAATTATGATTTTATACAAATTTATAATTTTTTTTCAATCATATATAAAGATACATTAAACAAAAGTAAAAAAAATTATATTTTTAATGATCCACTTATGTATATTAGAATCAATTTAATGATATAATTTCGTTCAAAAATTATATATATATATATATATATATTCTATAAAAACTATTTTTTTCGCATTTCAAGTGTTATTCATAAATTAATTTCATATAGTGAAATTAAATTAATCACAAAAAATGGATTTCTGTTTTCAAATCCAGTATCGTAAATATAGTAATTATGTACCTTTTTAATCCTTATGAATAGTAATCATAGTTAATTTTTAGTGCATAGAAAATGTAAAATGGGATATGATGTTTATAAATAAATGGATATGTTCTAAAAGGTAAAACTAAATTATTTCTTTAAGTTTATCGGATGATTATATTTCATCCATAATAATGAAAACCTATAATAAAAGATTTATGTTTTAAAATTTGAGCACATTTTTTACATTTATAGAATTTTATATAATGAAAAGTATAAAATTCCAATATATTTTAATTATTATATTATAATTAATTACACAGGTTTGAAAATATGGTATTTTCAGTTTAAATATTTATTGGGAAGAAAATTTAATTTTTATCTAGTAAATTTATTTTTTGTTTTCTCATAAATGATTTACCATATTGAGTTACACAACACCCACATAGTATTTAGATAATTAATATAAAAAATGGTATTCACGATATTATATTTAATATTATTTAAAAATAATATTTTATTATAAAACATTTATAAATAAATATCAAATATTTCTTACGTTTTCATTAGATTATATTGAAAATCAATATTTTAAGTGGCTTTTTTAATTTAAAATAAATATTATTATGTTAAAAAACCATTAATTATTTTTTAGGTAGAATAATATTTTAAAATTCTATTTTAAAAAAATTAAAATAAAATCAATAGGCATGTGATTGGAATATGGATAACAATACAAACAAGGTCCTAGTTATGGTCCAAATTTCATTTATTTATAATTGTATTTGACCCAAAAATTTTGAAAAAAATTAACATGATATTTGTCTCAAACAGATATTGTGGGAGAAAAAGAATATATAATGTTAAATAATTATACTAAATATTCCAATAATTTGTTAAATTATAGAAATTTAACTCATATATTACCTATCTTTTAATTTTATCATTTTGGATTATTTCTCAATGAGAGATAATTTATATTATTTTAAAATTTTATGTAATTCCTATAATTCCCATCACGTAACTTTTATTTGTGTATATCTTGTACAAATTTATTGAAACATTAAACTACATTTATTTTTCACAAAACGATCATTAAATCATTATTAAAATCAAATCTATCATTTTCTAGGGTTTATTTTGGGAATAATAAAAACCATAGAGTGCTGAAAGAGAAAATTAATAGAGGTTTTACAAATAATTTGTATAACATTTTACTAAATGTTTTAGTGTTTTTGCGACTAATACAGAATTAATATATCATAAAAATTAGTTGATATAATAAAAGTAATCTATTTCCAATAGTGGGATGTTTTTTTTGTAAATGTAAAAACTTGTCTCCATCTCCACATACATAAAATGGTAAATGAAACTCTTGATTCCGTTTATGGTTAACAACTATATCATAATCCAATATAATTCATTTTCCCCACTATTGCTCAGGGATGGTTGTATTAATTGATTAAATATGTAAATATATACAAAAATAATATTAATTTCATATTTTCACTATATACGTATTTTATATAATTTAATTTCATCCATTTCTCATCATTTAAATGGGATAATGTCATTGGTGAATATGTGTGGATTACCTCCACCTCAAAAATGATATTCACTTTTCAATACCACAGAATAAGTTAACAATATACAACTATATTTTAAGATATAATATGATATTTATGATATATTAAAAATACTATAATTATATGAAAATAATTGTCATATTTTAATAACGATTGTTGAAAAATTTAAATGTTACACAAGTGTACGTACACCATACAATATATATGATTTCAACATGGTATAGTTTTCATAATTCTATATCAATTTTTTTTAAATTTTATTTTAATTAATGACTATAATTTATGGATATTTGTATCATGCATAGATACCATGTCAACTATTCATTTCCTTGATGGGTTAACACATTCCACATATTAATTTCTCAAATTATCTAGTTATTCTAAATGACTATTTTATTTCAATATTAGTGAGAACAATTACAAGTACTGACAATAAATTCCATATTAATGAAATTTACATTAATTTTGATACAAGTACATATTAAGATTCCAATTTCCTTCTTGGGATAACTCTTATGACTATTCCATATTAATGATTTATTTTTAGGGAACAAATAATAAATAATATTTAATGATTAATTTTACCAAGTAGGGCCCCACTGGATTGGGAAATTAATTTTCTTCAAGGGAGATTATGTATTGAATTATGTAGTAAACCTAATATATTATTGGACTATGAAAAACATTGGAAGTTTAATTTGAATTTAGTCTTGTATTTGATTTAAAAAAAAATTGCTATTACTTCCACATTTCCTATATTTCAATGATCATATGATACCATTTTTATTAGGAAAATATCTCATTTGATTACTCATGATCAGTCATTTTTGTGATAAAATATTATGCATTTGACACACACATTATTTTTATGTAACATATTTATACCCATACTAAATTTTTTAGTTCTATACATATTTATATGAACATTACTTTTAATACCATATTATACTACGGTCTAAAACGAATTTAAGAGATCAATATAGATTTAAAATATGAATTTTTTTTTCTTGTGTTTTTTACATATTACATTTCTTCTAAAGATTGTAGTCATTTTGACCGTTATTTCGTGTTTATTGGGAATTTATGTTAGGAATCATAAAATAATAATGTATATATATATATATCTTATCTCTTGTTTTTATATTGTTGGTACTATAGTATAGTCTAGTTATTTTTTGAAATTATTTCTATAATACATTACTGGAAACATAAGGGAATATTATACATATATAATGATATCCAAATTATTTTGTATGTAAATATTTAGTTGGTTACAATATATTACATACCTGTCTAGATAATAAAAGTTTATAAGGTTAGAGAATAGTTATACATAGAATTTAATTCTATGAAAACATCATGTTGTTTTTTGTTTCTATCATTACCCCGTGCATGATAGGTAGTTCATATTATAAAACAAGATTGACAATCATATGGGACATCATTTAGATATTAACAAGCTAGTTACAACCCCAAATGAATAAGATAAAAAATAGTTTCGATAAAGTAATTTGTAAATTACAATGGAAAATCCAGATTGAATCCTATAAACTCTAAATTTTGGACATTCATAGTATTTATTCATTATTCCTTATATTTTCTAATTTGTAGTTATATTTCAATATTCATTAATGTAATATCAAATTTTTTTGTTAATGGGAGGAAATAAGACAAATAATATAAAATATAATGTAAAATGAAATGTATTGACTTCTAGAATGATATGACTAATTTTATGGTAGTTGGAGCTAGAAAACTCATGTGAGTAATATATCAGCTGACTCATTCTATGAATAGTATCATTAATCCAATGAATGAAAACATTTTATTAAAAAATAAAACTTTGTAGTTGGGATATGTTTTTATAAATAGTCATCCAACCCATATTGGCTAATCTATTCATCTCATCATAAAACAAATAATCATATACATTTGTAAAATATTATTTTCCTTAAAATATGTAGAATAAGAGAAATATGTATTTTCAATTTATTACATTGAGGGGAACATTGATCAGTGGTGGTAACTAATCCTGATCTCAAAGTGAAAAATATAAAAGTTATTAATTCTAATAGGATGAACTCAACACAATATTTTTAATTAAAAAATCTCAATTAACTCTATATAATAAAATATATATGTATTTCCTCTAAGAAAAGGATAAGGAAAATATGTTTACAGTGTTGGGTGAGGGAAAAATATAAAGGTTTTCATTGTATTCCTCTATAATTGAAATTAATAATAATATCGTTTTTTTAATTTATATTTGATTAAATCCATATATATTAGTTTTTTAATTAGACACATTTAATGCTTGGATGATATTGTTCACCAAGATCTCATGGACGTGATGGATATTGTATGCTCTTAGTAGTCACATTTTCCTAGATATAAAGATTGTAAACTGGATTTTTCTTTATATGGATATTAAAATAAACCCCATGGAGAAAATAAATCTCAAAATCCAAAGTTCTAAAAATGTTGGAAGAAGCATAAAAAATACTTTCTCAATGGATTAAAAAATGTTTTATATGTGAAAAAATGGGGAATCTGGTTAATCAGTGATGAAGGGATATCAAGAATATAAATTATATGAAAGAGAAATGTAAGGAATATATCCACACTCATTCTATATTATAATATTTAAATGAAAAGAAAAAACGTAATTATTCTAGAATATTATATAATCTATTATTTATCATATTTAATTAATGAAAACACACTCAAAGGCATCGATAGCGTCGAAGATAATTTCATATCACTCTATCTAAGGTGGATCCAAAAAATGATTTGAGCATATTTATTTTATTTTATCATTGATTATTTTAAAAAATAAATTGTTATTATCATTTTATACATTATTTAATATCATATAAGTCATAATGAACTATTAAAGAAGAACCTAACAAATATGTGTTCAGCTACTTATTATAATTGAAAATGCATAAAATGTTTCATCAAAAGTGTATAACAACTCCAATGTAAATGTATTTGGATTGAGTCATCCAATAAATACCATATTACATCTATTAGTAGAGTTTGATGAAATTTTATGCACGGATTGGCTGTGATTGTATCATGATAACATGAACTATATGGATTGGGAGATCACTGTTCACATTTAAAGACACCCGCTGATTATATATATATAGAAGAAAATGAATCAATTTTTGAATCATCAAAAAACCGTAGATATTACTTATTAGTAGGGTATAACCATGTTTTCAATAAAAATGATTTTTAAATCCAATAATTGGATCAACAAGTGTTCTGAAATTTTTTCTAAATATATAAACCAATAATTCCATCAATATAAATAAAAATTCACTTTATTTCAAATGAATATTAAAAAAAAATATTTCATTTAAATAGACGGATTGTATATAAAAAAACTAAAAAATTAAGATAATAAAGTTTTATATAAAATAGTTTATATAAATAAAATATCAAGAATATAACATATCTATAAATCAATGAAATCAAGTCACAAATCAGAGAAGAGAACCATGATTGAAACTGACGTGGAATATTAGTTTTTTAGGTAATAGGATCATCATCCTTATGATAATGATATTAGATATAGTTTGGTATTTAGAGAGTCATACACCCCAATAGGGAACACATCATGGTCAGTATACACCCCAATAGTGGAACCCATAATTTACTATTGTGGTCCATTTTTTTGAGAAACAGTTATCACCATCATTCAATTTATATGGATTCAAGGTTCTTGAATTCACATCCTAGTTACTAAAAACTACCCACGATGTCATTTTATTCCAACAATAAATCAATAAAATTGGTAATCAAATCATTAATAAAATTCAATATAGAATTGAATAATTTCAATTTTTAAAATGGAATCAAGTTTAAAAACCTAATCATAGGGATTTATCATATCATTGAATTTTGAATAACATTTAAATTAAATTTATATTCTAATGATCATTTAAAATCTATGTTTATCATAATAATTTCAAAATATGAGAATGATTTTTAAAAAATCCTTCCCACAATTCTATATTCCTATCAATTGGGGTTTCTCTTAAATCTCATTCCCATTTCAAATAGAAGTTAAATAGTTCAACTTACTTGTTTTAAAACCAATTAAAAATTAATTACAGTTTATTCAATAATAAAAAGATTTCAATCATTGGGAAAATGAGTATAGAACCCCTACCATTAATAGGAAAACAACAACCAAAACAGATAATGATAATGGAGAACGAAGTAAATATTATCTAGGAAGTCATCCAAGAATCATGATACAAAAATAAAGTTTAAATATATAAATTACTAAGTATGGGGAATGAGAGAAAATAATAAATCTCACATTGGAAGATGCACTTAACATAAGGAGATAAAATGAGGATAACACCACTTTGTTCTACTAATTAAAGGTTTTAAATAATCCATAATAACATAAGAAAGACTATCGGTGTTTAGAGGAATGGCTGTATTTCAAATAAAAATAAATAAAATTTTTACCATGTTTAAATCTTCTTAACTTAGGAGAAACATTGAGTGAACCCTCAATTCACATCATGTACACCACAAAGGTCGTATTCAATATAGTGGAATCAGATGTTATTAAAATGTGATTTTGAATAATTTTACATATTATCAAAATTTATATAGTGTGTAATCATATAACAATACTCACTATTTTCATAGAACATTCCCATGAAACATTACATGATCTCTAGTTCCAATAAAAATAATTTAATCTCCCATAACATAGAAAAAACAATAGTTTCTATATAAAATATTTTGTAAAAAAAGTGAAGGATCTGAAATAACATAAATGTATAACAATATGTCACAACATCCCCACCATAAAAAACATTATTACCCTAGAAATAATATCATGGAGATTCCATGTCAAAGAGATGAGGCCATTAATATCTCACCAATTCCTTCTGCAACTATGTCACAAACCAATCAGAACGTTGTTTCCATAGCACATGGACCAAAGGTAACGTCCTACCACAATGAACCTTCATCTCATAATCAATTATCCTAATTGGATGATCAATCACAGATACGTCAGGGTCTATATGAGAGTAATACACGATGAATTACATAGTGGAAACATTTTTATGTAATGATTATTAAGCAATATCCAGTTCAAAAATGACATAAATACTATAGTATTATTGGTCAGACCAAATTGAAGAACTAGATACACAATATGACCATACCTACACCTAATGGTATTCAATTTAACATCAGATTATGTTCCTCACAAGTAGAGAAGCCCATTTCAAATATCAAAATCTGATAACCAATTCTTAAATCTCAACTTGTGAAATATATCACCAATCTGTGGAATTGGATACTTGTTCATTACTGAAATCAGTTGATTTTATGTTTGAAAACACATATGTTAATAGTTTTATCACCTTTCATTGCAAATAGAACTTGTGACATCCATGATTACACACATGAGAATATAAATACCTTAACTTGGTGAAAATACAACAGATTCATCATAAATTTTATTTTAGCTAGTGCCTTGTTGTAAGAAGAAATTGATACTGGTTGAATATTAGGTACAAAATCAATATATAACTCTACCAATATTTCATTTGGTAGGCTAGAGATATCAGATGGACACATATCAGGAAACACATATAAAATTGGTGGGATATCATCTATCATTTATTATTTCTCTATATAAAAAATAATATCTATTATTTCCCTCCAAAACATCAGAAAAAATAGTCAAATTCTATATGAAAACAAATCAAATTCTCTCTGAATGACATATGAGACACCACCAGGTGTTGTAAATGAAATTCGCCAATGAGAACAGTTAATTCAGTCTTTATTAGTGATTATCTAATCAATCGTGAAAATGATTTTAGTCAGGTTCATATCAAGACCCTGAAAATTCACAATAAGATTAAACTATGATAAATATGAAGCATATGAAATAGAGTATAGTCACAAATATCTATTTATTCTATGAAAAAATAATTATTCACCATGTTAAATGATATTCCTATAAAAATATTTAGAATTAATAGTTATAATATTTTATAAATGAGATTATTTCACTATTATCTGATAAAGAAATCACTAAATATTGAGCTATAGTGAGGGTTATATGAGTTGCCATTAGACAAGTATAAACAATATCTGGAGACCCTTTATTTATTTATAGAATAATAATTAAGGATGCTTATGGCATGAATCTCTTTTCCCATGAATCATTTGATTTCACTATTGTACATTTAGATTATTATATTCATGTTCAACTGTGTGGAGAATTATATTAATTGAAAAAAATATTAATTTATGCTAAATGGTCACTGAAACATTAGATCATTGGAAACATAAAACCAAAACATCTCAAATTCCCAACTATTGATCAATAGAATAAAACTCAAAGGGACTCTTCCAGGAACATCATTAGTTCTTGAAGATTTATTCTATTTAGAACATCCAAAAGACTATTTAGGATATGTCTTTCAATTAATGTATCACATTTAACTACCAGTTGGAGAAAATAGAACTCATGTCACTCCTTACATACCAACTATGACATTCTCACCACTCAAACCCCTATTCAACATGTTAATATATGATGTAATCTGTTTTTTGAAACCCTTTGATATGTTAAAAGTTCAAACCCCCTTGTAAAATAATCAATAATTATTTATCTAATTTGATAATATTTCAACTACAAACTTCTCAATCAATGATAAGTGGTTTATATACACTGTTATGGTCGTATTATTCACCTAGAAAATGAAAAACTACATAGTGTTGACATGTACCATTTATTGTAGATAAAAATATAATGTGAAAAAAAATTTAAAATACTTCAACACTGAACTATTATCCTTAATTTCTATTATAATCAAATCCCAACATATCCTTTTAGTCCCCTCATTCATGAATGTAACAAATTTTTCTATAATATCCTTAGGTGTTACGAATAAATTAGTCAAATATCTTATCATTCCCAACCAATAATAATAATCTTGAGGTTTGTTAGATCCACATGACACTTGTGAATTCTATCATGGTAACACTTGGTAATTAATACGAGATTTTTATTTCTATGCATCCATAACTAGGGCATGAATTTTAAAGGTGAGTGTGATTTTCCAAGAGTCTATACAGCATGACCATCAGTATCAACAATATTCTATTCCACATGATTATTTTCTCAATTTGGTTCCCCAACAGCTTTCTCCAAGAACCTATTATCCCATATTCATAGCATAATGTTCTAACACAACATTAGTAAAAAACATTGAATGCATCAGAAGATTACTTATATCATCAAACAAAACAAGATCAAGGATTAAATCTATTATGTTTTAAATGATCTCAATATTTGGTTTCCAAAACATCGAGTACAAAAGAGGGGGAAAAAGAATTTGATGAAATTACTCCACATGACACCTTACCGAAATCCACTTTAGAAACAGATGCCTCTCTGTAGTTATATATGGAAATGATCTTTCTCATTAATGCCTTTTTTGTAACAGAATGACCTCGCAAATTGCATAGTAACATTATGGAATGTTTCATAACCTTCTACTCGAAAACCAGATTGTCAAGAACGATCCCAGATTCCCAGGATCCCTGATTCCCAAGACATCGCTGACATAGATTGACGGGAGTTCCTCGCCCCCATATTTTTGTGACTAGAACATAAAACCATACAAGATAATATAGGGAATTAATTTCATACAATGTGGTGGAGGATAAATGACTCATGATAGTATGGTCACACTCTAAAAGGATATGTATTACATCAATAATAAATAACAAAACCCAATGGACAAATCATCAAAGTACTCAACATATGATAAGATCAAAATCCATTTTCATGCTCCAAATTTGAAAAAAACTTCCACAATCACCTCCATCAATATAATCCCATAGTATCTAGGACATCCACCTCTTCTAAGAGGTTCATTCCCTTTTCTAAAACATGGTATAAGATAATATAAAATTTCTCAATGGATGTGGTTGGGTGAGAGATATAAATACTTATATAGTCCAAAAATGTGTTTCATAATAATTTCTAATAAATTAAACAAATCATTATATTAATTAAAATAAAACAATGTCTTACATTTCACTTACATATTTATGAAAAATAATTTAAAAAACTAATTTAATTATATCAAAAAAAATCAAATAAACATAAATTAATATTTTTTATAAATAATTATATAAAAATAAAATTTCATCTAAAAAATGTTCTATAAATGATTGAAATTTATAATCAAGTAAAAAATAATACAAAATAACAATGTATGGAAGCATTGTGGTATGTTATTTTATCATAAAATAGGTTCATTATAAATTTCACAATGATATCATCTCCAGTCATTTGTGCACACACAAATACACACCAATAGGGGAACCAATCAAGTGTATTCTATTAACCAATAGGGTAACCCAGATTAGAATTTGATTTAATATTTGTTTTATTAATAGTTTTCATATTAAAACCATTTTAGGGAGATGATTTCCTAGTTTTGTATTCCTCGTTATAGAAAACTACCTAAGATAGCATGTGCTTCAATAAAAAAATAAATAAAATTTTGAATAAATCATTTCGAAATATAATTCCCCAATTTCATTTTTACATGTGCCTTATAATTTAAAAAACAACCCATATGTCTACATCATTTCATATAATTTAAAATAATGTTGCAATTTAGACCATTTTCTCTAGATCAATCATCATGTTATATCATCAAAATGATTTCTAAATAATATAATCATTTTTCATAAATCAATCCCATAATTACAATTCATTTTGAATTGGGTTTTCTTAAAAAATCCCATTCAAATTTGAAATCATTAATCAAAAAATCTTAATTCCATATTTTAAAGATATTAAAAACACATTTTAACCTAATCAATCAATTTATGGTTTCAATTGTAGATGAAAGGATTATGGACCGACATACATTTTGAAATGAAAATAATAATATAAATAGATAATTATAATGGAGTACAATGGTGTGGAGGATATAAGAACTCCACCTATAGTAAAAATAGAAAATTGAGTGTATATCTATCAAATTATATGGTGGGGAAAAAATATAAAATTAAATAAAAATAACAAGAGGATTCTAACTAAGATGGAGGATATGAAAAGTGGTCAATGCTCATTCGATCTACCAAGGTAATCGATTAGAGGAGAAAAAACCTACACAGGATAGAGCTAGGTAGTGATTGGTAGTGAAACATATTAAATGAAATGAATATCAGACATACATAATATTTAAAAAAGTATTCTTCAAAAGATGCATGGATTTTAACCATGGTTCACATCATGTACACCTCAATGGATGTATATATTAAGAAAGATGTATACATTTATGAAAAAATGATTTTTTAACCTTTTATGTTATCGAAACTATACATAACATGTTGTAATCTCATGATGTGTACATATTTCATATAATACACATAATGAACATTACATAGTGTGTAATACCTTTACATTCCATTTAATATCCTAAAAAATAGAAAAAACCCTAGTTTATTCACAAAATTGAAACACAAAAATCAAATAGAAAAGTAAAAAAATAAGTAATAAAATGATTGAAAGTAAATTTTATTATTTTAAAACACTTTTATGGAAAAAGTGTTAAAACATAAAGTTATACCAAGAGCATCAAACATTATAGCAGATGAAAAAAATTTAAAAGCCATCATAAATCTATTAGAAGTGTCCTCCCTATATAGTTTCCAGGAAAGATCTGTTACATTTTTATCTGGATCGTCTGGGATTTAGTAATAAAATAATTTTATAGTTTTAGTTTATAATGGACAAATTATATAACATTTATCAAAATAATATTATTTATATTTAGTACATATTAATATTTATAGATATTATATATTATCATTAAATTATCATATTTTATGTACTTCTGATCATAAGAAATCATTTTCAAGTAAAAAGTGATTATTTTAATTTGTCTTTGAGAATCTATACCTCACATTTATTTCAATAAAATGTAATCACAATTGTTTTCAAAATTATCATATAATGTTTTAAAATTTATATTTACCCATAGATTCCTTTATAAATTATAATTTAAAATAAATAATCATGTAGTTTGAAAAATACTGTAAATTTTACTATGTATAGAAAACATAGAAAGAATATTCATTTTTATGAAAATAACATAAAAAGTATTTCGTACTATAATGACCACTAAATTCATTGAATAATTTGTTATAAGTTTCCATATTATAATTAACAAACAAAATTTCATTAATATTTTATGTAAATTTATATTTCTATTAATTGATTTCAAAATGAATTTTTTCCATTAATTAATGTTCATGTTTCAATTTGAAGGAAATTTTTGTCTATAATAACATACCCTATTATAACAAATGACTTACTGGATATTTGATTCATTTATACCACTCTTATTCATTCTAGGGATCATTACTGGTTATCAATATATTATAATTAGAAATATTGGTTTCATTTTAGTGGGTTAGGTTATGATGGTATCATAATTTATGCATGCCCCTTTTTCCTAAATATGAATGGATTACGGTTATATGAAAGGTGGTTCCAATATATTACATCAATGATTTTGGTATGGTAATATGTTTTATTATCTGAAATAATAGATGGGAGGCTACCCCAAACACAATATAGAATACATGTTATATTATCCCAATCCTATAATAGATTACCCAAAAGTTTACACCAAACACAAAATTGATTTTCTAATGGTTTTTACCAAGATTAAAATATGGAACACAATCTATTTTCTGAAGATCAAATTATTTTCATGATTCGTTATCCCAATACATACATGTGTAGAATTTCTTATTGGTTATCCATAACAAAATATGTTTAAAATTTTGATTTTTCTAGACCATTCTGACACTCTTTTATAACATGATCATATATCAATGTCATGATATCATGGCTCTTGTTCATTGGCCCTATTATGATTCATGGATTATTAAATTCCATGATTTTTTAAAGGGCTATGGATTATGATTTAAGAATTTGTTTTATGATTTGAACATTTTAATATCATGTATTCAAGTCAATAATATTGAGTTCTACATTAAAAAGGTCATTGATTGACATATAAATTATTTTCCCTCAGTGATCATTAACAAAAAACCATTTTTATGTTTCCATTTCCTATGGATCTCTCTAAATATTTAACAATGATATGTGTATAAAGAGTGATACTTATTAAGACAGTATAGGGATACAATATAGTTTATTAATGTATTAGTTGTTTATGTATCCATTTTACAAAGAAAAAAACATTATCATTACAACATAGATCATAATGATATATAATTAATATTCATAAAAATTATTGTAATATTTATGTATAAAATAATTTGGACACCTTAGATACCCCTCATTTATCTATAGTGTTCGGATTTCCTAATATTAAGTTTGTGGATCTCCGTTAAAAATTATTTTTATATTACCTATATCATTGAATATATATTTTTTATCATAAATTTATTAAAACATGGTAACTAAAATACAAATATCCATAACATGTATATTACATGAATCTTGATTTAAGATATTGTAAAAATAAATTCATAATATAATATATGATTTTGTACGATATATTAGAATCATAAATTTAGATATATCATTTAAAAGCAATATCATAATTTTGTGACTCTTGTGTAGGGAAACCAATTTCATATATAAATTTCATTACCTTAACATGGGTTAGGTATCAAAATAGTTTTATATGACCAATCAAAGTTGTCATAATCATTATCTCGTCACCCAATGGGTGTATTTTTATTTCACTGTACACAAATGATTTATACGAAATAATAAAATAAAGAATTTACATTTTATAGGTATGTAATTTCATCACAAATAATAGAAAAAAACTTCTAAAAAATTCATAATCCAAAAAATAAGGACCCATATGGTTTGAAATATCATGAAATTATTATAGTAAAACTACACTCCAGTAGATATGATCATCTGAACCCCAAAAAAAGTATATATTATCAGTCAACTCCAACAACAAAAACATCCTAGAATATTTATATTTTTAATAAATAACTTTGTATTAATGATATTGAATGAGACTGACATGTTTTGAAATATTTTACATCGTTACCATTTTCATGAGACCTATAACATCCCCCTTTGAATTTTATGAATGAAACGTCAAATATTTTAGTCACCCCCTAAATAGTTACCCATCACTCATTAATTTCACTCTTTAATTGATAAAAATATTAAATTTTATTCTAATTATTCTATAATAACTTATATCATTGTAACTATCCAATATTTATTCAGAACTACTAATATATGAAAAAAATATAGAATTGAAGATTGATTATGAATGACATCATATTATAACATTATTAAATTATTAAAAACCGATAAATCACTAATCAAAATCATATATATTGTTTTTATACTCATCTAAACAAAATTATATTATAAATTCATCCATACATTGTTTTATCATTGCTCAAGTTTTTATGTCATTTTATTGGTCACATATTTGTTAACTTTTTTAAAAATACTCTTGAATCATACCCAACAATGTTGAGTATTTTAATAAACAACATTTCATATTCTTGTATACTAATTAATCAACATTTTAATATTTTTTCATAAAATATAAAAAATTTACATCTCAAAAAGATTATAAAACTAGCAATTATAATCTACAACACAAAATCACTGATAAGAAATAAAATTTAATTTATATGTTCTTTTATTTTAAATAAGGCAATGGATTCATGGAAAATACAATTATTTTCAAAGAATCTTCTGGTTATAAAATATTTCCATCCATATATACACATACATTTATAAAGATCACCATCGATCCACCTTCCATAAAGAAATACAATTAATCCTCTATTATTCCGATATAATAATCTATAATCTAATGTGCTCTTATCTTTTCTAAGAATCATTTTCATATCATGAACTAAAATTATGTGTGATTAGAATTATATCATTTATACTATGTGATAGAAATTAAATTACCCAACCATTACATTATCAAATATGTAAGAATGCTATTTTTTGAAATATTTTATATTGAAACTCATTCCTATATCATAATTATAAAATTTTGTGGCAATGAAAAATAAAAATTTACACTCTAATATACTCACCAACGAATTATGTCTTTAATATATCAAAACAATTATATTAATAATAACCAATTTTTTAAAAATGATTTATAATATATTTAAAATTATAAATTTAAGTCATTAAATACCCAAAATTGAACTCCTCTTTTCATCTATGAATAATTCACATAAAAAACATTCATCATCACATGAGAAGATGTTATGATAATCGAATTCAATAATAATGAGTGACTTTGTTTTTTTCACCACATATTTGTTTTTATCCACATAAAATTTTTCTTATTCTATTCCCATTAGAAAATAAGAATAAAAATATGTTCCATGATCTTTTGGTATCATTAAAATGATATAGGTATTGGATTAATGTTTTATTTTTTATTTTTTCATCTTCACTAATAAGTCATTATATTTTTTTATCATTAAAATGATATAGCTATTAGATTCACATGTTTTTTATGAATTTTTTTCTATTAAAAAAAATATTAATTAATTGATTTGGATGGTATCAATTCCAGCTATTGTAGAAAATTAGTATGTTTTATTTATATATATAATTTACAAAATTCCCAAAAAAATATTCTCTCTTAATTTATTAATTTGTCACATATTTAGTTAAACATGTTTTAAATACCACCTTTCTCCAACAAATGATTTATATTAAATTCCAAGTAAATGATATCTTGTCCAATTATTTTAAATATAATTTTCTATTCATTAATTAATTTATTAAAGTCCCTTTTCTCTAAAAACACATCATTAGATTTTTTTGACATTAGAATGATACTTATTATGATTAGATGATATGATTTTCTTCTAGTATAAATTAATTCAATGCTAATTCTGAAAATGATTCTAGTGTCAATATGATTTTTATTATATCACTAGATCTTCTATTTAATAAACTATTTTGTTCATCCTTAAAGAGAATAACCTTTATCATTAATACGAATATCTCTAACATAATACTGTTCATTTTGTGTTAATATAGATGTATTATTACATCATTTTATATATCACCTCATTTTCCACCATTGTATACATTATTCATGATCAAATATATAATTCAAATATCAGTAATATATTTTAGATAATGATTCTTTTGAAACCACATATAAGAATGACTCCACTCAAAATAATTTTGTTAATTATATACTATTTGTAATGATATTGGTCATAATAGTTGACTATATCATGAAATAAATTAGAAAATAATTATTTTTTATATAGTTTTATTTATAAAAGTAATTTAATTCGTAAAATCATGTATACTTGTATTTTTATGTATGGGTCAGAAAAAGAATGAGTTATGTAATTATTTTCATGAAATTTTAGGAATTTTATATTTATATATTCACCAAAATTCTTTTATCCAATTCCATAAATGAGTATCATATTATATTCATTTATTATTATACACCATTTAATATTTATAAAAAAAATAGATCAATGATAAATAAATATAATATATTTCATTATATTAAACATATCAATCATTCTGATGAAATACATTTTTTGATGGATAAAATATTTTGATAAAACAACTAGATCATACTAAGATAAAACAATAAAATGATATAAGATATTGTTAAATCGTAATAACACTAAAAACACAATAAAATTAAATCATCGAACTATAGTTCATATACTCTATGAATTAATATAAATGATAATTATCAATGGAAAACTATCAAAATAATATTTATTAAAAGAACATCATATTTTATAGGGGAACATTTAATTATTGTTTATTATTGGAATATAAGATCATAAAAATATTTAAACTATATGAATAAAAAGTTATATGATGTATTATATGGTTTGTGGGGTGCTGATTGTGGGGTCGAGTTAACAAGCCACATACTTTTAGTGTGTGTGTGTGTGTGTATACTGTATGTTAAAACAAATCTGGGATAATTCTCCCCACCAACTTATTAATTTTATTGTAGTGATTCCATGATTCTCAAATATATTCAAGAACCCCATAATTTTTTAAAATACATCCACATTATATAAGACTAAATATGTTAAATATTATTTGGAACATGAACTATTGGGAGTAAACTGTTAGGTTCTATAAAAGTTAGTATAAATAAATTATGTTGTCTATTCAGGCTCATCCAATATTCTATTTTGAGAGAGAAAATATTGTTAATTCATATTAGATTAACTATATAATTTTTAAAATATATACATATCCAACCCACATCACTTATAAAATCAGTATTACTACATAATAAATATTATATTTCAAACTAGGGTCTTCTACAACATTGTCACGACCCACCCTCGGGGTCCGTGCCGTGACTACCCCAAGCCCGCCTTCCATAGGCCAGGGGCTGGCGACTAGCACCAAGGCGTAAATCCCGGTAAAAAGGGAAGGCATTGCCTTTGTAAAGTAAACAAACACCACAGAGTAAGTAATCGGAAAGTAAACACTAAGTAAAACAGAGTACAACTGAAAGTGAGGAAAAGTAAATGGACCAGTATACAAACCCAAACTGAAAGTAAAGTACAACTTGAAAGGGAAAACAACAACTAAAAAGTAAAAGCAGCTACACCGAGCTGTCCACTGGAAATCCCACCTGAAGGGTGGGTACAGATAGCTCCAGTGCTCCACGGGTACCGTCGTCCGCTCCGAGCACGTCCCGCCCAGTGGTCCACCTCCAGGTACCGTCCTGCTCTGCAAGCCTCAGCTAAGATCAACGCTGTCCGTCGTCTGCAACCAACACAACGTAGTGCGGGCAAAGCCCGTGCAGGGGTGAGTATAAGCTACTCAGTAGGGACCCCGAGACCCCTGAAGGTCTCTCAAAATCCTCAAAGGATAAACCACAAAGAAAGGTACAATCACGAAGTAACAACCGACACTTCTTAGGTATATGCCCATACATATACCTAAGTCATCAATTTCAAATATGATCCAACCTCCGAGCCCAAGTACAACTCAGTCCACAAAGGAAAGTTAACGTATTCCACACAGGAAAGCAAAACGTAATCCACACAGGATAGCACAACACAATCCACACAGGAAAGCAACAGGATTCAGCTCACATAGGTATACATCTTCGAAAGACGATAAAGATGATCTCTGATCCATCTAATTCGTCGGACCCACGAAGGATCGATAGGTAACTAACCCCCGCAAAAGACCCACACAGGATCGGGCCCACGTAGGACCTGTAGGCACTGGTTCACACAGGACCGCTGAGCGCAAAGACCCACACAGGATCGGACCCACACAGGATCAGGCCCACACAGGACCTGCAGCACTGATCCACGTAGGATCGCTGAGTGCTGAAGTCGTTGTCGTCGAATCCACACATGATCTCTGTACTGTCGTCGTTGCAGTCACAGTAGCAGTAGCAGTAGCAGTCGCAGCTAGCACTAGGGTTCCCGCACACGGCAAGCTCGTTCGGAGGGTCCGCTCCACGAGCCGAGAGGCTGATACATCAACTGTCACAAAGACCAGAGTTGATGTATCCAAAAGTTCCGTATCGTCAACAGGAACTCAATGCAACAGACGGCGCGTCGATCGGACGCCCGGTCTGAGAGTTATTGGCATTTTCGTCCCCAGGGCCCCGGTTGGTTTTTAAGGAAAAACCAACCCGACCGTACTCCACCTGCGTCCAAACCTCGGGCGGAGCATGCCAAAAGAACTGTCTCACTAAGAGGAACACAACAAAACTGACGGCACGTCAATCGGACGTCCGTAGCTCAAGATATGAGCGTTTCCGCTCCGAAGGCCCGGTTGGTTTCGTGAACGAACCAACCCGGACGAAATCAAAGTGTTATGAAACTTTGAGTGCGATATACCGAAACGACCGTCTCGATCCAAGGATCGCGTTGCCGCAGACGGTTCGTCATTCAGAGGTGTGTGGCTCAAGTTATGGCCAAAAGACCGAAACCGTCTCGAAAATGGGGGGTCCGGGTCCGGGCCGACCCGGCCCGACCCCCCCTGGGTCGGCCCGAACCGGGTCGACCCGACCCAAGTCCGACCCGGCCCGGCCGGCCGGCGGCGCGGCGGCGCGGCAGCCTGGCGGCGCGGCGGCCTGGCTCCGCACGGAGGCAGCGCGAGGGGGGGGGGGGGGGGCAAGGCCCCCCGCTTCTTGGTTTGGCGGCGCGACAATCAGCCGCGCCCCTTTTGTCAAACGCCCCCCCCCCCCCCCTCGTGGGGGGCCTGCTTGTTCGGAAACCGGGGGGACGTCGGCCCCCCTCAAGGAAACCGCCCCCCCAAATAAATGGGGGGGGGGCTTTTGAGCTGGCGGGGGAATTAAATTCCCCCGAATTTTTGTCCATCCGGCCGGCCAGCTGGCCGGCCGGTTTTTCTCCAACGGGACCGGAAAACCGGTCCCCATTCCGGCTCCCGACGCCGGTGGCCCGGATACCGGTCTTCTTATCCCGCCGCGGCCCGGAACCGGCCGCGGTGTTCGTCGTCCGACGCAGTGCGACGGCACCGCGCCCCTCGGCCGAGCCTTTGTTTCCCTTCGACGCGGCGCGACGGCGTCGCGTTCTTGATGATCCTCCCACGGCGCGGCGTGATGGCGCCGCGCAATATAATCGGGCGAATAACCGCGTGGTGCGATGGCACCACGCCACCTTGTTTCATCCGCAATATAAAACATCAAAAACGAAGGAGGGGGTTCGGCCGTGTTCATGCGGTTCGCCCCCCTCACGTTAAACTATATCACATATTTAAAATCCGCACATTGTCATGCTAGAACCACGAACAAGGATAAATAAACAAACAAATAACAACAACCCCTACCTTGAAAATTGACGTCGTACGTCGGTTATCGTGGAGAAAGGCGTCGCGGCTTCGGACGTAGATTCCGTGGACGTCGGGGTGCGTCCGAGGAGAAAACGACGTCTCTTCACTTGTCGCTATGACAAAGAAGGGAGGTACGTTGTCGTTGGCGATGATCACCACGGTCGGCGACTTCTCCCTTGTCGAGGAGAAAGATGAAGACGGAAGAATCTGGGACGCCGAGTCTCGAAGGTCGTTGGATCGATGTTCTTTGTCGGAGAAGAACCGTTCTTCACGTTCTTCGTCCAAGACGAAGAAGATCTTCAAGTCCCTCAACGATTCTCCCAATCCTCTCAAGTAACAAAGGAACTAACCCAAAAATAAATTAAGCTTACACTTAATTTATTAACATAACCCAACCTTTGAAATTCAAGAGTTTGAATTTCAAAAACTCAAAATTAAACTCACTTATTAATTATACATGAGTTGTATAATTAATTAAATGTTAAGTTGACAAGCCTTTAAGAGGGAGAGAGGGGAGTTAGGGAATTTGAAATGGTGGGGCTCGGGTGGGCCCCTCCTAACCTTAATCCTCTCTTAGGTTGTTAAACCACCCAAATTCCAACAAAAGATTATAACCACATTAAAGATATAAAATAAATATTGTATAACAAATTTATTTTACTCTTCAATTCATCCAGAAAATTAAACATCTCCTCCTAGGCAAACGCAACTTCGGAAAAGGTCTCCTTAAGCGAATATCGGCGCTGCAAGTTCATCGGTGCCCTCAGATATCAATTCCGAGCACTGGATCAAAAGTTAGGAATTCCCGCTCGTTCGTTCACTGAACGTACCCGAGCCAAACTTCGGAAATTGATTCCGGGCACTCCGGGCCTCGGAATCAGGTGCCGTCAGAAACCACGCTCTTGTAAAATTTCAAAGAAAATTAAGAAAAAATCTCCCTTGAATTTTACGGGTCTTTACATTACTCCCACCTCAGGGCTTTACGTCCCCGTAAAGATACATCAAAAACTAGGGAAACAAATGAGGGTACTGAGCACGCATCTGAGCCTCCCTCTCCCATGTGCTCTCCTGGAGATTCCCGTGCTGCCATCTGATGCGCACAAGAGGAATCGATCGCCCACGCAGGACCTGCTCCTGTCGATCCTCTATCTCCACCGGGACCTCTGTAAAAGTCGCCCCATCGTCAACGTCAAGCTCCCCATGGTCAATGATGTGCGTCGGGTCGTGCACGTATCTCCTCAGCTGGGATACGTGGAAGACATCGTGCACCCGGTGCAACTGAGGTGGCAGATCCAGGGGATAAGCCACCTCGCCAACCCTGCTGAGGACCTGGAAGGGTCCGATAAAGCGCGGATATAACTTGCCGCCTCGGCCAAATCTCTGAATACCACGTCGAGGTGAGACCCGCAAGAAGACGTGGTCGCCATCCTCGAACTCCAGTGGCCTCTGCCTCCTGTCAGCATAAGACTTCTGCCAGCTCTGAGCTGTCCTCATCCGCTCCTGGATGACCTGGACCTTCTCGGTCGTGGCCTGGACCATCTCCGGTCCCACTAGTGCTGACTCCCCAGGGTCTGTCCAGCACAAAGGAGATCTACAAGGTCGGTCGTACAACGCCTCGTACGGTGCCATCCCAATGGTGGAGTGGTAGCTGTTGTTGTACACAAACTCCACCAAGGGTAGGTGGTCCTCCCAGCTACGACCAAAGTCGAGGACACATGCGCGGAGCATGTCCTCGAGAGTCTGAATGTTCCTCTCCGTCTGACCATCCGTCTGAGTGTGAAAGGCTGTGCTCAGACGTAGCTGCGTCCCGAACGCCTCCTGTAACCCCTTCCAAATCCGGGAAGTAAAGCGAGCATCTCGATCGGAGACGATAGATGATGGCACACCGTGGAGCCGCACAATCTCCTGAACGTAGAGACATCCCAAGCTCTCCACTGAGCCCTGCTCTCTGATGGGTAAGAAGTGTGCCGACATGGTGAGTCGGTCAACAATTACTCAGATGGAGTCGTGACCTCTGGAAGTGCGTGGAAGTCTAGTCACGAAGTCCATAGATATGCCGTCCCACTTCCACTCCAGGACCTCCAAGGGCTGTACCAAGCCTGCTGGTACCTGATGCTCTGCCTTCACCTGCTGGCAGGTGAGGCATCGAGAAACGAACTCAGCTACTGCCTTCTTCATGCCCGACCACCAGTGCTGTCGTCTGAGGTCCGGGTACATCTTTGCCACTCCAGGATGTACCGCCAAAGGAGAAGTGTGAAACTCTCTCAGCACTTCCTCTCGCAAAGTGACTGGTACCATGGTATGTCCTCTGAAAAGGATGTCGTGCTCTGCTCCAATGGAGAAACCATCATGTGCCTGTCCCGAGGATATCTGTGCACGCTGTGTCTCACAGTCAGCGTCCACACGTTGTGCCTCCCTGACTCGCTGCAGTAGTGGATCAGTGACTATGAGAGACTGAAGGAAGGCTGCTCCATCTCTATCCACGAAGGATATCTGCAAAGAGGCTAGCTGCTCCGCCGCCTCCTCAAGTAGCTGAATGCACGTCCTCCTGCTAAGGGCATCGGCTACTACGTTCCCCTTCCAGGGAGTATAGACTATCTCAAAGTGATAGTCCTGGAGGAACTCGAGCCATCGCCACTGTCTCAGGTTCAGGTCCTTCTGCGAGAAGATATACCTGAGACTCTGATCATCGGAAAAGACTGTAAAGCGCTCGCCCATCAGATAGTGTCGCCATGTCTTCAGAGCGAAGACCACTGCTGCTAACTCCAGGTCATGGGTAGCATAGTTCTGCTCATGCGGCCTCAACTGACGTGATCCATAGGCGATCACTGGCCGCTCCTGCATCAGAACAAATCCGAGTCCGGTCCCTGATGCATCGCAGTAGACTACGTACCCTACTCCCTCCTCGGGCAACCTCAAGATAGGTGCGCTAGTCAATCTCTGCCTCAGCTCCTGGAAGCTCTGCTGACATCTTTCTTACAACACGAAGGGTCTCCCCTTCTTCGTCAAAGCTGTGAGTGATGCCGCAACTCTAGAGAAGTCTGGCACGAATCTCTGATAGTATCCATCTAGTCCCAAGAAACTCCGAACTTCAGTCACGCTCCTGGGTGGCTCCCAAGCTAACACAGCCTCAATCTTCGCGGGATCCACTGCAACTCCCGCCTCAGAGATAACGTGTCCCAAGAAGTGGACCTCACGTATCCAGAACTGTCACTTCGAGAGCTTACCATAAATCTGGTGCTCTCGGAGTGTGTCTAGTATAACTCGTAAGTGATAGGCGTGCTCCTCCTCTGTTGTAGAGTAAATCAGAATGTCGTCGATGAAGACCACAACAAACCGATCGAGGTATGGCTAAAAGATCATGTTCATGAGAGCCATGAACACTGCTGGAGCGTTGGTTACACCGAAAGGCATAACCAAGAACTCATAGTGGCCATACCGACATCTGAAGGCCGTCTTCTGCACATCCTCGTCTCTGACTCTGAGCTGATGATAGCCTGACCTAAGGTCTATCTTCGAGAACCACCGTGCTCCCTTGAGTTGATCAAAGAGGTCATCAATCCTCGGTAGTGGATACTTGTTCCTCATTGTCACCTGGTTCAGGCGACGATAGTCAATACAAAGTCGCAAGCTCTCGTCCGCCTTCTTGGCGAACAAAATTGGGGATGCCCAGGGTGAAACACTGGGTCGGATGAACCCCTTGCCCTGCAAGTCCTCCAACTGTACCCGTAGCTCTCGAAGCTCGGCGGAGGCCATCCGATATGCTGGAGTGGATATCGGGGATATCCCGAGGTACAATTCAATATAAAAGTCTACCTCTCTGCGAGGAGGTAGCCCTGGAACGTCGTCGGGAAAAACGTCCGCAAACTGATCCACCACTGCAGGAAAACCAGGACTCCGCACGCCAACTGCTCCAAGGATGAGGCTAGCTAACTTATGAGTAATGGGCTGTCCTCTCCTCCGCAGAAGTCCATCCTGTGCTACTAAGGCTCCCTTCTCGCCGGTGAAGGTGAACCTGCTCCCGTCGGTGCGTACACATCGCACCTTGCGCGTAAAACAGTCAATCTGGGCATGGACCGTAGATAGCCAATCCATGCCCAAGATGACGTCGTAAGGCCTCGACGCTGCTACAAGAAGATCCCAGCCGAAGCTCTCGCCTCCTAGAGTAAGCTCACACTGCCGGCACCAGTGCGTAATCGTCGAGTCTGCTTTCGTAGGAGTCTCTAGCCGTAAGGATCGAGCCAACGGATCTGTCGGAATCTCCGAGCTCCGAACAAGGGCAGCGGCTATGAAAGAGTGACTTGCTTCTGTGTCTATAAGAACTGCAGAAAGGTTGGAATAGACACAGATAGTACCTCGAATCATATCGGGTGCGTCGTGGTCATAGGCCTCTGCTGCCTGGAGCTGTGCCTATCTCTGCCCGCCAACTCCCTGTGGTCGGGGTGGACCTCCAGGTGGTGGTGGTGGCAGAGCCTCAAAGCGTCGCCCACCACCGGCTGCTCGTCCAGCTCCTCTGCCTCATCCGCCTACTCCCTGCGGACCACCACGGTCGACCCTCTGCCTCTGCCTCGGTGGTCCCTCAACCGACTGCTGCTCCTCGGCATGGCGGGTCGGGCAGTCACGAGCCATGTGGCCCTGCCCGCCGCACGAGTAGCACTGTTTGCCTCTCGAAAGACTGGCTCCGCGCTGTGTGCTCCGCGCTGCTGAGCCAGTGTCCTGAGGTTGTCTGCCCGATGGTTTGGTCTACCTGGACGCCTGAGTCATCCGTCGACTGCCTGCTGCTGATGACTCTGCCACGTGCCGCCCTGCGGTGGGTCGCTGTGCTGGTGTAGACTCAGCAAGGAAGCTCTCGATCAGAAGGGCCCGCTCCAGTACTCCTGTCTGAGTCGGTATGCTGAGGAAGATCAGCTATGCCCTGATCTCATGTCTCAAACCCTGCTCGAAGGTTCGGGCCCGGAATAATGGGTCCCGTACCATATCGGTCGAGTAGCGCGAGAGATCGGTAAATCTCGCCGAGTACTGAGCCGTCATGCTGCCATGCCACAGCTGATGAAGCTCCTGGATGTGCACCGCACGAAGGGTGGCTGGGACGAACTCCGAGAAGAAGAGGCTCTCAAAGTCCGTCAATAGTAGAGATGCCTCATCGTGCACCTGGATCATCAAGCTCCACCATCGTCCTGCTGCTGCGTGTAGTAGGCTCGGAGCGAGGATCACCATGAGGTCTGCTGGTGTCCTCACTAGCCTAAACACTCGTACCACTGCCTCCAGCCAGTCCTCTGCTGCCTGGGGATCCGTCTCCCCGCGAAACCTGGGCGGTCGCTGGCGCTGAAACTCATTCAGTGCGCTGAGGCGACGTGCATCGTCAGCGGCTGGTGCTGGAAGCATCGGGGGCTCGGCGGGTAGAGCTACCGCCGGTGCCACTGCTGACAAAGGGCCCTGCACCGAGGCCTCGTCGCTCGGTGGGCTGCCGTCACGCTCGACTCTCGGAACCCTAGCTGGCTGCCGTCGGGGGGCCATCCTGAAAAGGAAACAGGTGCGCCACGGTCAGAACAGTATACCTGGTGAGCTGATATAAGTAATCACAAAGAAAACTTTGTAACACACACGCAATCAATGTTTTCGTGCATTAAGTCGGAAATCAGAAGTCAGGGTCCTGGTGTACGGATACGTCGGCCGCCGCACCGACACTGGACTCCCTGGACTGATAACCACACTCAATACGCTAAACATTATTGCTTCACATAGAAATGATCAGAGTTCGAGGTAGAACCGAACTCCTCTGATAACAATTTTTCACGACCCTCCCTCGGGGTCCGTGCCGTGACTACCCTAAGCCCGCCTTCCATAGGCCAGGGGCTGGCGACTAGAACCAAGGCGTAAATCCCAGTAAAAAGGGAAGGCATTGCCTTTGTAAAGTAATCAAACACCACAGAGTAAGCAATCGGAAAGTAAACACTAAGTAAAACAGAGTACAACTGAATGTGCGGAAAAGTAAATGGGCCAGTATACAAACCCAAACTGAAAGTAAAGTACAACTCGAAAGGGAAAACAACAACTAAAAAGTAAAAGCCGCTACACCGAGATGTCCACTGGAAATCCAACCTGAAGGGTGGGTACAGATAGCTCCAGTGCTCCACGGGTCCCGCCGTCCGCTCCGAGCACGTCCCGCCCAGTGGTCCACCTCCAGGTACCGTCCTGCTCTGCAAGCCTCAGCTAAGATCAATGCTGTTCGTCGTCTGCAACCAACACAACGTAGTGCGGGCAAGCCCGTGCAGGGGTGAGTATAAGCTACTTCGTAGGGACCCTGAGACCCCTGAAGGTCTCTCAAAATCCACAAAGGATAAACCACAAAGAAAGGTACAATCACGAAGTAACAACCAACACTGCTTAGGTATATGCCCATACATATACCTAAGTCATCAATTTCAAATACGCTCCAACCTCTGAGCCCAAGTACAAATCAGTCCACACAGGAAAGTAAACGTATTCCACACAGGAATGCAAAACGTAATCCACACAGGATAGCACAACACAATCCACACAGGAAAGCAACAGGATTCAGCTCACACAGGTATACATCTTCGAAAGATGATAAAGATGATCTCTGATCCATCTAAGTCGTCGGACCCACGAAGGATCGATAGGTAACTAACCCCCGCAAAAGACCCACACAAGATCGGGCCCACGTAGGACCTGTAGGCGCTGGTTCACACAGGACCGTTGAGCGCAAAGACCCACACAGGATCGGACCCACACAGGATCGGGCCCACACAGGACCTGCAGCACTGATCCACGTAGGATCGCTGAGTGCTGAAGTCGTCGTCGTCAAATCCACACAGGATCCTTATACTGTCTTCGTCGCAGTCACAGTAGCAGTAGCAGTAGCAGCCGCAGCCAGCACTAGGGTTCCCGCACACGGCATGCTCGTTCGGAGGGTCCGCTCCACGAGCCGAGAGGCTGATACATCAACTATCACAAAGACCAGAGTTGATGTATCCAAATGTTCCGTATCGTCAACAGGAACTCAACGCAACAGACGGCGCGTCGATCGGACGCCCGGTCTGAGAGTTATTGGCATTTTCGTCCCCGGGGCCCGGTTGGTTTTTAAGGAAAAACCAACCCGACCGTACTCCACCTGCGTCCCAACCTCGGGCGGAGCATGCCAAAAGAACCGTCTCACTAAGAGGAACACAACAAAACTGATGGCACGTCAATCGGACGTCCGTAGCTCAAAATATGAGCGTTTCCGCTCTGAAGGCCCGGTTGGTTTCATGAACGAACCAACCCGGCCGAACTCAAAGTGTTCCGAAACATTGAGTGCGATATACCGAAACGACCGTCTCGATCCAAGGATCGCGTTGCCGTAGACGGTTCATCATTCAGAGGTATTTGTCTCATGTTATGGCCAAAAGACCGAAACCGTCTCCAAAATGGGGGGTCCGGGTCCGGGCCGACCCGGCCCGACCCCCCCGGGTCGACCCGACCCGGGTTCGACCCGGCCCGGCCGGCCGGCGGCGCGGCGGCCTGGCGCCGCACTGAGGCAGCGCGCGGGGGGGGGGGGGGCAAGGCCCCCCGCTTCTTGGTTTGGCGTTGCGGCAATCAGCCGCGCCCCTTTTGTCAAACGCCCCCCCCCCCCCCCCTCGTGGGGGGCCTGCTTGTTCGGAAACCGGGGGGCCGCCTGCCCCCCTCAAGGAAACCGCCCCCCCAAATAAATGGGGGGGGGGGCTTTTGAGCTATCGGGGGAATTAAATTCCCCCGGATTTTTGTCCATCCGGCCGGCCAGCTGGCCGGCCGGTTTTTCTCCGACGGGAGCGGCAAACCTGTCCCCATTCCGGCTCCCGACGCCGGCGGCCCGGCCGCCGGTCTTCTCGTCCCGCCGTGGCCCAGAACCGGCCGTGGTGTTCGACGTCCGGCGCGGTGCCACGGCACCGCGCCCCTCCGCCGCGCCTTTGTTTCCCTTCGACGCGGGGCGACGGCGTCGCGTTCTTGATGATCCTTCCACGGCGCGGCGCGACGGCGCCGCGCAATATAATCGGGCGAATAACCGCGTGGTGTGACGGCACCACGCCACCTTGTTTCATCTGCAATATAAAACATCAAGAACGAAGGAGGGGGTTCGGCCGTGTTCATGCGGTCCGGCCCCCTCACGTTAAACAATATCACATATTTAAAATCCACACATTGTCATGCTAGAACCACGAACAAGAAAAAATAAACAAACAAATAACAACAACCCCTACCTTGAAAATTGACGTCGTACGTCGGTTATCGCGGAGAAAGGCGTCGCGGCATCGGACGTAGATTCCATGGACGTCGGGGTGCGTCCGAGGAGAAAACGACGTCTCTTCACTTGTTGCTATGACAAAGAAGGGAGGTACGTTGTCGTTGGAGATGATCACCACGGTCGGCGACTTCTCCCTTATCGAGGAGAAGGATGAAGATGGAAGAATTCGGGACGCCGAGTCTCGAAGGTCGTGGGATCGATGTTCTTTGTCGGAGAAGAACCGTTCTTCACGTTCTTCGTCGAAGACGAAGAAGATCTTCAAGATCCTCAACGATTCTCCCAATCCTCTCAAGTAACAAAGGAACTAACCCAAAAATAAATTAAGCTTACACTTAATTTTTTAACACAACCCAACCTTTGAAATTCAAGAGTTTGAATTTCAAAAACTCAAAATTAAACTCACTTATTAATTATACATGAGTTGTATAATTAATTAAATGTTAAGTTGACAAGCCTTTAAGAGGGAGAGAGGGGAGTTAGGGAATTTGAAAAGGTGGGGCTCGGGTGGGCCCCTCCTCACCTTAATCCTCTCTTAGGTGGTTAAACCACCCAACTTCCAACAAAAGATTATAACCACATTAAAGATATAAAATTAATATTGTATAACAAATTTATTTTACTCTTCAATTCATCCAGAAAATTAAACATCTCCTCCTAGGAAAACGCAACATAGGAAAAGGTCTCCTTAAGAGAATATCGGTGCTGTGAGTTCATCGGTTCCCTCGGATTTCAATTCCGAGCACCGGATCAAAAGTTAGGAATTCCCGCTCGTTCGTTCACTGAACGTACCTGAGCCAAACTTCGGAAATTGATTCCGGGCACTCCGGGCCTCGGAATCAGGTGCCGTCAGAAACCGCGCTCTAGTAAAATTCCAAAGAAAATTAAGAAAAAATTTCCCTTGAATTTTACGGGTCTTTACAAACATGTAGTTAAAAATCATAGTTTTGATAACATTTTAAACAACCCAAACTAAATAACTCTATTATTATAACCATTTCAAGGGATTGTTAGTGATTCCACAATTATATTCTTCAATCATTCATCTAATATATTTAATAATCACAATAGTTATATTGTTCCACAAATATGCTTCCATTCAACCCATCTTAATGTAGCCAAAAAACCTTCTCAACCCATATTAGATGTTCTATTGATAGTATTAAGTTGGGTAAAATTCACCGACATCATGAAATAAGTAACCATTTATTCTAATATCATTGATCATGAATCAATCCACATTGGTTATTCCATATATTTTACATCATGTAACTGTTTTCATTCTCTATAAAACTATTCAAATAATCTGTGTTAACTATTTTAACAAATTCTTTGGAAGGAATATTTCATTCATGCCCCACTATTCAATATGCAATAGTTAAATGTCAAAAATACATAATAGTATCCAGATTTTCTATGATTGTATAATAAATAATAGATCATAGATAAATCCCTACATATCTTTATTTTATACCCATTTATAATTAGTTGTTTGTAGTATAATTATTATTATTATGTATCCACCTTCAATAGTGACAAAAATGTTCTATGATGAAAATTATAACCTATAAAACATTTTATATGATCTGTTCTAAACACATATTGGAAATCATTATATTCCATTATGTATTATACCTAAAAAATTATTATTTAAATTTTTAGATTCTTCAACGAACATAGTCTCTAAATATTATGTAGGCTTCTAGTAATGTTGATCAATCTTATATTCCAAATGTATATATACAATTATAATGATCACCATGGAGGAAGATTCAATAACTCAAACTATTCTACCTTTATTATTCTCATATAATAGACTTTAATATGATGTGTTCTTTTCATATCTGAGAATTCTTTTTCCTATCATGAAAAAATATTCTATATTGCTATAATTTTATCATTTATTCTTTGTGAGATAATTGAAACTACCCATCCATTATATTATAAAATATGAAAGAATGCTATTTTTTTGAAATATTTAATCATCACACTAATTCCTATATAATCTATAATGAATTTTGTGAGAATGAACATTTCAATTTACACTCTTCTTTATTCATCATAGAATAATATTTTTAGTATCTTATTTATAAATTTTATATTAATGAAAACCACATTTATTGGAAATTATGTATAATATATTCACAAGATAAACTTTAATTAATTATATAAAAATATCTAAACACTTGTTTTCATCTATATATAATTAAAATAACAAAAACCATTATCATCACATTTAATAATTTAATCTTAAATCTGTACAATAACAATGAGTGACTTTGTGTATTTTCCCGCATAAAATGTTTTTATCCACACAACATATTTTTTATTAAATTATCTTCAGGTATTAATAATAGAAAATGTTCAAAGATATTTTTGCATCATTAAATTGATATAGGTATTTTATTATTTTTAAATTTTGTATTTTATCATCTTCATTAATATGTTATTCAAGTTTTTTAAATGTAAATTTATTTTAAAACCAATTTATGATTGTTGATTCACATGTATTTTATGAATTTATTTCATTTAAAACAAATATTAATTAAATTATTTGGGCAGTCTCAAATCCAGATATTTTGGAAAATTAATCTCTAATATTTATTTCAATAATTTTCCAAATTCCCAAAAAAATATTGCAGTTTTATTTATTACCCTATCACATAATTTATTAAATAATGTTTTTCAATAAATTTTTCTCCAATGAAGGACATATTTTTAAATCCAGTTAAACGATCTCTAGTCCAATTATTTTCAATATATTTACTTACCCATAAATTTAAACCAATACATTTTCTATGAAAAAAATTAATAATTTTTTTTAACATTAAAATGAAATATTTGATGATTAGATTCAATTATTCTACTTCTAGTATATATCCATTCACTACTAAATCTGAATATGATTCTTGTTTCAATATAATTTTTTATTATATCATAAAATCGTCTATTAAATGAACTATTATGGTCAACCATAAAAAGAATAACGTCTATTATCAATATACACTTCTAAAACATAATAATGTTCATTATGTTTATTTAAATGTAATATTCTATAATTTTATTTATCAGCCCATTTTCCATCGTTATACACATTATTCATTATCAAATATATAAATCCCATATAACTAATATATTTTAGGTAATGATTCATTTCAAAACACGTTTCATAATCACTCATCGCAAAATAATTTCTATAATTATATACCCTTTGTAATGATATTGGTCATCATAATGGACAATATCATGAAATACATTGGACAATAATTATTCATTTACATGGTTTTATCAATAAAAATAATATAATTCATAAATCCATGTATACATGAATATGTATTTATTGTTCATTAAAAACAAGAGTTATGCCATTTATTAATTGAAATTTTAGGACATTTCTATTTATATATTCCCCTAAATTATTGTATCTCATTCACATAAATTAGTATAAATTTATTTAATTTATTTTTAAACCCATTAAATAATTCTAAAAATCATATATCAAATAATATTTTGAGAATGAATCTAAATTTTTACCCATTTATTTAATCCAATACATTTTCTACAGAAACAAATCAATATTTTTTTTAACATTTAAATGAAATATTTTATGATTTGATGCTATTATTATCCTTCAAGTATATATCCAGTCACTAAAAAATCTGAATACATTTCTAGATTCAATATTAATTTTTATTATATCATCAAATATTTTGTTCCACGAAATTTTATGGTCATCCTTAAAAATAATAACCTCCATCAACAATATAATCTTCTCAAACATAACAATGTTCATTATGTGTATATAAAATTAATATTCCACCATTGTAATTATCACCCCATTTTCCATCATTATATACATTATTCATGATAAAATATATAATTCCAAAGTAACCAAAATATTTTAGATAATGTTTCATTTGAAATATAATTTCATAATCACTCATATCAAAGTAATTTAATTAATTATATACTCTTTGTAATGATATTGGTCATCATAATGGACTATATCTTGAAATATATTGGGAAATAATTCTAGATTTACATAGTTTTATGTATAAAAATATTATAATTCATAAATTAATGTATACATAAGTTTTATATATGGTTTATTAAAAACATGATTCAATGCATTGTTTTCATTAAATTATTATACCTTTAAAGTTATATATTTACCTAAATTCTTATATCTCATTTATATAAATTAGTATCAATTTATTTTCATTTATTATTATAAACCATTAAATAATTCTAAAAATCATAGATCAATAAATATCATATTTTATATGGTTCATACAATATTTAAACACAATTGTGGGAACATTTCATTAATTTTTATAATTATAAAATAAGTGGATAAAAATATAAGAACAATATGAAGATAATGTAATATTATGTATTATATGTGTTGTGGGGTTGTGATCATAGGTTCGAGTCTCTAAGACACATTCTTGTAGGGTGTGTATAGTGTATAATAGATATCATTTGGGGTAAATATCTCGACCATCTTTTTATTTTTATTTTAGTGATTCCATCATTCTATAATTTATTTGGGAACCCCTTCAATTTTATAAGACATACAAAATCTATATGACTAATTATAGTTATTTATGTATATATCTTAAACTATAGTGAGTAAACTATTATGTTCCCTAATAGTTATTATAACAAAAATTTATTTTATATTTAGACTCCACGAATAGTTTAATTTTAGAGATTAAATATTGTTACTATGTTTTATATTAACTATTTTGTTTCGAAAATATGTACATATCAATCCCATATCCCATCCACAATTAGCAGTACTACTTAATAAATAATATATTTCAATATGGGTTCTTGTACAGAAAGTAGTTAAAAATCCTCGATTGGATAACTTTTTAAATAATCCAAACTAAAAAACACTCAAATTATAACAATTTTGAAGGATTCATTAGTTATTCCCCCATCATATTCATAAATCCATCTTCAAATAAATTAAAAAATAATAATAGTTATACCGTTCCCCAAATATGATTCTATTCAACCCATCTAAATGAAGCCATAGATCCATCTCATCCCATATTATATGTTCACATTATTATCACAAAATCAATATTATGAGCTCCTTATACCCTGAATAGATAAAAGACTCCATACTCTCTCATATTATTTATGTTCTATTAAATCATTCGAATTTGATATTTCTATAAATGTAATATTTGATCATAATACATCCCCATCATTTTCCCATAATCATAGGTATTCCAACTGATACGTTATCTGTATAAAATCATACCAGTATCATGTAAATTTAATTTACTTTTAAATTAATATCAAAAGTACTACATGAAATTGATGTTTTTTAGAAATATTATTATTATTATTATCAGAACTGTGAATTAGAAAACGTTGGTTCTTAAATGATTTTCTAAATCACCCCTAACATAATTTTCAGTAAAACCCTATGTGAACCAAAAAATTTGCATTGTTGTTAAATGATTTTTAAACATTTTATTTTCATTAAAATACAACATAAAAACTAAATTATTTTCTTATATGTGTTAATATTTTACTACTGAAAACTACCTAGGTTTTCATATTTTTATATCCAATAAAAAACATTCCATATATCGTGATTCCGCATATTTGTGCTTATAGAATTTTTTTATTTACCCAAAATTGTCAAGAATTGTTTATTTCATATACATTATATATTTGAAATTTACAAAAAGGTGTATGATCTGAGGATGGTATATTTATATAATGATATAATCCACTTTTTTATGATGTAATCGATCACAGTTTAGTACAAAGTAAATGAATTGTTCCCTATCACACTGGATATCTAGAATATACATTTATTAAAATTGTTCTTCTTTTTATCTAATTTTATAACTAATAAAATATTCCACTCATAAATATTATAATTTATTGAAATTAGATGAATAATATTGTAACTATATATAATCTTGATGATGAATCTCATATCATAGAACACTATTATATAAAGTCAATTGATAGCATTACTCTGGGTAAAATTCTCCCTTATCATGAAATCATTAATAATATATTCCAGTACCCTGGATCATGAATCACTCCAAATTTCCTATTGTAAAGATTTTTCATCATGTCATTGTTCACTTTTTCCATGAAACTATTTTATTAATCAATGTTTATTATCTTAAAAAATTCTTGTGAATAGAATTATTCATTCATGCCAAACTATTCCATGTAAAAACCATAACTGTCAAACATATTTAAAATAATCCATACTTTCCTTGGTTAATCTAATAAATAATAAATCATAGAAAAATCCCTAAATCATTTTCTTTTATAAACAATTTCAATTAATTGTTCCTAGTACTATTATTATCATTATGTATCCACCATGAGTAGTAATAAATATTTTCTCTAATGAAAATTATTACCTATATTGATTTTTTGTATGAAATTTTCTGAACACATATAGAAAATACTTATATTCCATTATGTATAATACCCACTAATTTTATTCATTAAAATTTTGGGAATATTAGAAGAAAAAGGTCCCTAAATATTATTTATACTTATAGTAATATAGATCACTCTTATTTATCTCAACTAGGTTTCTTACTCTAATAAAAATATACAGCTCCTTAAGACGATCATTACCTTATTATGATGTTATAACATTATTTTTAACTTCTAGGTTTCTATCTTTTGATACTACACCATGATCATATATAATACATGATATTTTTTGTATTTGTTATCACAGAAATTTTTTTTAATATGAATCTGACATGTTGTATCTTTGGTAATGAATGGTTTTTGATTTACTAATATTCTACATAAATTTTTCTAGAAAATTAATAATTGTTTTCATGCATTAAGATGAAAATCAATATCTAATGACACTTTTAAATTGTAATCATACATAGTTATGTTCTTATCCTTCCACATGACATCTTCAATGATGGTGAAATATATTCTTCCGAATATAATATGAAAAATTGTTTCCTAAATTAGAAAACCAAAATATTGATCACTATATCAAAAAAAATTAACATACATAGGAAATAAGATCTTGAACATACTTATTCATCAAATCAATATGGACATATGCGAGTGATTAAAAAAATTATTATGTCTGATGTCATCCATAACAAATGAAAATTAGTTGTCTGTTAGTTTCTTTCCTATAGATACGATGGAGTGTTATGGATCATGTATACTACAATATTATAGGGATATATTATTACAATTCCCATATAATAATAATTTTTTTCTATTTTTATTGAATAATTCAATATTTAATAACTAATATTATGATAATAATATATTCATGTGAGATAACTATATAACGTCATTCATGTAGTTCCCAAAATGGAATCCTTTTATTATTTATTTTCATCAAGGTTCTATGATTTTTTCATCTCTCAAGCAAAAAATGTAGAGGTAATCATTATAATTGTTTTACTAATAGATATATATATATATATATGAATTACTATATTTATTGGGTGGATGTAACTCATCATCAAAATAATATTTTAAATTCTGCATTCAAAATTTTTAATTGTGTGGGTTTCCATGAGTAGCTTGTAACAAATTTCAAGACACATGGTTGCCCCATTTTGTGAATATTAAAACATAAATAGTGATTTTAAATTGTATTATTCATTTATAAATTTTATGGAATATAAATGTTATTTCATTATATCATTATATAATTTTATATTAAAAGAAGATTGCATGTGATGAAATTTCCAACTATATTTTAGCTCAAATCTCATGAATAAAGGTTTTCATTTAAACACAATTTCTAAATTTTCTGAAAATTTAATATATATAGACATCATTACAAATTGTAGTTGACTAATATACTTTTTTCTCATAAATTTATGAATGATTCTATTTTTAGGATTAATAAAACAACCCCATGAGGAGTTATATATAATAATACTTCTAATAACTGGTTTAAATGTGATTCATTGAGTTTTAAACAATTATGCATTGATTATAGGCATCCATATGATATTTTGAGGCTATTGTTTTACTAAAAATAATTGGAAAATTGATATAACCAAAAATACATTGTGGATTATAACTGTCACACTTAACACCACCTCTAACCATTCCCCTATACATAACACTATACCATATCACATTATTCCTCCAAATAAATGGTTTTAGTTACGACATGGACCTCTATATATTTTTATTTATGATCATAAGAACCGATTGTTTATTTCTTTTGACAATATATAAGATTCCTTCAAAAGGGAAAAAAAATTTGGGTATTTATTATATCTTGGAGAAATTATTGCTTATAAATATATGTTTCATGAAACCTAACTAGGTATGTTTGAATGACCACCCTTATTACAATCACATATATTATATTATAAAGAAAACATTCATGAATAATTCATGTAAATGAATATAATCTAAAATATGGAATACTCTAATAATAATAATTTCAATAAACAAGAATTCTAGGGTACTGTGATCTATATTTTTATGCTATATGGATTTTTGGATCAAAATATATATAGAAAAGAGGGGAATTGACGATCAATAACATAATTGATCGGAATTACTTTAAATATGAACACATTGTACTCTATTCTTGGATTTATTGATCAATGTTGGAAACATTATACATAAGAACACATGGGGATAAATAATCACCAAAAAATAATTTATATGTTGGTACTATCAACAATGGAAATTAAATAGACATGTATAGAATTCATTACTAGTTTTTAAAACAATTTCATCCTTATTAGTCACCATGATAAAATTTCCAAGTTGATTAGAACAAACCCATAAAATCAGTCACATCGAACTACACATCTAAATGTAATGCACATTAGATGATTATTCCACATGTGACTTCTACCAATTTATATAGATGAATGATCCACTATTCATCAATGAAGGTGCATATAAAACTGATTTAAAAATAATAATTTGGGAAGAGGGGGAGACCAATTAGAGTCTAAGGATGTCAAAATATATATTCTCAATAAGAACAAAAACATGTTGTTGATGTCATTATTAAATTCATATATACAATAAATACCAGGACGGAGGAACTTGATCATGTTGAATTTGATAAAAACCTACCTTCTTAATAATATAGAGCTTGTTTTGATATGATTATACTATATTACTAACAATAAAATGTTTTATTTACTACATATTATATAAATATGTGGAGGACAGTTTAAGATAATATTCATGTCAGATATTTCCCACAAACAGTGTCTTTGAATATAATCTAATTATAATTATGTCCCTAGCTAATAGACATCATACTAGACATAATACCAATAATGAAAAACACATGCCTATCATGCAAAGTAATGATATATTTAACTAGTAGTTATAAATTACTTCATAAAATACTTTATGGATGTGATTTATATCACAATTGAACATTGGGATAATCAAATTGAGGTCTACATACATCATTATGTGTTTGCGGTCGATGTTGTTTCGACCGAGGTGTATCTTATACTGATAATTTTTCCAAACTACACATGGTCAGTTCCATTATGGATCATCATTTGTATAAATTAATTATAGGGAATATTAAAAATTTATTTGTATCTAGAATGCTTAATTATACTGATATCATATTGTACTCCTACATAGTCAGTCAACAATTAATCACAACTATTGACCAATACTTTTGTTTCATTAGATATATTGATGTTTTTTATTAATAAATGACACTATGTTTATAGAATCCGGATGTTTATATTTTTTTATCTTTTTTTAAATTTTTTTATGAATTTCATAGCAGCATATAAATTCATCGTAAACTATATCATAAAGACTATGTTGGGAAATAAATAAAATATTATATTGATGATCTGGTTATCATATTTTAAAAAACACTTAATGATCATACATATCATGAGACAATGTGCCAAACCCATAGTTGATGATCATAAATATGAATCCCTTCATGTGTACTTATTGGATGATGTTCTATAATTTTCTGTTCATAAATGTAACACCCTGACCCTAGTTAACCAGAGTCGGTGCATTATTTTAATACATTGACATGATTACAAGGAATCAAGTCCCGAAGGACCGAACAGTTTAATAGTCTTGGTAACTAGATTACATTCATGAATGTAACATTACACTTTATAACATACAAAAAACATAAATAATCCTTTATGAAAGACGTTATTTCATTAGCTTAACCATGAATATCAATCACAATACACTTCTTAGAATCCTGGGGAAAATAAAACATAGATAGGGGTGATCTCAAAAGGTCAGTAAGGGTGTGAAATACATTAAAATATAACATAAATATTATTCATTCTGAATAACTTAAAACACTTGCCTTTGCCAATAATAAACATGAACACTTTATTGGAGGAATATTGGGTAAGTAAATAATCCCATAATAAAACATAATCATGGGTATTTTACTAGTCGAATCACCAGATGAACCATCAATATTGTTTTCATAATGATGGAATGTATAATTCCAGACATTATGAAACATTTTTTCAAGTCATCAGCCAATATGTCTTAAAATAATTAAGGCCTTGTCCAAAACCATATATCAAATTGGGAATGTCCATAGATAATTAAACATCTAATTGTCTCATCAGACCTACTGATGCATCAAGGAGCTATAGCGGGCTCCCCTTGTCACTTACTAAAGTCCAATACATTACTCATATGAAAAGGTTGAAACATAACATAACAATTAGTGTTAAAATTAGCATACAAAATGTCAATACATTAAACATATACAATTAATGGTATAAAAATAATACATCCATAGTCAAACATATCCTAACCCATTCAATACAACATTGAAGATTTAATTTATAATAAATCATCATCAATAAAGAATAATACTCCAAAAGGATGTTGACATAGTTGAAAATGATTTGTAAACCTCTTTTAAAGAAATATACCTTTTTTATAAAAACATTTAAATCTCACACAATTTTTAAAAGAAGACATTTAAATACATTTTAAAATCAATGTGTCCCATACCACATTGAATCTTTTGAAAGGAATTAACATTTTAAAAAAAATTCATGCCTATATAAATAAATCCTTAAATACAATTTTAAAAACATGGAAATAAATGAGAATTATTTAGAAGAATAAATATTTAAAACATTTAAAATGATGATTTAGTAAAAATTTCCTTAAAAATAACCCTTTGAAAACCCTTTTATGAAACATGGTCATGGATAATAAATATGACCTAGTCGATACATACGCAAAAACAACCTCAAATAATAATGAGATTGTAAAATTAACCATTACCACGTTGTAAACAATTGAGTCATATGAACAAAATTTAATAACCACCAAATAATTCATATAATACAATGAATATAAATAGAATAATTATAATATAGATCAAATGGTAGTACACAATAAACCACATGCAATACGTGGCGAACAATGGAAATCTCAGTGAATTGAATGTGAGGTAAGAAACCCCATACCTTGTACATTTCCTTGGTCAAGGGTAGGTTAACATCCTCCATAATGGTGAAATAATAATTATTAAATTATACATGAACCATATACATTAATATGATATCATATATGATCTTTAAATATTGCTTTGTTAATAATATTTTAGTATTATCGTCGTTTCCGGTGTTAACTGATTCATTTTCCTTTTTACGTTTTGTTTTGTAAGTAAGGTTTTTTATGGATAGGATGTATATTTTTCATATTAGTAATGATATTAATTCTTTAAACATTATTTTTAATCATCAAATGAAAATTATTCTTGAATGGATATAATGGGGAATGAATATCATCGCGTTCGTGAAGACAGTAATACGTACACACGCACGAGCGACAATATCATTCTTTTGATATTAAAATCATATATAATTTGATGTTATATCATATAAAAAATCATTATCATGTTATATATATTATTTATATCATTTATTCTCATTATTTTACTCATCCAAATGATGAATTATTTGAATAAAAAACTACACCATGACGTGGAGACGGTAAGCCGTACGTACGCACGTATGGTGACATGTCATTCAAAAGATGGATAGAATAATGAATATGGTTTTTCCATACTTATAATAACATCAAAGTATATATAAGATATTTCAGTTATTATTTTATAATGGGAACAACAATGAAATAAGGAGTGGATGAAGAAAATAACTCGAAAGATGTGATAAATATTTACGTTTTATTCAGGTTCTTCATATTGATCTGACCAAAACAGCTCAATAGGACGGCTTTATGACTCAAATAAAGCCTCTGGGAAGAATTTAGGATATTTGGGAGGATATTTGGGCAGGGTTTGGCTGAGAAAATTATCTTTGGAGATGCTAACATGAGAGACGAGGAAGTTCCCTTTTAGAAAAGGGGTGAGGAGCACCTTAAGAAAATATTGAAATATTATTTTATAATAAATTAATTTTTGTTTGTTAATGGCTCGTAAATAAATTATATCAAGGATTAGGTGGATATGAGTCTAAAAAAACTCAACTAAAATGTTTTAGATAGGTTTGGGTCACTGTATTAACATTATCATTGAGAGTTAACTCCTAGTTACTTAATTTGACATTTACAATGTCTCTTTGTAATTTTATATGATAAGATTAATATACTTACTATAAACCTCCAAGAGAACCCTAAGTGGTTCATTAATTACATATATAATATAATTTAAGCCTTTTTTATGAAAATTATATTTTTATGAATATAATACCAATTAATAATATAATATTTGTTTTAAAAGGTCTTTTATGTCAATTTTCACATTATTTAATAATGGGTTTTTATTAAAGTACTAATAACTTCATTACTTATAAATAAAATAATATAAAAAAACCTAACATGTCATAGTAACTTATAAAATTTTCTTATAGTAACAAAATGTTCAAATTATATGTATATTAGTATTTATAATATCATTTATTTGATTGTTTTATTAATGAAAAAATACTGCATCATTATTGTGTCATATATAAATATATTTATTTTATGTCTAATAATTATAAATAAAATATCCTGATGTAGGAAATATTTTTATCTATTTAATGACTATTTATAGTCGAATGTATCATTTATAAAACCTCAATGAAAAATTGGTTTACTAAAAGATATTTTCTTTTGTTTTTTTTCTTTACTTTAGAATTTTTAATATAAAATAACATTATCACTCCCATGTGGGTCCATGGGATCCTGAATTTCGACCCAAGGATGACCATATTGTGACATGTATCATTAAATAGGGATAGGACACATTTTTGGGTAATTTAATTTTATTATAGTATTTTTTGTTAACCTTATTTACTGGATTTACCCATTTAACCAGAGTAAATAAAATATTTACTGATGTAAATATTCGTAATGTCTAAAAATTAAATTTACCTATTTAAAAAATTTGGACCTCTTGATTCAAAATATGGATACATTTTCCCAAATTCCAAACACAAAAGTGGTAGAAACTAATTCAAAATTAATTCCCATTTTCAAAACAAAAAGCATGTTTTTATGAAATAATAACTATCAAAAGATTGACACTAGTTTATGTCAAATTTAAATTTTAAGTTAATTTTAATGACCTGAATTATATTAAATTATAAAAATATATTAAAATTATACTTCCAAAACATTCAAATGAATAAATTATCCCTATTATTTATTTCGATTAAAAAGGATGATTTTAATTAAAATTTAGTAATTTTCACTATTCATCAAAATATGAAAGTTATTAGAAAACATGATAAATTTTATCTAAAATAAATTTTTATGTCTCAATTATAATTAAACCATTAATTTTGTCAATTTTAATATATAAAATTTTCAAATAGCGTATTTAAAAAGGGTTCGCTATTAAAAGTCTTAAAATTGTATTTTTTTAAAAATACATCTTTTATCTGAAACAAATGAATTTGTTCTTCCATTATGTTTAAAAAATTCATAATATGGATTAAAAAATTATAAGTATTATATAAAATTTAAAACTGAGTTAATACTATTCAGAACCACTTTTGAACGGCATGTTTGGTAAGTCGTTGTGCGTTTGAACTCAGTGTTGCGTGTAGTGCAAGTTATTGAATTACTTTGAAGAAATAGCATACTATGAAATCATGGGGTGTTACATTCTCCCCTCCTTTAATAAATTGTGTCCTCACAATTTGAAATTGTTCATCGAAAATAAAAGGAAAAAATATAAAATACCTTTGTGGAATAACCCACATTGGAAATTGGGTTAATAAAATTTAGTCGAAATAAAAGGAAAAGTGAAATGAAAGGGTAACCACAAAATTATGATCTATATTATAAAAAATTTGGTGGAAATTAGAGACACGTAATTGGAGAGAAAACATAAATATTTATAGGGAGTGATTGAGGTCATCAATCACAAACAAATGTAAAATTTAGGACCTCAAATCCATCAATCTATGATGATTTAAAATACCATCGGTTCAACAAAACATAAGGTATTAGGATAACACGTTTTTGGATTTAATATCCCTTAGATAATGTTTAAGAATTAATTTCCCATAGAATAATAAGGAAAAATTATATATATATATATATATGAAAAGTAGAGTTTCATCCTTCAACTAATTGCAAACACAAACTCATCTTTCACTCCAAAGGGATTCAAAAAATATATTCTATTTATCCTAATCATATAGGGGTCCAAAAAAAATTTATAATTAACCTATAAGACCCTTAAAAAAACTAGATTATAAAATCTAGTGACTTTACATAGCCCAGTGGTAGGAGATAAATTCCAATCACACTATGGTTGTGGGTTCGATTCTTACAGCTTTGTCTAACACGACGGATTGTCACACGGTCTTCGTATTTTCCTTTTTATAACAATCCAAAAATAACCTTAACAATAGTATCCAATTTCAAACATAATCCATTCCAACCTCTAGACTTATCCAAAATACTTCTATGAATACTCACAGTTCTATAATGTATAATGAAGTTAAACACAATGAAGATCCTTTTTTTCCATGTAATAACATGTGAATACCTTTATCATGTATTATATTAAAACATGGTAACACCATGAATTACCGTGCAACCATATTGATTACATTCATGCTCCATTATTCTTTATAGAATACTGGATATACTCCTTATATCCAAAATATTTTAAAACTCCAACCATGATGGAATATAAAAACCAATATTTATTTCTAAGGTAGTCAATAATATCCAATATAATTTATCCAAATTTACCATCTCTTATTCCAATATCACTACCTTAGAATCAGGACCATATAATCTCAAATATTCAATAAAATAATAATATAGTACAATTATTATTTATTTCTATAATCCATATAACCAGTATACCATTTATTAAATACTCAAATAACCCAATACATTAATAACAATATAAGAACTCTTAACCATTCCTCTTCATCTTCAGTAGTATCATAACATGATTCGTATCCAATAGCAGCATTTGGGGTATACTCTGATGATTTGGACATTGATTCACATAGTGTCCCAACTCCTTGCAGATGAAGCATTGTATATTTTAAACCATTTTCTGACCGTCCTAATCATGTACATGGTGTCCTTTTTCTCCACACTTATAACAAACTCCAATTACCATTAAATATTTTCCAAGGTTATTCTTTCCACAGTTATAACATATTGGAAAATCCTTCTTTCCCTTATTCCATTTATCCATCATTCTCTCTGCCGTCCTTTTCGTCTCATGATTCCCTTGAAGTCAATAGAACTCAAATAATTCATTACTTATCTTATTAACACATGATACTATTTCTATATATTTTGATAATACATGGGAGAATATTTCCCTTATAAATGTTGGATTAATACCATTATGGATTTAATCATGCTTACTCTTTGGATCATACATATTGCTGGAGTTATCATTCCTTCTACTGGGAACCATTTCTAAACAATGGAATACACTAGGTCAGTTTATGAGTCGCAATGAAAAATTTCAATCATGTAAAATACCTAATGTAAATTGATCAGTTTATGGATATAATACATACTCACAAAAATAATTTCCTTGAGGAATTATTTACTCCTAAATCCTTCATAATGTCTTGTAATGAAAATATAAATTCTCTTAAGTGTATCCCCCAGGAGTGTCATAACCAAGAGTGAAGCAAGGCCCGTTTTCGTGCACTAGTTCCCGTTCGAGTCTGGATAAAAGTGGTGTTTTCAGGTTTTACCTCTAGGTACATCCCCGCCTGAACTGCCTCTACCTACTCGTATCTAGAAAGGGATGTATTTCTTGAAAAATTCACAAAATATAAACTGTATCAATATTCTAGGAGGTTCTTTTATAATAATATTCAAATAAAATCATAGGATAATATTCCTTAATCAAAGATTTTATAAGTATAGCTTCCAAGGTTATCCTAAACCTACACTGATACCAATTATAATAATCCAACCCCAGTTACCCAGATTCGGTGCGTTATTTTAATGCATTTGAGTGATTACAAGGAATCATGTCCCGAAGAGCCAATCGGTTTAGAACTCTATGAAAATAGATCACATAAATGAATGTAAAATTACACATTATAACATACAACAAAACCTTAATAATCATTTATAAACATCGTTATTACATTATATTAACCCTAAATATCCATCATAATATACTTGTTGGAATCTTGGGAAAAATAAAACATAGAAAGGGGTGATCTCAAACGCTGAGTAAGGGTAAGAAATACATAGAAATATAACATAAATATTAAGCATGGAGAATAATTGAAAACACATTACTTTACTAATAATAAACATGAACACTTTTATTGTATGAATATGTGCTGAGTAAATAATTCCATGATAAAATATACTCATGGGTATTCTACTAGCTGAATGACCACATGAACCATCAATATTATTTTCATAATGAGGGAACGTATAAACTTTTACATTCTTAACCATTTTCTCAAGGCCTCGATCAAGACTTCTAAAAATGATTATGGCCTCAGCCAAAACCATATATCAAATAGGGAAAGGCCTCGTCCAATTCCACGTCAAGTTGCCTCATTGGACCTACTGATGCATCGAGGAGCTATAGAGGGGTCCACCAATCACTTTCTAAGTCCAATACAGTCCTCATATGAAATGGTATAAACATAACATAAACATTCTTATTAAAATTAGAATACAAAATTTCAATAATTTAACCATAAATAATGAATGGTATAATAATAACACATCCACAATCAAACATATCGTAACACATTCAATACAATATTGAAGATTTAATTAATAATAAATCATACTCTATCAAGAATAGTACTCAAAAAGGTTATTGAAATAGTTAAAGAATGTTTTTTAAAACTCATTGAGAGAAATATAACCTTTTCATTAAAACAATTAAAAGTCACATAATTTTGAAAAGAAGACATTTAAAGACATTCTTGAATCATATTTTCCCATACCACTTTGAAATTTTTGAATGTAATTAACATTTTAAAATCATTAATGTCTATATAAATAAATACTTAAAAATCATTTTGAAAACATTTACATTAATGATAATGATTTAGAAGAATAAATATGTAAAACATTTAAAATGATGTTTTAGTAAAAATTCACTTAAAAATAATCCCGTTAAAAACTCTTTTATAAACATGGAGATTAATAATAAATATGTCTCAGTAGTTACTTATGTAAAAACAACATCAGATAATAATGAGATTGTGAAATTAACCCTTGCCACATTGTAATTAATCGAGTCTTATGACCAAAAGTTCATAACCACCAAATCATTCATATAATACCATGAATATAAAAATAATCATGATAATATATATCAAATTTCAATACACAATACACAACATGCAATAAGTGGCGAACAATGGAAATCTCACGGAAATAAAAGTGAGATAAGAAACCCCTTACCTTGTACTTTTCCTTGTTCGAGGGTAGGTTAACATCCTATATAATGGTGAAATAATTGTTATTAAATTTTTCAAGAACCATATACATTAATATGATATCATATGTGATCTTTTAATATTGCAATGTTAATAATATTTTAGTATTATCATCGTTTTGGGTGTTAACTGATTCCTTTTACTTTTTATGATTTATTATGTAAGTAATGTTTATTTTGGATAGGATTTATCTTATTAATATTATAAATGATATTATGTCTTTAAAAAGTATTTTTTATAATAAAATAAAAATTATTCTTGAATGGATATGATGGAGAATGAATCTCATCGCGTTCGTTGAGACGGTGATCTGTACGTACGCATGAGTGACCATATCATTATTTTGCTATTAAAATACTATATAATTGGATATTATATCATATAAAAAGAATCATTATAGTGTTATATTTATTATTTACATCATTTATACACATTATTATACTCATACAAATTGTGAAGTATTTGAATAACAAACTACACCATGACGTGGTGACGGTAAGCTGTACCTACACATGTATGGTGACATGTCATTAAAAGGATGGATAGAATAATGAATATGATTTTAACGTATTTATAATAACATCACAGTATATATAATATACTATAGTTATTATTTTATAACGGAAACAACATGGAACGAAGAAGTGGATGAAAAAAAGAACATGAAAGAGGTGATGAAATACGCACAACTTCATCTGGTTTTTACATTTGATTTGATCAAAAGTTATCCATAGGATGTATTTCTAACTAATATAATGCCTCTGGGATGAAGATAAGATAGTTGGGAGTATATTTGTCCAGGGTTTGGCTGATCCAAATGGATTTGGAGGTGTGAATTGAAGATATGGGGAAGTGCCCTTTATAATAGTGGCGATGGGGACCTTAGGAAATGATTGAAATATTATTTTATAATAAAATAATTTTCGGTTTATAATGTCTTAAAAATGAATTATTTTAATGCTAATGTGGGTATGGGTGGAAAAACACTTATCCAATAGTTTTTAGACAGGTTTGGGTCACTATATTAGCCTTATCTTTTAGATTTAACTCTTAGTTAAATAGTTCAACATTTAGGAGGTCTCATTGTATTTTTATATTATATGTTTAATGAAGGTACTATAAACATACATGAAAACCCCAAGAGGTTTCTTAATGACATATATAATATTATTTAAGCCCTTTTTCCAATACATATATTTTTATTAATAGAATACTAATTAATAATATAATATTTCGTTTAAAAACTCTTTTATGTCAATGATTAAATTATTTAATAATAGATTTATATTAAAGTCCTAAAAACTTAATTACCTATAAATAAATATATTTAATAGACTCTAACATGTAATAGTATCATATAAAAGTTTTTTATGGCTTACAAAATTTCCAAATATATTTATTTTATTATTTATAATATCATTTTTTTGATTGTTTCATTAATAAGGAAAATATTCCATCACTATTGTGTCATATATAAATATATTTATTTTATGTCTAAAAATTATAAAACAAAAATCCCATGGTATGATATAGTTTTATTTTTATAAGTACTATTTATAGTTTAATAGATCAATTATATAACCTCATATAATTTTTTTTACTAAAAGATATTTGCTTTCGTTATTTTTGTCTTTACTTTAGAATAATTAATATAAAATGTCATTATCACTCCCAAGTGGCTCAATGGGGTCCCCAAATTCTACCCAAGGATTCCCATGGTCGGAAATGTATCATCCAATAGGGTTAAGACATGTGCTATGTAAATTTAATATTATTATAATATTATTTTTTATCCTTATTTATTGGATTTACCCCTTAAACCACGGTAAATAATATATTTACCGAAGTAAATATTCATAATATCTAAAAAAGGTTATCTATTTACAAAATTTGGACCTTCTGATTCCAAATATGGAATCCATTTTCCAAATTCAAAACACAGAATTTGCAGAAATTAATTTAAAATTAATTTCTGTTGTCAAAACAAAAAAACATATTTTTATGAAATAATAACTATCAAATGATTGACACTTGTTTATGTCAAATTTAAATGTAAAATTACTTATAATGACCTAAATTGTATTAAATTTAAAAAATATAATCAAATTATACTTCCAAAACAATCATATTCCTAAATTATCACCATTAATTATTTCGATAAAAAATGTTTTTTTATCAAAATTTATTAAATTTCATTATTCATCAAAATATGAAAGTTATCAAAAAAGTACCAAAACATTATCCAAACTAAATTTTTATGTCCCTATTCTAAACAAGAAGTTTATTTTGACAAATTTAATATATAAAAGTTTCAAATATTGGATTTAAAAAGGGTTCCCTATTTAAAGGCTATAAAATTTCTTTTTTAGAAAATTAGTTCTTTTATATGAAAAAAATGAATTTATCATTACATTATGTTCAAGGAACTCATAATATGGTCTCTAAAATTATAAGGATTATATAAAGATAAAAATTCATTTAATAATATTCATAACAACTTTTGAATGGCTGGTTTGGTAGTTTTTTGTGCGCTTGAACATGGTGTTGCGTGTAGTTCAAGTTATTGAATTACTTTGAAGAAATAACGTTCTATGAATTCTTGGGGTGTTACAATAAATATTCTATTTAACTAAATTAATATTGACCCTAAATATTTTATGTCAATTATTGATATTAAGTGTCTAATAAATTTCATATAATATATAATACAATAGGTTAACATTTCATTTATCTATTAGTTTATATGAATCTTAATGGGAATGTCTATAACTAACGAAGGGTTAATGATAATGGGAGTAATATGTTTAGGGGGTTATGATAAAAATAGATATATTAATTAAATCAAAAAATATAAAAACACCTGAGAGTCTAATTATCACTCAAATATAGAAAACAAAAATTATTATCGATATATCATTATATATATTTATTAGTAAACACCTTCTGAATAATAATGATGATCATAGAAAATATTCCATTTTACATCTTCCAGAAATGATGGGTACATAGAACAAATGGACATATATAGATTTTATTTCCCCAACAACATTAATCATTCTATAAAACATGTTACACTCTCTAAAAAATTATTAGTTATACATATTCACACATATAGAATTAATATAATTCATCTACAATTTCCCTTTGAAAATATGATTTATAGTGTATTTGTTTTTTATCCCACCAAAATTTGTGAATTTCATTTATTTAATAGATTTTCATCAATGTTATTTTGTATTAATATTTTATCCTAGAAATTATTCCCCATAAAATGAACAACAAAATATAGTGATCCTAATATATCAGGTTATATTTATCATTTATCATTACTATTTATGGGGTATATATTCTGATAGTTTCTCTTGAAGTATGATAACTTGATGAAAAGATATACATAATATCAAAAATTCATGCCTATGGTTTAGCCTCATCTAATCAGACAATGAAGTTGATTCGTAATAATTTTGGTTTTTATTTTCTCACAAAGAAGAAAATAATGTACTAGGAGAAAATTTCTAGATTTATGTTGGACTTAAAAATTTTAGTGGAATCCATGAACATAATAGGTAAATCAAAGTCAATGGTTAATTAAATAATTGGTGAGTATACCATAACAAAGTAGCAATTAGCCCCCATGATTTATTATATGTATCAAATTATGAAATTTATCCCATTTTTTAATATATTTTCTCATTATCTACTTTCATAAACCACTCGAGCTGATGAAATGGATAATGTTTCATGACCCTAGATAGACTACAATAGGATGAGATGGTCTTTCATAGGGAACACCATATCAATCTATATCATATCATCAGATATGAAATGAAGGATTTCAATGAAAATATAAATGAACATGTGTATATAAATGGGATTTATTCACCAATGGACACCGTACGGGATTAATACCCCATAAGGTGGTCTATATTGATATAAAAACCCATCCTTTAGACCGATCCATAAAATCATATATTTGATGGATATAACTGAATTCAACCCCACATATATTCATAAATTTACAAAATATAATCCATAAATAAGTATTTTATGGATTCCTCCATTGTTTCATTAAATTAAAAGAAACTCTATATTTTATAGGATTTTTATAGTGTACCATGTAATGATCATATAAAATGATGAAAACACCATCCTCAAATAATGAGTCTTGATAGTTATGGATATTTACAATTAAAGTCTGCTTTAATTTCACTAGGAAATATCACTCATTCCTGTTACATATTAATTTCATCATTTAACCCATATATTTTTTAAAAATTCATGATTACATTTTCATTTATATTATAGCTATTTTATTTAATGAAATAACATCAACCATTTATAATGAATTATTTCAAATTCATGCATACATTATATAATTTATTCCCATATAGGTTGTGGTTATAACCTATGAGGAATTAAAGACAATATATATCGTATATATTATGAAGATAAATATCATAAAGAGACTTGGTGTCTATCAAAAAAATTATTGATAAATTAACCAGTTTATTTTTATCATAAATATGAACAATAAATTATTATAAATGATCCATTCCAAAAATTCATCCTATAGTTGATAATTTGTAAATAGACTAGTTGAATCCATCAATATGACTATATATAATATATTTCTAAAAAATATGGATATATAAATGATTTCCTAAACAATAAACTCCTTGATACAATTTGGGATTTTTGGTCATGTACAAGTAAATACATAAAAGTGTCCACACATTCTATAAAATGTTGAATTAAGATAGTCCAACCCCCAAAAAAACTACCTCCCCAACTTTTTATTAATATGTATGATTTTTTCAACGGATAAGTAATTGAATTAGAACTATATAATAACAGATATACTAGAGATACCATAGAACCAGAATGCCAAAAAATTTGAATAGATAGATCAAAACCACTGCATTGTCAAAAAAGAAGTAGAACTATCTTCTGAAACTACAATTATTCCTATGAGGAATTATCTAAGGCATGATTAAAATTGGAGACCCCTTAGTCCATACATAGTGATAACTCCAATAGAGTCTAATCTATCCTCCCAATGGATGGTGATCTCATTATTCCACCGATGTAAAAAAATTCCCTACAAAATACTCCCCAATAAATAATGATTGTTTCAAATTCCTAAAAGTGAATAATGTTATGATTTATTTTACAATTTCAATATCACACAATTTAAAACTTAATTCAATCATCCAGACAAATGGTTTTTATAAAAAACGTATTTACATGAGCTATATGAATGGTTTTTTCAGAAAATACATCCTTATAAATTAATGATATGTGGCCATGAATAATAGTTCTGGTAAATTTTTCTAAATCTATGCAACAATTAACCTTTATAATAAAATAAATCTATATTATTTTGGTTTGTAATCCAGATTGATAAGTGATATCATGTTTTTTGTGATGTCATCTAATTTACTTATTATTCACACATTGAGCATGAATAATATTATAATAGTTGATTTTGTTAATCTTAATGATTATGAAATGAGATATATCTTCATTAATGGTTGGATATATACTCATAGTGATATATAATTTAAATGAATTAAATTAGGACAACCAAACATAACCATGTAGAAAATGTTGGATGAAATATAATATGTTGTATTTCTAAATTAGTTTTATATCCATATTCATGTTCGCACTTCATATTCACATACAAGATTCATTGGTTTAAACGATGATGATTTTCACACAACATATAAGATCAATGTTTGTATTGATTCATTCAATATCAGCATACATAGGGATTTATATATTCTTATCTATAGAATAGCTTTTAAATATACCAATACCTAAATTTTAAAATTTTTATAGTATCCCAAATAATTGTTAACCATCATAAATAATATTATATATTATGATGAAAAACCATTTTACACATTAACTACGAGTGGATTTAATCATGATTATTACATATATTTCTTAACATTAAATATAAATTATCTTTTTAAATCAATGTAAATTGTTATCATATATTTCCTTACTATGAAATCGCTCATTATATTTATGATTGGATCACACTCTTCCCTTGGAACATATATTTTTTAGTCCTATATTACTGTACTATTTTATGAATATGTAAATATTGGTTATAATATTTTTCATGATATTTTGAGATTCATTAATAATTTTTTAGAGAATAATAAAAAATATCATTCCATCAGATTCCCCAACATGATAGTGAGATTTATTTAGTATGTTATTGAAAGGGAATGTTTTTTTATAAATATCAACTTAAATCAAAAATAAAATTTACTAACCTCAAATTTTGTCTCATATTATGGTGTTAAATTACATGGCTATGTTCCTTAACAAATTATCGTAAGCACATTTTCATGTCATATGAACTTAATAATTATGATACACATATATGATAGTATTCTTATTATTTTGTAGTCTATCCAATATAGAGTAAATTGGTTAATTTGATCCACTACACAAGATCATAATTATTTAGATATGATACCTATCCATCTAATGTGTCATGGCATGAAAATGAATATACTTATATATGTCACCCCATTACATCTGAATAAATTAGTTTTTGGGACACATATATATGATAGGATATGAATTAATGTTTTAACCTCTATATATTATATATTGATTCATATGTTTATATTTTTATGCTATGGTAGAATACCATTTATATAATTATTTATATCCCAATAACATGGGATTACTTTATTTAATTACATGTTTGGATCTTCACATTACATTTTGGTCTGAAAAGACACCTAAAACACATATATTGGTTCTTTACGATAACATTTATCAATTCCCACACAATTTAAAGGGTTCTATATATTCCATCATTATCTAGGGTATTGATGATTCTTCTACATTTGAATTTTTCAGTTTCAATAGTCATTGTTTGTGGATTACGTAAATGTTCCATCTCAGTCCATTCTTGGAAATCTATATTGATTTCATTTTACTCTAATATGAACCAATATTTGTTAATGAACATTACTATATCTATATCCAAACATTTTAACTAGACTATTTTTCATCCATATTGGAAATATCTATATTTTTTCACCTCTAGAAAATATATCATGGAACCGATCGTTCAGACATTAGAATCACCCATGAGATCAAAATTGATTCACAAATTCATTATTAAAATATATTAGATCCATATTTAAAACATCTAAAATAATCATAAAATTGTTTTGGTATGATAATTGTTTTTGATCCACTTATAGGTTATAATATTATAACTATATATTTTTTCTATGAACAAGGATGGTATACTATCCGATCACACTGATGAGATAATCTAAATATTTTTTGTTCTTAAAATTTACATAAAATTTTTACCCCATCTTTAATATGCATAACGAATCACTTATATTCAACTCTAATTGAAAATTATCAATATCCTAAAATGGATAAATGTATATAAGAATGAAAATATAAATAAATTATGTGGAAAAATTGTCACACTGAAATCCAAATCATTATCTTTGGATAAAATTTCTAGTATAGAATCACTAGGTAATCCCTAATATGCATTAAAAATGAAAGAGTTAAAATTCATGATGATTTTAATTTTATATTATCCAATTCATGAAAATTTATAAATCTAGTATATACTTATTAGGATAACTATTCCTTGAAAGTGAATGATTTATTTCATGTTATAATTTTTTCTCCACATATAAAAGTTCAATAGATTGTTTTGTAACCATTAGTGTTCCTAAACACTTCATGAATATCATTTTCCCTGTGAACCCAAAAATCTTGAAGATGTATATATAACCAATTAACATCCATGTATATATATAATTATTACATTAATCTCCATTGTACACCATTATTTGGCAATAATAAATGAATAAATCATATTCTACCACACCAACTAGATGTATCCACATTATAATGATATGTTATTCAAGTATTAATACAACCAAATAATATTATATTAGAATAATGTTTTCAAGATTGGTTCTTGGTCATCCCTAGTGTACCTAGTTTTATTGACCATCTACCTATTATAGTAATTCTAGATATATTTTAACCACATTGTATCAGTAATCAAAAATGGATTTTCATATACTTGATTTCTAAAAAAATGTGTATCATACTAATCATTGAGGGATGATTAGGAATGTTGTAATTTAATAATAAATAACCTATTTATAATTACCCTAAACCACATGAAATCATGTTCATGGAATAATAATATTAACATGTTTGCATCCACACTTAAGATGGTCTTTAATATCATTTATGTCCTCTTTCAGAATGAGTTTGACCTTTCCCATGATATCTAAAAATTTCAATCATTTTTTTGGAAATATATATTATTTTATATGTCATAAAACAATTTTTATGAAATATTGTTCTAAAATAAATTCACCTAATACCATTGTACGTTTATTTCATTAAAATTCTGTTTATCCATTCCCTTTCTACATTGTAGAGGCCATCATTATTTTTTATACACATTCAAAACCCATAGTACATATTTGTTAGTCTTGGTAACATGAACATAAATTTTATTGAGAGATATATATTATATACCAATATAAAAAAACAATTAATGTAATCATTTTAATATAAAATCCCCACACACACTTGAAGATTGCATCACCCGATCTAAATGAAATATAAATCTTGAATGCTGAAGTGTCATCAAACCTATCGTTATGGAATCCTATAGAGAATGACATGGGAAATTGTTGAGTTTTGGACCAATATGTGTCCCCATTTTTTGATGTACATAATTTTTTTCCTTAATAGAAATGTAAAATACATATAGGGTCCATTATACGAAATAAAAAGAAGATGACTTGAGGCACCCCATACCAAAACACTCAGTTCAGATGCAGTAACACATTCACTACAAAATATAATCAATATCAAGTTGGATAATACAATATAAACATATATTAATTTAAAATTATTCATATTATATATCACATTATAATATTACATTCCAAAAACCCATAAATGTAGTTCATTTTTATATAAGAATAAAAATCGTGTTTCACTAAACAGAGAAACACTCTTAAAATAGAACTATTGTAGACCCCCTTATACACATATCATATGTCAATATCATCTTTATATGATGGGTAATTGAAAACAAAAAATGAGTGAGCTGAAATTGAAATTATTTTAAAATACATTATGTTTCATAAAAATAGTTACATGTTAATCATATGATAATAGACAACCATGGTAGAGATATATGATAAATAAGACAAGAAAAATTAAGATAACTTTATAAGTATCACAGATATATGGATAATCCCATGTAATCGATCATATTCTAAGACGTAAATAATTAGATACAATATATAATGCCCTTGACCAATTGGAAATATCCATGGGATGTAATAGGGAAATGATTCATAACATTATAATTCAAATATCATTGACCATAAATAACATACTATTTCCTTTAGTGGATCAACAGTAACTATAAAAATCCTATTTTGGATCTAGAATAATAACTTCAAGTCATACTCGAGTTGGCCTCAATATTTATTTCCTAATATGGGTCAACCATTATTATTATTTTCAAATTATTATCTGAGGATGTATTTAGATTTTCCCAATTTATTGTCAAATATAATTCACATAAACCTTCAAAATAATTTACCAATCCTAAACAATACAATTGAAAAAAAATACATGTCTCATGTATTTTATTTATTTTACTCATCATAGTGATTCAAGGGACATAACCTATATAAATTTTCTGACATAAGCATCACATCATATGTTTTTATGGCATTCTAAAAATCCTAAATAATTAATAAACCAAACCAAAAATGGGGACATAAATGACCCACCATGACTTAAGGAATTATTCTATACATACCTTCATAGGTATTTAACATGTGCAACACATCACTTAATAATAAATTAAATCAAAAATAATTTTGAAAAGATTTTAGGGAATTAAAATGGGATTGGTAATATTTCAAAATTATAACACATTAAATTATTTTTTGAAATCATCAAATTGATAAAACAATCTCAATCAGTAAAGAGAGTGTTTTCTAAAATCATTATGTAGTGATTCTAGGTAAATTAGAGATATAAATATTTTACATATTGATGTCAATGGAAGATAACAAAAATAATCGGAAAACAAAGTCAATAATTTCACAATAATGCAATCATTTGTGCCCCATTCCGAAATAGTTTCACATAGTGTACTAATAAAACACCATATCTAAAACTATCACATAAAACCCCCAATAATAGATCCTTTATAAATTCATAATGCTTTTATAGAAAACATATTGAGTGTATGAAAAAATATGATAATTTTATATGAAAAAATTAATTATTTTAAAATACCATTATAGAAAAACACATCATAATAAGCATAAAATAAAATAATTTTGAAAAACGAAAAATATGGTTAAGTAGATAATGGGTTATAAGACATTTTTTATTTCAAATTATGAAATTTTGTAAAATTTTGAATGATTGGATATGGAAATGGATAAAATATTCAATCAAATATGACATGTAGTATTCTTAGGGATATTGTATTTTGTTATAAGATAGAAGCCCATCATGGAATAAGAATTGAGGTAATAACACCTCAAAATTTTATTAATGATAAGGTAGTGAAATAAAATGAAAACTAAGATTATATATAATGTAATTTAATAATAATGATTAATTCACCCATATTATATGAATAAATTTTAAGCAGAATAATCCAAACTCACTGATAAAAAATTTAGTTAAAAAAGAACATTTTCTATTGATAATGTTTTCCCTATAGGTTATTTATGAAAATGTATTGTAAAAATCATCTTCATAACATATATCATATACTTATACTCATATATTACATTTTTTAAATATTTTATAATATTAATAAATTATACTATTATATGTTGATTATTATATATTTTTATAATCAGATGTTAGTATAATTGATATATTCATACACATATCAAAATTTTTACATTGATCCATGATCATGGTTAATAATTCATAATTCATATATTATATAATATGTTATAGAATATGTAGTGTAATTATTTATAGTGGTCAAATATATTCCACTACTGATAAAGATATGATTTTCAAAAATGAAATCGATGATGAGATTGTTTTGAAATTTTTTATTGAAAATTTTTCTTATATTATAATTCATTATATTTTAATATTAAAATTATAAAAAAAATACTATTCTAGAAAAATATAAATTAGAGATATAATTAATTTTAAAAACTTATTCTAGATGAAAACTTATGGCCTCATTCATATATGTTGTTTAACAACCCAAAAAAATCACATACTAAAACCCATGGATTTCTAAGAAAGTTATTGTCTATTAATATCATATTTATATAACCTATATAATATTATTAATATTTTAGAAAATATTTAAATTTGAATTTGTAATAGTTTCCCCGTGTATGTAATGTAGGTATATTTTAATTACAATGAAGAAATATTTTTTCCTATCAGTATTTGTCTGTTAAGTAGTTATATTTTTTAGGATAAATTATTTTAAATATTAGAAATATAATTCCACTTTTATAATTCAATATTTACATTAAATTTTTAAACTCTATATTTATATATTAAAAATATTTTAATAATAATACCAAAATAATGGTGATGAAAAATAAAATATTTTATCCTTGGAGGTGTTATACTGTATGTCCCATGATGGGTGATTTATTTTATAGATCGTTTTGAAGGAAGGATGAAAATGATTATTCCATTAATATAGAATAATTTTACTCTAATAATGGTATTTTATTAATTATAATATTATCGTAAAAATATCCTTTATGGAGGGTGGATGACATAAAGATAAATGAAAATATTAGAGAGTGGACAATACACACATTATGATTTTGATTATTATATTTTTACACAAATAATGAAATGGAGGCATTTAGATAATTTTATTTTACAAAGGTCTGTAAAATGTTTATGAATCACTTAAAATATGAAAAATGGTAATGGGTTCAAGATTAATTCTATTGGAATTTTTTCATCAAATATATGGAACATAGATCCTTTTATAGGTGATGGAGATGAACATTTTTCATAAATTAATTTTTCATAAGGTAGGATAGTAATGATATTATTCATAAAACATTTCTCATTTAGACATAATACAGTGCGAATCTGGATCCTCATTGCCAAACATGAAGCTAAATTGATAAAAAAGACTCTTTCATAAACACAGTGAATAATTTTAGAATTCTTTGACGTCTTTGTGTTGATTGAAACTTATGCCAACCCTGACGCACCTATGATGTTTTCTGGTGTTCTTGTTTCCCGAGATGGATTATGGTCAATGTGGATGGTGCTTCAAAAGAAATTCAGGGCCCTCTATGATATGGTTCCACCTTTAAAAACCATCTTTGTCATATCTTCGGCTACTTTTATAATAGTTGTGGAATTTCTTCTTCATTGTAGGTGACGATGGTGAGGATGATTCATTCCGTTTCATTTTCCATGAATCCTAGTTAGAAAAACCTCAGGATTCATAGCGACTTGAACACAATTGTGTAAGGGATATGGAATAGTGTGATACTCCTTGTGTGTCCAATTACTACATGTTGGATAGACTGCACTCACTCAATTCTCAACATCAACTTCATCATCAATCATATTTATCAGAAATCCAAAATGGTTGTCGATGTCCTAGCTAACAAAGGGACCAATCAATATATCATTTCGATGGAAGATCATTATACTGATTTCCTCCCCCTTTATAATAAGGATTGTAATATGTTTCCATCATTTATACTTTTGTAATATATTTCATTTATAATATTTGTGCGTTCGTATTCTGGAAAATACACAATCCCATTAAAAAAAATGTTGCATATGGTGTACATAATGTCTTACATGGGAGTTATGTTAGTTATGAAATGAAATACCTTTTCAAAATAAATTCATGATATTATTATTAAAAATAATAATTCTATAACATATATGATTTCTATAAACATAAGAAATATTGATTCATTTTATGGTTCGCATTTTTATACTTATTAACCTAAAATAAATATTGTCCCTGGTACTTTGTTTTTTAATCACATTTGATGAAATATCCCACTCTATGTAGAAATTATGATTCAAATTTTGGAATCCAAATAATCGGATTAAATATATATACATAAGAAATTTTACACCTAAATACATATATATAATATTGAGAAAGCAATTTTTCTAGAAATTGTCTACAAAAAATATTGACTGTTCTATTTAGAATTTTATATTAGTGATATACTAAATTTGTGTCAATATATATATATATATATATTAAATAATTATTATTATTGAAAGGTTTTAAATTTCATTCCAATAGAAATAAACTATAGAACACGTGTGACAACAATTCTTTGAAAATATCTCTTTTACCATTATCATAAAAATTATATTTAACCAATATATCTCCTTTTTATGGAAAAATAGTTTTTTAAAACTATTTAATTTAATTATTTTGATTAAATATATGATAATTATTTTATCATATTAAATTTTTTATGTAATAAAAATTAATTTTAGAATAATATCACATAATATATATATAAATAATTTTTTTGAAAAACATATATTGTTAGATTAAAATTGATTTAATTTTAATAAATTCATAGTAATAAATATATGAGTAATTATTATTTATTTCTAAGAATATTTTTGCAATATATTTCATTAAAATACAATTTTAATAGTCAATTTTATTATTATGAAAAAGCACACCAAAACCTATTGGTTTTTAAAGAAATTCCTTTATATTAAATGACATTAAATAACCACATTAAATTTGTTTATTTATATTATAACCAATTAATGTTATCATACTAATTAAAAATTATTCATTGAATTTTATCATGAAATTCATTAATAATAATATTTAATGTGTACTTTTATATAAATAAACAATTAAAATTTGTTTTTCCTTATTTATTATCTATGAAATATGTTATATTATAATTACACAACATTATTTTATAAAATAGATATACGTATATAAAATTACTATATTTCAACTGACTATATCTCAAACTTCCATATATCCAATGACTGTATTTTTTCAATTCAATTTTTATTCGTATACACTAACATAGTAAATTAACTATTTTCACCATTAATTATTATGTCACACATATCTGTATTGACATAACCTTTTATGATTTTATTTACCCATATATGTTTACATATATTATTGGTTATTCTCAAAGGTTATGATGATATAGAGTTTATTACAGTATTAATTTATTTTCTTCATTAAATTTATTTAGTTTCAGTGGATGTTGTAGACAATGGTATAGAACACATGTATTAATGTAAGTTTGTTATAATGTTTTTTAACGCCAAAATTTCTCATCATTCATTTCAGTTCCAATTTCTTGTAATATAATATATTAAAAATGGATTATTTTAAATTGTAATGCATGTAATATCTGGATTTTTTATATTATACATTGATTTAAAAAAATCCTCAACATTTTGAATACATTTTCACTAAATAAATAGTTCGGTGTCTCTATAAATTTTACACACTGAAAATATTGTTATAATGAGATATCGCCCTCAATATCATAGGAAGTAAAATCCTCCCAATATTATATATTCAAATGGGAATATCCCAGGAAATTTGTTATGTTGTTATTCACTTGTCCAAAATTTACATCTTGATTGTTTATTAAGAATCATATATCATAAGTAATTATATGAATATATTTCACCATAATCCTTAAAATGATATATTATCATTTTTTGATATGGAATATGAAGTATAATTTCCCTATTTATATAATTAATATAGTCTCAATGTGATGATAGATACTCTATTAAAAAAGACATTATTTTTATTCAAAATTTAATGATTACATTTCAAACAAGAACATTTCCACAATTATTCACCTCGAATATGAAATTATCAAAGTATGAAATTTAAAATAATAAAAAATGTAGATTGTTCAGTGTAGTGATCTGAGCCTCCTACGAAACATCAAATTTTATTCAGTCGCCTGTATAAAAAATCCAATAATATATCCACATTTATAGTGTTGGAAATCAGCATACATTAATTATAAAAGTCAACTTCATTACTTGTAATCTTATAGAGAATATATTTTCACAATGGTTTGAAATGTTTATTAGACGTAATATCTTCATTATTCCCTAAGTAATATAGTTTGATTAAATACTAACATGAAGGATTGAATTTAATCACAAAATATTAATTGTACCATGGGTTGAAATTTATTTTCCCACAATTTTTTATCCAATATATCTCTTTTACATCGATAAGTGATTTCGTGTTATCCACCTCTAGAAGAAATAAAAATTTATTTAGTTTTATTTAGAAGATTTATTATGTTATTATTCTTATATTTTTGACACATATGGAAATTAATCATCATTAATCTATGTTCTATATCACATAAAAACATTAAAAATCTATTTTTTATTATTTGATATTATTTTAAATTCATGTATTTTTTATTGGTTAATAATAACGGAATATATATATACATATATATGTATATATGATATTGTTGACACCAGAAAATAAGTTTCAAGCACATTGCCTTAGAATTCATCAAGTGATCCCCACTAAGATAACAAATGTAATTTTTGAGTAGAAATATATATTTATACTAGAGGAAGATATATGTTGGATTTACATTATCTAGTAGACTACTCCAAAATGAGGGATAATTGGAACCCCCCCCCCCTCTATGTGTTGCCTATGTATTTCCCAGATCAATGATTAAGAGGTGTATATAGAATGAAAATAAAACTTTTGAGTTTATTCCAATAATTTTAGGTGTATCCAGCCTATCAATAAGTTTATGTCTCTTTGAAATTTTCTATTAAACTTTTTATAGAGCTGAAAAAGTCCCACTAATCAAATGTAATAGTAGTCAAAATAAAGGAAATTTTTATAAAGGAATGAAATCATTGTGCTAGTCATTTGCACATGAAATAGGAACAAGACCTCCTCAAAATCCATTTGTGTACGCCCATCCACATTGAACCATTTGTGAAGGTCCACTTGGTTTTATAAATATACCCATATGCCTCATGTTTTCAAAGGATTTCAGATCTCCTAGAGTGGGAATTCTAAAAAGGTCCCTGGTTGTGTAGGTCCTTCACCCATGTATCCCATCACTACATGGGGGACCAACCAAGGAATGTATTTACTAAGGAGAGGCCCCCCAACATAGCTTATGTGAATCCAACCTAGGTAACCCACCTATGCATCCCATACATGGGTGTATTACCTATGTGACACACCTTGGTGGAGCTATTGTGTGACCCAACTTGTTAAATATCCTACAAAATCTATATATGAGACCCACCGGCTAAATCCACCTATGTGACCCAACCTGGAAAATAATATGAAAAAGCCTACTAGTTCATACCACGAGGGTTCACCGCTGCAGCACTCATCAGTATCACTGTTGGGATGTTGTCCCATCCCTTTGGACTAGTCTGTTTCCTACCATCACTAAACCCCATGAAGAATGGTGAGTCACACTATTAAAATTTTTGGATGGGTCAAAGATATTTTTGGTTTCGGATAATATGAAACTAACATACATCCCAAGAATACCAAAATTAGGGATAATATTCTACACCCCCTGAAACATGCCTTCTATTAACAAGATTCTATTGGTAAATTTCCCATTTCATGAGTTTATATTATCATCATATATTCCTGAAGTATCTTGAGTTGATAAACTCGTCAATAAACTCCTCAAACCTCATCACTAGACTCTTATTCTTGTTTAATTCATAAATGAGAATCATTAATAAAAGTAATACTCAACATAACAACAATCAGAATCCTTTTAATGAGTAATACACAACAAATATTAAAATGTGTATCCTCTATAAGAGTAATCCCCCAAACCTCATAAGCACACATCCATTAGAGAACAAAGAAGATCTTCCACTTATTCTTTTTTCTCAAAGTGAGCATGACACATATAGGATTAGAGGTCATCAGTTATCATGAAATACGAATAAATAAAAACCCATGTTATCCTCTTTAGGAATAACCCCTGACATAACAATATAATAGGGATATACTCATATTTGAGATCAAACTACAACGTATCCATTGGTGAAAGTCCTCACAGATTAAACAATGGGTACTCTGATTCCTCCAATAACCAAGAGTCATAGTATTACTTTCTATGGTACTGGTTAAACTAAACCACCATTATGATATATTCACCATGTATTTGAAATTTCAGAAATTGAGTCCTAGTTATTTTCTTGGTTGAAAACATTACCTCATCCCATAATGTATTGAGAATAATTAACCTATGATAATTGTAATTCCATCTCTAACCAGGATATATAGGACACTGTTATGAGGCCTGGTCTCAAGGGCCATCCTCATTAGGAATGAACACTAATCATGTTCCCCATAAATGAGGCATCATTTTAGAATAAATAACTGATTTATACCCCCCCATTCTTCATTAGTTAATACATCCCTCATAAACCATATTACTAGGGAATCCCCTTAATGAATAATCCACAACTACATTCTCTAAATAGCGAAAAATCCCATATAAGACATTCCAGACTATGTGCACTTTGATTCTCATCCAAATAGCATATGTAAAAAGGATCACTAATATCCACAACCAAAACCCCAAATCAACTATGTTATCCCTATACTATATATCCACAAAGGCTCTAAATTAACATTCAAACTCAAATTGCATCCATTTTTCTTTGGCTAAATCAGTATAAGTCCCACACAAAACATTGATTGGGAACCTTCCACCAAAAAATATTTTCTATGTGACATAAAAATATACGGTTATGTCCTTATTAAACACACGTAAAAGGTATGATGTGTCCCATTAAGAGGCATCAAACTACGTGGGTTCTGATTACTTTCACACGGATAGGTAGAGAGACCATCTATGGGTTTGATCCCATATTCAAAATATAATCAGTTTTTGTACATGATGATAACTACCAGAGTGGATTTCGTTTAAATGGACTAAAATAAACTCTAAGGTTCCCCATTGAGTAGATTAACTACCATGATAATCATAAAAAATACTATAGAATCTCTAAGTAGTATATGAGAGGATTAAAATTATGTATACCCTCTTATACATATAGAAAACCTTATCAATAAAGAACCTTAAATACATATAGATGATTCTGAATTCCACACTTGATAATAATTGAATACTATATCTAGGGTTTTCTATATCATAATAAGGATTAATGAAGGATTCATAGACATATAATAAATCAATAATAGATTCCTATAATACTCAATAACTCTTCCCAAAGGGGTGTGATGAGACAGACTTCTCATCCTCTAGAGCAATGCGATTTCACATGAATCGTTGGTCAAAAAACATAATGGGAATATACCTTTCGAAAGAATGTCCATAAGGACAGACAAACTTTTGGTGTTTTCGGTTCCAAAAAAACCATTATAAACCGTTCGAAAATAGTAAAAAGACACATGGTGAAAAATTAGAGAAAAAATGTTGAACCCAACATGAATCTGTAACCAAGACGATAGTGTCACACACAAGCCTAGCCCCATCGACTTTAAAAATAAAATAGGGCCCTAAATGGAAATCATTGATACATTTGTTCATCTAGAAAATGATGTTTTAATAGGATTTTATTATTCGTGTCACCCATATACACAATAACTTTTTTCCCAAACTCCCTATAATCAGAGGATTCCTTCATGTTTTTATTAAAAACCCAACAAATACTAATCTGGATGGATCTCCATCTACACAAAGGATGTGACCACCAACCCAAAAATATCAATTATGTGTCTCAAAGTAATTGGTTTGAGAGTATCATTATCACAGTACCATAAAAACCCTAGAGGCATCCCGACATTCCTTCTAGATCAACAATCACCATGGGTGACTTTGTCAGTAATGACCAGTGGTCCTGAAAAAGAAGACACTGACCACCAACATCATAAGATTCGATAACTTTTCTCTAGAAAGAAATAACCATTTCCTCTTATATATTAGGGAGGTTTATTATGAGAACACCTATAGCCTATTCCAAATGTCATCAAGTTTCTTTTCAAGAGATCCTATGAATAATCTTTGTATTAGACATGGTGTGGTAGTGAAGCCACAATATGATGTGGGTGATGCCATTAGAAATCTAGATGAGGTATTTCAGACATAAGAACACATGATGTCCCACTAGGGATGAAAAATATAAAAAAAGAAGAAATATAATTCCTATTACCTATCTAGATAATCCAGAAAACTGTGTTTGGTGGAAAACATTGAGTAGGAACATACACCCATTTATCATCTTTCTTGGAGCCAGAATACTCATATAGAGTTTCATAACAAATACCTACATTAAAATCTCATGGAGTACTGCAAGAGGGGACATACATCCATGTTAAATTATCATGAGTTCAATAATAATCACCTATAAGAACTAAAATAATCCCAACAACTTATTTTGATGACAACCCATAAGCATGAACATACACCAACCTGCACCCAACAAGCATGCCAACAGCCTTGCTTGGCATCACCATGATAAATTTATCAGAAATATCCAATGTCGAGAAGGCGAAAGACTCAACTATCTACCCCCACACATGATTAATTTTTTTATTCGCTTATTTGTAAGGGATGATATGATAAGGCACATAAACTAACTCCAGACACAACATGGATGCATGTCACTACTCTTGTAAATGAAGTCACCCAACACTTCCTGACAATTCTAAATGTCCATTTATAAATCCCTATCTAAATCACAAATAAAGTACATGATATCACCAAGATGATCTCAGTTACTCCAAAGATAAATAAACACTACCCATTCCCCAAAAATGGGGTGGATCATCTAAAAAGTCCCAGAGTAGACACAAACAAATCCTCCCTTCTAGGATGGTTATGGGAAAAATTTATCAATATCATATAGAAAACTATATTGGGAACATACACCAAAACTAATAGGTGATAATCAGATTATTCAAGTGACTACTCAATGTTAGGAACATAATCCTTCCCATGACAGACTCTTATTTTATATGTTTTCTCTAACTACTAGTATGAAGCCATCCAAGAAGAACACTTATCGAACATATTTGGATAATAAAAATCCAATATGTGATTTGGATCCACTAAAAGCTGGAGTTCATTAAGCTCTCATAAATTTATATGTGGTATCTAATAATTCTAACCTCATATTACCAAATTTTAGGAGAAATATGAGTAATTTTGATGAACCCCATCAGACATATCCCAAAGAAGGTGTGATTCATGGAAATAATATTGTCAATCTTTAGAGCCTATCTCTTTATAGGAGCCACAAAAACCATCCATGTGGATAAAAGAACAAAGAGAATGAGGGAATTCCTTCTAATATAATCCATCATGATATTCATACCCATTATTTAATTAACTTCAAAAGTTTTATCCATAGTGTTGACTCACATTTTCAAGAGAATTTCCCAACTGGTTAGGTAGTGATGAGAAATCCCTCTAATCTTGAGGTTCTTGAAAACACAAGGCCAATATTTTCTAATGCCTAACCACTTACTGGTGAAATATTTTCTCAAATAAAAGATTTCCTAAGGATAAATTATTTTTATGAACCTCCCTTGGACCATTTACCTTGCATGTAAATAGAGGAACTCTATATCAATCTTGTTGATTCTGATAAAATTTCATGAAAATGCATACTCCTATCTGATCGGGTAGAAAACCCTCTAGAGAGAGACAATGAATATTTGTTAATAATGATAAAAAAACATTCTCAAGATGAAATAAAATTAATTTTATAGACTTTATCCACATAACAATACATCAATCAAGATATGTGTGTGGAATATTTTTTGTATGATATCTGCATCATCATTTGGAAATGTCATCTTCATCTAAAGAAAACATATAATCATTTGATGAGTATCAAACCAACGTCAAGGAAATAGAGGGTTTGTTAAATGGCCCCAACCTTAAACATTACATAATCTTGATTTGTTTTAAGAATACACATTGAGGATCATTTCAGGTTTACAGTTTTAGAGAGTTAGATCATAAATCATGCATTACATTACACATTTCAATAAGGTGGTTACATAAAAGACAATACTCTTTTTTCCCACCAAAGGAGACATATTTAAAATAAAACATGGATTATTTCCTGACACTTCCTCGACATTATCATCACATCGTGTACCTTTAACATGACATGTGAAAAACATTTAGAAAACTTGGGATGAGCATAAAAAGCTCAGTAAGGTATATAAAAAACGGAAAGAAAACCATAGTCCATTTATACATAAGAATCATGGAGAAAAATACTTTAATCATAAACATAAGCACTTTAAAATACCTCATGAAATCATAAGTTTTATCAATAACTCATAGAAAACATAATACATTAAAGTAACATGAGGAATTCATAATATTCTTACGTAGGGAGTAACTATCATGGTTATGTTTGGAATACCCATCACAATATATTCCTTTAATCTCTTCAGAGAATCCTTAGCATTTAACTCCTTTGTGTTTCCCAATGCATTGGAGAGCTATATCGGGCTCACCAACCCATAGTTTATCACGGAACCACCCATCTTCATATACAATGCCCAAGAACCATAACATAATCGTATCACAAAAAACAATCATAATGGAAAGATAGGATTTTGACATTTCAATCACAAGATATCAATACAACCCATTGATATGGAATAAACATTATCAAAACCATTTTAAATACCAAAATAATATAAAATTAAAACATGGTATTTATTTTTCATTTAAAAAAGTTATGACTTGTAGAGGAAGCCGAAACTCCAATAATGGTCACGACAGTGGAGAAGTCGTTGTCGCCACATACGTACGACAAAAACATTCCCTTTTGTTATTTAGTAAAACGATTAGTATAAAAAATATTCCTTATGAATAAAATTAAAAGTCAAAAGGATTTATACACCATATAAAATAAATTTGTGTATAAAACAAATTATGCCTCAATGAAAGGAGATTGAGATGAAGTCCCATACCTCGTGTCTGACTTGACTCGATCGTTCTTTAATCTCCTGAATAATAAACTAGAGTTAATTTATACTTTCATAATAACCTTTTTCAATTTCATTATTCCTTTTATATCACTTATTACCATGTTATGAATATTATTTAATTATTTAAGTTAATAACGGTCGTTTTCTCGATATTTGGTATTTCAGCCAAAAATAAACTTCTTATAATTACAAGTTTTTCATGTGGTAAAATATCCATTATCTCCAGAATTATATTCATGAATTAGGTATCATATATATCATATATATCTAGTATATACATGCATTTATAATATTACATAACATTTATAGGTAAGAAATGAAATGCACCGTTCATGGAGACGGTAAGCCGTATGTACGCATGAAAGCTAGTTTCAATTCTATTTCGTATTTAATAGAGTCAAATCATAATGATATAAAATTATATTATAATTCTAGTATAATATCATATATAATATCATTAACTCAATCTTTTATACTTCCCACATATGGCATTAACGAATCAAATCACTTTGAGGGGGCGGTAGTCTGCACTTCCTAAAATGATGATATCGTGTTTACCCATAATGGAAACCATAAAGGTATGCCATAAAAGAAAAATAAAGAAGCTTATGGAAAACATAAACATTATATATATATATATATCATTTATAAATATAGTGACATATTAATGGACACCATGAAAGGTGTTAATAGAAGATTGAACAATCATCGTTTCGTGAGGAAAAAATTCACCAACCACAGAAACAATATGTTCTTCAACCATTAGACGGAGGTGTGTGTAAGTGTAAATCAAATTATTCTCATAAAAATGTCCTATTATATTGAAGATACTGGTGTTGGTATAAAATAAATCAATAAAAATTGTATAGGGGGTTGGAGAAGCAAAATAATACAAGAGAACACAAGTGAAGGCATTACCTTTAAATCGGGTAACTCCTCTTGGTTTGAACCAAAAGGGTTTCTTGAAAAGATTTATTCCTAAAGTAAGGATTCTAGGATGAAGAGAGGGATGTGGAGAGATAAACTGAACAGATATTGGCCGATCCAATGACTAGAGTGGTGTGGGTAGGGTGGGAGAGGTGGGGGGCCTTTAATAAGAGGGGGGAGGGGCACTCTTGGAATGTAAAGAAATGTTACTTTATTATATAGTGATTTTCGGATTTTAAAGGTCCAAAAATTATATATATCGAGAATAAGGTGATAGGGGTTAGATATAAACCCCTAAAACAGGTCTTTGACAAGTGTATGTCTTAGAGTTTAAATTATCTTTTCATTTTATTTAAATCGTTCAATAATGAGATAATTGATTCATCATCATGGTGTCATAAAAACATTAATTAATTTAATTTATATAAAATATAAAAATAAATAAAATGATGTATGAAATCTTATTAGCTTTCCAATGAATATTTATATTATAAGAGATCATTTACATAGACAAAATTAATTTTTTTTACATGGGTGATACATACTTTGGTTATACTTTCCTTTTAAAAACCATAAAATGATAAAGTGTCACTATCACCCAAAAGTGATTCCATGGGGTCCCAAAGTTTGGCACAAGGAATCCCATGGTCGGTCATGATACAACCAGTAGAATTAGGACACATGTTGGGGTATTTGTTATTATTATGATATTATTTTATTACCCTTAAATAAATGATTAATAATAAATCGCGATAATTAAAGATAATTACCATTGTCTCTATTCATAATATCCAAAAAAAGTGCCTCAATTACATAATTTGGAAATTATGATTAAAAATATGGTATCCATTTTACCAAATTCCAATCACAGCAATTGTAGTAATTAATTTAATAATAATTCACTTTCTCAAAACAAATAGCGGGTTTTTTAGAAACAATATCTATCAAAACATTTACAATTGTTTGTGTCCAATTTCAGAGTGAAATTAATTCCAATAACCACCATTGGATTTAATGGTAAAAATATATTTTATTAATACTTTAAAATAAATTAAAAAAAATAATCTATCTATATAATTAAATTAGATGAAAAAGAAGTTTTGATGTAAAATGCATTATTTTTTCACTATTCATTAAAAAAATGAACATTGTTAGAAAAATACCAAAAATTTATCCAAAGTAAATCTCAATATCCCAATACTAAATAATAAGTTTATTTTGAAAAATAAGGATTATAAAATTTTCAAAATATATATTTTAAAATGGTTCTCCATCAAAAGGAGGTAAAACAATCTTTTAAAAAATATTAGAGAATTCAATGATTAAGATTGGATTTATTCTAATTTTAAGCCTCTAAAAACTATCTAATTTATAAATAGACATAGATATTAAAATCCATAATTCTTTACTTACTTGTAATGTTACATCTTTCCCCCCTTTAGAAAATAGCAACCCTGCAATTTATTTACTTGTCGAATAAGTGGGTTTATTTATACCTCATTTCATTTTCAGATTCCCATATTTCCTCTTCAATCATGTGGATTTTCCACAAAACCATTACTTGATGAATCACCTTATTCCACAATACTTGCTCCCTATGGTCAATAATATAGACCGATTGTTCCTCATAAGATAGATTCTCTTTCAGCTGAACAACCTCTGGACTCAAAACATGAGATGGATCTGGCATGCACTTCATTAACATTGAAACATGAAAAACATTTTATACCAGAGATAAACTCGAAGGAAAATCCACTCAGTATGTAACTGAACCAACTCTCTCCAGAATTTTATATGGTCCAATGAACCTTGGACTCAGCTTTCCATTCCTACAAAATCGCATCACACATTTGAATGGTGAAACATTTAGAAAAACATGATCACCTACCTCAAAATAGATATCCTTCTTCCTATTTCCCACATAACTTTTCAGCATGCTATGAGTTGTTCTCATGTGTTTCGGTATCAGCTGAACTTTTTCTTCCAACTCTTAAACCAATTCTAGTCCCATGAATATCCTTTCACCCACTTCTTTTCAAAAAGATGGAGTTCAACACCGCTTCAACTATATTTCCTCAAATGGTTCCATCTATATACTGGAATGAAAACTGTTATTATAAGAAAACTCAACCGAAAAATGATGTTAATCCCAACTTCCCTGATAATCCATCGAACAAGCACGTAGCATATCCTCCAAAGTCTGAATAGTTCGTTCTGACTTCCCATCTAACTGAGGATGAAAAGCTATACTAAAATTGAATTCAGTACCCAACAACTTCTGAAGGCCTTTCCAAAAGTTATAAGTAAACCTAGGATCACGATCAGATAAAATGGAGAGGGGAACTCCATGTATCCAAACTATCACATTAAGATAAAAATGAGAATGTTTATCTAGGGAGAAAGTATCTCATATATCAAGGAAATGATCAGATTTTAGTCAAGCGATCAACAATAACCCAGATCTCATTATTACCTCGAGGTGTCTTCAGTAACCCCACAACGAAGTCCACAGATATATTATCCCATTCCAACTCTATCACTGGTAATGGCAGAAGAAACCCTTTCAGTAACTGTCGCTCTTCTTTAACCTATTGACAAGTCAATCACTTCACTGTAAAATCAGCAATATCTCATTTCATTCCATCCCACCAGTAATACTCTAGATGATTTGTATACATCTTAGTACTTTCTGGATGAACCGAAAACGGAGCACTATGATATTCACATAACAACACTCTCTTCAACTATGAATCACACGGCATACACAATCTCTTCCAAAGTCTCAAAACACAATCATTATCAATGTTGAATTCAAGGAACTTACCCTTCTGAACCAACTCTACCTTTTTCTACAACTCACTGTCATGCTTCTAAACTTGATCAATTCTTCTTGATAGAGAATATTTCACTGATACCTGAAACAAAACATAAAAACATCCTATACCAATAACTTTTATGCCAAATTTCATAAAATCCTTAACCAAAGGATCACGTTCCAAATACAACATGGTTAATGAAGAATTACTTTTTCCACTCAAAGAATCAACCACTTTATTTGCTTTTCCCAGATAGTACTGAATTCTACAATCATAATCCTCGATTAATTCTAATTATCTCCTCTGTCTCATGTTCATTTCCTTCCGGGTGAATATGTACTTTAAACATTTTTGATCAGTATATATTCACACTTTACACCATACAAATGATGCCTCTAAATTTTTAAAGTGAAAATAACAACAACTAATTCCGAATAATGTGTAGGGTAATTTACCTCATGATTTTTTAACTGACGTGAAGGATAAGCAATTACCAGATCATTCTGCATTAGGAAACAACCATGTCCTTTCAATGAAGCATCACTGTAGATAACAAACTCACCATTCCTGGAAGGTTGTGCCAAAACTGAAGAATTCACCAATATTCTTTTCAACTCCTGAAAACAGTCATAAAATTCTTTTGTCTAGATAAACGGAACACCCTTCCGAGTTAGCTTAGTCATTGGACTAGATAACTGTGAATTTTTTTAACAAACCTTCGGTAATAGCCTGCCAAACAAAGAAAACTACAAATCTCGGTTACATTTGTGGGTATTTCCCATTCATCAACAACCTTTGTTTTTGCGCGATCAACAGTTATTCCATCTTTAGAAATAATGTGACAAAGGAAAGAGATTTCTTGCAATAAAAACTCACACTTGATGAATTTCCCATAAAATTTTGTTCCTTTTAAGGTTTCCAAAATAACCCTAAATGACATTCATGCTCCTCTTTACTTTTAGAAAAAACCAAAATATCATCAATGAAAACAACCAAAAACTTATCTAAGAACTCATGGAAAATTCTATTCATAAGGTCCATGAATATAGAAGGTGCATTGGTTAACCCAAAAGGCATTACTATAAATTCATAATGGCTATATCGTGTATGAAACGCGGTCTTCGGAACATTTGCTTCCTTTACCTTCAACTAATGGTACCCCGATCTCAAGTCAATCTTTGAATAATACCGAGCTCCCTGGAGTTGATCAAACAAATCATCGATATGAGGCAACATATATTTGTTCTTAACAGGGATGTTATTCAAGGATCTATTTCAAATCAAAGTATTATTGAACCATCTTTCTTTTTAACAAATAAGATAGGATCACCCCATGGTGATGTGCTTGGTCGAATGAAACCTTTCTCTAATAAATATTCCAATTGATCATTGAACTCTAAAAGTTCAATTTGAGCCATTCAATAAGGCGGTTTTGAAATTATATTAGCATCAGGATCAAAGTCAACATAAAATTCAACTTACCGATCTAGTATTATTCCAAGAAACTTGTCAGGAAAATATATCAGGATAATCATTTACTACTAGCACATCATTAATTTGAACGGTTCCTTTTTCTTAAACAATATGTGAAATGTAACATTCATTTCCATCTTTTACATGTTTCTTAGCCTCTTGATATTTTATCAACAGTAAGGGTTCATTCTTGTACAAAAATTGAATGTCTTTCTAAAAAGAATCTTCTTTAGCTCTATAATCAATCTTAGCATGGTAAATAGAGAACCAATCCATACCCAGGATAACATCAAACTCTACTAGAGGTAAAACAATAAGGTTTTCAAGTCGGTTCTTCCCACGGATAAGGATAGGAAGATTCTTATCAATTCTTTTTTCAACAACATTTCCCCTGTGTGTTTTTACCACAAGTTCAGGATTCATTTCTTGAGATGGAATTCCCAAATTACTAGAAAAATTTCCAGAGATGAAAGAATGTGTAGAACTCGAATCAAACAACACACTAGAATAATCTGAAAAAAAGTACCTGATACCACTTCATTTGATAGCCCAACATCTGCTGAAGTAGTTGCAAAGGATTTCACCACACCTTTCTGCTTGTAGTCTGACTGCTTCCCAAAATTTGATCTCTTTTTCAAACACTCGTTTTCATAATGACCCATCTCATTCCACTTGAAACTTTTCAGTAACTGTAAATAAAATTTGGTCTTACCATAATCCTGATATTTTTCTGTGCAATCACGAGCCATATGTCCCATCTTACCACATCGGTATCACTTTCCAGAATTCAAAATACATTCCCCACTATGCCTTTTACCACATTTATCACAAACTGAAAACATAGTTTTCTTACCATCAGACCTCTTTGAAGGATTCATCCATTTCTCCTACCACCTAAGTCTCTTCTTCTGTTGGTTTTTATAGAACACTTGATCATTGTCAAACTCCATTTCAACCTTTTCAGCACATCGAACAATATTTTCATAACATTTCAACTAACAAGAAACTAACGACCTTCGGTATTTTGGCTTTAATCCTGAGTAAAAATTATTGATTTTACTATTAAGGTCTCAGATAAAATTTGGAGCATACCTTGCCAATCGATTGAACCTTTCTTAATAAGAATACACTGAGTTGTCCTTTTGCCTCAATTCCAAAAAAATTTTCCATCCTATGTCGAACAGCCTTAGGAAAATATTTCTCAAGAAACATACTCTTGAATTCATCCCAATCAATAGCATCGATCTCATCAGTGTCCCTGATATTTTTAACTGTCGACCACCACTGAACTTCATCACCCTCCAAACGGTAAATAGCAAGACTAACCTTTTTATTGTCTGAACACACCATGACATCAAAAATCTTCTCTACTGCTTTAATCCAGCCTTTAGCTAGCACATGGTCAGATGATCCTCTTAATAATGGGGGATGTTGCCTCATGAAAGGTTCCACCACTGACATGTTCTTTTGTAGTTGATCAGGATGATCCCACGCATGGATACCACCACCATTTATTTCTTGAGTCAACTGTGCCATTACTGCAAAAAACTATTCAGTTCCAATTCCGACCATCTCAGGATGCTAATTCGGATGTTCATTTCCTTATGTATGCCTTCCCAGCACTGCTTCCCTATTTCTTCTGCGGAAAACCATTCTGAAAAAACATGTCTTAGATGAAGCAACATGGTAATCTTCAAATTCTATATCATTTCAATTTGAACATAAATAAATATATTTTTGGATTATCATTTAATAGAATTCTGACTCCTAAATTTATCTAAACCGACCTCTGATACCAACTATAAGGCCCCAGCCTTAAACATTACTTAATCTTGTGTTGTTTCAAGAATAGACTTTGAGGATACTTTCAAGTTTAGAGTTTTAGAGTATTAGATCATAAATCATGCATTACATTCCACATTTCAACAAGGTGGTCACATAAAAGATAGTATTCATATTTCCCATCAAAAGAGACATATTTAAAATAAAATGTGGATTATTTCTTGACACCTCATTTAAATTATCATCACATCAGGTACCTTTCCCATAACCTGTGAAAAGAATTTCAAAAACATGGGATGAGCATAAAAATCTCAGTAAGGGATATAAAAATATGGAATGAAACCCTTAGTCCATGTATACATAAGACTCATGGAAAACATAATTTACTCATAAACATAAGCACATTAACATAACTCATGAAATCATATGTTTTATGAGTAACTCGTAGAAAACATAATACATAAAGGTAACTTGAGGAATTTATAACATTCTTACGTAGGGAGTAACCCCCATGGTTACATTTGGAATACCCATCACAGTATATTCCACAAATCTCTTCGGAGAAACCTTAGCATTTAACTCCCTCATGTTAACCAATGCATTGGAGAGCTATATCGGTCTCACCCACCCTTAGTTTATCATGGAACCACCTGTGATCATATACAATGCCCAAGAAGCATAACATAATCGTATCACATAAAACATGCATAAAGGAAACATAATATTTCCACATTAAAATCAAAATATATCAATACAACCCATTAATATGGTAAAAGCTTTATCAAAACCATTTTCAGTACAAAAATAAAAGAAAATTAAAACATGGTATTTATTTTTCATTTAAAAAAATTGTGGCTTGTAGAGGAAGCTGAAACTCCAATAATGCTCACGGCAGCGGAGAAGTCGTTGTCGCCGCATACGTACGAAAAAAACAATCCCTTTTGTCATTTAGTAAAATGCTACATATAAAAAAGATTAATTTTGAATAAAAGTAAAATTCAAAGGGGTTTATACACCGTATAAAATAATGTAGTGTATAAAACAAAATATTCCTCAATGAAAGGATATTAAGACGAAGTCCCATACCTCGTGTCCGACTTGACTCGATCGTTCTTTAATCTCTTGAATAATAAACTAGAGTTAATTTATACATGCCTAAGATCCTTTTTCAAGTTCATTATTCCTTTTATATCAGTTATTACCATGTTATGAACATTATGTAATTATTTATGTTAATAACTGTCATTTTTTCGATCTTTGGTACTTGAGCCAAAAATAAACTTCTTATAATTACAAGTTGTTCATCTGGTAAAATATCCATTATTTCCAGAATTATATTCAAGATTTAGGTATCATATATATCATATATATCTAGTATATACATGCATTTATAATATTACATAACATTTAGAGGTAATAAAAGAAATGCATCGTTCATGGAGACGGTAAGTCGTACGTACGCATGAACGCTACTTTCATTTATATTTCGTATTTAATGGTGTGAAACCATAATTATATAAAGGTATATTGCAATTCCAATATAATATTAGATATAATATCATTAACGCCATCCTTTATATGTCGCACATATGTCATTAACGAATCAAATCACTTTGAGGGGGCGGTAGTCCGCATTTCCAAAATGAAGATATCGTGTTTACCCATAATGGAAACCATAAAGGAATGGCATAGAAGAAAAATATTGAAGCATATGGAAAACATAAAAATAATATATATATATATATATATATATCATATATAAATATAGTGACATCTTAATGGCCACCATGAAAGGCGTTAAGAGAAGATTCAACAATCATCGTTTCGTGAGGCAGAAATTTGCCAACCACAGAAACAGTATGTCCTTTAACCATTAGATGGAGGTGTGTGTAAGTGTAAATCAAATACTTCTCATAACAACATCCTAGTATATTTAAGATATTGTTTGTGTTACAAAATAAACTAATAAAAAGAGTATAGGGGTTGGTGAAGAAAAATAAAAAAAAGAACACATGTGAAGACATTACCTTTAAATCGTGTAACTCCACTTGGTTTGAACCAAAAGGGTTTCTTGAAGAGCATTATTCCTAAGGTAAGGCTTATATGATGAAGAGATAGATTTTGAGAGATAAAATGAGCATACATTGGCCGAGACAATATCTTGGGAGGCATGGGTAAGGTGGTAGAGGTGGGGGCCTTTTATAAGAGGGAGGAGGGGCACTCTTGGAAAGTCAAGAAATGTTACTTTATTATATAATGATTTTCAGATTTTAAAGGGCCCAAAATTATATATTTCGGGGATAATGTGATAAGGGTTCGAAATCCACCCATCCAATACGTCTTTGACAACTGTAAGTCTTATATTTTACATTATCTTTTCATTTTATTTAAATCGTTCATTAATGAGGTAATCGCAGCATCATCATGGTGTCATAATAAATTTAATTTATTTAATGTCTAAAACTTATTAAAAAAATTACTATGATGTATGAAATCTATTTAGATTTCCAATGACTATTTATAGTCTAAGATATCATTTTCACATACAAAACTAAAATTGTCTTACTTGGGTGATACATACATTGGTTATACTTTTCTTTTAAAAAACATAAATGATAAAGTGTCACTATCACCCAAACGGGATTCAATGGGGTCCCAAAGTTTGGTACAAGGCATCCCTTGGTCAGTCATGACACAACCAGTAGAATTAGGACACATGTTGGGGTCATTTTGTATTATTATGATATTATTTTATTACCCTTAAATACCCAATTAAAAATAAATCGCGATAATTAAAGATAATTACCATCATTTCTATTCATATTATCCAAAAAAAGTGTCTCAATTACATAATTTTGAAATTATGATTAAAAATATGGAATCCATTTTACCAAATTCCAATCATATAAATTGTATTAATTAATTAAAAAATAATTCACGTTGTCAAAACAAATAGCGGGTTTTTTATAAACAATATCTATTAAAACATTCACAATTGTTTGTGTCCAATTTCAGAGTGAAATTAATTCCAATAACCACCATTGGATTTAATGGTAAACATATATTTTATTAATAATTTAAAATAAATAAATAAAAATAATCTATCTATATAATTAAATTAGATGAAAAAGCAGTTTTGATGTAAAATACATTATTTTTTCACAATTCATTAAAAAATGAACATTGTCAGAAAAATATCAAAAATTTATCCAAAGTAAATTTCAATATCCCAATACAAAATAATAAGTTTATTTTGAAAAATATAGCTTATAAAATTGTCAAAATATAGATTTAAAAATGGTTCTCCATCAAAAGGCGGTAAAACAATCTTTTAAAAAATATTAGATAATTCAATGATTAAGATTGGATTTATTCTCATTTTAAGCCTATAAAAACTATCTAATTTCTAAATAGACATAGATATTAAAATCCATAATTCTTTACTTACTTGGAATGTTACATCTTTCCCCCCTTTATAAAATAGCGTCCCTGCAATTTATTTACTTGTTGAATAAGTGGGTTTATTTATCCCTCATTGCATTTTCAGATTCCCATATTGCCTCTTCAATCATGTGTATTTTCCACAAAACCATCACTTGATGAATCACATTATTCCAAAATACTTTCTCCCTATGGTCAATAATATGGACCGATTGTTCCTCATAAGACAGATTCCCTTCCAGCTGAACTACCTCTGGACTCAAAACATGAGATGGATATGGCATGTACTTCATTAACATTGAAACATGAAAAACATTTTATACCAGAGATAAACTCGAAGGTAAATCCACTCAGTATGCAACTGATCCAACTCTCTCCAGAATTTTATATGGTCCAATAAACCTTGGACTCAGCTTTCCATTCTTATAAAATCGCAGCACACTTTTCCATGGTGAAACATTGAGAAAAACATGATCACCTACCTCAAAATAGAGATCCTTCTTCCTATTTTCCGCATAACTTTTCAGCATGCTCTGAGCTGTTCTCATGTGTTTCTATATCAACTGAACTTTTTCTTCCAACTCTTAAACCAATTATGGTCCCATGAACTTCCTTTCACCCACTTCTTTTCAAAAAGCTGGAGTTCAACACTACTTCAACTATATTGCCTCAAATGGTTCCATCTGTATACTGGAATGAAAACTGTTATTATAAGAAAACTTAACCAAAGAATGATGTTGATCCCAACTTCCATGATAATCCATCAAACAAGCACGTAGCATATCCTCCAAATTTTGAATAGTTCGTTCTGACTTCCCATCTGACTGAGAATGAAAAGCTATACTAAAATTTAATTCAGTACCCAACAACTTCTGAAGGCCTTTCCAAAAGTTAGAAGTAAACCTAGGATCACGATCAGATAAAATGGAGAGGGTAACTCCATGTAACCTAACTATGACTTTAAGATAAAAATTATAAAGTTTATCTAGGGAGAAATTATCTCATATATCAAGGAAATGATCATATTTACTCAAGAAATCAACAATAACATAGATCACATTATTACCTCGAGGGTAATTCAGCAACCCCACAATGAAGTCCACGGATATATTATCCCATCTCCACTTTGTCACTAGTAATGGCAGAAGCAACCCTTTCGGTAACTGTCTCTCTTCTTTAACCTGTTGACAAGTCAATCACTTCACTATAAAATCAGAAATATCTCTTTTCCTTCCATCCCACCAGTAATACTCTCGATGATTTCTATACATCTTAGTACTGTCTGGATGAACTGAAAATGGAGAACTGTGATCTTCACATAACAACTCTCTCTTCAACAATGAATTACACATCATACACAATCTCTTCCCAAATCTCAAAACACAATCATTATCAAGGATGAATTCAGGCAACTTACACTTCTGAACCAGCTCTACCTTCTTCTACTGCTCACTGTCCTGCTTCTGAGCTTGCTTAATTCTTCCTGATAGAGAAAATTTCACTGATACCTGAAACAAAACAGAAAAACATCCTACACCGACAATTTCTATCCCAAATTTCATCAAATCCTAAACCAAAGGATCACGTTCAAACGTAACATGGTTAATGAAGAATTAATTTTTCCACTCAAAGCATCATCCAATTTATTTTCTTTTCCCAGATGGTAATGAATTGTACAATCATAATCCTTGATTAATTCTAACCATCTCATCTGTCTCGTGTTCAATTCCTTCTAGGTGAATATATACTTTAAACATTTTTGATCAGTATATATTCACACTTTACACCATACAAATTATTCCTCCAAATTTTTAAATCGAAAACAACAACAACTAATTCCGAATAATGTGTAGGGTAATTTACCTCATGAGTTTTCAAATGAAGTGAAGGATAAGAAATTACCAGATCATTCTGCATTAGGAAACAGCCATGTCCTTTCAATGAATAATCAATGTAGATAACAAAATCCCCATTCCTGGAAGGTTGTTCCAAAACTGAAGCATTCACCAATCTTCTTTTCAAATCCTGAAAACAGTCATCGCATTCTTTTGTCTAGATAAATGTAACACCCTTAAGAGTTAGATTAGTCATTGGACTAGATAACTGTGAATTTTTTTTAACAAACCTTCTGTAATAGCCTGCCAAACCAAGAAAACTACAAATCTCGGTTACATTTTTGGGTATTTCCCATTCTTCAACAACCTTTGTTTTTGCGGGATCAACAGTTATTCCACCTTTAGAAATAATGTGACCAAGGAAACAATTTCATGCAATCAAAACTCACACTTGGTGAATTTCCAATAAAATTTATTTCCTTTTAAGGTTTCCAAAATAACCCTTAAATGACATTCTTGATCCACTTTACTTTTAGAAAAAACCAAAATATCAACAATGAAAACAACCACAAACTTATCCAAGAACTCATGAAAAATTCATTTCATAAGGTCCATGACTATAGTAGGTGCATTGGTTAACCCAAAAGGCATTAATACAAATTCATAATGGCTATATCTTTTATGAAATGCGGTCTTTGGAACATCTTCTACCTTTACCATCAACTGACGGTACCCCAATCTCAAGTCAATATTTGAATAATACTGAGCTCTCTGGAGCTGATGAAACAAATCATTGATATGAGGCAATGGATATTTGTTCTTAACAGTGATGTTATTCAATGCTCTATTTCAATGCAAAGTTTTATTGAACCATCTTTCTTTTTAACAAATAAGATAGGAGCACCCCATGGTGATGTGCTAGGTCGAATGAATCCTTTCTCTAATAAATATTCCAATTGATCATTCAACTCTAAAAGTTCAATTTGAGCCATTCGATAAGGGGGTTTTGAAATTAGATTAGCATCAGGAACAATGTCAACAGAAAATTCAACTTCCCGATCTAGTATTATTCCATGAAACTTGTCAGGAAAAAATATCAGGACAGTAATTTACTACTAGAACATCATTAATCTGAACGGTTCCTTTGTCTTCAACAATATGTTAAATGTAACATTCATTTCCATCTTTTACATGTTTCTCAGCATCTTGATATTTTATCAAAAGTAAGGGTTCATTATTGTACACAAACTGAATGTCTTTCTGAAAAGAATCTTCTTTAGATATACAATCAATCTTAGCATGGTAAATAGATATCCAATCCATACCCAGGATAACATCAAACTCTACTAGAGGTAAAACAATAAGGATTTCAAGTAGGTTCTTACCACGGATAAGGATAGGAATATTCTTATGAATTATTTTTGCAACAACATTTCCCCCTGCTGTTTTTACCACATGTTCAGGAATCATTTCTTGAGATGGAATTCCTAATTTAGTAGAAAAATTTTCAAAGATGAAAGAATGTGTAGACCCCTAATCAAACAACACATTGCCATAATCTGAAAAAAAAAACGTACCTGATACCACTTCATTTGATGGCCCAACATCTGCTGAAGTAGTTGAAAAGTATTTCACCACACCTTTATGCTTGTATTCTGACTGATTCCCAAAATTTGAGTTCTTTTTCAAACACTCATTTGCATAATGACCCATGTCATTCCACTAATAACTTTTCACGAACTGTAAATCAAATTTGGTCTTACCATGATCCTGATATTTTATTGTGCAATCACGAGCATTATATCCCATCTTACCACATCGGTAGCACTTTCCAGAATTCAAAAGACATTCCCCAGTATTCCTTTTACCACATTTATCACAAACTAAAAACATAGTTTTCTTTCCATCAGACCTCTTTGAAGGATTCTTCCATTTATCATGCCACCTCGATCTCTTATTCTGTTTGTTGTTATAGAACACTTGATCATCGGCATACTCCATTTCCACCTTTTCAGCACATAGAACAAGATTTTCATAACGTTTCAACTCATAAGAAACTAAAGACCTTCGGTATTTTGGATTTAATCCTGATTAAAAATGATTGATTTTACTATCAAGGTCTCAGATAAAATTTGGAGCATACCATGCCAATCGATTGAACCTTTATTCATAAGAATACATTGAGTCGTCCTTTTTCCACAATTCCAATAATTTTTTTTCCATCCTAAGTCGAACAACCTTAGGAAAATATTTCTCAAGAAACATACCCTTGCATTCATCCCAATCAAGAGAATCAATATCATCAGTGTAGCTGATATTTTTAACCATCGACAACCACTGATCTTCATCACCCTCCAAACGGTAAACAACAAGACTAACCTTTTTTATTATCTGAGAACCCCATGACATAAACAATCTTCTCTACTGCTTTAATCCACCCTTTAGCTAGCACAAGGTCAGATGATCCTCTGAATGATGTGGGATGTTGCCTCATGAAAGGTTCCACCACTGACATGTTCCTTTGTAGTTGATCAGGATGATCCCATGCATGGATACCACCACCATTTATTGCTTGAGTCAACTATGCCATTACTGCAGCAAACTATTCAGTTCCACTTCCGACCATCTCAGGATGCTAATTCGGAAGTTCATTTCTTTATGTATGCCTTCATAGCACTGCTTCCCTATTTCTTTTGAAAAAAACCATTCTAAAAAACATTTCTTAGATGAAGCAACATGGTAATCTTCAAATTCAATATCATTTCAATTTCAATATAAAAAATTATATTTTTGGATTATCATTTAATAGAATTCTAACTCCTAAATTTATCTAAACCGACCTCTGATACCAACTATAAGGCCATATCCTTAAACATTACTTAATCTTGCATTGTTTCAAGAATAGACATTGAATACCTTTTCATGTTTAGATTTTTAGAGTATTAGATCATAAATCATGCATTACATTCCACATTTCAACAAGGTGGTCACATAAAATACAGTATTAATATTTCCCATCAATGGAGACATATTTAAAATAAAATGTGGATTATTTCTTGACACTTCCTTTAAATTATCATCACATCAGGTAACTTTCCCATAACCTATGAAAAGCATTTCAAAAACATGGGATTAGCATAAAAATCTCTGTAAGGGATATAAAAATGTGAAAAGAAACCCTTAGTCCATGTATACATAAGAATCATAGAAAACAAAATTTACTCATAAACATATGCACATTAACATACCTCATGAAATCATATGTTTTATTAATAACTCATAGAAAACATAAGACATAAAGGTAACTTGAGGCATTCATAACATTCTTACATAGGGAATAACCCTCATGGTTACATTTGGAATACCCATCACAGTATATTCCCTAAATCTCTTCGGAGAAACTTTATCATTTAACTCCCTCGTGTTACCCAATGCATTGGAGATCTATATCAGGCTCACACACCCTTAGTTTATCATATAACCACCTGTATTCTTATACAATGCCCAAGAAGCATAACATAATCGTATCACATAAAACATGCATAAAGGAAACATAAAATTTCCACATTACAATCACAATATATCAATACAACCCATTGATATGGTAAAAGCTTTATCAAAACAACTTTCAATACAAAAATAAAATAAAATTAAAACATGATATTTATTTTTCAATTAAACAATTTATGGCTTGTAGAGGAAGCCGAAACTCCAATAATGGTCACAGTGGCAGAGAAGTCGTTGTCGCCACATACGTACGACAAAAACATTCCCTTGTGTCATTTAGTAAAACGATACATATAAAAATGATTAATTTTGAATAAAAGTAAAATTAAAAGGGGTTTATACACCATATAAAATAATGTAGTGTATAAAACAAAATATTCCTTAATGAAAGGATATTAATATGAAGTCACATACCTCGTGACGGACTTGACTCGATCATTCTTTAATCTCATGAATAATAAACTAGAGTTAATTTCTACATTCCTAAGAACCTTTTTCAAGTTCATTATTCATTTTATATTAGTTATTACCATGTTATGAACATTGTGTAATTATTTATGTTAATAACTGTCGTTTTGTCGATCTTTGGTACTTGAGACCAAAATAAACTTCTTATAATTACATGTTGTTCATGTGGTAAAATATCCATTATTTACAGAATTATATTCAAGATGTAGGTTTCATATATATCATAAATATCTAGTATATACATGAATTTATAATATTACATAACATTTAGAGGTAAGAAAAGAAATGCACCGTTCATGGAGACGGTAAGTCGTACGTACGCACGAACACTACTTTCATTTATATTTCATATTTAATGGAGTGAAACCATAATTATATAAAGGTATATTACAATTCCAGTATAATATTAGATATAATATCATTAACTCCATCCTTTATATGTCCCACATATGGCATTAAGGAATCAAATAACTTTGAGGGGGCGGTAGTCCGCATTTCCAAAAAGAAGATATTATGTTTACCAATATTGGAAACCATAAAAAAATTCCATAGAATAAAAATATTTAATCATATTGAACACATAAAAATAATATATATATCATATATAAATATAGTGACATCTTAATGGCCACAATAAAAGGTGTTAAGAGAAGATTCAACAATCATCATTTCGTGAGGCAGAAATTTGCCAACCACAGAAACAGTATGTTCTTTAACCATTAGATGGAGGTGTGTGTAAGTGTAAATCAAATACTTCTCATAACAACATCCTAGTATATTGAAGATACTATTTTTGTTAAAAAATAAAGGAATAAAAAGAGTATAGTGGGTTGGAGAAGAAAAATAAAAAAAAGAACACAAGTGAAGACATTATCTTTAAATCGGGTAACTCCTCTTGGTTTGAACCAAAAGGGTTTCTTGAAGAGATTTCTGCCTAAGGTAAGGCTTATAGGATGAAGAGAGGGATTTTGAGATATAAAATGAACAGATATTGGCTGAGACAATATCTTGGGAGGCGTGGGTAAGGTGGTAGAGGTGGTGACCTTTTATAAGAGGGAGGAGGGGCACTCTTGGAATGTCAAGAAATGTTACTTTATTATATAATGATTTTCAGATTTTAAAGGGCCCAAAATTATATATTTTGAGGATAATGTGATAAGGGTTCGAAATCCACCAATACAATACGTCTTTGACAACTGTATGTCTTATATTTTACATTATCTTTTCATTTTATTTTAATCGTTCATTAATGAGGTAATCGCAACATCATCATGGTGTCATAAAAAATTTAATTTATTTAATGTCTAAAAATTATAAAAAAATTACTATGATGTAGTAAATCTATTTATATTTCCAGTGACTGTTTATAGTCTAAGAGATCATTTTCACATACATAACTAAAATTGTCTTACTTGGGTGATACATACTTTGGTTATACTTTTCTTTTAAAAAACATAAATTAAAAAGTGTCACTATCACCCAAAAGTGACTCCATGGGGTCACAAAGTTTTGCACAAATCATCCCATGGTCTTCCTTGACACAACCAGTAGAGTTAGGACCCATGTTGGGGTAATTTAAAATTATTATGATATTATTTTATTACCCTTAACTACCAGATTACTAACTAATCGGGATAATTAAAGATAATTACCATCATTACTATTCATAATTTCCAAAAAACAAGTGTCTTAATTACATAATTTGAAACTTATGATTCCAAATATAGAATCCATTTTACAAAATTTTAAGAATAGATATTATAGTATTTAATTTAAAAATAATTCCCCTTGTCAAAACAAATAGTGGGTTTTTTAGAAACAATATCTATCAAAAGTTTGACAATTGTTTCTGTCTAATTTCAAAGTGAAATTAATTACTGTTGACCTCACCTGTTTTGATAATCCCAATTATGTGTTCATATACTATGCTATTCTCAATTACTGATGATTTACATTTTAATTCTTTCAAATCACTGGTCAAGTTAATAATAATGTTTAAATAATCTCTGATTTATGTTAATCACGATTATCCTTGTTTATACTAGCTTTGAAACAATTCTAAGTCAAATAGATGTGGTTTGCACGATAGCCAGAGCTACCGATAGCCAGAGCTACTAATAGCTAGAGCTACCGATAGCCAGAGCTACAGATAGCCAGAGCTACCGATAGCCAGAGCTACCGATAGCCCGAGCTACCGATAGCCCGAGCTACCGATAGCTAGAGCTACCGCTAGCCAGAGCTACCGATGCACACAGAGCTACCGATGCACAAAGAGCTACCGATGAGAGCTACCGATAAGAGCTACCGATAAGAGCCACTGATAAGAGTTTGAAGAGCTACCAATGGAAGATCCCTACACCGAGTCAACTGTACATGTCTACAAACAAACGGCTACCTATAATGAACTGCGGAGTCAAATCCTATATCCTCAACCCTATTTGTTTATTATACTAATGGTTACATTTGTTACTTTTGATGCATTTAATGTTATTAAATGATTTGTGTTTCCATTTCAGGAAATCGTACCAAGTACGATCAAAAAACATAATCATTCCTCCTAAAAAAAACAAAAATAAGTGGCATAAAAAGGACATCGTGTTTGTATCAAAAAGAGTGAGTGACACTAGAACAAAAAGAGATCAAGCACACATAACATACTGGCGATCAAGCTAAAAACGTGCAAAGAACAACTGGAGAACTTGCACTCACGAGACTACTACTACCATCCTCCAGAACATAGAGCATACATCGAGAAATATATGCTAAAGAAGAACCACACAAAACTCATCATTCTTCGAGCCGATAAGAATGCTGAACCTGGAAGTCATGGAAGCAGATGGTACTCTGTTTTCCAGACAAATAACAAGAAGAAGACTCAGAACGAATTCTAATCAACAAAAGGAGTCGAGAGCTGCACGAAGATCACTAGAGCCTTTTCTAATCTCTAAATCTTTATCTCTGTGATGTACTTTTTACATTACGAGCAGTGTGTGTTTTCTGTTGTATTTTACACACACATTGTCTCCTGATCCTTAACTGGAGGATTTGAAAATCCTCACTCACTATCTTCTCATTCTTTTTCTCACTGTGGATAGTGGTAGCGGTTGTGTGTGACCTGGACAGCTGGTTGCTATTGTTTTGTTTCCCATGGATAACAGTGGTAGAGGTCTTGGACCTGGACAGTTGTAAACTGTTGAACCCCGATCCAGGGTGTGGATCATCCTTATATAATCTTTTGAGAGGACTAAGTCTCGACATGAGACTGAACCTCTTGGTTAACTCCTCTGTGTTTTTAGTTAACGTTTATATCCATACAATACACACTACAAAATAAACAGTGTTTAGCGGCGGTTTTGTGGCGGCGGTTCACAAAACCGCCGCTAAACGTTTTCCGAAATATATTTCGCGGCGATTTTTAATAAACCGCCGCTAAACCTTTGTTTTTTTTAAAAAACCCCGACCCTTCCCTACCCCGACCCCTTTCCCTGCAACCCTCGCCCGCAGCCCCCCACGACCCTTCCCTGCAACCCTCGCCCGCAGCCCCTCGCGACCCCCCGGCGATCCCGTGACCTCCTCCGGTGACCCCGCGACCTCCTCCGGCGACCCCGCGACCTCCTCCGGCGACCCCGCGACCTCCTCCGGCGACCCCGCGACCTCCTCCGTCGACCCCGCGACCTCCTCCGGCGGTGCCTGCGACCGGCAACCCGCGACCCCCTTCTCCCGACGACCTTTCTCGCTTCGACTTCGGCCCCAAAGTGAGTTTTCTCTATGTCTACTGCTTGACATACTCGTGATTATTCATGTACCATATAAAATTTCATAATGAGAAAATTATTTGTGTGGATACAATGTTGACGCATTATTTTTATGATGATACGATAGTGTTTTTAAATGAAAATGAGAATAGTCTTGGATTAATTAAAAGTTATTGGTTAGTAATTAATTTGGAATTAAATGATTAATTGGTGTAAAGTTAATTAATAGACTAGGGTAAATTATAGATTAGGGTTATGTTAGTTGGATTAAACATCACCAATGATCACTTGATAATGAATTAAGAGGTTGATCATTGATATCTTAGTTGGCCAAGATCTAAGAGTTTTACTTCATAATATACTAGATATGCGATGTATATAAGTGTAACTATCCTTGTGGTATTATTTTATATTGATGGGGGTGACTGATTGTGATTTTTATATAAAAGTTAAATGTATTTCAAGTTGTATTATAGGTTTTACTAGATATAATGACCAAGTTTATGATCCATGAATCGTACCCATAGACCCGACCATCTGGTGAAACCTATGGTGAGGGTGTTATTATCACTGAAGGTTAGTTCTATGATAGGGTTGAGGACTTAAGATATGTCTAGGATGATTTGTGTTTTTTATTTTTACAGGATTTTTAAGGGATTTGGTACTTGACTTGGTTTTGATTCAATATGTATTTATTCTCAGATGTTGAAAAATAGGGATATTGATTTGGGGTTGCAAGGTAAAATCATATTCAGCCTAGTCTTGGGATGATTTGGATAATGTGGAAAAATGATTCATCCAGGTGAAATAATAATTGGATAGTTATCAATAATAATCCTTATAAAGGTTAGTTAATCTAGGAAAAAGTGACCTTTGATAAGATACTTATCATTCATTTGAGATAGGGATTTCATGTTAGCATAATTATTTTACTCATAAGGAAATTAGGATGATTGTAAGTTTTTAGAAGCATGGTTGGAATGCATGGAAGTCTTGATAACTAAATTATACACTAAGATATGAGTAAAAAATATAAATACATTCAATATTAATGGGGTTTTGGGAAAAGGAAACCTTTTCAAGGTGATTCACAGATGGGGTGTAAGGAAAGAATTCTAGGAAATGGATACACTCGTACTAATGATTTAAGGTGGTGATTTTGTAAATAGGTGATAAGGTTGGTTGATTTGGATCTTAATTCATATGTATATCATAATATAATGGTATAATAATAAAATATCAATGTGGTAAGAGTGTTCATCTGGGGTTGAAATCAAGGGAAATTTCATCTTGACCATGTAAAGTGGTCTATAAAAATCCACTAGGGTGAGATATTGTGGGAGATCTAGAAATTATGGAGAAACATGTAAGAGGGTGGGGGTAAATTCATCTAGTGATCAGCTCACACTTCATTTTGGTGGGTACAAGTACAGACATTGATGTGATAGAATTTCAGTAGTGTGGGGAAGCCTGGTGTGAACAAGTGGTGTTATGATTAATCAGTGATTATAGAATGATTATATGATGATTTAATGGGGTATTTTTTATAGTTTTCATGGTTGGGATTTTATTCCATGACCATTCAAATGAATAGGGTGAGGTGTATTTCCCAAATAATTAATCTAAAAATAGAATAAAGTAAATAAATTGAGTCAACTTTCTATCATCAAATAGTGATTAAGATATTTAATGATGGGAAGCACCGACAGCAACATATAGGTAATTTAACTCCCTATTTTAAGTGAATAAATGAAATTTTAATCATGGAAAATGGTGATTGATTTGTGTATTTTATTGTGAGGATGGTTCCGAAATCTCCCATTGTGGATTCTCCCACTCTTAGGGTTTCCTAATCTACATTGTAGTGTCGATCCCCTTGGTTTCGCCAATAGGAACTGACCACATTGTCATGACACGTCAAATTGATTATATCTTTAAAGTTGGTTTATGGTCTAGTTAATACCCTAGTTCATCTCTCAAGGATAATTGATAGGTTTATAGTGTGTATTTTTAAAAAAAAATGACTAAAGTTCATCTCTCAACTATTTATTATCAACATAAAATGAAAATTAAAGGTTTAGGTAATGTTACTATACCACCGCACAAGAGGATATCGATAAGGCACTACACTACCCTGTGGAGAGCCAATCGGAACACCTTTGTTCCAATCCTCTCCACAACTCATGGCCCAAAATTCTTAGCACCACCTCACCTAGTTACCAAAATTATAATGGTGACACAAACTCATTGTCACTGAAGGGACACATAGATTCCAACCAGACGCATCCGGATTGCCTTCATCCTTTAGGAGAAGGATCTATGGGTCCTTGGTGACGTGTACGAGTAACATGCAAGAATGATGGACCACATTTCTTTGGCCTTTGGACAAAAAAACCAGTAAAATCTCCAAAATACCTTCATATCATGCATTAACCAGTAAAATCTCCAAAATACCTTCATATCACGCAGTTCTGAAAAGAGTCACTATTTAAAAGAAAGTCACAAATTTAGATACATCTCGAGATGGTCAGTTTAAAAACATTTTGAGGGACACTACTAAAGACATTCTCAGATATGCACACATCCCCCACTTTTAGATCGTTGTCTACTAAAATGATCTTCCAAACAAGATATGCATTAGAACGCTCATGATACATAGAGAAATTCACTGGCCACCTTCGAGAATGATCTGAAGCACAAACCATGACAGCATTATGTTTTTAACTTCAGAACCTCAATTGAGAATGTGACACCTTTCAGGACTTGGCGCCATTGTATTTCGTTTCGTCCACTGAATGGGTCTATCCTTTTATTTAATTTTTTTAACTTCAGTCAAATATTCTAGAAAGATGTCGGGGCAGATCCTTCACCATTTTGTTTTGCTGAACATCTCATTACATTGTTAAAACAAGCAGGGTGTCTTGCATGGGCAATACGTTCCTGTATTGAAGATGATGCACTCCCATTTATTCAAACCCACAAAACCACCCCACGGCGCGACGGTCATCGGCAGGTGCCTGGGTTCCTCCCCGCCTTCCAGTAAAATATGAGTCACTGTTTTCTCATATTTTACTGGAAGGCGGGGAGGAACCCAGGCACCTGCCAATGACCGTCACACCGTGGGGTGGTTTTGTGGGTTCGAATAAATGGGAGTGCATCATCTTCAATACAGGAACGTATTGCCCATGCAAGACACCCTGCTTTTTTTAACAATGTAATGAGATGTTCATCAAAACAAAATGGTGAAGGATCTTCCGCGACATCTTTCTAGAATATTTGACTGAAGTTAAAAAAATTAAATAAAAGGATAGACCCATTCAGTGGACGAAACGAAATACAATGGCGCCAAGTCCTGAAAGGTGTCACATTCTCAATTGAGGTGCTGAAGTTAAAAACATAATGCTGTCATGGTTTGTGCTTCAGATCATTCTCGAAGGTGGCCAGTGAATTGCTCTATGTATCATGAGCGTTCTAATGCATATCTTGTTTGGAAGATCATTGTAGTAGACAACGATCTAAAAGTGGGGGATGTGTGCATATCTGAGAATGTCTTTAGTAGTGTCCCTCAAAATGTTTTTAAACTGACCATCTCGAGATGTATCTAAATTTGTGACTTTCTTTTAAATAGTGACTCTTTTCAGAACTGCGTGATATGAAGGTATTTTGGAGATTTTACTGGTTAATGCATGATATGAAGGTATTTTGGAGATTTTACTGGTTTTTTTGTCCAAAGGCCAAAGAAATGTGGTCCATCATTCTTGCATGTTACTCGTACACGTCACCAAGGACCCATGGATCCTTCTCCTAAAGGATGAAGGCAATCCGAATGCGTCTGGTCAGATTTACGTAGGTCAGTTGTTGTTTCCAATTAAAGTGGTGTCCATTTTAAACAAGAGAGAGACTCTTTGGGTGGTAGCGGTCACACCGTGCCTCGGATTGAGGCGGGGTTGACTCGTACACGTCACCAAGGACCCGTGGATCCTTCTCCTAAAGGATGATGGCAATCTGGATGCGTCTGGTCAGATTTACGTAGGTCAGTTTTTGTTTCCAATTAAAGTGGTGTCCATTTTAAACAAGAGAGCGACTCTTTGGGTGGTAGCGGTCACACCGTGCCTCGGATTGAGGCGGGGTTGACTCGTACACGTCACCAAGGACCCGTGGATCCTTCTCCTAAAGGATGAAGGCAATCTGGATGCGTCTGGTCAGATTTTACGTAGGTCAGTTTTTGTTTCCAATTAAAGTGGTGTCCATTTTAAACAAGAGAGCGACTCTTTGGGTGGTAGCGGTCACCCTTCGACATATCCTACAAAGTCTTCAGACCCCACCCTTTCCCCTCGGCTGTCAAAAAAACCTAAAAGACAATGGCTAGCAATGATCATTCCAAAATGCATTTAAACTGAAACCTTCCAGAAAAAAATAGAGTACAATACCTGCAAGTTGTAACTTAGGTCACATTGCACAAGCCGATTTCCACATTGTTTGTAGCAACCACATTTGCTCCAACACTCTAATGATCTTCATTGCTTAATGTCTTTTATATTCTTCCAGAAACCCTTCTATAAGAAGGTCAACTATCGTGTATGCATACTCACCTTCAAATGTGACGTGTACGAGTCAACCCCGCCTCAATCTGAGGCCTGTTGTGACTGACACAACTCCAAGTGCCTCTGTTTTGTTCAAAATGGACTTATTTTTAAGTGAGAAATCAACAACTGACATACGGGAAACCGACCAAACGCCTTCAGATTGTGTTGACACTTTAGGACAACGATTCATGGGTTATATGTGACGTGTACGACTCAACCCCGCCTCAATCCGAGACGCGGTGTGACCGGTATCACTCCAAGTGTATGTATTTAGTTTAAAATGGACAATATTTTACGTACATACGCCAAACTGATCTAACGGCTTCTGATTGCATTGATACTTTTTCAAAATGATCAATGACTCATGTGTGACGTGTACGATTCAACACCGCATCAATCCGAGGCCCGGTGTGGCCGACACCACTCACAGTGTCACTGTTTTGTTAAAAATGGACTTAATTTTAAGTGAAATCAACAACTGACATACGACAAACTGACCAAACACATTGGGATTCTATTGAAACTTAAGGACAACTATCCATGGGTCAAATGTGACGTGTAAGATTCAACTCCACCTCAATCCGAGGCACGGTGTGACCGCTACCACTAATGTGTGACCTGTGTCCATTTTTAATGTTGGTTTTTATTATGGTAAGAGATGTTATGGTCACTATTATGAGGATGTTGGTTTTTGTGTGTAGGGGTTTGTGGTAGTATTCTTTTAGTGATGGAATATGAAATGGTGATGATGTAATAATGTTGTAAGCTGTTGTACATTAAAAATATGTGTGGATGTGATATTATGTGGGGCTGATGGGTGAGATGTGGCTGTAGTTTTGGAAAATTTAGGGCAGTGGTGGAGCAGATCCAATATATTTTTTTTTTCCAGTTCAACATTTAGCGGCGGTTTTAACCGCCGCTAAATGCCATACCTGTGAACATTTAGCGGCGGTTTTAACCGCCGCTACATAACAAGGAACCATTTAGCGGCAGTTAAAACCGCCGCTAAATGATGAACTGGGCAGAATTTAGCGGCTGTTTTAATCGCCGCTAAATTTATTATGCTGATATTTCGCGGCGGTATTCACCGCCGCAGAATAGGCGCATCAAACGCCTGAATTTAGCGGCGGTTAAAACCGCCGCGAATAAGCTGCCCATATAACCGCCGCTAAATGAAGAAAAACCGCCGCTAAATGAAGGACCTACGACACATTTCTAAAACCACCGCGGAATCGAAAAAACCGCCGCTAATAGATTGCCAACGCCAAACTTAGCGGTGGTTTTTGTAAACCGCCGCCACAAAATATAGCGGCGGTTCAAACCGCCGCTAAACGGCAAAAAAACCGCCGCTAGGACCGGCATTTGTTGTAGTGACATATCTATTTCATATTCCGCTGCTATTAATTTGAAATATAATTTATTTTCAAGGCTACTTTGATAGTTAAACTCGCAAGTGTTTATATTTATTGTAAACCAGTAAGTTAGTCTCAAAAGTTAAATTAATCATAAGATTAAGTTAACTGAGAACTAATCAATCTTTGAGAAACTAATTGAACCTTTATAATCTGTATAAATTCACTACAGTTTAATCTGTTTTTGAAATTGGGGGATTTTAATAGAAATTGTTTTTAGCAAAAATTTTAATTGGAACTCAATTAACCCCCCTCTTGAGTGTCCACTCCGACCAACATTTTGTATCAGAGGTTTTATTATTACCTTCTAAATTACTCTGTTTTCAACTGTGATTTTAGTTTTATTTTAATGTTCTTAAAATTTCTGTTATTTCTAAATTTTTATCTCTTTAAATTTTGTTTATAATGGATAATAGACTTCAGGGTGCTGCTACTAACCGGCCACCTTTCTTTAATGGAAATAACTATGCTCAGTGGAAACTTAAAATGAAAATTCATCTAGAAAGAATGAGTTTTGATATTTGGACTGCTATTGAATCTGAATATAAAGTTCCCACTACTGATAGATCTACTTGGGATGAACCTACAAAGACTCCTTACAATAATAATTGTAAAGATATGAATGCTCTGTAATATGCTCTAGGAGATGAAGAATTTAATAGAATTTCTGCATGTAAAACTGCTTTTGAAATTTGGGATACCTTGGCTGTTTCTCACGAAGGAACAACAAATGTTAAAGAAATGATATTAAACACATATACTATTAAATATGATAATTTGAAAATGAAGCCTGATGAACCTATTTCTGACATGTATCTCAGGTTCAATGAGATAGTAAACACAATGAGATCACTCGGAAAGATTGTTCCTGCAAAAGAACAAATTATGAGAATACTGAGATGTTTGCCAGATAGATGGAGAGGTACATCCGTTTCAATTAAAGAATCCTGTGACATTGGAACACTGCCTATCAAGGAGTTAATTGGTAAGATGATGATGTATGATGAAGAACTTAATGTAAATAAAGAAGAAGATGAGGAACCCAAAAGAAAATCTGTAGCGTTTAAAACTACTGCCTTTAAGAGTAAAGACAAGGATAAACTACAAATGGAGACTGAGAGTTCAATGAGTGAAAATTCAGAATCTGACAGTGATGTTGAGATGGCTCAAATATCCAGGAGATTCAAGAAATTTTATAGGAAAAAGAAATTCTTTAGGAAAACGAATTACAGAGGAAAGTATGATCAACAAGGCAAATGGAAAAAGGATTGGAAGAAGGCTGACAGGACTGATGAAGTTGTCTGCTATGAATGCAAGCGAAAAGGACATATCAAAGCAGACTATCCAAAGTTAAAATTAAAAAAGAAATATGATTACAAAGACAAGATGTACAATAAAGCCATGAAGGCTACCTGGAGTGCTTCAGAAGACAGCACTAGTGAAGTAGAATCTTCAGACTTTGAAAGGAATCGAGCCAACATGTGTTTCATGAAAAATACTTATGAGGTAACATCTGACACTCCTGTTTTAAATTCATATTATTCTGGAGATGATTATGATTCAGAAAACATGTCAAAATATGAACTATTTGAGTACTGTGATATGTTGGAAGAAACCTGTAATGAGCTTAAATACAAATACAAAGGTTTAATGAAACAGTATGCTTTAAGTGTTAAGCATAAATCTGATCTTGATATAGAAAAGGAAAAGAATGCTCAACTACTAAAGGAAAATACAGAACTGAAACTGTCAAATGAGAAACTTAGAAAGGACTTAGAAAAATTCACAAATGGAAAGGATGTGTTAACTCAAATGCTAGGAAAGAAAGTTTCACCTAGATATGCTACTGGTTTGGGATACCAACCTGGACAAAGACAGTTCACTAGAACCCGATTTATTCCTAAGTCTGAAAATAATTCTGGTAGTTCCAGTTTTGGAAATTCATATGCTTCAACAGGTTGTTCACATGGTTATAGACCAAATAAAGTTTATCTTTCAAAATCTGTTGTTTCTGTTAATTGTATGGGACCCATAAAACAAATTTGGGTACCTAAGGCCCTGATTGCTAACCTATCTGGACCCAAGAAAATCTGGGTACCAAAGTCATTTCCTGTTTAAATCTGTTTTATAGGAGACCTGCTTGAAGAGCTGTCACAAGAAGATATGGTATTTAGACTGTGGGTGCTCAAGACACATGACTGGAGATTATTCTGGCTTCAAGAGCTTAATAAATGTTGATGGAGGTCATGTCACCTTTGGTGACAACTTTAAAGGAAAAATCATCGGCCTAGGCCAGATTGGTAACACTGACTCAGTATTAATTTCTAAAGTTTTATTCGTTGATGGACTTAAATATAACTTTCTTAGTATATCTCAATTATGTGATGATGGTTTCAATGTCAAGTTTGAAAATGACTCGTGTGATGTTTTTAACTCCAAAAACTCTTTAGTATTTTCTGCTCTAAGGAATGAAAATGTTTATGCTGTTGATTTAAATTCTTTATCCAAACAAAATATTTCTTGTTTGAATGCTTTTCATAAAGAATCTTGGATATGGCACAGAAGATGAAGACACTGCAACATTCCCTCACTTAGAAAACTAGATAGGAAAAAATTAGTTAGAGACTTACCAAAATTAGAATTCCCAAATGACAAAGTGTGTAATCCCTGTCAAAAGGGAAAACAACACAATGTTTCTTTTAAATCAAAGAAAGAAGTATCAACTTCTCAACCACTTGAGTTGGTTCACATGGATTTGTTTGGACCATCAAGAGTTTATAGTTTAAATGGGTAGCATTATGTCTATGTCCTTGTAGATGACTTCTCTAGATATACTTGGGTATACTTTCTAGCTCACAAAAGTGAAGCTTTTCCTTACTTTATTAAATATTCCAAGTCTGTAGAGAACCTTAGTGGACTTAAGATTAAAACCCTAATAAGTGATCATGGTCATGAGTTTGAAAATCATGAGTTTGAATCTTATTTCTCACACAATGGCTATAGTCACAATTTTTCTGCCCCTAGGACACCTCAACAAAATGGTGTAGTAGAAAGGAGAAACTGAACCCTTCAAGAAATAGCTAGAACCATGCTCAATGAATATGAACTGCCTATTTACTTTTGGGCTGAAACTGTTAATACAGCTTGTTATGTTATCAATAGAGTCTTGATCAGACCTGTTCTTAAGAAAACCCCTTACGAGATGTGGAACAATAGAAAGCCTAAGGTTAATTACTTCAGAGTTTTTGGTTGCAAAGTCTTTATACTTAATACTAAAGATAATATGGATAAGTTTGCTCCCAAAAGCGATGAAGGAATTTTTCTGGGTTACTCTATTTCAATTAAAGCTTATAGAGTTTTCAATAAGAGAACCAAATGTGTGGAAGAATCTGTTCACATCAAATTCGATGAAACTGATCCACATGAGCCTAAAACCTCTCTTGAGAGTCTTGAAGAATATTTGTCTATTTTGGACCTTAATGATAAATCTAAAGAACCTATTATAAAAACATCCAGTTCTGGACTTTCTCCAGAATCTGCTTCTGTTGAACCCGAACCTATAGATGAACTTGAATTTTCTAGTCCAACCTTCACCAAATCGACTAAGATTCTAAAGAATCATCCTTTAGATGCTGTTGTTGGTAATCTTGATAGAGGAACACAAACTAGAGCTTCTATACGGAACCAGGTTGAACATCAAGCTTTTCTGTCACAGCTAGAACCCAAAAATATCAATGATGCTATCAATGATGAATTCTGGGTAATAGCCATGCAGGAAGATTTGAATGAATTTGAAAGAAACAAAGTCTGGGAATTAGTTGGCAGACCCAAGGACACCTTGACAATAGGCACAAAATGGGTTTTTAGAGATAAAGTTGATGAATCAGGAAACATAGTTAGAAACAAAGCTAGAATAGTTGCACAAGGATATAGTCAAGAAGAGGGTATAGACTATGGAGAAACTTTTGCACCTGTAGCTCGACATGAAGCTATTAGGATCTTACTTGCATATGAATCACATCTGAATTTCAAGTTATATCAAATGGATGTCAAATGTGCATTTCTAAATGGTTTTATAATTGAAGATGTTTTTGTGGAACAACCACATGGATTTACAAACCCTCATTTTCCAAATGAAGTTTTTAAACTTTATAAAGACCTATATGGTTTAAAACAAGCTCCAAGAGCTTGGTATGATAGACTCAGCAATTTTCTTATTTCAAAAGGTTTTACTAAAGGGATTGATGATCCAACTCTTTTTATTAAATGAATTTCTAAAGATGTTTTAGTTGTACAAATATATGTTGATGATATTATATTTGGATCTTCTAAACACTCTTTATGTGCTGATTTTTCAAAAAGTATGAAAAATGAATTTGAAATGAGCTTCATGGGAGAGCTTAAGTATTTTCTTGGTTTTCAAATTTTTCAAACTAGAGATTGAATTATTTTAAATCAAAGTAAATATACAAAAGATCTTTTAAAACGTTTTGGATTGGATAGAATTAAGGAAAATGATACACCTATGAGTACTACCTGTAAGTTGGATACAGATGAAGCCGGGAAACCAATGGATCAAACCAATTACAGAGGTATGATTGGGGGCTTACTTTATCTTACTGCTAGTCGACCAGACATTATGTTCAGTGTATGTATGTGCGCTAGATTTCAAGCTAATCCTAAAGAATCACACTTACTGGATGTTAAAAGGATTTTTAAATATCTTAAGCATACTTTACATTTAGGTTTGTTTTATCCAAAAGGACAATCATTTGACCTAACTAGCTATTCAGATGCTGACTCTTCTGGATGTAAGTTAGAAAGGAAGAGCACATCTGGAACTTGTCATTTACTTGGGAAATCCCTAGTGTCATGGTGTAGTATGAAACAGAACTCAGTTGCATTGTCTACTGCTGAAGCAGAGTATATAGCTGCTGGTAGTTGCTGTGCACAAATTCTGTGGATGAAACACACTTTATTGGACTATGGATTTGAGTTTAAACATGTTTCAATTAACTGTGACAACACAAGTGCAATAAACATATCTAAGAACCATGTATCTCACTCTAGAACCAAACACATAGATGGAAGACATCATTTTCTGAGAGATCATTATCAAAAAGGTGATATTACTCTTGAATTTATTGTCAATGAACATCAATTGGCCGATATTTTCACTAAACCTTTAAGTTCTGATAGGTTAAGTTACATTAGGCACGAGCTGGGGATGATAAATTCTCACTGATGTTGAAATTCTCACCGATGATCAATTCTCACCGATGTTGAAATTCTCACCGATGATCAATTCTCACCGATGTTGAAATTCTCACCGATGATCAATTCTCACCGATGTTGAAATTCTCACTGATGATCAATTCTCACCGATGTTAAATTCTCACCAATGATCAATTCTCACCGATGTTAAAATTCTCACCGATGATCAATTCTCACCGATGTTGAAATTCTCACCGATGATCAATTCTCACCAATGTTAAAATTCTCACCGATGATCAATTCTCACCAATGTTGAAATTCTCACCGATGATCAATTCTCACCGATGTTGAAATTCTCACCGATGATCAATTCTCACCGATGTTGAAATTCTCACCGATGATCAATTCTCACCGATGTTGAAATTCTCACCGATGATCAATTCTCACCGATGATGAAATTCTCACCGATGATCAATTCTCACCGATGCAATGTTTTAAAACTTCTATCTTCCACCAAGAATATGAATCGTTTTACTTTTTTTTATTTTACTTTATTCATTTATTTATGATTCCTACACGATAAAACTAAGCCTAAACAGAATCTCACTCCACCGGACCCAAAACCTTTCACCTTTGAATCCTAACTCCCTAATCGACTGAGAACCCTAAATCCGCGATGGAAAAAACCAATATTCCTGCCATTAGAGATGATAGTGTAGAGCCTAAAACAAAGAAGCAGAAAGTGCAACAAGAATCTCGTGGAAGTAATGTCAGAACTAGGTCGGGATAGCGACCAGTAAACCCTCATTTGCAGAATAGAGATATTGTGATTGAAAAGGAGCTATGCGTAGATTGGTTGCTACCAAGAAAGTCGTTGGTGCTTGAAATTCTGGAAGATTAGAGATGGTATATTGTTTTTCAAATAAAAATGGTCCCTACTACCTGAAGTTAGTGAAACAGTTCTATGAATTCGTAAGCTTCGAGAAGTCTGAAAATGAGAATCGGGTAAGTTCTTTTTTAAATGGAAAAGAAATGTCGTTTTCTTCAGTAGAGTGGGCAGAATGTTTAAAAGTCCCACATGAAGGCGTATCCGGGTATGTCTCAAGATCAATTACACCTTCCAGTAACATATTTGACTATGAGACCGCTTTAAAAGAACTAACGGGTAATGGAAGTCAAAGGCAAGTGGTTGCTACTGAATTGGATGGGGAGAACAGACTGCTTTTCAAATTTGTTCAACATGTTTTGATACCGAGGAGAGGAGATTTTTCTAATCTGAGATATCAAGATATTTATCTTCTATATCTGTTAAGACATGCTGTGAAAGTTAATCTGTGCAGACTGCTCTTGAGTCAAATGGAAGACATGATTAGGCCGAAATCAAAGACTAATGCATTATTCTTTGCCAAAATGATCTCTGTGAGGATAAAAGTGAAAGGGATAGCTGAGTCTCAGGATGAGACAGTGGTAGTTAAGAATAACTTATGTATCATTACTACAGTTTGTAAGTACATGAAAATCAATTGGAACCCGTGGAAAGGAGAATGGGTCAGTGATGACCAGAAGGTGTATGATAAATTTAATCATGTGGATTATCCTTCAAGGCCAAAGGATAAAGGAGATCCAGGTTTAGGATCTGATGAAGAGGAACCAGAGTACAGTGATGAGCCAGAAGAAGAAGAATAAGAAGAAGAAGAGGAAGAAACTCCTATGGATATTGGAGGAGATCCAGACTTGCCCCCAAGTCCTGTTACTGAGTTTGTATACTCAAGAAAAGGAAAAGTAGAGGAAGCGTTATCTATTCATGAGGAAGACCAGCCAGTTCCTTACCAGGAAGGAGAAAAAGAGAATGTATCTGAATCATCTGATTCTACTAGGTTGAGTCTGAGTCCATTGATTGAAAACTCAGTTGTGCCTACTGATGAAGTAGAAAAAGAAAGAGAAGAAGGTGTACCTATTTCAGAAAATCTCCTTACTGCTGCTGAGATGGAAGTTGTTGTGGAAGATTCTGATGAAGAAAGACCAGCAGAGAATGTAGTTGTTGTACATAAGAATTCACCCATTGAGGGGGAGCATCATTCCAATCTTGGAAATGTTATAGTGGCTGTTGAGATTGAAGACTGGGTAGAAGACCCATGTTTTATAGTCTGTGGTTTGGATTATCCTGATTCGGATAATGAAGTATCCTTGAATAGACCAAAGATCAGCTATGACATCAATTCTGAGTTATTACCTGATGATGTGGTCCGAGTGCATGATTTAGATGTGCTGAAAGAAAATCTCAAAGTCAGTTTTTTAGAATAAGTAAAGACAATGGAATCATTTTTAGTTTCCTCGATTCAATCAGTCATGAATGATTCAGTAGTCAGCTTAGCTTCTGCACGAGTATCTACTACAGTTTCTCCTACTGATTTTGTTACAAAGTCTGATCTTGAATCCCTGAAGCATGAGCTGAAAGAATCCTTCAGTGCCTCAGTTACTGATATGAAGCACTATTTTCGTGAAGAAATGAAGTTGTTAGAATAATCTATTGAGATTTCTCTTGGTTTCAATCTGTCAACATTTATGGGTGAGCTAATGGAAGCAGTCAAAGAGTGCCAGACCCAATCTTCTAGAATAGAAGCAGATCTTGAAGCCTTAAAGAAGTCTATTACTGCTTTACATTCTTACATGAGCTCAAAGCCTCAAGATGATAAGGATTTAGCCTATGTGAAAAGTTTTGTAAGCCAAATGGTCTCAGTATTTGAGGATTTCAAATCTTCTATAAAGGATCATGTTAAAAATCAGGACTCTCAACTGCAAACTCTAATTAGTGGTTTGACCAAAAGTTTCAAAGAAACTGTATCTTTCTCGGTTGGTCCTCTAGATTCAAAACCTGCATTTGATTTAAATCCATTACGAGCTATGATGAAGGAGGAGCTTGGTTCTATTTCAACCAGTGGCTCTGTGGACTCATCAGATCTAAGCCAAGTAGTTCTATCTACAAGAGATTCAGTTAGGGAAATAGTGACAATCGTCCACAACCATATGAAAGATGCCTCTGCCTCTCAGGAGGAAATCAAGAACAAGGTGGATTATTATTTCCAAAGGATTTTTACCAAGCAACAACTCACCCATCATTTCAAGCTGATGTTGGAAAACATGAAATTACCCCCTGTAACTCAAGCCTTACGAGAACAAGTGAGCAAGCTAACACAGCTGACTCCTGGCTTAGAAAAATTTATGGAGAACAAAGATGATTTTATATCTGCTATGGAAAGAGGTGGAGGAATCATTATGGATTTCAGAAATCTGTTACTGCCCTTTTTGCATGTTGATGCCAGACCAGTTATTGTCCCTCCTGCCTTGCCGGCCTCTACCTCTACTGAGTCTCCAGTCCAGATGACTCCTGCTCAGGCCATCCGAAGCCTCACACCTATGATCACTCAACACACTTCCCAATACAGGCCAGGCACTGTAGCAGTGGCTCAGCCTCCTGTGATCATTTCTGGGATTCCAAAGCCCTCACTCACATCCTCACCACCTGCCTCCTCTTCTGATCCAAAAGGAAAATCTCATGTTGAAGATATGGATTGCTGAAGTGCCCAGGCTGTTTGATAGGAATTGTTTTCCTTCTTTTCTATTTGGTTTATGTAAGTTTTGTCTGGTCTAATACAAATGCTTTTCTTTACACTATCACTGTTTCTTAGTTTTCTCTGTCTGCTTTCCCACTTTTTGATTATCACAAAGGGGGAGAAAATTATAAAGGGGGAGAAAATATAAAGAGAGGGGGGGAAATATCAAAGGGGAGAAATTTTGATCCTTTTCTACTATTCTTACATTTCTTTCTTTGGTACCAATTCTTTCAAATCTTATCTCTGATACTATTGTATTTAATACTTCCTATGATAATTTTTGTTCTATTTCATTCTATTAATATTTCCTCTATCTCCTCTGATTGCTTTCTTTGAGAAATTAGAATATAAACATAATATTCTCTTATACTATATTCTCACTATTTTTGGTCATATCATAAGTTGTGATTATCAAAAAGGAGGAGATTGTTGACCACACCTGTTTTGATAATCCCAATTATGTGTTCATATATTATGCTATTCTCAATTACTGATGATTTACATTTCAATTCTTTCAAATCAGTGATCAAGTTAATAATAATGTTTAAATAATCACTCATTTATGTTAATCTCGATTATCCTTGTTTATACTAGCTTTGAAACAATTCTAAGTCAAATAGATGTGGTTTGCACGATAGCCAGAGCTACCGATAGCCAGAGCTACCGATAGCCAGAGCTACCGATAGCCAGAGCTACCGATAGCCAGAGCTACCGATAGCTAGATCTACCGATAGCCAGAGCTACGGATAGCCAGAGCTACCGATGGCCAGAGCTACTGATAGCCAGAGCTACCGCTCACCAGAGCTACCGATAGCAAGAGCTACCGATAGCCAGAGCTACCGATAGCCAGATCTACGGATAGCCAGAGCTACCGATAGCCAGAGCTACCGATAGCCAGAGCTACCGATAGCCAGAGCTACCAATAGCCAGAGCTACCGATGCACACAGAGCTACTGATGCACAGAGAGCTACCGATGAGAGCTACCGATAAGAGCTACCGATAAGAGCCACCGATAAGAGTTTGAAGAGCTACCGATGGAAGATCCCTACACCGAGTCAACCGTACACATCTACAAACAAACGGCTACCTATAATGAACTGCGGAGTCAAATCCTATATCCTCAACCCTATTTGTTTATTATACTAACGGTTACATTTGTTACTTTTGATGCATTTAATGTTATTAAATGATTTGTGTTCCATTTCAGGAAACCGTACCAAGTAAGATCAAAAATCATAATCATTCCTCCTCAAAAAAAACAAAAAGAAGTGGCATAAAAAGGACATCGTGTATGTATCAAAACGAGTGAGAGACACTAGTCCAAAAAGAGATCAAGCACACAGAAAATACTGGCGATCAAGCTAAAAACGTGCAAAGAACAACTGGAGAACATGCACTCACGAGACTACTACTACCAGCCTCCAGAACATAGAGCATACATCGAGCAATCTATGCTAAAGAAGAACCACACAAAACTCGTCATTCTTTGAGCCGATAAGCAAGCTGAACATGGAAGTCAAGGAAGCAGATGGTACTCTGTTTTCCAGACACAAAACCAGAAGAAGACTCAGAACGAATTCTAATCAACAAAAGGAGTCGAGAGCTGCACGAAGATCACTAGATCCTTTTCTAATCTCTAATTCTTTATCTCTGTGATTTACTTTTTACATTATGAGCAGTGTGTGTTATCTGTTGTATTTTACACACACACTGTCTCCTAAAACTTAACTAGAGGATTTGAAAATCCTCACTCACTATCTTTTCATTCTTTTTCCCACTGTGGATAGTGGTAGAGGTTGTGTGTGACCTGGACAGCTGGTTGCTGTGGTTTTGTTTCCCATGGATAACAGTGGTAGAGGTCTTGGACCTGGACTGTTGTAAACTGTTGAACCCCAATCCAGGGTGTGGATCATCCTTATATAAACTTTTGAGAGGACTAAGTCTCGACTTGAGACTGAACCTCTTGGTTAACTCCTCTGTGTTTTTAGTTAAATTTTATATCCATAAAATACATATCTATTTCATATTCCGCTGATATTACTTTGAAATATAATTTATTTTCAAGGCTACTTTGATAGTTAAACTTGCAAGTGTTTATATTTATTGTAAACCAGTAAGTTAGTTTCAAAAGTTAAATTAATCATAAGATTAAGTTAACTGAGAACTAATCAATCTTTTAGAAACTAATTGAACCTTTATAATCTGTATAAATTCAATACAGTTTAATCTGTTTTTGAAATTGGGGGATTTTAATAGAAATTGTTTTTAGCAGAAATTTTAATTGGAACTCAATTCACCCCCCTCTTGAGTGTCCACTCCGACCAACAATTACAATGACCACCATTGGATTAGATTGTAAAAATATATTTTATTTAAAATTTATAACCAATTAAAAATATAATCAATCCATATAATTAAATTAGATGAAAAAGCAGTTTTGAAGTAAAATGCAGTATTTTTTCACTATTCATTAAAAATGAACATTGTAAGAAAAATACCAAAAATTTATCCAAAGTAAATTCAAATGTCCCAATACTAAATAATAAGTTTATTTTGACAAATAAATCTTATAAAATTGTCAAAATATAGATTTAAAAATGGTTCTCCATCAAAAGGCTGTAAAACAATCTTTTAAAAAATATTAGTGAATTCAATGCTTAAGATTGGATTTATTCTCATTTTAAGTCTCCAAAAACTATCTAACTTATTAATATGCATAGATATTAAAATCCATAATTGTTAACTTACTTGGGATGTTACATCTGTAGTTCCAAATTGACTTGGCATCACACCTAGATTTTTAGAATATAAATATTAATAAGGAATAAGGAACCCTTAAGCATGCATGCCTCGATGCATTAATGACGATGAGAATGCGGATTGTTGATACCCCATCAAATTTTCATATCAGAGTATAGGGTGTATATGGATACATTAATTTCAATATGATCCAAAGCTAGTAAATCCTACCAATTTTTATGTTTTTCAACCTCATTTCCTTAGTCTAGTATCAAAAATAAGAATTTTTTCAGGACCAATGATATACTCATCAAGAACATTCCTCAACTCACTTTCATCAACCTCATGCCTGATGATATAATGTTCTTCGGATATATTTTAATCAATCATTTTTGTATATCAACTAAGCCTCCCATTTAGATGATTTCAACCAAAATATTTCTCAGAATTCTGAAATATAGAAATAGTCATTGGAAATAGATGATCTTAGTGAGTGTTGAATAATTCCCCCAGGTGACATTCAGACTAGAATCTGTAAAATATGAAGAGGTGATATGGTAATATCAATAATAACAGTTCACTAGACACCCCAACTCATAAGTATATAGGTAGTTATAACCCAATCATTAGATAAAAACAAATCCCCAGGGGTTAATAATGAATAATATGAATAGCACTATCTCTTAGAGTTGGCATATTTTTTCTGTCATCAATCTCCTCCTCAATGGAAATCAGTTTTCAAATGATTAGAAAAGAAACCACAAAATAAATATTCTCTATTCGATCATTCATGTAATTTAGTACCTTTTCATGGAACATGCCACACTAACCACTATAGGGGTTCCCTTCAGGTTACTATTACCCAAAAATTCGCAAGGAACCAATAAAGAATAGGAAAATGACTCATGGGGGAACATAAGAAGGAAATCACATGCAGATACCAACATAATTCATGTGATTCATTGTGCATCTAAGAATATCTTGATAACTATTTTTGAATACCCACGAAATCATGAGGCTAATTTAGAGGTGTTTGTAAAAGAATTTACATTCATGAGATGGTTCACACTGAAATGAATGGTAGAGGTTTTCATACTCAAAATCATAGGATCACCCTAATTTCAGGAATCCTCTCGAATTATCAATATCTACCTCTTAAAAAGTAACATACTTGGGGAAACAATAAGGGTTGTTTTTTATCTCAACATCCCTAGATGGTTTCAAACCCTTTATCTAGAGAAAATATTTTCTCAGTATGAGAAGAGATAAGGTAGTTGAGATGTCTCAATGCCAAGTTACTCTAAAGAAGCATTCCATACCAATATTATCCAAAAGAAGATCCTCAACTTTCACTTATAGGGGGAGAACCCACACAAAAAGTGTTTTTCAGAAAGAATAATGATGATCATGAATTCCCACTATTGAATGTGAAACTAGATCGAGGTGAGGAACACCAATTTATGACTTTATTTATGATTCACCCTTGATAAATTCCATCAGTGACACCACTAGTGCTCATGATAGTCAATGCACCAATTCAGGATCTAACTGCCACACCTATTCACATCCCAACTCATCAATAAGATTATTTAATTCTAATGAACACTATTGATTCATTAACGAACAAAATAGTTGATATTGATGGATTGAATGCACCATTATAGAAAACAAAGAGTACTTACCATGTATGGGTATGTCCTACTCCTCCAATGCCAAGCATTGGTAATCATAGATTTTAAATTTTAAATTTCATGAGAGGTCCAGAGTAGAACATGAATTATTTCATCATGAACTGTGATTCCATGATGTGAACTATTGAAAACACGAGGTATGGAAAATTAGATGCTTCAGGAAATAATTATAGGGACCATCCACTATATGGTACATGGGATAATCGTCTCAATCAATCACTAGATTTGAAGATCTCTTTCATATGTACCTATTACATTTTTGTTAAATGATGAAGAAGATAACAGTATAAAACCCCATAACAGAATGAAAATAGAGAATAAAAGTGTCTAATACTCTATTTCTCAGTGGAAGGAATTAATATAGTCCTTAAATAAAAATCTCCTTAAACAATTGTTTTTTACCATTTGCATAGCGAAGCATCATGATGATTTTCACAAAACATTGATACCTGTGAAATACATAGGTAGGTTTTGGGACATTAAATAAATAGATCAACCAGTGAATAATTGCAATATTTGGTCCAAGTCCTTATAATGTGTAATTATATCAACTCTGAGATAGAGAGCATAAAAAGAAGAGTATGCTACAATCAAAATTATATAAGACCCTATTCACACTCTAACATAGAAAACTACATTATATTGTATGAGATCTCTTCTCATTAATCAACTATAATGATTGCCTCATCAATATGATCAATGAAATCATATGAAATGATAGTTTTAGGTATTGATAAATAAGTTTTAATCTTTTTGAAATGACCAAGTCCCTTACTACTTCATCAGATTTTTGAAAAACAACACAGTCCAGTTGCTAAATCCCAAGATGCCTAAAAATTAAGTAGATGAACAACTATAAATCTATTTCTACATCCATTAAATGTTGTGAAATCTCATTGATGAGTTTTTGGTTTTCAAATACAGCCTACAAAAATAGTGGACTCTAGGAATTTGATATTTAAGAATTCTCCCGCCCATGTAGCATGTGTTTTAGAAACCAATCCAGGAGAAGAATGTGAGTGTAAAAATGGTAAGATAATTAAATTGTTATTGTTTAGTGACTAGATGGTTAGAAAGATAACTAAAAAATAATTTAATTATATGACCATAGTCTTATCAACATACTTTATATCATACCGCTTCTACTACAGCAAATCCAAATTCTTCAAAAGAATTTTTCCGTGAAGTCTAATCCTCAAAAAAAATGGAAAAAAGGATAAATAGAAAATAGAAGAATTTGATATTATGTCAAGCCCAAAGTTTCCTTTTACCATAGAAGAAATAATGCTGAAAAATTTCAAAATTACAGACAACGGCCCACTAAATGTTATAACTAGAGTAGAACACCTAGGAAGAATATTCTTCAGACAAAGAGTTTATCTTCAGTTCCATTAATGTGATACACATAATGGATCCAGATGGAAAAGATGAATCTGATTATTAACCTTATTTCCAATCACTTGATAGGATAATGTAATGAAAAGTTTGTCACGGTCGACTATCAATGGGAATATTTGGATGTGACATAACACACTACTCCAACCACACCCCTCTCTGAACTGCTTATTCATTTGAACCCCATAGATGACTCCTCATGTGAGGTCTCATGGAACATGGGAATTCCCCTGTACATGATAGCGTTTTCCCTAACATGATTATCTTATAATATAGACAAGGGGTTAAACCACCACATTCTCATAGGGTAGACATACCTAGCTTAACTAATCGACCATGTTTTGTAGCACTTATTTCTCTTATATCAAGAGATGTTCCATCCACATTATGAAATTTAGATCCCAATGAATTTACAAAAGAGTATCTCCATGTAAGTAAATAAATAATTCTTGATCAAAAGTAATTTTTTTTATGAAACATGCTCAAGTACCATCTAGGTTATCAATCATGGATTTTATGATTCTATCAAAGGACATCTAGGAATCACTCATTGAGTCTTTGTCAATCTCTCAAAATTTTTATGTTGAGATTGCTACCACATAGGCTTACCATATAGGGAATGATTTACTAGAATTCCATCTGATCATATCATTTCTAGACCAATATGAGGATTTTGTTGTAAAAAGACACATCAGGCCCCTATACATATTTGGAATAATCAATCACACTAATTTTTAATGATACTTCATTAACAATGTATGAAGGGTCCATATCAGCTTAATACATACACATAACCATTTGTGTATCACCCACTACTAGAAAAGCAGGTATTTGCGATGGGCTATTTGCGACGGGATCCCGTCGCAAATAGCCATTTGCGACGGGGTCCCGTCGCAAATAGCCCGTTGCTGAAAACGCCGTCGCAACTAAACTTATTTGTGACGGGACCGTCGCTAAATCCTTTTTCTACGACGGGCCTTCTCCCCGTCGCAAATAGTATTCCGTATTTTTGTAAAAAACTTTTTGAACAGTTTTTGCGACGGGCCCGTCGCAAATACCTTTTGCGACGGAACCCGTCGCAAATAGTTTTTGCGACGGGACCGTCGCAAAAACTACTTTTAAAAAAAATTAATAGTACTAGTATTTGCGACGGGAACCGGTTCCCGTCGCAAATACTCTTTTTAAAAAAAATAAAAAACTATTAATAATACTAGTATTTGCGACGGGCATAGTATCCCGTCGCAAATACTATAAAAAAAATAAAAAAAATAAATTATTAATAAATTATTTTAATTAATATAATAATAGAATTATAATTTACAAATGAAAATAATAAATTATTTTAATTACTATAATAATAGTAGAATTATAATTCAAAAATAAAAATAATAGAATATTAATAAATAATTTAATTAATATAATAATATTATAATTATAATTCATAAATAAAAAAAATATTAATAAGTTATTTTAATTAATATAAAAATAATAGAATTATTTTACATTCAAATATTAAAATAATTCAAGTATTACAAAAAAATAATTAAATTATAATATTATAAAATTTTAATATATATATAAAATTTTAATATATATATAAAATTTTATTATATAAATAAAATTTTAATATATATATATAATTTAATATTATAAAATATAAATATTATTATTATTCATATTAATATTGTTATTTAAAAATATAATATTATTAATATTTTATAATGAGACAGAAACTACGAATAGAAAAAAATATATTTTGATTTCACAAATTTTATAACAGAAATACAAACTCTAATCTGTAGGAGGGGGGGGAGGTGGGGGATCTGCAGATGGTGGTGGAGGAAACTCCATCCCTAAAGCATGAGTGAGTCGGCGCATGTACTCCATCTGCTCCTGATGCTGCTGCTGCCACCGACTCGTCTGCTCCTCGTGCTCCTGACGCATCTGCTCCTGCTCCTGTCGGAGACTCTCTATCTGTGCAGTATGAGATCGCAACTGCTCCTCATACTGTGTAGAAGAAGATGCACGAGCTCCTCTCGTGCTGGACGCCGACATCGCAGCACTGCCATAATAATCTCCGGGAGTCAGTCGAGAGCCGATACCAACTACCCGGCCCTTCTCGAAGGCATACTGGGTGGCCTGCATCCATGCCGCCTCATCAAACTGACGGGCAGTGGTCTGATCTGATGCCTCGGCCTGACTCTCAGGCCGGGCCTGTGCCGCTGCAGCCTCATATGACTCCTATAGTTGCAATTTAAAATTAAAATTGTGAATATATTATATGCATTTAATTTTTAAACTTGAAAACAAATAATACTGACCACGATGTGATGCTGACGATCACCTCTGAGCTCCCCAGTAGCAGGATCACTATACATCCTCCGATATACGTCGTCCTCTGTAATATCGGGGTGCTCGACAGCCTATAAGAATAAAAAATAAACTGTTAATATTTATAGTTATATAAAATATTTATAAATAATGTACGTACCAGATGCTGTCTATGAGTACTGAAAGAACGACTCCCAGCTCGATGAGTCACCTCCTGCCTCCCCCGATTCTGCCTCCCCACCGATGATCTCCTCTGAAAGGCACCACTCAACCAGTGCGCACATAATCCATCCCATACATGGGATGAAATGTACTCTGGTCGGTGTGCTTTACATGACTCATCAAAATCTGACACTCCTGCTTTCTTCATCGCAGCTTTTCTTAAATTGTGCAAAAACTGACGAAGGCGATCACGCATGGCCACCTCCCATGCCTCGTGGATGGCGTCACGCATGGTATCCTCGATCGGATACCATAAACCCTACAAATAAATCAAAATATCAAGTTAGAAATGAAATAATTTTCAAAATAAAAATTATTTATTTACGTACGTACCAACCAATGGCCGAACATGGCCTGCTGCACATCAATGGGAATCTGCTCCCATGTGGTTCACGACTGAGAGAAATAGTTGCGCAAAATAGCGCTGCCCTGTCCGACTGCTATATGCGAAAAACTGAAAAAATAATAAACATTTATTATGTGAATAGATTAATGAAATCTTAGTCAAATTCACAGGTTATTACACAGGTTATCACACCTCCGGGTGCGCGGATCAAACCCAAGACGTGGACGTCGCTCGGGGACGGGGTCAGGAATCATCAATCGTGCAAGACCGTGCCCCCTCCGCGTACTCCCTGGAGCGCCTGCAGGCTGAGGGTCATCTGCCAGCAACTCATCCGCATCGAAAGGCAGGTCAGCCTCCGCCAACTCACGAAATGTGGCCTCGTCCATCTGAAACAGAAAATGTTAATATTAGCAAATAATTGATAATTACTATTATATATACATATATACATATTATGATTGTATATAAATACCATGTAATTCTATAAGTGTTCATCTTCATCATCATCTTCATATATGTCAATGTCATCTTCATATTCCTCCTCAACATCATCGATATCCATTCGAGTTGCAGTTGCTTCATCTCTTACCATTTCAAATTCATGTGTGACATCATTAACATCATCGTCATCACCGACTCTTAAATGTTGGGTGTCGTCATCGATACTCATATCTCTTTGTAAAAAAGATTGATTTTGAGTACTCTCTTGAAAAACTTCAATTCTTTGCACATCAGTGAAAGCACATTCACTTTGACTAAACTGATTGTCTCGAATTTTGATTTTTATTACACTCCACCAATCAGTCAAGTCTCTTGATGTTGCACAGTACTTTGCATAATAAACTTGATATGCCTGTTGAGCCAATAAGAATGGTTCATTTAATGCGAGAACACTTTTACATTTAATATCGATGATTCCATGAGTCAGATGAACATGCACGCCTCTCTCTGTATCCAACCACCGACATTTGAACATGGTTATGTAATGTTGTCCAAGATAACAGAGTTCAATGATTTCATCAAGTATGCCATAAAAGTCAACTTCATTTTCTCGATGATGAGATCCTCTCAAGCTAACTCCACTGTTCATTGTTTTTTTCGATTCCCCATATGCATGTGTGTGGAATCGAAATTCATTCACCACATATGCATTATAAGTTTTAACAAGTTTGGAAGGTGGGTTACTCAATACACACAGCTGTTTGTCAATTTTATCAGCATGTCGAGACACCTGAAGATTTGTGAAATAATTATCAATATAGTAAACTATACATTGAATGAGTTTCTAAATGATAAAGAATTTATGTTACCAGTTTTTGAAACCACTGAGAGAAATTTTTCAGTCGACGTTCTTCGAGAGCAGCTGCTGTAATTTGTGGAATTTGTTTCTTGATATGATTATCATACAACCTATAAAAACCAAAGTTATTTACTGTAACATAAATGATAGAATAAGTGATATAAACACTTATAGTACAACTGATGTCATCTCTTCACAGTTGAGCAGAACATACATATGAGCTCTATGATGTTCATCATCTGAAAGCCAGCGTTCAGAAACTCCACCAAAACCAAGCTCTGACTGGTTGAAAACAGATAATTGATTGTCGATTTCATCAATATTCCTCTCATTCCGTCCCATTCGGCTGTGTTTTGAAGGATACTCAGATTCAAAATAATGGGAGCAGAAAAAAGATATTTCCTCTTGTAAATAAGCTTCTGCAATAGATCCTTCAACAGATGCTTTGTTGCGTACTTTTCTTTTCAATTTTTGCATTCATCTTTCAAATGGGTACATCCATCGAAACTGTACCGGACCTCCACATTTGGCTTCATATGGCAAATGTAACATCAAATGTTCCATTGAGTCGAAGAAAGACAACGGAAATATTTTTTCCAGTTTACATATAATTACAACAACATCTTTTTCAAGTTTGCCTAGAGCATCATAATCTGCCGTAGCCGCACAAATTTCCCGAAAAAAATGAGACATGTCTGTTATGGAATCCCAAATCACAGAATTCAACAGACCTCTTAATACAATGGGTAGAAGTCTCTCCATTATAACATGACAATCATGACTTTTCAATCCAGTAATATGACCATTCTTTATACATCTACCCAAATTGGAAGCACAGCCATCTGGAAGTCTCAAATCTGCAATCCACTGACAATATAATAAACGGTTTTCTTTAGACAGTGTATAAGCTGCTTTTGGTTTCAGTAACCTTTCTGTTCTGACATTCTCAAATAGTTCCAATTCTGGACGCCTGCAAATTTGAGCAAGATCTAAACGTGCATTTACATTGTCTTTGCTCTTTCCTGGCGTATCCAAAACTGTATGAAACAAATTATCAAAACAGTTCTTCTCAATATGCATGACATCTAACATGTGTCGGACCAACAAATCAGACCAATATGGCAAATCCCAAAATATGCTACGTTTAATCCAATTTTGTTCTTTCCCAAAACCAGAAATTTTCTGTTGGTTTATTGTGGGACCAAAAGTGATGGGAGGTAATGAAAATACAACCGATTTTAACTCTGAACCTGATAGCATTTTTGGAGGTCCATCCCTTTCAGCTGTTCCTTTTCTGAAATGAGATCTGTTTCTGCGAAAAGGATGATCAGCTGGAAGAAATCTGCGATGACAGTCAAAATAACAAGGTTTCTTTCCATGAATGAGCATAAATGCTTTGTTCTCTCCCATACAGTAAGGACATGATTTCTGACCATGTGTACTCCAGCCAGATAACATCCCATAAGCCGGGAAGTCACTTATTGTCCACATCAATGCTTCTCTCAGTATGAAATTCTGTTTCGTTGCAACATCATATGTACTGACACCAGTACTCCACAATAAATTTAATTCATCAATCAATGGCTTCAAATAAACATCAATATTTTTCTCCGGATGTCCTGGAATTAGTAAAGTCAAAAAGATATATGGCTCCTTCATCAACATCCATGGAGGTAAATTATACGGAGTTAAAAAAACAGGCCAACATGAATATTGACTACCATAAGATCCAAATGGACAAAAACCATCAGTGGAAAGGCCCAGTCGAACATTTCTAGCTTCTAAAGCAAATGATGGATGCACTCTATCAAAATGTTTCCATGAATCACCATCGGCTGGATGATTCAAGCTTTTATCGGTTTAAATATTCTCTTTATGCCATGACATCATTGTCGCTGTATTCTTAGACATGAATAAACGCTGAAGTCTGGATGTAAGCGGAAAATATCTCAACTGTTTTACAGGAATCAAACCAGACTTCCCGTGTTGTCCTTCTTTATATCTCAGTTGCCCACATGTGGGACAACTATCCAACGACTCATTTTCCCCTGAATATAAAATGCAGTCATTTGAACATGCATGAATCTTCTGACAAGTAAGTCCCAAATTTCGAACCAACCTCTTACTTTCATAGTAATTTGCAGGTAAAACATTTCCTTCAGGTAACAGTGTTTTCAGCAATGAAAATATCTGGTCAAAACATGTGTTTGACATTCTGTTATCTGATTTGATAGCCATAAATTTTGCAACTGCTTCTAATTTGCTCATCTTGCAGCCAGGATATAATGCATCCTCAGCAGACTTCAACAACTCATAAAATTCAGACGGTCCCAACTCAGGATTTGAAGCTATATCAGCCGGAGTTTCTGTATGTTGAACAGATGAACCTGCAACATCATGTACTAAATCTTGAAACCGGGATGGATCTGGAATCAAGTTGGTATCACCTGCTCTGGAACTGCGTTCACCATGTTGATACCAAAAAACATAATCTGCTTGAAAACCAAAACGCAAGAGATGTTCCCCCACTTTGTCAAACGTGTCAAACGTTCTCAATGCACATTTTCTACAAGGGCATTTTATCTTTCCTTCTGAAACAAATTCTGAATTTGATGCCGCAAATGATAAAAAAATATCCACACCCTCTATATATACTGGATTTAAACCAGAACCATTTGGATTTCTACGTTGATTTATCCATATGCGGTCATCTAATAATGACTGTTGACGACCTCGTTGTTCCATATTTTTCTATAAAATATAAAAGCATTACTGGTTTAGAATAATTTGTTAGAAAAAACACTCAAGCAAGGATTGAATATATTGAGAATAAAGCAAAACCTGCTACAAATATTGATAATTTTAATATTATATTGATTTTTTATTTTTTTTAATAATACTAATATAATTTTTTTTATAAATATTAATTATATAATAATAACATCATTACATTATTAGTATATTTTATTATTAATATTAAAATAATATAATTTTTTATATTATATACAATTCTCCTTTCATCTGTGTGTTTCACATTCTGTCTCCACATGTAATAAGGTAATTATTCCTAATTATTCCTAATTATTCCTAATTATTACAATCTATTACAATTTATTACTAATTGTTACTAATTATTACAATTTATTACTAATTATTACAATTTATTGCTAATTATTACTATTTATTACTAATTTAGCAATACTTAGCAATACTTAGAAAAAGGAAAACTGCTTGAATAATGAAAGGAAATTTGGTAATCATCGTTGTGGAGATGATTATAAATTTTCCCTTCATTATCCAAGCAGATTTCGTTTACTAATTATTAGTAATAAAAAAAATATTATCAATATTTACGAAAAAACAATATTAATATTATTAAAATAATAACAAAAATTAAAAACTATCAAAATTATCAATATTCATAACAGACTTTGTTCTATTATTAACATGTTCAAATCTTAAAGGGTCGCCAATTGTCAGGTCATGCGCAATAAAAAGTTTGTGTCAGCCATGTCTAATGTAAACTCTATAATTGTCCTTGCATGGTTGATCACTTCGCAAGTAATGTTGCAATCAGACAAACCAAGTCATTCCCTTCTTATCTATAAGAATTATTCCTAATTATTTGCAATTATTTGCAATTATTGGTAATTATTACCAATTATTAGTAATTATTACTAATTATTACTAATTATTACTAATTATTCCTAATTATTTGCAATTATTCCTAATTATTTGCAATTATTCCTAATTATTACAAATTATTGGTAATTATTACTAATTATTCCTAATTATTACTAATTATTCCTAATTATTACTAATTATTCCTAATTATTACTAATTATTCCTAATTATTACTAATTATTCCTAATTATTCCTAATTATTACTAATTATTCCTAATTATTTGCAATTATTGGTAATTATTGGCAATTATTACTAATTATTACAAATTATTGGTAATTATTCCTAATTATTCCTAATTATTCCTAATTATTCCTAATTATTACTAATTAATCCTAATTATTACTAATTAATACTAATTATTCCTAATTATTACTAATTATTCCTAATTATTACTAATTATTCGTAATTATTACTAATTATTCCTAATTATTACTAATTATTCCTAATTATTACTAATTATTCCTAATTATTACTAATTATTCCTAATTATTACTAATTATTCCTAATTATTTGCAATTATTTGCAATTATTGGTAATTATTACCAATTATTAGTAATTATTGGTAATTATTGGTAATTATTCCTAATTATTCCTAATTATTACTAATTATTACTAATTATTACTAATTATTCCTAATTATTCCTAATTATTTGCAATTATTCCTAATTATTTGCAATTATTCCTAATTATTTGCAATTATTGATAATTATTACTAATTATTGGCAATTATTGGTAATTATTGGTAATTATTACTAATTATTACAAATTATTGGTAATTATTGGTAATTATTCCTAATTATTGGTAATTATTCCTAATTATTGGTAATTATTCCTAATTATTGGTAATTATTACTAATTATTCCTAATTATTACTAATTATTCCTAATTATTACAAATTATTGGTAATTATTACAAATTATTACTAATTATTGCTAATTATTGGTAATTATTCCAAATTATTGGTAATTATTCCAAATTATTGGTAATTATTCCAAATTATAGTTAATTATTCCAAATTATTGGTAATTATTCCTAATTATTGGTAATTATTCCTAATTATTGGTAATTATTCCTAATTATTGCTAATTATTCCTAATTATTGCTAATTATTCCTAATTATTGCTAATTATTGCTAATTATTGCTAATTATTGCTAATTATTCCTAATTATTGCTAATTATTGCTAATTATTCCTAATTATTCCTAATTATTCCTAATTATTGCTAATTATTGCTAATTATTGCTAATTATTGGTAATTATTCCTAATTATTGGTAATTATTCCTAATTATTGGTAATTATTACTAATTATTCCTAATTATTGGTAATTATTCCTAATTATTGGTAATTATTGCTAATTATTGCAAATTATTACTAATTATTGGTAATTATTCCAAATTATTGGTAATTATTCCTAATTATTGGTAATTATTCCTAATTATTGGTAATTATTCCTAATTATTGGTAATTATTCCTAATTATTGCTAATTATTCCTAATTATTGGTAATTATTCCTAATTATTCCTAATTATTGGTAATTATTCCTAATTATTGCTAATTATTCCTAATTATTGCTAATTATTGCTAATTATTCCCAATTATTCCTAATTATTGCTAATTATTGCTAATTATTGCTAATTAATGCTAATTATTGGTAATTATTGCCAATTATTGGTAATTATTGGTAATTATTGGTAATTATTTGTAATTATTGGTAATTATTGGTAATTATTACTAATTATAAATAATTATAAATAATTATAAATAATTATTACTAATTATTCATAATTATTCCTAATTATTACTAATTATTACTAATTATTAATAATTATGACTAATTATTCCTAATTATTACTAATTATTACTAATTATTCCTAATTATTACTAATTATTCCTAATTATTCCTAATTATTCCTAATTATTCCTAATTATTCCTAATTATTCCTAATTATTCCTAATTATTCCTAATTATTCCTAATTATTCCTAATTATTCCTAATTATTCCTAATTATTCCTAATTATTTGTAATTATTGGTAATTATTGGCAATTATTGGTAATTATTACTAATTATTGGTAATTATTGGTAATTATTGGTAATTATTACAAATTATTCTTAATTATTGATAATTCTTTATAATTGTTCCTAATCATTACTAATTATTCTTAATTATTGATAATTATTGATAATTGTTCCTAATTAGTCCTAATTATTACTAATTATTACTAATTATTCCAAATTATTGATAATTGTTCCAAATTATTGATAATTGTTCCAAATTATTGATAATTGTTCCAAATTATTGATAATTGTTCCTAATTATTGCTAATTATTGCTAATTATTCCTAATTATTCCTAATTATTCCTAATTATTGCTAATTATTCCTAATTATTCCTAATTATTCCTAATTATTCCTAATTATTCCTAATTATTCCTAATTATTCCTAATTATTCCTAATTATTCCTAATTATTCCTAATTATTCCTAATTATTCCTAATTATTCCTAATTATTCCTAATTATTCCTAATTATTCCTAATTATTCCTAATTATTCCTAATTATTCCTAATTATTACTAATTATTACTAATTATTACTAATTATTACTAATTATTGGTAATTATTGGTAATTATTGGTAATTATTACTAATTATTACTAATTATTGTTAATTATTGGTAATTATTGGTAATTATTCCAAATTATACATAATTATTACTACTTATTGATAATTATTACTACTTATTGGTAATTATTACTAATTATTACTACTTATTGGTAATTATTACTAATTAATACTAATTATTGATAATTATTACTAATTATTACTAATTATTGGTAATTATTACTAATTATTACTAAATATTCTTAATTATTGATAATTATTGATAATTGTTCCTAATTATTAGTAATTAAATGAATAATTACCAATAATTTAGAATAATTACCAATAATTACAAATAATAACATTATTAGTATATATTATTATTAATATTAAAATAATATAATTTTCTGATTTATATACAATTCTCCTTTCATCTGTGCGTTTTCTATCTCCACATACAAATAATACATGTGAAGACAGTAAACACACAGATGAAAAAAGAATTGTATATATATAAAAAATTATATTATTTTAATATTAATAATAAAATATACTAATAATGTAATAATATTGTTATTCCAAATTATTGGTATTTATTACTAATTATTAATATTTATTCTTAATTATTAAAAATTATTACTAATTAATCCTAATTACCATTAACTATGAACAATACTAATAATTTAAATTTATTAAGTAAGAAAACAATATAAACATAATTAAATTACAACTAATTAAGAATAACTGAAACTAATAAAAAATTAAAAATAAATATTAAATTAAAATGAACATAAATACCTTGAAAATTGATCTGCTCTGATCGTTCTTCAAAACTTTAATATCAGCTCCGAAGAAAAAAAATTAAACTAAAGAAAAACTCAACTTTAGAAACACAAGTTTGAGAGCAGGAGAAGATAGAGAATGAGAATGATTTGAAAAAAACGGATGGGGGTATTTATAGGTTAGATTAGTTGCGACGGGCCCATTTGCGACGGGAATCCTGTCGCAAATACTAGCATTTGCGACGGGTACCGTCGCAAATACCTTAGCCCGCATTTATTACGGTCAACCGGTAAATAGTTATTTGCGACGGGAATACTTTCCCGTCGCAAATACCTTTTTACCGCCGCCGGTTATTCGCGACGGGAATACTTTCCCGTCGCAAATACCTTTTACCGCCGCCGGTTATTTGCGACGGGATAGGCTTCCCCGTCGCAAATAATTTTCCCGCGATTTGGCGCCAAAGCCCGGGAAAACTATTTGCGACGGGATAGGCTTCCCCGTCGCAAATAGTTTTTTCGGCGATTTGGCGCCAAATCGCGGGAAAACTATTTGCGACGGGGAAGCCTATCCCGTCGCAAAAGACTACTTATTTGCGACGGGTAAAGACCCCCGTCACAAATAAGTTTTTAACGAGACTATTTGCGACAGGATTTATTCCCGTCGCAAATAACCCGTCGCAAATACCCATTTTTCCCGTAGTGACCGAGTCCCACATCTCTCCTGAAACAATGATGTTAAATGGTTTGGACATGAAAGAGAAAGAACATATTAGTAATATTACCCATATTATATAGTTCATGTATATTATTTATGATTCAGTGTTTATGGCTTTCTAATAAGATGCATCTTCCAATATTTTAGTTAGAAGAATTTGGCTATATCACCATGTGACCATTCCATCATCATACCAACAATGTCTCAAATATTGAATCAATTGTCATGCTGGGACATTATATGGTGGAAAATAATTTAAAATTATATGAATCCAAATACATTGATACAGATTTCTTCCTTAAGGGTGGAATTGGTATTTGGTAGATGATGTTACAAGAATCAATGTTCTTACTGGAATGGAAATGATCCCAGTTAAACCATTCAAGCAACTCAGTGAATATTATATGCTTCCCATTAATAAAATTGAAAGGTTATCAATAAATCCAAGCACTCATTTAGTAGATTCTATATAGTTAGTTGTGGAAACTAAATCTTATGACACAAAATAAGTCATTCACAATTCAAATGGTGATGAAATCCTAGATGAAATATTTATCATTCCATCCATCGATTATAAAAAAATCTAATTCAACAACAAGGATGAAAGAAGTTGTCACACTAATTAAAATAAACCGGGATACTAATTATAAACCCATTATCTTCACAATAGATATTCAAGATGACCCTTCATCATCAGTTGGTCTTGAAATGGTTGCCTCATCTTCATGATTTGCAAATACAGACTCTCTCAAAGCTATAAAAATAATGCTTCATCACCTATCATCCATTAATATGCTAAAGAAGGAACATAGGAAACAATGGAGGAAATGTATGATCACATGTATGTCTATACAAAATTTGAGGAATGTGTCTCCACCACCATGTATGAACTATAGTAGAAGATCAAAAAACCACAATAATTAGTGTGTACATTACTCCAAAAGAATAGTGGATATATACCTCATTTTTTATTAAAAAATGGGATATGTTTTCTTGGAATTAAATATATATGCTAGGGAATGACCACGAGGTGTCCACCCATAACATGGGTTTTCCCAAAGTGCATCGGGGATACAAGTAGGAAATAATAAGAACACACCAAACTCTAGCCTCTAAAATTATGGTTGAAGTTGAAAATATCTTCAAGTCTAACATCATATGAGAAGTTAAATTTCCAAAAATGATAGACAATATTTTCTCTGCAAACAATAACAATGGTAAAATTTAATTTTTCATTTTTTTTACATATATCAACTAGCATTTTCCAAAAGTTGACTTTCCAGTTGCAATCATAGAACTCCAGATTGAAATTGTTTTTGCAACCAATCTATCTCCTTCATGGATCAAAACACTTTATGCGACCAAATTCGTGTAGTAATAGAATTTGAAGAAGTTATAATCATAAGTTCACCTCAAGTCATATTTTAATATTGAGTAATTCCATATGAATTGAATAATCATGGTTCAAATTACCAATTGGGTATGCATCACATCAGCAAACCCTTCTTGTGATGTTCATTGAATGCTACATCGATGATCTAATGGACATGTCACAAAATCATTATGATCAAATAGATGTCCTAGAAACTCTCTTAAGAATACTTCTATAATATAATATGAAGATGAACCCCTTGAAATGTAATTTCGGTGAAACCTATGAGAACATTCTCAGCATAATCGTATGCCATCATGGAATCATTGATGATCCTGATAATGAAAAATAAATCCACAGAATGTTTCCACATAAAAATGTGAAATATTTGAATGTACATTGATAAAACATTTACTACATTCATAAATTCATTCCCAAATTCTCAAGAAATTGTTTTCCCTTCACCAAATTGATTAAGAATGGCGTCAAAATTGAATGGGAAAATTACTATAATGAATCATTTTATGTCCTCAAGATATAACACTTTATCCCATCAATATTATTTCTACATATTGAAGGCTTTCCACTAATACAATATGTGAAATCCTTGGAATGATCATTAGGTCCCTTTTGTTCACAGAAAATTGATAATGGGAATGAAAACAACCATTACTTCCATAGTTTATCCATGATAGATGAAGAGACTCTATATTCATATATGGAGAAGAGATACCTGGAAATAATATTTTTCATTCAAAATTTGAGATAGTATCAACAAAATCATAATGTCTATATTGTATTTTATAATATCCCGTAAAATTTATCATCAGATTTCCAAAAATAATAGGACACCTTACATGGTGGGAAGATATTTTTTAGTAGTTCAATTTATAATCCATGACTCTGAAAGTAGTAAAATGACATACATTAGAGTACATCCTTGTTGAGAACAAATTTATAGAGGAAAATATATTACATAATGAACTATATGATGATAAAATATATTCTATTTATGACATCCCTTGAATATGGGAAATATATTTTGGTATCGCATTTAGGATTCCAGGGAGAAATAATGGAAGACCATAAGATCAACAATGTTTGGTTATGAATTGTGCTAATATTTCTGGATAAGGTTGTGTTACTATACTCATATTGTCATCATAATGTTATAACAACAATGGGGCAGAATATGTGGTGCTGATAACAGGTCGAGAATTGTCATATAAAATATTGTTAAACCACATAGAAGTGAATGGAGACTCATATTTGGTTATTAAGAAAATAAATAGGGATTCCTCAATATGAAAAGAGGGGAATGATCAAATATTTTATTTTGTTTGAGGGTTATTGGAATAATTACTCTCTGAAACAACATTGACATACATTCATAAGAGAAAAAATTCCAACAATAAAGAATTCGTAAATGATGATCCTTCTTTGGAAGATCGAAATTAAGATGAAACAATCATTAGAATAGTGAAATGTGGAATGGCCACCCCATTTGTTCTTATCAGAACAGAAGAGATAAATGAAATCAGTCCCTTCACTAATCCATATGGTTCTATAATATGATATATCAAACCCATTATAGATTATCTCGATGATGGAGTAATTTCCATGAATATATATAGGAGAGATAAGATCTGAAGATGAGCATGCAATTTAACACTTTATGATAACCCAATTTATTAGAATGTTCTCTAAATGAAATGATATGATGGAGACATTGTCAAATATTTTGATGGAGATGTGATTGAGGGTATTATTGAATAATTACCTGCAAAAACCTATGATTCCCACCAATTAGGATAATCGATTTCTGATCAAATTTGATGGATAGAATACTTTTGGCCTTCAATGACGTATGATTTCAAAGAATTCACTAAAAAGTATCATCCATTTAAATTTAATTCCAATTTCATTAATCAACCCCTGGAGTTACTACATACACTTAAATAACCACGTCCATTTGATACATGGGGAATTGATGTTGTTATAAAATATCATCTAGCTACAGCAAATATGTTTAGGTAAATCCTTACTGCCATCAGATTCTTCTTTAAATGGGATAAAGTCAGAGAAAAATATCATCATATGTTTTTTCAAGGCTAACATCATTTCTAGATTCGATGTCCCTCATACCATTTTAAGGGAAAATATCCCTAATTTTTTTAATAAGGTAGATATTATATATTATGAAAATAAAATCAAATCCAGCCATTCAACCAGCCATCATGAAGTAGTCACTAAAAAAATAGAGGCTTTTAATAAGGCCCTTTCAAACAAACTCTATAACGTGGTGGATAATGATATGATGTATTGGCCTGATAATAACTTTCCTGACTTATGGGATAACAAGTCTACAACTCATACTATAACATAAGAAACCCCATACTCCTTAGTATATGAAACATAATGATTTTTTCCCAGAATGGTAATGTTACCATCAATCAGAATTTCTATTTTGGACCAGCTATTTGTAGAGGGACAATCTAAAAAATTACCGCATGAGATATAGTGATTGGAAGAAAAGATATTGATTGCCTTGAATCACATGGATGTCTATCAGAATCAGATAGTGATGGTTTTCAATAAGAAGTTCTGAAATCATTCATTCCTCCAAGGAGAATTGGTATTGTTCTTTAGGACTAAGGATATATATAAATCATCCATTAAACAAGAGCTATTGTGGAAGGGACAATACCCCAAACAAAAGGACTATTCTAATGGAGCTTATCTTTTAATCTCAATTGATGGATAACTCATTAGAATTCCTACCAATGCCTAGTTCATGAAGTTATACTTTGTGTAATCATACATTTTTTTTATATCTACATGATGTTAAAATAAATATCACCATATGTGTCCATGTTACAAGATGTTAAAATAAGTAACATCATCATCCTTTTCATGTAATGATAAACTAAATGACATGTGGTCCTAACTACAAGACGTTAAACTTTATAGACGTACATTCCCTTACCAGATTACCATAAACTATATCGTCATTTTCTACCTTATTTGGTGTTATGAAATCCCCAAGATACCATAAATTGAAACTCCTCTAGCCCGCACAAAATATAAGTAGAATGCTTGTTTAAAGACCATTTACATCATTTACACTCCATAGTGGAACTTGAGCCGCACATATCTCTATGTTTGGATAAGAAATTCATGCGGAATATCTTTATGAAAAATGTTTGAATTGATTCTTACTCCAATAAGATACATAGTGATGAATGGCTCTTATCCATTAGACCATCCAAAATGTTTTTTTCATATCAAATGTCTTGTGTCCTTGCTGCACAATGATAAATTGAATGGTGCGTCATGATATATGTGTGTCCGGACTCTCATACCAACGTGATACGTATTAACTCTTGTATACCCAAAATTGGGACAAGCCATGAACCTAAAATAAACAATTTTTATTTTCCTTATGTATGAATTATATATATATAGGGAACTCCTATAGAAGTTATGAATTGATCCTCACCACATTTTGTGTCCTAAGAACAACCATTATTCGGGAAAATATTTAAAATATATTAAATCTCACATCCCCACATCTACACTCATTCCGTGTGGGGATCCATTATCATGAAGTATGCGTGGATTGATTCTTTGGAAAACATGATATGTAGTGATTCTAGTATATCCTATCGTAGTTATAGCATTAATTTTTAGAAAATCCCTCACACCCTATGTGGATGAACCAATCTTTCAAAGGGTATATCCCCTAGAACTACATGTGTCTTGATTCTTATCCCTTTGAGACATGTAATGATGCCACAATCCCCAATCTGAGGTTCAGTCATGATTAAATCATAAATCCACTTGACTTCATGTCAATGAATCAGATCATGATATAGAGTCTGTCAAGGACCATGTGATCCTTGATTATCATTCCCATGAGATATATAGTGACTCATAGGTCCCACACCTTGGTTCAGCTGTAATGTTCTTATCCTTTCACATCAGTCAATCTTTTCTTTATTCCATAAATTTAAAATTTATTTAATCTCAATGACTATGTTTGGATTGAAAATCATCCCAATGAGAAATATAGAGATACCTTGATCGCATATCATGGCTCAGCTACCACATCATTTATTTACCCCACCCTTCACTTGTGTTACCATTTTATTTTAGATGAAATTTTAACACTCCTTATATCTAATACTAATCATAGATTATATAGGATTATAATTTCGGTAATAGAATTCCATACATAAGTCATGTTTATCTATTCACATTGACATTATTATAGATTTAGACTCAAGACCTTATAAGGCACACTATACATCCTTACTGCATGATGGTAAACTGAATGGTCCATCATTGAAATATGTGTGGTTTGATTCTCATATGTATGATGTACTTAATGAATCCCAGATCATTTGTCATTGGCCCAGCCACATCACAACATAGAAAAACCTCTTACTCTTCCATGTTCAACACATATCTACTTGGGGAGACCTAATACGAGTTACCACATTATACATTAGCCCATACATCTTAGAACTATATATGGATTGATTAATTAGATGACAAGATATGTAGGGACTCTTGGTTTATACATCAGGGCCATTCCCCAATATTCATTTACACTACATAATTTCTCAAATCATTTCTATATTATGTTAAATTATGTGACCAACATTTATTCTGCATGAGTTCAAATAGGAAGGAACCACTACAACTACATATGGCTTGATTCTCGTACCACGAATATACCATGTGAATATTAGGCCCCATATATAACTATATATACCTACAAGAGAGTTTATTTTGGGTCCTATCTTTAGACATACCACCATGGAATTAAGATATTTCCCCATTCTAAATATGAGTTAGATATACATAAGGGACTCAAAACTCATGGTAAATATTATTCCAACTAATTATGTTGTGCAAACAAACATTTAAGATATCAATTTTCATACCATTAATCATAAATACTTTCAAATATTCATAATATTTCCTTGGATTACAGTGGTAGAATTTTTGACACCTAAGAGCTCTTTTACCCGACTATGTATTATTTTCCCCAGTTTTCCTTTCATAAGTCACGCACATAACATTGATTTCATCCTATGTATGCCACTTTTTTTCTATGTAGTATGTGCCTTAGTTCACCTAGCATAAAACATCCCCCACAATAATAGTGTATTCATATAGTGGTAGCATTACACTTGGTATAAGCCTCTTCAATCCCTTTATGCTTTAATTATAGTATATTGGAACCCACAATTCATCAGTCATTAATTGTATATTTATACCATATCATTTATTCTTACCTGAATATCATGAGGACCATGGTTAACAGTTTCCTCCTTCATTTGTCCATAGAATACTAGAATAATCTTGTGCCTTTTGACCACATACCATCTGTTTTTTCTAGAATATTTTGTCCCTATTCATATTACCTAAATGTATAGACAGAATATGTCATGTTTTTCTATCATAAATTCATATACGACCTATTTCTTTGATTATATGGATGTTATTACATGAAATAACACTTCTGTATTTCGAAACATTACACCACAAACCAAACTCTATACTTGGTAATATATGAATTCACATTAACAATCATCAAATTTTAGAAATAGCTTTTCATAATTCTTGAGATCTCATTTTCCCGACCCTAAAGTACACTCCCCTATTGGAGATGCATGATTTTCCAACATAACGGGTCTCTAAGCCCACAAATTTCGTGGTTGGGAAATGTAGTACATGCCCTATTTGGTCTTGCATAAAAAAGACCCCATAATGGGGTTTTTAGGTAGTGGTAATGTTGTTCTTGGGATATACATCCTCTAATGCCACCATCATTTTTTTATCATATCATTATTTGTAATTGATAATCACCAAATCATAGATTACATATTTCTCATTCTATACCTGAATATAATAGAACATTTCTATAAAAATTTTCAAGAGTATGTAAACCATTAATCCATTGGTAAAATATAAATACCATACATCATATCCCCATAATGTATGTAATGCTTGATTATAAATTGTACAATATAATGTCCTTATTGCATGAATTTAAACTACACATCGTAATTTCATTAATGTATGGTTTTAAAATCCACTGCATAATGTTCTTACTACATGACATTAAACTACAAAAAAATATTAGAAACGACCTTTCTAAAAATATGTAAACCCCTTCACACATCAAATCCATGTAGGAGTGGATTCATATTCATCGCCTATATCAGTAATGACTTTCCCTTTATCATCATACATCATTCCTTAGAATATCCATTAACTACGGTATTGAGAAATAGAAATATTATACTTACTTTGTTCATTAGTAATAAAATGTATGAATTCATGTAATCTACATTCCCAGATAATGTAGTGCATTCCCATGTTAGCCTTGCGTAATATTCCCAATTAATAGGTCTGTTAACCATAGGATGACACTATTGACTATGCAGTTTCATACCTATTCTTCCATGCATAAAACAACCATTAAAATGGTGGTTTCAACTTGTATTAACATTTTAATCATAAGATACCTAATCTATTATTGAATACCATGTTCTAGATTTAGATATCAAAAATTTTCTCATGATTCCCCTTGGAAGTATCTGAAGAATATCGAAGTATTCATTACCATCATGCCTTATTTGGGTAAGAATTTCAAAATTCATGGTCAGTTTTTTTACCTGGAATAAAATATTAATTATTACTACATGAATGACATTAAACAATCCACCAAAATAATCAAAATACTCACTATGTTGAAAAACCTCAAAGGGAACCCTAGAAAAAAATTGAGATTCAGTGTGCTAGTTATATAGTAATTCTAGATTATGAAAAATACCTTGATAAAAAAATAGGTACAGATAATTTAATGATTAATATCTAAAAATGGTTGAATAATAAAAAACCAAGTCTCTCCAAATAAGTATCTTTCATATGAGTTTAGGAAAAAAATAGCAGGATGAAACAAATGACACAGATTTTGTAGGGTTTCCCATATGACTATAGAAAAAATAAAACAATGATTTCTATGACCCAAGGATTAGGAAAAAATTAGTCATTCATTATAAATGTTATTTAGATCCCAAACCCTACAAATAATCATGGAGATAATCAATTTTCCATACAAATACATTAGAATAAGATTCGTTACATTCTAAATGAATCTAACTATAAGAGGGAGGGGATATTGTTATCATCAAAAAATACATTTGATGCAATTTTATAAAAATTTCATCATGTAATAATCACTCACAAAAAATGAAGTGTTTGTGTAGAAATGTATCTTCTTTTCGTAATAAGATGAAGGTTATATTTACATGTTCTAGAACACTGCTTCAGAATAAGCGATATGTGTAAATATCCTCCCATATCCAAGAATTAGTTGTTGATTCCTAGAAATAATGGATTAAAATTAAATGTCATAGTTTCATTTATTATTATTTGGTGTATTCAGCGTATCAATAATGGTAGACCTCTTTTATATCTTCAAATTGACCAATAGTAGGGGCCAAACTGACCCATGAATCAAAATCTATGTCACTCACAAGATAGATGAATATTATAATGGAATGGAATCTCAACAAAAGTCATCCATGAAAGCCATTCTCTTAGGACCTACATATAGACCTTCTATATAGGCCCATCTTTATATGACCATCCACACAGGTTCATCAATGCCTATAAATAGACAAATCCACCTAAAAGTTTTAGAGAATGGCTGAAATTCGGGAAATAGAATCCCAGAGATGGATCTGGCCACACAGGTCCTTCACCAATGTAGTTTATCCCTACTTGGATGACAGACCATGTCCCTCCTTCACTAAGGAGAGACCCCGTTGTAGTATATAACTGACCCAACTATGATACCCACAAATGCAACCCATAATAGGGAGGAGCACCTAGGCTAATCATCTGGTCATAGTTCCAACACGATTGACAATGGCAGAGCACCTCGTGAGCCATCTTCGTGGGGGCACCTGCCTGAAACATTTGTGATACCCACTAGGGGGACCCACTTGGGTGTCCCACCTACATGAACCACCTTGGAAAAGTACCAGCATGAACCCACTAGTGCTTACCATTGGATCTATTCCGTTGAACCCCCTATCAGGAACACGGCCCTCTGGACCAGTCCCATCCCAACCGTTACTAACCCCCATGAAAAATGGATAGAGTTACTATGAAAATTTAAGGAGGGGAAAAATATATATTTTTTCACCTTATTCAGCACTGTCATCCATCCTTGGAATACGAGAATTTGATATAATCTACCACACTCCCTGAAACATTCCTTCATTCAACAGTCTCTTCTTGGTTTAATTATTCTGTTATGAGTTGACATTCTCCCAATAGACTATGTGATTAACCCTAGTCGATACACTCCTAACGAAACACCTCAACCATCATCACCTAACTCCTATGATAGGTTGATTCAAAAATAAGGACCATATTTAGGAGTATACCCCAAGACAAACCTCAATGTTAATCTGCGTTAAATGTAATACCCAACATATATACAATTGGGAATCCTCGTAAGGGGTAATCCTAAAATCCTATCTAGCACTCATCCATCAATGGGAAATGTGATTTTTTTGGTTCTATGATCTTTTAATTATTCATGTTTCTCACACATAGGAGGAAAATCATGGGCATAGAGGTCAATTGTGACCACAATATCCAGATAACTCCAATTCTGGGGAATCATACTCTAGAACAAGCCCTGAAATAGCCATCTCATTGGATCATACTCCCCTAAGTGATAAAACTACATGGTCTCTATAGGCATAGGTCCTCAAATAATTAAAAATGGAAACACAAATTCATACTCTAACCAGGATATATAGGACAACTTTATGAGGCCCGAGATCTACTAAACCTCCATTGTCATATAAGAGTAGTGTATTTGACATTTTATCCATTAATACCTAGTAATTATCATGGGCTTATATCATTACCACATCCACCATATTATTCACAAGGGTTGAACTATGAGAAATCTAATTATTTCTCTAACCAGGATATATATGACACCTTTCTTAGGCCTGGGCACTATGGGCTTCCGACTCAAGAATTACACCCAATAATACTTCCCATAATCGATGAATATTGTTTTGGATAATTCCCTAATATAATCCACCCTGTATTCCTTAGTTAAGAAATCCCTCATCAACCCAGTTACAAGTTCATTCTCTTCAGGAATAAGCCCCAGCATATTTCTCGCAAAGGGTCATACACCCTAACTCAATGTACCAAACTACACCTGTTTTTTTTCAATTCCCACGGGATATGTAAGAATCATCCCTAATGATCAAACCCATCACACAAAATGAACAATTTTATCTCTGTAAAATACATTTAAGCATGGTATAATTTATCTTCCAGACTCATATCCCTTCTATGTTTAATGTGATACTTCATCATAAATCCCTCTTCAAACATTGACTAGGCACATTCTGCATAGTAATCCTTTCCACATTAAATTAAGATGTACTATTGGGTCTTTATCACAGGACCATAAATGTATGATGTGTATCATTATGCATCTCTGAACATACTATGTTCCTGATTCCATTCACAATGAAATGTAGGAATCCCATATATGGGTTTGATCCTATATTCAAAATAAATCATATATCTCTCAATGAAGATGCATTACCGTGTAACCGTCATCAACCTGGATGATAATAAACTAAATATTTCCCTACATATTTTCATAACAACTAGAATAGTCATAACAATTATTAAAAAAAAATTAATGAGTATATGATCATATATCATTGATGGAGAACATAAAATACATAAGGATACCTCTTTCAACAACGAACCTCAGATACAAACAAATTATTATAAATTTCACACTTCATAATTATTTATTTTTTACTCTACTGTGGTTATATAATACATTAGAGTTAATTAATGTTTCATGAACTTTTCATAAATCTATAATAGAGTCCAAGAGTAGGTAATAACGCCCACCAAAATGGTGTGATGAGTCTGATCTCCCATCCTCTAGACGAATGATAGTTCATAAGAATCGTATGTCAATACTCTTAATGAAAACCTATATTTTGAAAGAATCTCACTGTGGATAAAGAACTATTAGGTGTTTCTAGTTTTACAATCAAGCACATTAGAGATGGTTCAAAACTAGAAAACAGTCATAGGGTGTGAAATTTTAGGGCAACAAAAAATTGTGATCCCAATACGAATCATGAACCAGGCTGATAGTATCACCCAGAAATCGGGAACTATTTACATTAAAAAAGAATGTAGGAAGTATAAGGAAACCATTCATACATGTCTTCATCTAGATATAAGTTTCATTAATAGGTTTCTTTGTTCGTGTCTTCCATGAACATACAAAAACATTTTCATAAATCAATTTAATTAGATTGATTTTTATAGTTTTTAGCCACAAATTCCCTATATAATGTAGAAGATGGATCATCAACCACAAAACGGCCCCATCTGTAACATAGTGTCATAAACAGTAGGTCTCAAAAGAACTGGTGTGAGGGTACCATCAAAATGGTACTATCCCAACGTGTAAGGTTGCCTTACTGGACCTCCAGACCAATAATCACCTTCAGTCATGTTCTAAGTGATAACTAGTGGTCCTGAAGAAGATGGTCTCGACCACCAGCTTCAACATTTTTGAGAGAATATCCCCAAAATAAAACAAGATCCCTCCCCTCTATTTCTAGGATGTGGATTATAAGGCATGTTGTGGCCTTTTCCCAGAGACCGAGGTGTCCTTATCAATGGATCCTAACAACATTCAATATAATTAACGTAAAATGGGATTGAACCCTCAACATGATGAGGGTGTCTCATTGGACTATCCATGAAATGTTCCTCAGACGTAGGCATGCAAGAAGGACTAGTGAGGATGAAAAATTGAAAACATGGATAATGTCTCTAACTATTACACCTGTGGTGAATAAAACAAACTATGTTTGGTGGATAACATCTATTAGGAAGACACACCTTTTCACCTTCATTTATGAAGCTAGTTAACTTATCCAATGGTGCCCCACCAATCATTCCATTAAAATACGGTGGAGTAACATTAAAAGGGACATACAAATTCTTACATTCATCATCCATTCTAGTTGACTCACCAAGCATCCTTAAAAGTATTCATCTAACTATGTTTTTGGGAAAACCATAAAGAGGAATATACAAATACCTAACCACACAAAGTGTTCCAAAATCCAAGTTGGAAGAACCAAGATATGTTGGTCAGAAATCCATGATACCAATCAGAGGGAAGAATAATCTCCCTTCCACCACACATGAGTACTATAACTATCCACTGATAAGAATGGGGGGATAAAAGTAGGCCTATACACCTACTAAAAATATGGAATGAACATATATCCCCAGTTCAGTCAATAATTTCATCATAAACATCATTGAAAATTTGAATTTAGAATGTAAATCTTACCAATATCCTATATTATTTCTCGGATATCATCATGAAAATTAATGTAGTTCCAGAGGAACCTATAAAAAACTTTGTCCCCAAAAATTCGATGGATCATCAGAATAACACCCCAGAGTAGAAACATACCTATTCTCCCATCTAGGTGGGTTATCAGGAAAATTTCCCCACATCATATGGACAAATGGATCATGAACATGCACCTCCTCCAAATTTATATAATCATAATAATCATGTGTCCACTCCATGGAAGGCACATACACCATCCTATGATTGAAACTTCTACCAAGATGTGACTAAAACTTCTTTTAAGAATTTTTCTAAGAAGAAGATTTATTGAACATGTTTGTAGAATAATGATCCAATTTATGATTTATCTATACTCAATTATATAGTTATCGAATACTACAAACATTTATCTATAGAATCTCAGGATCCTACCCTACTGTTACCAAAATATTGTGGCATTTTCAATAATTATGATTGTTCCAATAAAACAAATCACCATGTATGATTGCTTCATGGGAACATTCTAGTCAATATCAAGATCATATTAATTAAGGAGATCCATGTAAACCATCAATGTGGCTAGATGACTATGGACCAAGAGTGTATTCCCATTGATTTAATCACTATGATCTTCCTCACCATGATGGAACTCACTGTGACTGTAATATGAAAAATCATGATTCATATTGTTCATAAAATTCTCTAATTGTAATTTTATTGATTAGAGAACCATCAAATTATGAAAGAAAAAAATGAATCTTCTCATTTCATGCCATCCTGTGATTCTTTAAATTCATCTAGAATGAACATTCATGAACACTTTGAAGGCTCCCTTAGGGTTAATGTCTACCAAATAAATATGGAGGAACCAACAAAGAAGAGGAAATTTTCATTTTTGGGAATAAGAATAAGGATATCATGTAATGATACGGTCATAAATCCTTTGATTCAATGCACATGTGTGAATGTCATCAACGCTATTGTTGAAGACCCTCTAGAACAAGAGACCAATTTCAAGGAGTCAGTATAGGACGTTCTCAATCATGAGATGGTCCACACTGAAAGGAATGAAAGAGGTGTTCATACCTAAAACCAAAGATCACCCAAATTTTGTTCATCAGCTTAAATAATTTGCCTCTACATCATCCAATGTATCCTTAAACGGTAAAAGGTAAGGGTTATACTATGTCTCACCATCCCCCTAGAGAGGGTCGATCCATTTTAATAGAGAAAATATTATTTCAATACTAAGAGGAGATAATGGGGTTGATAAGACTCAATGTATAGTTAATCTGAGGAAGCATTCATTTCATTTATTCTCCATAAGAAGATCATCACCTCTCAATTATAGTGGGAGCACCTCAACAAAGATTTCTTGTCGCAACTAATATTGTAGATCATGAATTCACACCAATGGAAGTGAAACTAGAGAAAGATCAGCTGGATTCTTACAAGGCTTTCCTTATGGGTTTTCAAGGGCACTAACTGGTGGTGCCACCACTAATGGTCCTACTAGTTTCTGCACCCATTCGTTCTTCATCCACCACACTTATTCATGTCCCGTCTCATATAGATTCTTTATGGATTCTTATGGACATTTTTAAGTCATTAACGCATCTATTGGAATCTATGGAAGGATTATGTTTCCTAGAACATGTAGAAAATAAGTATTATGCCATGTGGGTAGATCCTACTCCTGACTACAAATTTTTATAAATCCATAGATGTACTTGACACATTTCATCTCTCACTCTGGTCCCATGATTTAAACTCCCGAACTATAAGAGGTAGTAAAACTCATATGGTTCATACAATCATTTTAGGGACCATCCTTCTTATGGTATATGATTTTTCATTCTCGATCAATCACTATAGTGTAATATCTCTATCAAATGTTATTCTATTACAGCAGGTTAATGTTTTAGATGAAAAAACACTCATTCTGACAATTAATGAAGATGGACAATAAAAAATTTCAAATATCATTTCTCGATGGAATGGATTTACATACTTATTGAATCTACCTCTCCCTTAGGAATATTTGTTTCCCATTTCCATATAGATTTTTCGGGATGTGTTTCACAAACCATTGATCCCCATAAAATACACAGGAGTGTTTCATGATCTTTTTTCAATTCCTAAAAAGGTTTTTAATTCCAACCCATATACCAAATCCATGTATTGAGTAATTCTATCAGCTTTGGGAAGTAGTGCATGAAAAGAAAACGCAGCTACGATTACACTTATACAAGCCCATCTACACACTCCATGTAGAGACCCAAAGCTTGACATACATGGACATTACATTAATTTTGCAGAATACTTAATACATAAAAAAAAGACACACAAGGACCGTAATAGTTAAGTGTCTTTGGAAACTCTTAATATAATCTTCTAATCGTGGTGAAAGATCTTCAACATCTTCCATAAAGATATTCTCCCTTTTTACTTTCTTACCTAAAAAATTTATTTAAATCCTGGGAAAAAGAAAACATATAAAGTGTGAGATCAAATACTCACTAATGGTAAGCATGGAGAAAATAAAACACACCATATACATTTGAACTTAAAAACATGAATATAATGTTTAAGCATCATAATATTTAGCAATGAAATAAAATATGGCAGTATGTATGGCATAGATCATAATAGGACATCAATCATGATAAAATATCATGTGAATAAAACATGTAATTATGGAAAACAATTGAGAACAAGATATGATTTCCATGTTAGCCAATGCATTGCTTCCAAGACCATCTTAGTGGACAAAGTCTCTTTCTGAATCGAGTTCACTCCACATTCTAGTCTTGTATCACTAAACCGAATTAAATTACCATTCCAGCCATGTCTATCTCATGAGATATAAATCTTTACCCAATGCCTTTGTGGGAGATATAGGTCCCACACATCTCATAATTAAATAATTCTTACCTTTTCCACAACATAAACATAAATCATTCATCATAATCCAAAGAATAAAATGGGTTTCATAAACATCATCCCATCATAAAATAATCCATATAAAAAAATGGATATCATTTCATCATAAGAAAAGTGAAACCATGTAAATCATTGAGACGTTATACTTTAAACATACACATATGAAATAATTTCATCATAGATGGAAAATGGTTTTGATAAAACACATGAAATGAATTCTTGAGGAAAATATACTTTCTTTTTCAAAATCATTTTCTTTGCACAAAATGCCATGGAATATTAAAAGAAAATGATTTTATTGAAAATAGTAATGAAATCCTGTAGATGAATCTTCATGAAAATTAGGAGTTATGAAACCGTAAAAATCTGTTCATGCCGTCCAAGTTAAAAAACGTTCTCCTCGTACTTTTAACTAAGAAGTCAAAAAGTACGTTTCATGGTAATTATAATGAAATATTCCTTAAATACCATGTATTAAAAGTCAAAAAATGGGTAAAAAGAACTTTAAACAAACTTGAACCCATTTTTAGAAAACAGGGACATGGATAATAAATATAACCCCTGTAAATACTTATGTATAACAATCTCGGATAAGAATGAGATTGGAATAGTTATCCCTTACCTTATTCAGATATGCTTCGTATGTATCCGAACCTCCTGTATAATCATTTGAATAATGTCATCGAATTATTAGAGAATCGTATTCATTGTTATGATATCATATATGGATCACTTATCACTTTATATTACCCGTTCTTCTGTAAATTCCATGCTAAAGCAGCGTTTTGGGTAAAATCGTTTCATTTATCGTACGTGTTTCGATTTGTTGTTCTTGATATTGTTATATATATCCTGATTTACTAAATTCTAGAATTTAAAACAGGATTTATATATAATATATATTCAGTATATAAATATATATATTATATATTGATAAATGGAATGAAATACAACGTTCATGGAGACGGTAGACCGTACGTACGCATGAACGCTGTTTTTGTTTCATTGTTGAATTAAATGGAATTAAGTTAATGAAACATATATGTACATAAATCCAGTATCATTATTATGTAATATATTTCATGATTATTTATTATGTGTACTTTATAATCATATTTCAATGGTTCATCATGGAAAATGAATCTCATCGCGTCGTGGAGACGGTAATCCATACGTACGCACGAGTGATGATACCATTCCAATAATTATTGAAATGGAATTTGAGTGGATGATATAATACCGAAGAATCTGTATGATGTTATAATAACCATATATAGTTATTTTTTACACCATTATACCCATCAAATTAAGGTGGTGGTGGAAAAACAGATTACACCACGGTGTGGAGACAGTATTTCGTACATACACACGTGCGGTGATTTCGTTTTCCATAGGATGGATAGAAGGTGAAATAGAGTTTAGTAAGATTTATAATAAAATATCAGTATATTATTGATACTATTGTTATTAATTTATATTAAAACAACTAAATAATAATAAGTTGAAGAAGAAAGAAACTTGAACGAATCTGTAGAAGAGATTACCTCTTCTTCGACACACCTCTTTTAAGATTCCTTTTAAGGCACTATATTTGGTCTTTGGAGAAGACAAAAACCTCTATAATGTTTCTAGGGAAGTGGAGAAGAGAAATGGGCAGATTTTGGCCATGATGGAAGGCTTAATGTTGTGTAAAGTGGAGAGGGAGGAGGTTCCCTTTTATAAGGGAGGAGAGGGGGACCATTGGAAAGTGTGAAAATATTATTTTATTATAAACGTATCTTAAGTTTCAAAATGTCAAAAAATCATTAAAGATGATGATAAGATGACTCATGGTCGAAATAGAATCATACAATCATAATTGGACATGTTTTGGATAATATTTTAATAATTATAATCTCATTTATTTAAATCATTTATTAATGAGGTTACTGAAGTGCCCAGATCAGTGTGAATCACTGAGAGGGGGAGGGGGTGAATCAGTGATCCCTTAAAACTTTTTACTAATTGATTCTTATCAATTAAACCTCTATGGCTGGTTAAAGCCTCGATCCACTCTTCTTGTATATCTCAACCTTTCCCGAATGATGCAGTAATGAAAAGGCACAGGACACAAGGATTTACAAGGTTCGGCACCAAAGGCCTACATCCTTGCCATGCTCTCCCAGCATGGATTATCCATTATAACCTGTTAAAATTACAATGGTCGATACAGAGTCCCACTATATCTCTCCTGAGTCCCACAGGAGTGTCTTTATACTGCGTCCCACAGTGTTACCAGTGTCCCACTGGCCTGCTCCAGAATCCCACTGAAGACTTCTTCTCCCTGAGTCCCATAGGGTCTTCTCTTGGCTCCTCGAGTCACACGAGTAGCTCTTCTTCTTGTTCAGCTCTTCAAGTATCTTCAGCAGCCTGGGATAAAGGCTGCTGGCCTTGCTCTTCTCTTCTGATCACTTGTGGTTGATCAGGGCTTCTCGTCTAGCTCAGGCTTTATCTCCTTCTTCAGGATGACCTGGCTTCTCTCTTCAAGAATCTTCAACAGCCTCTAAAAGGTCTGTTGGTCTTGCTCAGTTACTTCTGATCACTTCACTTGATCAGGCTCTTCTCAATTACTGAATACTCAGACAACTGATATCTCTCCTTTCAGTCTGGCTCAGTCTCACTCAGTTCAACTTCATGCACTGAGTGCATGGCAGCTCTTCATCTTCATGCACTGATAGCATGGCCTTCTCAAATCTCTTCAAGAACTCCTGGTCTTGGACAACTCAAATGCACACCACTGATTTGGCTTTGTTCACGTGTGCATGTGCATGCATGCATGCATGCACTCCTCCTTTCCTCTTCTTGGTGCAGTAGACCCACAAAGGGTGTAATCAATTATAGCACACACCTTCTCCACTTCCTTCACACACTTAATTCTATTTGTTTACACACTTAAAAGTGTGTTGTACTTTGTGTGGGTCTTCTCCTCTTCTTTTAAGTGAGTACACACTTCTTGTGCACACACATAGCCTTCGGCCTCTTCCCTCTTCTTGCACACAATTGGCTACGGCCTCTTTGGTCCTTTGTTTGCACACACACTTCCTTTGTTCAATTAGCAAACACAAGGCTTGGCCTTCCTCTCCCTCTTGCACACACAACTTGTTTTTCTCTTTTAATCTTCAAGTGTGCACAACCACAAGGCTACGGCCTTCACTTGTTCAATTTGCACACAATGGCACTAAGCCTTGGCCTTCCTCTCTTTTCACACCCACTGCCCGTAGGGTGTAGTGGCCTTCTTGTTTTGCACACAACCAAGGGTGTGGTATACTGCCTCGGGTCTTCTTCTCCAACACTGCCGTGTAGGGTGCAAGGTGCGCAGGGTGCAACCAGGGGCGCGCAAGTGTCACAGTCGCGCAAGCCAAGCGGTCGCGCAAGGCCTCGGTAGCCTTTGCAGTGCAAGGGTGCTACTGCCTTGGGTCGCACAAGGGTATCACCCGCGGGCTTCAACCGAGGGCGCGCAGGGTGTCAAGCACCTCAGCCCAGCAAGCTCCTCCTTCCGCGCAAGTTTGCGGGCAGTGAGGGCTCCTTCTGCCGCGCGAGTACGCGGGCAGGGACCTCCTTCAGAGCCTCGGATGGCTCTGGAACTTCAGCCGCAGAAGTGGTATTTGCGCGGGGCATCAAAGCTTCGCAAAGCACAGGGTGCTCGGGGGACTCTCTTCAAATTTTCAGAAACCATTTTTGAGAGCCTCGGGCTATCCTTTTATAGGCGAGGAGAGCCTCTGCCTTCCGCGGAGAGATAACTTGAATCCCCGAGATTTTCGGGTGTTCAAGATTTTCCAAATCTTTATTTTTATCCTCTGTTTCACGCGGGCTCATTTAATTTTTGTTCCTCTACGTGCATGCGACTCAGAACGCATGCACAGCCTTCGGTTTAGGTCCAAACCATGCAAACCACCAACCACGTGGCCTCGGCAGCTTTGCTTGCCTCGGCCGAACATCGAAAAACTCCATTTCACGTTTGCATGCATATTTTATTGCATGTATATGTTCAGTGTGTCCAGACGAGCTCAATGGTGTCTTCATCTTCGTCGGAGGTGGCCGGAATCTCGAATGCAGTCGTCGGGAGGCTCTGGTTCATGCGGCGGCTCGCGGGTGGCTTCGGGGTGGCTCGACAAAGGAGATGAGCCGAGAGCCGTTGGATCGGGCGATCGAAATACATCGGACGGCCTGGATCAGATCGCCTCGCCGCGGATCAGATGTGCGGCCGAGATCTGGCGCGCGATCGATCGTGCGGCCAGGATCACTCCCGCGGAAAAAATCCGAGTCCCACATCGAAACGGCCTCCGATTTTTCCGCAGCTTATTACCCAAGCACTCCCTCAACCCCGCAATTGAACTTCTCCACTCCCGGTGTCGCCCCGCACCGGGTTCTCTCTGCGGGCGCGCTCTGCGCCCACTCACGCCTCCTGCGGGCGTGCTCCTAGCGCCCACTATGCACACTGACTCTCTCGGGGGCGCGCTCCTACGCCCCTGCCGCGCTCCTTCGGGCGTGCCCCAGGCGCCCATGCGGTGTCTTGGGGTGCGTCCTGCCACCCTGGCTCGCCCCACGGGTTCCCCCGGGCGTGGTGCCCTAGTGCCCATGCCTTGGGGTTGAACCCTCAAGGTGCCTTGGCTGGCCAAATTTTTTGGCTAAGGCATTGAATAAACACTTTGTTAAAAAACAAAGTATCCCATATGTAAAATGCCAACCAAGCCATTCTTCTTCCCATCTCTATTCTTCTTCTTCTTCTTAAGAATTCCTCCATTTCTTCTCCTCACATGATCGTCACTTAGGATATGGAATTCAAAAGGTTCATCTTCATCAATCGAACTCCTGAATTACAGATTTCTTCAATGTGCTTCATTGATCCAATTAGAGATCAATTGGATCTTCTTCATATTCACATGCACTAAGTGATAGTGCATGGACTTCATTAAACCACTTCATCCACTTAGAAGTAGTGAATGGATCTTCTTCAGCTCCTCATGCATTGTCAATACAATGCATGGTCTTCAAACAATGTTGTGACTTTGTATCCAGTTGATACAAGTTCTATGAACTTAAAGATCATCTCAACAATCATCAGATGTCCATGGAGAATGTTTCAACCACAATTTCCAATACCACTTAGTGAATCTCCTAAGTGACATGCATCTTAGTACCATGGCCATTCTCCTTCACCACCAACACCATCACAACCTTTGTCATTCACCTCTTGACATTCCTTGACTTCCATTCATTCCAAGACAACTTCATGCCTCATGGACAACAAATGCAACACAGTGCACTTCAATCTCTCCCTTTGTATTTGTTGTCAATACACTTCTTCAGCACATATGAATGGGTCAATATGTGTGCCAATATTTTCTCCCCCTTATTGGCAATAAAATGCAAAGGTGTGGTGTGGTTCTCTTTCAAAAATCTCTTCCTCCCTTAGAAAAGTATTTTCTTGAAAATCACAAGAGAGGGATGATGTCACATGTTCTTATTTAGAAAAGAACCTTTAGTTGATCAACTCTAAGTCTACTTGGGCTAACCCGGTGTAGAAAACAAGAGTGATGTAACCAAGGAACTCAATGCTGTCCAACATTCACAATACATGTGAGATCATGCTTAGGGGTTGAATTTTTCAGATATTCAATGAATTGCTGAATCCTGCACATACTTCACAAAACACATTAGAATGTTCAGGTGAAAAGATAAAGCTCCCCCTTTCATCTACTTTCTCAAGATGATATTAATTTCAGAACATCATCTTCTCCAGATTGGCTCCCCCTCAAGGGGTGCACTCCATTCTGTCCAAACCACTCTCCAGATGAGAATGATCATCATCTTCAATTCCCTGCAATGTTAGCACATGTAAATACAAGTGATTAGGGAATAAGATGGAACCTCCTTGGTTCATCAATGTGAACAACAAGATTGAGAAGATTCTCTCAACCGAGATGCCCCATTTTCACCAGTCTTCACACTTGCACATCCGATCTTCTTTGATGTTTGTGCTGGTGTGGATCTCAAAACATCTTCATGTGAAACCTTCTTCTTCCCTTTTGCTTTAGCAATTGCCAGAGCTTCATCTTCAACTCTTTGTAGTTCTCTGGCAAGTTGCAACTGATGTGGCCATATGACAAGTAAATCATTTGGAAGAGTGGCCCCAGTTCTGGAAGTTCCACATGGTTCCTTAGATGCTGTCAAGCTACCTTTCTTAGGCAACTTGTTTTCAATCAATCCCTTCTTCTTCTTCTGGATTTATTGTCTTTTTTAGTGCAGTTGGCTTCTATTAAATTTCATGGCTTGTTTACAAAGATCCATGGTATGCCCATTCTTTCCACAGTAGAAGCACTTCTTGGTGGTCCTTCTGGATGCATCACCCTTCTTGGACTCAGACTCCAAGGACTTCTCTTCATTTCTCAAACACTTATTGGGAGCATTTTCTAATTTCTTCTTGCTTCCCAAGGAATCTTTCTGAGCCAGGTTCTGTGATCTTTTCTTCTTTTGAGCTCTGGATACAGTTGGAGACTGACATGTATCTTTTTGACCACTTTTGCAACCATCCCAGATGTTGTCAAGTAATCCAAATCTGTTAGCAGTAAACAGATGTCTCTGGACCTGTGGATGCTGCTTCTTTTCCTCTGGCTTTCTCCCCCTTGGCATGGGCTTCCTCTGTGCTTTGGTATTCAGTGGATTGTACCAACAATCCTTTGCACAATGCCCATACTTGTTACAACACCAGCATTGTCCCACGAATCTTGACCTCTTCAGTCCTTCTTATTGTAGGGTACTTTTCTTGACCTGTTGTGCTGTTTCAGGAGAGCTCTGCTTCTTTACTGTCTTCATCCATATTTGTTTGGAATTATTCTTCCATCCTGCACTTTTTGTGGAAACACAATTAGAAACATGAGTACAAGATGGTATGGATGGTACCTTCTTTTTAGAAGTTGTTGCACTTTCACTAGAGGATGTCTTTCTTTTAGAATCATCCTTCTCAATGCATACTTGAGTAGCAACATGTCTTCTTGCAGCTGACTGGGAGGATTCAGCTTTGGGTGATTGCAGATTTTTCAATATCACCTCTAGTTCTAAGCATTTCATGTTAAGGGAGTTCTTCTCATCCTCAATAGTTCTTAGCCTTCCTTCCCAATTTTCTTTCAGCTGTTCTAACTGGTCTTCATGCACCTTCTTGATTTCAAGCATTGAGTTGTCAAGCTCCTTCACCCTTTTGACTTTATCTTCTAGTTGAGCATCTTTGACAATCATTGAGACTCTGTGCAGCTTCTCCAGTGCATGGAACACTTCTTTGACCATTATCTTAAAGAATTCATTCTCAGAAAGGCTTCTTTGCAATTCTTCAGCAGTGTCTTCATATCTTTCATTGCAAAGAGATACTGTTTCATCTTTGGCATTTACCAGCTTTCTGAGAGTGTTGGTTATGCCAACCCTTTTTGCCAATTGATCTTCCATTGCATTGGCTTCTTCTTCTAACTGTGATTTTTCTTCATGAAGATCATGGATGCCTGTAGCTATACACTTTGCCACTTCCATGGGAACTGTCTTCTGAAGATATTTGAGTGCACTCTGAAGATCGTTCATTATTTCAACTTCATCACAGCTAGGACAGGCTTTCTTCATCTTCTTGGCCTGTTTCTTCTTTCTATTTTTCTGAGTCTTGGCAGATATCTCCATTTGAGGCTGGTCGCTCGTTTCCTCAAATCTGCACTTCATAGACTCCCTTGGATCTTTTAGAGGTAACCTTCCCTCTGATACCAATTGAAGTGCCCAGATCAGTGTGAATCACTGAGAGGGGGAGGGGGTGAATCAGTGATCCCTTAAAACTTTTTACTAATTGATTCATATCAATTAAACCTCTATGGCTGGTTAAAGCCTCGATCCACTCTTCTTGTATCTCTCAACCTTTCCCGAATGATGCAGTAATGAAAAGGCACAGTACACAAGGATTTACAAGGTTCGGCACCGAAGGCCTACATCCTTGCCATGCTCTCCCAGCATGGATTCTCCATTATAACCTGTTAAAATTACAATGGTCGATACAGAGTCCCACTGTATCTCTCCTGAGTCCCACAGGAGGGTTTTTATACTGCGTCCCACAGTGTTACCAGAGTCCCACTGGCCTGCTCCAGAATCCCACTGAAGACTTCTTCTCCCTGAGTCCCACAGGGTCTTCTCTTGGCTCCTCGAGTCACACGAGTAGCTCTTCTTCTTGTTCAGCTCTTCAAGTATCTTCAGCAGCCTGGGATAAAGGCTGCTGGCCTTGCTCTTCTCTTCTGATCACTTGTGGTTGATCAGGGCTTCTCGTCTAGCTCAGGCTTTATCTCCTTCTTCAAGATGACCTGGCTTCTCTCTTCAAGAATCTTCAACAGCCTCTAAAAGGTCTGTTGGTCTTGCTCAGCTACATCTGATCACTTCACTTGATCAGGCTCTTCTCAATTACTGAATACTCAGACAACTGATATCTCTCCTTTCAGTCTGGCTCAGTCTCACTCAGTTCAACTTCATGCACTGAGTGCATGGCAGCTCTTCATCTTCATGCACTGATAGCATGGCCTTCTCAAATCTCTTCAAGAACTCATGGTCTTGGACAACTCAAATGCACACCACTGATTTGGCTTTGTTCACGTGTGCATGTGCATGCATGCATGCATGCACTCCTCCTTTCCTCTTCTTGGTGCAGTAGTCCCACAAAGGGTGTAATCAATTATAGCACACACCTTCTCCACTTCCTTCACACACTTAATTCTATTTGTTTACACACTTAAAAGTGTGTTGTAATTTGTGTGGGTCTTCTCCTCTTCTTTTAAGTGAGTACACACTTCTTGTGCACACACATAGCCTTCGGCATCTTCCCTCTTCTTGCACACAATTGGCTACGGCCTCTTTGGTCCTTTGTTTGCACACACACTTCCTTTGTTCAATTAGCAAACACAAGGCTTGGCCTTCCTCTCCCTCTTGCACACTCAACTTGTTTTTCTCTTTTAATCTTCAAGTGTGCACAACCACAAGGCTACGACCTTCACTTGTTCAATTTGCACACAAAGGCACTAAGCCTTGGCCTTCCTCTCTTTGCACACCCACTGCCCGTAGGGTGTAGTGGCCTTCTTGTTTTTCACACAACCAAGGGTGTGGTATACTGCCTCGGGTCTTCTTCTCCAACACTGCCGTGTAGGGTGCAAGGTGCGCAGGGTGCAACCAGGGGCGCGCAAGTGTCACAGTCGCGCAAGCCAAGCGGCCGCGCAAGGCCTCGGTAGCCTTTGCAGTGCAAGGGTGCTACTGCCTTGGGTCGCACAAGGGTATCACCCGCGGGCTTCAACCGAGGGTGCGCAGGGTGTCAAGCACCTCAGCCCCAGAAGCTACTCCTTCCGCGCAAGTTTGCGGGCAGTGAGGGCTCCTTCTGCCGCTCGAGTACGCGGGCAGGGACCACCTTCAGAGCCTCGGATGGCTCTGGAACTTCAGCCGCGCAAGTGGTATTTGCGCGGGGCTTCAAAGCTTCTCAAAGCACAGGGTGCTCGCGGGACTCTCTTCAAATTTTCAGCAACCATTTTTGAGTGCCTCAGGCTATCCTTTTATAGGCGAGGAGAGCCTCTGCCTTCCGCGGAGAGATAACTTGAATCCCCGAGATTTTCGGGTGTTCAAGATTTTCCAAATCATTATTTTCATCCTCTGTTTCACGCGGGCTCATTTAAGTTTTGTTCCTCTACGTGCATGCGACTCAGAACGCATGCACGACCTTCGGTTTTGGTCCAAACCATGCAAACCACCAACCACGTGGCCTCGGCAGCTTTGCTTGCCTCGGCCGAACATCGAAAAACTCCATTTCATGCTTGCATGCATATTTTATTGCATGTGTATGTTCAGTGTGTCCAGACGAGCTCAATGGTGTCTTCATCTTCGTCGGAGGTGGCCGGAATCTCGAATGCAGTCATCGGGAGGCTCTGGTTCATGCGGCGGCTCGCGGGTGGCTTCAGGGTGGCTCGACAAAGGAGATGAGCCGAGAGCCGTTGGATCGGGCGATCGAAATACATCGGACGGCCTGGATCAGATCGCCTTGCCGCGGATCAGATGTGCGGCCGAGATCTGGCGCGCGATCGATCGTGCGGCCAGGATCACTCCCGCGGAAAAAATCCGCGTCCCACATCGAAACGGCCTCCGATTTTTCCGCAGCTTATTACCCAAGCGCTCCCTCAACCCCGCAATTGAACTTCTCCCCTCCCGGTGCCGCCCCGCACCGGGCGCGCTCTGCGCCCACTCACGCCTCCTGCGGGCGCGCTCCTAGCGCCCACTATGCACACTGACTCTCTCGGGGGCGCGCTCCTACGCCCCTGCCGCGCTCCTTCGGGCATGCCCCAGGCGCCCATGCGGTGTCTTGGGGTGCGTCCTGCCGCCCTGGCTCGCCCCACGGGTTCCACCGGGCGTGGTGCCCTAGTGCCCATGCCTTGGGGTTGAACCCTCAAGGTGCCTTGGCTGGCCAAATTTTTTGGCTAAGGCATTGAATAAACACTTTGTTAAAAAACAAAGTATCCCATATGTAAAATTCCAACCAAGACATTCTTCTTCCCATCTCTATTCTTCTTCTTCTTCTTAAGAATTCCTCCATTTCTTCTCCTCACATGATATTCACTTAGGATATGGAATTAGAAAGGTTCATCTTCATCAATCGAACTTGTGAATTACAGATTTCTTCAATGTGCTTCATTGATCCAATTAGAGATCAATTGGATCTTATTCATATTCACATGCACTAAGTGATAGTGCATGGACTTCATTAAACCACTTCATCCACTTAGAAGTAGTGAATGGATCTTCTTCAGCTCCTCATGCATTGTCAATACAATGCAAGGTCTTCAAACAATATTGTGACTTTGTATCCAGTTGATACAAGTTCTATGAACTTAAAGATCAGCTCAACAATCGTCAGATGTCCATGGAGAATGTTTCAACCACAATTTCCAATACCACTTAGTGAATCTCCTATGTGACATGCATCTTAGTACCATGGCCATTCTCCTTCACCACCAACACCATCACAACCTTTGTCATTCACCTCTTGACATTCCTTGACTTCCATTCATTCCAAGACAACTTCATGCCTCATTGACAACAAATGCAACACAGTTCACTTCAGTTACTACTGTTTCACTATTGTGTCATAAATAATTTAATTTATATGATGTCTAAAAATTATAAAAAAACACCAGCATATAGAAAATCTTTTTGTATTTCCAATTAATATTTATATTTGAACATATAATGTATATAACTCCTTATAAAAATTCATTACTAAAAGATTTTTGTTAATGTCAAATATTGTCTTTACATTAAATTAATTAATCCAAATTGTCATTATCCCTACCAAGTGGCTCAATGGGGTCCCGAAATTGGCCCAAGGATTTCCATGTTCAGCCACTACTCATCCAATAAGGTTAGTACGAGTGTTAATGTAATTTTGAATTATTATAATATTCTTTTACCTTGAATTACCCTATTTACCATTAACTGCGGTAAATAAAAGGAAAAAATTATTATTCACCGCAATTAATTTTCATCTTATTGAACCATATTTTACTTCATGATAATAACCATGTATGTCAGATTTTTGAAATTCATTTCACAAAAGTGTTAAAATATAATTTTAATGAAAGAGTCAGTTTTTAACTACAACTAAAAGGTTTCACTATTCATAAAAAATTGATGTTTTTCAGAACAATACAAAAAATTATGCCTAAGTTATATTTGATATTCCGAATTCAAAAATTATTTCTATTTTTCCAAATTCAAAACATATAATTGCCATTAATTAATTTTAAAATTAATTCTTGTTATCAAAACAAATAGCGTGATTTTAAGAAACAATAACCATCAAAAGATCAACACTTGTTTATGTCCAATTTCAAAGTGAAATTAATTACAAGCACCAAAATTGGATTAAATGGTAAAAATATATTATAATTACACATTAAAACAAATTAAAAAGATAATCTAACCATATAAATTATTGCGATGAAAAAATTTGTTTTTAATTAAAATATATCATGTTTTTACTATTCATTAAAATATGAAAGTTATAAGAATAATATGAAAAATTTATCAAAATTAAATTTTTATATCCTGATTCCAAGGAAGAATTTTATTTTTTCAAATTGAATTTCTAAATATGTCAAAAACTAGATTTAAAGTGGGTGCGCCACAAAAGGCAACAAAACTGCATTTTTTGAAAAATACTTATTTCACCAAAAAAAATTATTTTGTTCTCATACCATGTTCTAGAAAATGTGTAAGATGAATAATAATGTTATAAAATTAAAAACGTAGTTAATATTATTCATAACTGCTAGTACTTAATATTATAAAAATATATTATTGTTTAGTGAAACCTAGTATTGCGTACTACACACGCTATGAAGACAGGTCGTGATTGTGTGTAATGCAAGAAAAGTCATGGAGGCATGTATTGAAATCTCCCTTTGGTGTTGCGTAAAACACAAGACATCAATTTAAAAGAATAATTTTCATAAAATATCGGGTTGTTAAATTCTACCCCCATAAAATGAATTTCTCCCTCGAAATTCGTCGGGGTTATAAATGGTTTACTACATGAAAATTACTTTCATAGAAACCCATATCGTAAAAAGGAATACCAAAACATAAATTTAAAAAGTGAAGTATGAAACATAACGGTTACCCTAATGAACTCATCATTGGGTTTCCACATAGGATAACATAGGTGAAAATATAGATATGGAAGAAAAATATAACCATCAAGTTCTAATGGAAAGTGGAAGGGAAAATGGATATGAAAAAGAGAACAACCACAAAGCCATAAATTTTTGATGATCTAAGGTACCATCTTATTCATCAGATATTAGAGCACTAGGACAACATTTTTAGTTTTCAATATCATTTCCCTAAAGTTGAAAAATTTGAAATAAAAGAAATATTTACTTGATTTTGGTACAATCTTACTATTTTTTGTTCCTTGATAAATTTCAACATCATCTCTTAAAGAAATGAATTTGAATTTTTCTTCTGTGAAATGTTAGCAGATCATTCGATAGAATGATTGGTCATTCCATCTATCTCAAACAAAATGATATAAAATGTTATTAAATATACATAAGTCTGTCTATAGTGAGATTAATCCTATATGGTTCTTAAAATGGACTTATACTTCGGATATCATACCACTTAATATAATAAATATAACTTCTAATAACTCGGGACTACCTGTAGGCCAGTATTAGGTGATAAAGGCATGTCACACTTCGTTTGTGGGTGCGATTCCCTCAACCTTGTCTGACGTGATGAGTTTTCGCCCGTCTTTCGGGTTGTCCTTTTTCTAAAACTACACTATTATAACATTACAAAAATTATATCGAAAAAAGTTCTAGACTTAAACAATACTATCTGATGTCCGACATAATCCATTCCATTATTTAGACTAATCCAAAATACATCATTCCAATCTCATAGTATAAATAAAACGATTACTGCAAAGGTCACATAATAAGAAAGTGAATATCATCATTTATCCCCCATATATCATAAGATATATCTTGTTGATCGCATTCCAAACATTTGAATACCTTAATCATGTATTCCATTGAAACATAAATTATCATAGAACCATAGTGAAAATATGAATGCTGTCAAAAGGTATCTATTTCCACATACAAAAATCCCAAAAATTCTATATACTCAAACCATGATAATACTTTGTCCATATATCAGTCATGATCTCATTAATACTATCAAACATTTCATTATCTCTTTATCCCTTATTTTTGATCATATTAAGTGCCTTCCAAAAATATCTGAATAACCTTTCATGGTTACCTGTACCATTCAATATATACATTCAAAAACATAAGGAAAAACAATAGTGTAACAATCGTAAGATGTCTCTTTATTCCATAGTACCATGAGATTACCTATACAGCATTACTTTTAATAAACATGTAATCATTCCACTACCTTGTTAAACCATTGACCGATCTTGAACAATTACTTCATCTCACATTTCATTTGAATTCTCTTCATCTGCATCAATATAAATAATACCTATACGACCATGCTTATTCTCTTCATGAGATTTTCCCTTAGAGAATTGGTGTACATAATGCCCGTACATTCCACATTTAAAACATTTATCCATTGTTGATGTCTTAGCAATACAATTATCCTTGTCCATGGTGTTAACTGAACCTTTTCCTTCATAATTACTGGCTTTGTATTCTTATTTTCCACACCCAAAGCATATTCTAGTTCCTTTTAAACATTCTTCTTCATGACTCTTCTCACATGATTTACATGGGGAAAATTTAACTTTGTTTCCTCTATGATCATAATGAAACTCCATCTTTCTCTTATTAGCTGAGTCGGCAAACTTACCAAAGTTGAGATTATTGATCATATTATGAGATTTATGATTAGGCACAATAAAGACATGTGGAATTCCACATCCAATTTCATTTGGATGCTTATAAAGAATATCATTTCATTGTACATCATATCCTCCATTATCGTGAATCTTTTTGTTTCCAGCCATTTTCTAAAAGCCAAAAACAATTCTTGGAGAGGCAAAAATCAACTAGAAAAATAACATAATCAAGGGGAAGTACCTTCAATATATATCATATTAGCATTAATTCTAAGATCATTTCTATAATTATAGGACTATAACCTATACTTATACGTAACCTTAAGGACATCCCTAGAAATACCTTAGAAATATATCTAGGGATCTCACTAATGTTTTCGCATCATAGTTTCCAAATGTTGACTAAACCATTCCTCTGATTCCAACTTTAGAGGTCTGGAATTACTTCCAGTGGACTATAATTGATACCTATCAGAGCACTCTATGGGTAGCTACACCCCCTGGGCTGGACACACTACCATCCCAAGTGGCAGCCATTTCCTCATGAAGCCCATGGGCGAAGAGCCATGCTTCGTCCAACGCTCACATGTGAGAGTTCCCAAGGATCGGATACATTCATACCTCCTTTGCCTATAATAACAATTGTAGAGACCTCAATCCTTGACGTAAATTGACATTACATTACTATTTTGGAATACATTATAAATAACAAAAATAGACACACAAGAACCGTAATAGTTTAGTGTCTTTGAAATCTCAGAAAATAGTATTTTAATCATGGTGAAAGATCTTGAACATCTCCCATAAATATCATCCCCTTTTTGATTTATTTCCTAAAACCTTTCTTTGAATCCTGGGGAAATTAAAACATATAATGTGTGAGCTCAAATTCTCATTAAGGGTAAGAATAGAGAAAATAAAACAAACCGTATACATTTGAACATAAAAACATGAACATAATGTTTAAACATCAAAATCATGAGCAATGAAATAAAACATGGTAGTATGTAAGGAATAGATCATAATGGGACATAAATCATGATAAAAAAGCATGCGAATAAAACATGTAATTGTGGAAAACCATTACACACTTGATATTATTTCCATAGTATCCAAGGAATTGCTGCCAATACCATCTTAGTGGACAAAGTCACTTTCTGAATCGAGTTCATTATTCATTCCAGTCCTGTATCCCTGAACCAGATTAACTTACCATTCCAGCCATGTCTATCTCATGATATAAAAATCGTTACCCAATGCATTGGAGGGAGATATAGGTCCAACCCATATTATAATGAAATCATTCTTACGTGTGCCGCAACATCAACATAAATCATTCATCATAACCGAAAGAATAAAATGGGTTTCATAAACATCATCCCATCGTAATATAATCCATATAAAACAAATGGATATCATTTCATCATAAGAAAAGTGAAACCATGTAACTCATACAGACATTATACTTGAATTATACACATTTGAAATAATTTCATCTTAGATGGAAAATGGTTTTTATAAAAACACTTGAAATGAAATCTTGAGGAAAATATCCTTTTTCAAAATAATTTTCTTTTCACATAATTCTATGCAATTTTAAAAGAGTAGGATTTTTTTGAAAATATTAATGAAATCTTGTAGAGGAATCTTTATGAAAATTAGGATCTATGAAACTCTAAAAATCCGTTCATGCTGTATAAGTTAAAAAAACATTCTCCTCGTACTTTTAACGGAAAAGTCAAAAAGTACATTGCATGGTAATAAAAAGAAAGATTCCTTACATACCATGTAGTAAAAGTCAAAATGGGTAAAAATAACTTTAAACATACATGAAATAATTTTTATAAAACAAAGACATGGATAATAAATATAACCCAGTAAATACTTAAGTATAACAATCTTGGATAAGAACAAGATTGGAATAGTTATCCCTTGGCTTATGTCTGATATGCTTCGTATGTATCCGAAACTCCGGTATAATTATTTAAATAATTTCATTGAATTATTAAATAATCATATTCATTGTTATGATATCATATATGGTTCACTTATGACTTTATATTACCCGTTCTTTTCTAAATTCCATGATAAAGCAGTGTTTTGGGTAAAATCGTTTCATTTATCGTACGTGTTTCGACTTTTTGTTCTTGATATTATTAATTATATCATAATTTACATAATTATAGAATGTAAAACATGATTTATATATAATATTTATTCACTATATAAATATATATATGATAGATCAATAAGTGGAATGAAATACACCATTCATGGAGACGGTAGACCGTACGTACGCCAGAACGGTGTTTTCGTTTCCTTATTGAATTAAATGGAATTAAGTAAATGAAACATATATGTACATAAATTCGGTATAATTATTATGTAATATATTTCATTATTATCTATTATATATATTTTATAATCATACTTGAATGGTTAATCATGCAAAATGAATCTCATCGCATCGTGGAGACGTTAATCCGTACGTACGCACGAGCGATGATATTGTTCCCATAATTATTGAAATGGAATTGGAGTGGAAGATATAATATCATAGAATCATTATAATGTTATAATAACCATATATAGTTATTCTTTACACCATTATACCCATCCAAGTATGGGGGTGGTGGAAAAACAGATTACACCACGACGTGGAGACGGTATTTCATACATATGCATGCGCGGTGATTTCATTTTCCATAGGATGGATAGAAGATGAAATGGGGTTGTTTCACATTTATAATAAAATATAATTATATTAGTGATACTAATGTTATTACATTATAATGAAAAATCTAAAGAAGAAGATGTTTAAGAAGAAATAAACATGAATGAATCGGTAGAAGAGATTACCACTTCTTCGACACACCTCTTTTAATATTCCTTTTAAGGCACTAGAGTGGGTCTTTTGAGAAGACCAAAACCATCAGAATATTTCTAGGGAAGTGGAGAAGAGAAATGGGCAGGTTTTGGTCTTTCTTGAAGTCTCAAATTTGTGTAAAGAGGGAGGGAGGAGGTGCCCTTTTATAAGGGAGGAGATGGGCACCTTTGGAAAGGGTGAAAATATTATTTCATTATAAACATAACATCGGTTTAAAAAGGCCCAAAAATCTTTAAAGATAAATATAATACGACTCATGGTCGAAATAATATCATCCAATCAGAATTGGAATTGTTTTGGATAATATTTTAATCATTATAATCTAATTTATTTAAATCATTTATTAATGAGGTAACTACTGCATCACTATTGTGTCAAAATTAATTTAATTTATTTGATGTCTAAATAATATAAAAAAATACCATTATTTAGAAAATACTTTTATATTTCTAATAAATATTTATATTTGAAAATATAATTTATATAACTCCCTATAAAAATTAATTAGTAAACTATTTCTTTAATGTAAAGTTTGTCTTACATTAAATTAATTAATCCAAATTGTCATTATCACTACCATGTGGCTCAATTGAGTCCCAAAATCGACCCAAGGATTCCCTTGGTCGGCCACAACTAATCCAATAAGGTTAGGAAAATTGTTAAGGTAATTTTGAATTCTTATAATATTCTTTCAACCTTGAATTACTCTATTTACCTTTAACTGTGGTAAATAAAAGTCAAAAGTTACTATTCACCAAAAATTATTTTCATCTTATTGAACCACATTTTACTTCTTGATAACAACCATGTATGTCATATCTTTGAAATTAAATTCACAGAAGTGGTAAAATTTCATTGAAATGAAAGAGTCTGTTTTTTAACTACCACTAAGTGGTTTCACTATTCATCAAAAATTGATTTTTTTCATAAAAATACCAAAAATTCAGCCTAAGTTATATTTGATATTCCAAATTCAAAATTGAATTCTATTTTTCCAAATTCAAAACATATAAGTGGCATTAATTGATTTTAAAATTAATTCCCGTTATAAAAACAAATAGCATGTTTTTAAGAAAGAATAACTATCAAAAGATCAACACTAATTTATGTCCAATTGTAAAGTGAAATTATTTCCAATGACCAAAATTATATTAAATGGTAAATATATATTCTAATTACACTTTATAACCAATTAAAAAGATAATCTAGCCATATAAATTATTGCGATGAAAAAATATGTTTTTAATTAAAATATAGCGTGTTTTTACTATTCATTAAAATATGAAAGTTATCAGAATAGTATGAAAAATTTATCCAAATTAAAATTTTATATCCTCATTACAAGGAAGAATTTTATTTTGTCAAATTGAACTTATAAAAATGTCAAAAACTAGATTTAAAGTGGATGTGCATTCAAAAGGCGGCAAAACTGCATTTTTTGAAAAATACTTATTTTACCTGAATAATTTATTTTGTTCTCATACCATGTTCTAGAAAATGTGTAAGATGAATAATAATGTTATAAAATTAATAATGTAGTTAATACTATTCATAAAAACTAGTTTATATTATTATAATAATATATCATTGTTTAGTGAAACTTGGTATTCCGTACTACACACGCTATCAAGGAAGTTCGCGATTGTGTGCAATGCAAGCTACGTCAGGGATGCGTGTAGTGCAAGCTCCCTTTCGTGTAGCATACAACACAAGAAATCAATTACAAAAAATAATTCTCATAAAATCTCGGGTTATTACACTCCTAGTTATATACACACACCATATCATAGGGATCAACCTTCAAAGAATAAATATTAATGACCTCTTCATCAATAGGAACCAATATAATTGAGGCAGAGATAATTTGACGAGTTATAAAACAAGGGTTATTCTTTTTTAAATGGACAATCTCCAGGATAATTCATCTCTCCTTGTAAAAAATTATATTCTAGTTCTCAATTTTCTAGAAGATGAACAAAAAAGGAAATGAAGACATTACAAAATATTCCACTTCCATCAAATGTTGGGGCATCCCATCTCTGAGTGTGTTGTTCTCAAAGAAATCCTAAAAATATGGTCGACTCTGGGAAAGTGAAATTGAAGAACTCGTTATCCTAGGTAGAATTTTTTTCAGCTACCAACCCAAAGATGAAGGTGGGTGATAAGAAGTTAAAATAAAGAATTTGTATAATTTTTTCTATTCAACCTCAAAAAGAAAATCATCTAGGCTCATGATATTATACGAACAGAGTTGAAACAATAGGATGTGTCTTCTGTTGAATCTACTAAAAAAGACAAATTTTATCAAAATCCATGTCATCTGATGTCTAATCCACAAAATATATGCATGGATTGGAGGATAAATCAAAAAAGGAAGAATAGTATATTTCTTCATGGATGAAAATGTCCTTGACCAAAACATTCATCTTTCTGACCATATCAACATGATGGTCAGTTCCCTACCAAATGTAACAACACAAGTTTACATGCCAGGCATAATCCTTATCAAATATGGAGTTTATCTTCAACTCTGTTAATGTTTTTTACCTAAAAGATTCCTAAAAACAAGCTGATTTTGAGTATGAACCTGATTTCCCTACACGTGATTGGGAAACCGAGGGTAAATTTCGTTGAGGTTAAGGATACAAGATAATAGGGGGACATTCCATGTTCCTCTACATCATCCACACTCTTGATCAAACTGTTTAGGCAGTCGTAACTCATAGCAGAGACCTCTAGTGATCTCAGTTGGAAAAATGGAACTTCCCCACACATTATACGGTCTAATATAATATTATTATTTAGGAATATAGATTGGAGGCTATTCCACCACCTTTACAGGGGTTAGGTTGACCTAGACGGCCTAATCCACAGTAGATCCAGATCATACACAATTACATTGTCCATCCTCATCAAGAACATCAATAGCCAAAGAACCTTAAAAAGAGAATATATATGTTAGGAAACATAGACCTCTTTCTCATAATTACTATGTTTTGATGTAACTGGCCCATGTACTGATGACATTATAAATCATGGATACTCTAAGTCTATAAAATGAGATCTTAGGATCAATCATTGAGTGATTGTAAATCCCTCAAGATTTTTACATTGAGGTCACTTCTATTGAGGATTAAAATATAAATAATTATACTTAATAATTACAAGTGGTCATATCTTTTAGTGACAAATATGAGGATGTTGTTGTACAAGGACACACCAACCCCTTATACAAATCCTGTAGGATTTTTGACACTAATTTCAGATAAGAATTCATTTATAATGGGTCAAGGGTTAGTGTTAATCCAATATAGACTCCTTTCAAGCTAAGTCTCATGGAGTACCAATTTACTCCCTCCACAATGATGTTACAAGGGTTGTCTAGAGAAAGAGAAAAAACCCCATGATGATATTACACACAAATTTAAATTTTAGGATCAAGATTTAGATTCAGTGTTCATGGTCTCGTAGAAGGTGAAATATTTCAATATTGATCTCAGATGACCTTGGCTACATCAACATGTGTAAATTATTTCATTATACCACCAATGTGACAAATATTCTTTCAACTATCATATTAGGTCATTAAATTTTGTTAATCCCCCAAATAAATCATTTTAATATTAGTACATTGATATTGATTTCAACCACTAGAGATGAAATGGTCTGTGTAAGATGATGTTACAAGAATAAATGAAATAAATTTATTGAATAGGATCCTAGGGAACAAATTCAAGAATCTCTGTGGAGATTATGTGCTAGCCATTAATCAAATTGGAAGGGTATATCTAAATCCATGAACTCGTTTACTGTATATTCTAATTTAAGTCGTGGTAATGTAATACAATGTCACAAAATAAATCATTAACTCTTAAAATGGTTATGAAATTGAAGATAAACATTTCTTTGTTCCATCATCATAGATTCAGAAAAAATATTCTATATTATCAAGGATGGATGTAGTTTTTGCCCGAATTAAAATATATTTTGATAATGATTCTCAACCCTTCCTATTCCCTTCAATACTTCAAGTATAGCCTACAACATTTGTTGGAAATAAATTGTAGCCTCAACTTCTAGATTTCCAAATACCGACTCCTCACCTAACCAATAAAATCATGCTTCATCACCCACCATTCATGTAGAGGTATAATTTGTAACAATGGAGATAAAGGGAGTATAGTACGATCTTAGGGATGCCCCACTAGCATTTTAAAAAGATGTATCTACCATCGTGGATAAAATGAAATAAATAAATCTAGGAATAATGATAGATAATTTCCACACTATAATTATTCCATCCATGAATACCGAAAAAATATGAGATATATACCACCTTTATGATGCAACATTGCAAGGTTTTTTCTTAGAAAATATAGATATCATAGGTTATGGCCCTGAGGTGTCCACCGATCACATTGGTTTTATATTATATCATCGTGGAGAAAAGTAGGGCATATAATGAACACACCTGATCCACATCTCTAAAATTGAGGCTATAGTAGACAATATCATCAATGTGATTTCATATAAAAGGTGAAATATAAAAAATGGATAGATAATATTTTCCATATTAATATGAAAAATAGAAAAATTAGGGATTTCATTGATTTCAATTATCATAAATTTCATTTCCCTAAAGATGAAGTTTCAGTTCCAATTATACAACTCTTCATTAAAAAAAGATAGATACAATTCCCTCTCTTTAATAGATAGATAATATATATACAACATAATATAGATGTACCCCAATGATGATGAATCCACATCTTTCATATCCCCTCAAGGCATGTTATACTATTTGGTAATTCCCTTTTACTAGAAGAATGTTGTTTCCATATACCAACTTTTCATTCATCACATCTTCAAACCCTTATTTGGATTTCATTTCCAAATTCAATGTCAAAAATTTATTGGTCAAGTCCCAAAAATTTTCCAATCACTTGGATGAAGTAGAACCCATCTTCGGAAAGCTACGACATCATAATATGAAGATGAACCCTAGAAAATATGCCTCTATATTAGCCTTTGGAAAATATCACAGCTTTTTCATGTTCAATCGTGGCATCGATGTTGATCCCTAGATGACTATAGATATCCTTGTCATGTCACCTCATCAAATAATAAAATAGTTTAGAGGGATTCAAGGAAAATTATCCTCTATTTAGAGCTTCATATGCATCCTCATAGACAAGTGTTTACCCATCCTCAAATTGATGACGAATGGTCCACCTATTAGTGGACCAATGAATATCAAGAAAAATTTTATGTCCTAGATAAATACCTCTTGAGATAACTGATATTAATTATACTTGTTGAACTAATGGAGCTAATTATTTATGTTTCATTATTTAAATTATAACTAGGTTGCTTTCTTTCCCAATATAATGATGATTCTAATTAAAATATCATTTAATACCTCTATCAAACGAAGATAAAAATATAGACATGATAATAAAATATTGATTAGAGATGCCTGTAATTAATAATTTCCCATCAAAATTTATGATATTATCTGCCAAAATAGAAGGACCACATGGTCCCTTGAAATACTCTGCTCAAATTTATCCTCTGATGTCCAATGATGAGAGGAATTATACTATGATGGTTAGTTATTTTTCAAAAGGTTTTAATAATATAGGCACCTCAGAAAGTAGATAATGGATAGGCTTTGTAAAAATTCTATTATGAGGACCCATATATTGAAGAGACACCATTAAATACTATGATACCTTATTATGAAATATTTCCTATTTATGATAGTACCCGAATATGGGAAATGTATTTGGATAGAACATCCATATGTCCAATGAGGATGAAAATGACAGACCATAAGATCATCAATGACTGGTTAGTAATTGTTCTTATCTCTCCATAGATGGTAGTGTTTCCATACTACTAACTGTTATTATAATGTGGTACTCATAATGATGCAAAATAACAAGCTCTCATCATAGTACAAGAATTATCACTTTAAATATCGACAAACCACCTGGAAGTGAAAGGAGTCACAGAGTTGGTAATTAAGAAACTCAATGGGGATGTTACATTAGAAAAGAAACCCTAATTCATTAATATGATTGTGTAAAAGGTTTAATGGAATAATTTTACTCCGAAACAAAATTTACTTACGTTTTAGGGTCCAAAAACACCAAATTTTATGTATTTGAAAATGCAGCTACATTATTGAAAGAGACAAATTGGGATGAAAAAATCATTAGTATTTCCCACCACCGAATATTCTCACAATTTGTTTTTATAATTATATAAGAGATCTGTGAAAATAGTCCCATACCTAATCCATATGGTTCTACCATGGTATGAATGAAACCCATCAAGGAGTATCTCCATGTTGGAGTACTTCCACTAGATAGAGTTGGAAGAGAGTAGATCTGGCGGCGAGCAGAAAATTTCACTCTTTATGATGGTACAAATTACAAGTCAACCAAAAGTTTGTATTTGATTAATTCATTATCTCATGTGTTTATAGAGAAGAAAAAGGGGAAATTATGGAAGATATACATGTATGAGCCTATTGTTCCCACTAAATCAGGTTATAGTCATTCTGTTCAAATTAAAATTCATAAAGACTTCTAGCGTTCGATGGTGTCAGATTTCACCAAATATAGTAAGAAGTGTCAACCCTTAAATGTGTATTCCAATTTCATCCATCAACACCCCAATTTAATGCATATATCTAAATAAATATTGTCATTTACCCCATTGGTAATGTATTTTGATAGACGATATCATCCATCTAAATCTATGTGATTCATGTACATCCTTACTTCCACCAAATTATTCCCAATATGGGATAAGGCAATACCCCTCAAGGAATTAAAAGACAAAAGACATTTCAGTTTTTTCAAAGCTAATATCATCACCATATTTAGTGTCTATAATTCCATTTTGATGTAAAAAAGAAAAAATTTCTATTATATTAAGGTAGAGATGTTATATCAAAAATGAAATATCAAATATAATTATTCATCCAACTATCATGAATTTGTAAATGGAATAATAGATGCTTTTAAAAATACCATATCTATCAAACTCCAGAACATTGTTGGTAAAGATAAGAATAAATAGACTTGTTAACTCTTTCATTCCTTATGGTATTATAAGAATTCACCTTATACTGAAACATGGGAAACCCGATACTTCTTGGTATAAAGAACAAAATTATTCTTACCCATTCGGGTTTGATTACCATATCTCCAAATTTGCATTTTCGACCTGCAATATATATATGAACAATAATAGAAATGATTAGATGATCTAGACTGATTTAAAATAAAGGGATCAATACCCTACAACACATGGAGGCATATGAGAATCGGATTTTTGAGATTTCAATAAGAAGGTATGCCTTTATTAAATAATCTACAGATAATTTGTATTGGTCCTTAATAATCATATGATACGAGGAAATAATCCACTGAAACATGATACAATTTTATAGGGACTATAATTCAATCATATTGTATTCTATAAACGTGTTTATTCATAAATCCAAATGTTCAGAGAACTTATTCGAACTACAATAAATTGATATGATTCTAAAGATATATTTTTTGTAATCACACAATGAGTGCCTTCGATATATAAAGCTACACTAAATATCACCATATACATCCATTTTGAATGATGTTAAACTATATAACATCATCTTCCTTTTCACATGACGTTAATTTTCAAGACATGTGGTCCAAGCTGCAAGACCATAAACTGCATAGCACCGGTTTTCCTCAACAGCTGCTGTTAAAAAATGTGGTAAAAATATCCCATATTTTATGATAATGTTTAATCAATATACCATCTGTAGATACTACTTGAGGAACCTCAAAATATAATTATATACCATGCATAAAACTCACTCAAAAATTTCTACTCTCTAGGAGAACATGATCCCCATTTCCCTTTGTTTTTCGGATCAGAACTGCATGGGGAATATATTCAAGAACTATGTGTGTCCTGATTCATGATCATGAATGAAACACAGTGATAGATGAGTCTTATCCCTTGATTTATCAAAATTTTTTATTTCACATAATGTAACCCATGTCCTTTGTGCATGAAGATAAATTTCATGGTTCATCAAAAACAACGTGTCGGTTTATTCTCACTCAAATGAGATACATAGTGACACCGAGATCTCCAATCTTGGGCGCAACCATGACCATAAAAACAAAATTTCCCTGTTCTATCTGTATGAACCTTATATATTTTGGGAAGTTCTAAATAACATATTGGTTTATCCTCATAAAATTTTGTGTTTTGAGTCCAATCATTATTGTAGAAAATATAACCAAAATATTAAATCCCGTTCCCTAAATCAAACCTCAGTTGGCATGGGGAAACATTATCAATAACTACGTGTGGGTTTATTCTTTCCCAAAAATAACACATATTGATTCCCATATATCTTTTATTGGGTTCATCCACAATGTTTAAAATATCCCTTTCCACCTTGTGTTCATGAATAAATCTTAAACAAGGTGCATCATGGATAACTATGTGTGGATTAATTCCCATCCCATTGAAGAAATTTGTGATGCTCGGATCTCAAATATTTGGTCCGTCAATGATTAAATAATAATTTATTCTTACATCCTATACATGAATAAGATCTACATAGGCTGTGTTTTCATGGTCATTGTGAGGCCTGATTCTCATCACAATGATATATGTAACGATGCCTTGGTACTATGACTCAGTTTAGCTGTAATGTTCCCATCCTTTCATATTAGTTCATATTGTACTTTCCTAATGTCGTTAAACTATAAGTAATCTAAATAACTATTTATATATTTATTATCATACAAATGAGATACATAGAGATTCATGGACCGTATGTTAGGGCTCAACCACCACATAATTGAAATTCCCTTATCCCCATCTAGTGAAAACTTCGTGCCATAGAAGAAATAATTACCACTCCATTATTCTCACAATGAACATAGATCAAGTGGGATTAGGATTTTGGTAAATTATTTATATTCCTATGTAAGATGTATCTATTAATATTGAGGCTATTATGATTCTAGATGAAAAACCTTCAAATGAATGGTAGACATCTTTACAGCAAGATGGTAAACAAATGGTCCCTCAATGAAATATGTATATATATATATATAATCATTCATATGAAATAATTAATGAGTATCATATCTAAAATCATGGTCCAAGCCATAATAAATAAATAGAAAAAGAAACTACTCTGTCGTATATGAGTCAGATCTACATGGGAGATACAATATGAGTTCCCACTATACAAATTGTACCATATCTATTATAACTAAATGTGGATTAATTCTTTCTCCAACCTGATATTTAGTGACTCTTGGAATCTAAAACTTTCTTCAACCATAATATTCTTTTTCAAATTGTAATTACCCAGGTCATTTTTGTAAGATGTTTTACTGCACGACCAACAACCACACCATATGTTTTGAAATTGCACGGTACCACTAGAAATAAGTATGGCTTGATTCCAATCCCATTTTATATAAATAGTGACAACTATGATGTATATCCTACTCTTAACCATGGGGTAAAATAAGATTTCCCATCTCTTGCATATAACTAATAATATTTGTAGGTGTGTTTAGTTTGGGTCCTCTCTTTAGAGATCCCACAAAGGAAATAAGATATTTTTCCATTCTACGTATGAGTATCATCAATGAATGGGAATCCAAAATCAAGGTCCTTATATGTTAAATTAATTCCCTTTTTGTTCAAATATTTCATCTTTCTCAGGTAATACTCATAATCATGAATATTTTTAGATATTCATAATCATTCCTTGGCTTCAATCCGCATAATTGTTTATACATGAGAGCTCCTTTACCTAACTATGAAGTATATTCCCTTATTATAAAAGCACATTTTTCCCACATAATTGGTATGTTAGACTATGTATTCCACTATTTGAATATGTAGTATTTGAATCAGTTGTAATTTCATAGAACAAACCACATAATGGGTTTTTCAAATAGCGGTATCTTTTCCCGTGGTGGATTCTAATTATTTCCATTTATTCTTTAATGACGACATATTGGATCCTTGAAATCAGCAGTCATCACTTCTATATACTCCCCAAATCCTTTCTCCCAACCTGAATTCCTTGTTGACCATTTTTTACACTTTCTGCTTTATTTGATCAAATAATAATGAAGTTTCCATTAACCATTTTACCACATACCATAAATTGTTTCCAAAATATTTTGGCCATAGACGTTTGAACTAAAACAATAGGCATCATAATTTGTGATTTTGCATTAGATGAATGTAGAGAACATATTTCCCTGATGAATAGGATGTAATTACCTGAAATACCCCTATGGTATTTAGGAATATTTACCAACAAACCAAACTATGTGCTCGGGAATATCCAAATCTTCCTAAGAAATCCTTATATATTTGTATTAGAATATAAATATTAAAGAGACCTCATTTGTATCTCCATGCAGTATGATCCCCATTTGGGATTGTATAAATTTTCCACATAACTAGTTTTTCAGCCAAATGACTCCAATGATTGACTATGTAGTAAGATCCCTAGTTGATCCTAAAAAATACATGTCTCACCCCACCCCTCTTGACTAGATCCGGTGTACTATGTGTTATATTGGCATGGTTATATGGAATTAAAATCCCAAAGGAATGATCAGTTTCATAGTTTTTAAGAAACTAGATACATATTTTTTAATCAAATTACATGGGGAATGTTTAAAAAATATAATACATAATGAAAAATAAAAAATGCATCCATAATATCTCAATAAATGATCTCCTCTTTGTCACATGTTTAAGGTAAAAAATGAAATGGGTGAAATCAAACACTCAGTAAGGGTTAAAAATTACAGAAGTATGAATACACTAATATGTGAATCATAATCAATCTGGTATAATCAATATGGCATGATGAATAAAAGAAAAACTAATTCCATTAATAGACTGAGAATGAAACTGCATCCATAGATTTTGTCATAGTGAAAAACTCATGGATAATAATAATAATTGATATTTAATAAAGAGAATTCTTATTAATTGGATGTCACATATCTGGCACATGAAACCATAATACTGTTAAAACGGTTTTGTCCTGTGGGTAGAAACCTATCTGATTTTTGGAAATAAACTCGAAGTGGTTTCCGCCAACTGATTTATCGCATGAGACCTACTGATGCATCAAGGTGATATAGTGGGCCCCACATTCCACTTCATATAATAATAATTCTTTATACATTAATACAATACTAGAGCAATATTCCTTTTCAAATATTAATATAGATTAGAGTATACAAATTCATCAATATTTCCCTAATTAAAATAACATTCCAAATGGTATACGGTTTAGACAACAAAAAATTCCTTGATACGAAATTATGGATATTTAATGTAAATATAATTTCAAGTTAAAATTTATCTCAAATGGGTAGTAGGTACACCACATAAATATTATTAGGTGCACAATACATAGTTATTCACAACAAAATAGAAGTCGACACAAAGTCTCTTACAAAAATGTAATCAGTCAAATCATATGACCAGAAAATAATAACCCTCAAATGAATCATTGAATAACATGAATATAAATAAAATAATTTTATTACATATCAAATTTCAGCACACGTATTCCACATACAAGAAATATGTGGTGAACAATGAAAATCTCATAAAATTATAAGTGAGATGAGAAACCCCTAACCATCATTTCAGCATGGTTACAAATGTTATTGAGAGGGCTTAATGAGAGGTAAAGGGGTATTCCATTATTTATATAGAACAAGGGTGGTATGGGGGAGGTGAGATAACATAACCCATCTTTAGGAACTAAAAATAAATTGCCACAACATAGGGGATATTTTTGAACAAAAGTGAGAGAGCGGATCCCTTACCTTAGGGTTGAAGATGTTCTTGAATTGATTATTATTATAGGCCAGAATAAACAAATTAGGCTTATTAATTCATAATTCCAAAACGTATTCTATATTTAAATGATTTATTATATCCATTTTTATTTCATTGAAGGACATTTTGATTATATGTAAGGATCAATTTCATTGTTCGGGCTCGTTTGATCACTTGGTTTTATAAGGGAGGTTCACTTATATTCAAGTTCGTATAAATATGAATGATGGAAGTGGTTTTATAGAAATAAATTTATATGATATTAGTGAACATCCAAGAGATTTAATTTTTTAAATTTTAATTTTGTTACTTAGTGTGAGGTCGAATTATTATATATATATATAACATTAGTGACAACCGTTTTGGCTAATCAGTGGGTTTGATTACAATGAACATGATTTTATTATATCTTAATACTATTTGTACAAAAGGATTACAGAAATAAAATATGATATTTTACATATATAATAATCTGGTTCAACCATAACACAAATAGTTTAATGCCCATAATAAAATGTTATCATTGAAATTGATAAACCATTGTCCTTGAATGTTCTAAATTAGCACATCTCAAACAATGAATTCATTTCATCCAAATAAAGGGTGGGGAAAAGAGAGAAGATAATGAAATATCTAATTTGCATAAAACAATTCCAATAAATGTATGTTACAGGAGTTATCATACTATCTGGGTGAACGTAGGTGAGGAAAGAAACAAAAAGAAATGAACTTAAATGAAATGAAAGAATTGAAAAGATGAATTTACCTCTCGAGACTTCCTCCTTTGAGAACCACTTAAGTGGAGAGGATTTTGTATTTTGTTGAGGATATGAGAATTTAGATTTGGGGGAGGATCTTGGGAAGATATTTGGGAAGAATATTGTCAAGGAACAAGGCTTGAGAGGAGTGAAGAGAACGTGCATTGAAGGGGGGTTTTATAGTGGAGGAGAGACGAGTTTTCTCATTATTATAATCAGTAATTTATTATGTCCTCTCAAGACAACCAATAGTGAGTATTCCATGACCAAGGATAGTAATATATTCATTTTAATTTGAACCAATTAGGCTGAAATCCATAGATCATCATCAATGGCCCAATAAATTCCATATTTTAGCATTTATCGTAAATTTTCGCATTTTACTATTCATCAAAAATTTAACTATTTCAGAAAAATACCAAAAATTCATCCTAACCATTTTTTGACGTTTAGAATAAAAAAATGAAATCCATTTTTCAAAAATAATTTTCTAAAGATTGTTAATTTAATATTTAATTAAAATCATTATTTAATCAAAAAATATTAACACCTAAAATTTCCATCTTCATTTTTAAGGTGCCAAAATTCATTTATACACTCAATGGTATGGATAACAGTCATAAGAATCATATTACTATTTATAAGTATAACTTACTATTAATTATGGTAGGTTACAATTCATAAGGGTAGGTTACTATTTATCAAATTTGGTTTTTCATTATCAGACACCAAATAACTAACTGATAGTAACCATGTGTGTCAGATTTTTGAAAGTCACATAATAGAAGTGACAAAATTAGTTTTTGTTGGCTATGTTATAGATATATACAATTAGTAACCGTGATTTTTTCCATAGAAGCTTAGTGATTCATGAAATATATGCTATAACTAGAATTAATTTAAGAGAAACATACAATGAAGTGTTTGGGGTTCTACATTATTCCCCCCTTCAGAAATTTCGTCCTTGAAATTTTATGTATGATTGTCACAAAAAATATGTGCGGGATTCTTTTTCATAACATCCTCAGGTTTCCATGTCACTTCCTCCATATTCTAGTTTTTATAAAGAACCCTTACTAGACGACTTGTCTGATTTCTCAATACATTCCCCCTTGTGTCAAGAATCCCGATTGGCTCATCACAGTATGATAAATCAAGTTCGAGTTCTATTTTTCAAATGTGACTACATGCATTGGTTCTGGCATGTATTTTTTCAACAATGACACATGGAACACATCATGAACTTTAGAAATACTTGTAGGCATTTCTAAACGTTAAATTATACCTCCGATTCATTCCAAAATATCAAATGGTCTGATGTACCTGGGGCTCGGTTTCCCCTTCTAACCAAACCATAATACACCCTTCCATGGAGATACTTTTAGAGAGACCTGATCTCCCACTTGGAATTCCAAATATATTCTCTGGTTGTAAGAATAACTCTTCTTCCTACATTGGTATGCTTTTATATAGGCTTGTATTGTCTTCACCTAATCCATGGACTCTTCAATAAGTTCTAGGCCTATATGTTTTCACTCACCAAATTCATCCCAACAAGTTGGAGTTAGACATATCTTTCTATATAATGCTTCATATGGATCCATTTAAATACTAGAATGGAAACTACTGTTGTATGAAAATTTCCCCAAAGGAAGGTATTGATTCCACATACCCTGAAAGATCATGGAGCATGATATCATCATGTCTTTGGGAGATTGGCTAGTCCTTTAAGACTACCAATCAGATTGAGGGTGATAGGCAGTACTCATACAAAGCTCAATATTAAAATCCTTCTAGATACATTTCTAGAATTTTGATGTAAATCAGGGATCTCGATCAGATAAAATCGATAGAGGTATAGCATGAAGTCTTACAACTTCATTAATATAAAGTCTTTACATGCGCCCAAGTTGAAAGTCCTCTCTTATAGGAAGGAAATGAGATGATTTTTTTAGATGATCAACAATTCCCTATATTGTATCATTCCTTCTAGGTGTCCACGGTGGTCTGGTGACAAAATACATCATAATGTTATCCCACATTCACATAGGAATAGGTTTAGGTTGCATCACTCTTTTGGGATGTTGTCTCTCTTCCTTTACTTGTTGAAAAACTAGACATCTTGATACATAGCATCAATTTCTCACTTCATATTATCCCACCAAAAGAAATAACTTCATATTTGTATACATCTTGGTGCTACCTAGGTGTATAGTGAAACTTGAGATATGAGCATCATCTAATAGTTCCATTTTTAGCACAGGTACTGATAGAAAACATAACCTCTTCCAAAATTTCAGGACTCTTTCTTCATACATGAAGTCATCCAGTATCCCATCCTTGACACCATTAATTTTCTAATTCATATTCTCATTCGTAGATTGAGATCTTTTTATCTCCTCTAATAAAGAGTGTTTTGAAATCATTTGAAAGTTGAAATATGTTTCCCTTTCATTAATAAATACCATATCCATCTTTATTAGATCCAAAATATGGTTTCTCTCTCAATCCTCATTTGAGTCATAAGTCCATGATCTTTCCTACTTAATGCATCTGCCACCTTATCCACCTTTATCGGGTGGTAGTGTATTGGAAAATCGTAATCTTTGAGAAAATAAAGCCATCTCTTTTGCCTCATGTTGAGTTCTTTTTGTGTGAAAATATATACCAAACTCTTGTGGTCTGTATAATTCTCACATCTCTCTCTGTAGAGATAATGCCTCCAAATTTTCAGAGAAAATATTGCAGCTGCTAACTGAAGATCATGAGTTTGATAATTTTTCTCATGAGTATTCATCTGTCTTCATTCATAAGCAATAAATTTATCATTTTTAATAAGGAAGCAACCCATTCTATTCTTTGATGCATCACTTTATAATATAACTCCACTACTTCTAGATTGAAGAGTCAAAATTGGAACATTGAACAATATTCATCTCAATTCATCGAAGAATTCTACACATTCTTTTTTCCACTCAAACTTAACTCCTTAACGTGTGAGGTTGGTTAGCAGGTTATCCAGTTGGGAAAAGTTCTTAACAAAACGCCGATAGTAACCTGCTAAGCCAAAAAAAATTGCGTACCTTTGTTATGTTTGTTGGCATGGACCATTCTTGGATTTCATTTGTCCTTTCCAGATCAACTAGGATTCTATTCATAAAGACAATATGTCCTAGATAAGAAACTGATTGAAGCCATAATTCACACTTGCGAGACTTCCCATATAATTTATTTTTTCTAAGAGTTCTCAGAATTACCCACAAGTGATTATCATGGTCTTCATATATTTTTGAGTATATGAGGATATCATTGATGAATACCCCAATAAAGTTATAAATATATTCCTTGATAACTATATTCATTAAATCCATGCAAATTAAGGTTGCATTTTTCAGTCCAAAAGGAATTATTGTAAACTCGTAATGCCCATACTTGGTCCGAAATGCAGTCCTAGGAATATATTCCTTCCTTACATGCAACTGATGTTATCCGGATCAAAGTAAAATCTTTTATAAGAATTTATCTTCATGAATATTATTAAATAAATCATCAATACTGGCTAGAGGATACATATTATTTATTGTAATATAATTTATTTCCGTGTAATCAATGAAATGCCTCATGGAACTATATTTCTTCTTGACAAAGAGGACTGAGGATCCCCATGGAGAAACACTAGGTCGAATAAATCCTTTTTCACTGAAATACTCTAATTTTTTCTTTACATCTACTAATTCCAGAGTGTACATTCTATTGGGAAACTTTGATATAGGTCTTACATTAGGAATTAAATCAATATAGAACACAACTTCCCGCTCTAGAGTATGTCCAGGTAAATCCTCTAGAAATACATCAATATACTCCTTAACTATGTTCACATCTTCAATTTGAAGATTTCCTTCCTCTCCTATAGATATTTTTTTACATTTCCCTCCATGTATTGCATTCAGTAGAGCTACTAGGGGTGGTTCTAGATAAGAATTGGGTGGAGCATTTTCTTCCCTTAAGACAAGGGATTCTACACCATTTTCAAAAATAGTAACTTCATTATTCTTATAATTATTATTCACATAATAATTTGACAACTAATCCATAGCGAGAATTATATCAATTCAGTCATTGGTATGATGATAAGGTTAGGAACTGAAGCATGTTTTTTTGTCTCGAAGGGGACTTGTCAATATGGCTTTGTTGCAATGGATCATCCACTAGGATTTTTGACTGACAAATCCTTTATTAAATAAAATTGGGAATATCTAATTTTAATGGAAAACTGGGATGATATAAATGAATGCGATGATCTAGAATCAAATAATGTGTTGTCTAAAATTGAGGAAACAATTAACGTACCCGCCACCATGCCATTATAAATTTCAACCTTTGTATTTGTAATCGCATAGGATCTCCCTTGTTCTCATGGTTTTTTCTGAGGCATATTTCCTTAGTGCTTATGAAACTCATTTTAATATTGTCCCATATCTTTGAAATTGTAGTATTCAATATCATTGAATTGTTTATTCCCCTTGCATTCATGATATTGATGGCCTTTTTCTCTACACTCATTGAAGAATCCCATGCCTTTCAAGCATTTCCTGAGATGATCCTTTCCACATTTCTCTCATAATGGGAATTTCATAATTTCATTGGTCTTCTTTAGTGCTTAACCTTTTACATGGTTATTACAGTACCACTTCTTATCTTGGTTTCCCTTGAACATATTTTATCTAGAAAATTCCTTCTCTATTTTTATGGAACGTGAGACAATTTCATCATATGATGAAAATGATTGAGAAGCTAGTGCCCTATGAAGACATGGTTTAAGATCTTCAAATAAATGATCAATCTTGTCCTACAAGTCATGTATGTAATCTATGGAACACCTGGTAATCCTTGTAAAGGTAGCCACATAATCCACAATACTGTCTTCTTCCCTTTGTTTTAATCCAAGGAATTTCCTCTTCATTTCAGTTCGTTGCCACGTGGGAAATATTTTTCAGAAAATATTTCCTTAAAAGTATTTCATTCTACATCTTCTATTTCTTCTTCCTCTGTGGTATTCTAGATCAAATACCACCATTGATCTACATCACCCATGGGAAAATATACTTTTAACACTACCTTCTTATTTTTAATGCATTTTAATGCCATAAATATAATTTCATGTGACTTAATCCACTGCTCAACTACCATCGGATTAGTAGTCCAACTAAAATATAGGAGATTTTGCCGCATGAAATGATCCAACATAGGTGTAGCATGGTTATTCGTCACAACAAGAGTATGTTTTCCCAATATGGTCATAATATGATCTCTTTCGACATTGACTATGTTGACTTGCTCAGTAGGGAAATCCTGACATTTCCTATGAGTATTGATTCCCATTATTCCATTAGGTGCCATTTCTAAATAATGGAACACACTAGATTATGGTATGAATCATAATGTATAATCTTAACTTAACATTATACTTATCATAAATTGAGATCCTATGCATGGTTAATCTCTTAATTAGAAAAACTGGTTTCCTTAAGGAATAATTTACATTTCAATCCTTCATAGTGGATTTTAATGAAAATATGAATTATCATAAGAATATCCTCTAGGAGTGTCATAACAAATAGTGTATCAATCCCCATTGTCGTGTACCAGGATACCACGGGTCAAGCCCGAAACTCCTTATTGGGGTTTTCACTCCTAGGTACATCTGTTCCAGAGCCACCTCTACCTGCTCCTATCCAGACAGGGATGTATTTTCTAGAATGATTCACATAATCTATTACTTATCAAAATTCAAGGATATTATTTTACTCTTACCCTCAAATACTACCTTTGGGTTTTGTTCCCTACTATACATTTCCTACTACAGTTTCCATGTTTTCTAATAAACTTCCACTAATACCAACTATAACACCCCAACCCCTCTAGATTGGAGTTAGTGTAGTACTTGTTATATTACCATGATTATATGTAATTAAAATCCAAAAGGAATGATAATTTTAGTTGTCTTTATGAACCTAAATACATATATGTTAGTCAAATTACATTGGAAAAGTTTTCTAAATACAACACTTAAAGAAAACAAAAAACTACATCCACTAGTACTCAATAAATGGCCTCCTCTTGTCACCTGTTGAAAGTAAATAATGAAATCGGTGGGGTAAAAAGATCAGCAAGGGTTAAAAATAATATAATAATGAATACAATAATATTTTTATCATAATCAATGTGATATAATCAATATGGCATTGTGAATTGATGATAAACTAATGCCATTAATAGACTGAATATGAAAATGCATCCATAGATTTTGTCGTAGTGAAAACCTCATAGATAATAATAATAATTGATAATGAATAAAGAGAATGATTATTAATTACATTTCATGTATCTGGAACAATAAACTATAATACCGTTAAAACGGTATGGTTCTGTGGGTAAAATCCCATCTGATTTTAGGAAACAAAGTTTAAGGGTTTGTCGCCAACTGATTTTTCTCATGAGACCTACCGATGAATCGATGGGATATAGCAGGTCCCACCCACCACTTCATGTCCGAATAATTATGTATCCATTGATTAAATACAATAACAATATACCTTTTCAATATCCATGTAGACTATAGTATACAGATTCATCAATATTTCCATAATTGAAATAACATTCCAAAGAAACACCATTTGTAAAATGGTATACGATTTTGACAAAAAAATATATCCATGATACATGATTAGGGATATTTAATATAAATATAATTTCAAATGAAATTTTATCTCAAATGGGTTTTAGGTACACCACATAAGGATTTTTAGTTGTAGAATACAAATTTCGTCAAAACATAATAGTAATTGAGTTAAAGTCTCTTACCACAATGTAATAAGTCGAATCATATGACTAGAATATAATAACCCTCTATTTAATCATTGAGTAAAATTAATATAAATAAAATAAAGTTATTATATATCAAATGGACGAACACATATACCACACACATGAAATAAGTGGTGAACAATGAAAATCTCAGAGATTTAAAAGTGAGATGAGAAACCCTTACAATTATTTTGGCATGGTAATGAGTGTTATTGCGAGGGATTAATGAGAGGTAAAGGGGTATTCCATTATTTATATGTCATAAGTGTAGAATGGGTGAGGTGATAAAAAATACCCGATTATTCTGAATTAAAAATAAAATGGCACAACATAGGGGAGATTCTTGAATAGATGTGTGAGAGAGGATCCCTTACCTTATGCTTAAAGATGTTCTGGAATTGATTATTAAAGACCAGAATAAAACAATTTGGCTTATTAATTCTTATCTCCATAACCTATTCTATATTTAAATGATTTTTTATATCCCTTTTTAGTTCATTCGAGGAATTTTTTATTAGTTATATGGTTTAATTTCATTGTTCGGGCTTGTTTGATCACATGGTTTTAAAAGATTAGCTCACTTATAATCAAATTCAGATAAATATGAAAGATGGAAGTGGTTGTCCAAAAATTAAGTTATATGTTGTTAGTGAACATCTCGAATATTAAATGGTTTTAAATTTAATTTGGTAACTTTGAGTGAGGTCAAATTAGTATATATATAACTTTAGTGACCACATTTTGGTTAATCGGTGGGTTTGATTACAATGACCATGTTTTTCTTATAACTTAATATCATTTGTACCAAAGGATTTCAAAAAAATAGGATATTTTAAATATGTAATAATCTGGTTCAAATATAACACAAATGGATTCATGTCCAGAATTAATGATTATAATAGAAATTGATAAATATTTGTCCTTGAATTTGCTAAAATAGAACACCTCAAACGGTGATTTCATTTCATCTAAATAAAGGGTGGGGAAAGAAGAGAAGATAATGAAATATCCCATTAGCATAGAAATATTCCAGCACATGTATGTTATAGGAGTTATCATAACATTTGGGTTAAGGGAGGTGAGGAATGAAATAAGAAGAAAAGAACTTAAAATAAATAAAGGAATAGAAAAGAGGAATTTACCTCTTGAGACATCCTCCTTTGGAACCTCTTATGGGGATCGGTTCTGGTATTTTGAAGAGGTTATGATCTTTTGGTTATGGGGGGGATATTGGGAAGAGATTTGGGGAGATTATTGGCAAGGTACAAGGATTGAGAAGAGTGAAGAGAAGATGGAGTGAAGGGGGGTTTTATAGTAGAGGAGAGAAGATTTTTTTAATATTAAAAACATTAATTTATTATTTCCTCTCAAGACAACCAATAGTGAGTATTCCATGACAAATAATAGTATTATATGAATGTGAATTCAAACCAATTGGGTTTACATCAGAAAATCATCATCATTGTCTTAATAAATTCCCTATTTTATCATTTATCATAAATTATCACATTTTACTATTCATCAAAAATTTATGTATTTCAGAAATATCACAAAAATTCATCCAAACCATTTTTCATTGTGTAGAATCCAAAAATAATGTCCTTTTTGAAAAATAATTTTCTAAATATTATTAATTAAAAATTTAATTAAAATCATTATTTAATCGAAAAATTTAAACACCTAAAATTTTCATCATCATTTTTAAGGTGCCTAAATTCATTTATACACTCAATGGTATGGATTCCATTCATAAGTGTCATATTACTGTTCATAAGGGTACGTTATTATTCATAAGGTTAGGTTACTATAGATAAGGCTAGGTTACTAATCAACAAAAATTGATTTTTCCTTATCAGAATCCAAATAGATTACTGATCATGGCCATGTATGTCAGATTTTCGAAATTCACATCATAGAAGTGACAAAATTATGTTTTCTTCGCTAGGATATGGATATATTCTATAAATAACAATATTTTGTTCCATAGAGGCTCAGTGATTCATGAAATATAATCTATAACTAGAATTTATTTAAGAGAAACAACCATGAAGTGTTTGGGGTGCTAAATTATTCCCTCCTTCAGAAATTTCGTCCTCGAAAGTTTATGTATGAAGCTCACCAAAAATATGTGGGTGAGTCTTTTTCATAAAATCCTCATATTCCCATGTTGCTTCCTCCATATTTTGGGTTTTCTAAAGAACATTTACAAGACGAGTTGTTCGATTTCTCAATACATTTTCACTTGTGTCATAAATCCCAGTAGGCTCTTCACTGTGTGATAAATCTTGTTCCAGTTCTTTTACGTCGTATGTGAGTACATGCATTGCTTCTGGCATGTATTTTTTCAACTATGTCACATGGAACACATCATGAACATTGGAGAGACATGGAGGCATTTCTAAATGGTATGCTATAGATCTGATTCTTTCCAAAATCTCAAATGGTCTGATGTACCTGGGCCTTAGTTTCCCCTTCTTACCAAACCTTAAGACACCCTTCCATGGAGATAATTTCATAAAGACATGATCACCCACATGGTATTCCAAATCCTTTCTTTGGTTGTTAGTATAACTGTTGTGCTTAATTCAGGCTGCTTTTATATCGTCTTGGATTGTATTTACCTTTGCCATGGACTCTTTATAATGTTCTGGGCCTATATGTTTTATCCCACCAACTTCATCTCGACAAGTTGGTGTTCGACATCTCTTTCCATATAATTATTTGTATGGAGCCATTTGAATACTAGAATAGAAACAATATTTGAATGCAAATTCGACCAAAGGAAAGTATTGACCCCACATGCCTTGAATGTCTATAGATAATGATCTCTACATGTCTTCTAATGTTTTAATAGTCCTTTTAGAATGTCCGTCAGTTTGAGGGTGATAAGAAATACTCATTCGAAGATCAGTATTCAAAGAGTTCTAGAGACTTTTCCACAATTTTGATGTAAATCAGGGATCTTTATCGGATACAATCGATAGTGGTGCACTATAAGGTCTTACAATTTCATTAATATAAAGTCGTTAAAAGCGCTCAAGTGTAAAATCCACTATTATAGGAAAGAAATGTGCTGATTTTGGGAGACGATCAATTATTACCCATTTTTCATTGTTCCATCTAGGTTTCCTTCGTAGTCCAATGAAAAAATAAATCATAATGTTATACCACTTCCATATAGGAATTTGTATAGTATGCATCACTCTTTTTGGATGTTGTCTCTCTTCCTTCACTTGTTGAATGACTAAACATCTTGACATGTAGTCAGCAATTTCCCACTTCATATTATCCCACAAAAAATATTCTTTCAGATCTCTATACATCATGGTGATACCTGGGATTAGTACTTTATTAATGGATTTGTATGATTATTCATGTTTTATCTATTCACATTAAGGCTATTATATTCATATATTCAAAATATTAAATGAAACACTAGAAATCCTTACATCATGATGGTAAACTACAAATTCCCTCAAATTAATATGTTTTTGATTATTCTCAATCATATGAAATACATAATAAATCATTGATCTTCAACCATGGCCTAGCCACAACACAACATAGAAAAATCCCCTACTCTCATGTGTACAATTTAGATCTACATGGGGAGATCCAATACGAGATCCCACCTTACACATTAATCCATTTCAGTTATAATTACGTATGGATTGATTATATCTTTGATAGGATACAGAGTCATGTTTGGGCTCTACATCATTACCCAGACACAATATTACTTTTCATGCCAAAATAGCCAATTTCATTTCAATATTACATTAATCTACACGACCAACATCCATGTATCAAAAAATTAAACTTCATGATACCTCAATAACTACATGTAATATTATTTTTATCCTATTGAGATTTGTATTGAATATTAGGCCTTAGATCCGAGTACCAACCATAAGCTAAATGATAATTTTACCTCTATCTCGTATAGCTAAAAATCAATTCATGTGATTCTATTTTTTGTCCTCTCCTCAGAGAGCCCACCATAGATACATGATATGTCCCCATTCTACATATGACTCATATCTATGAAAGGGAATCAGAAATAATTATAAATATTAGTACAAAGTATTCTTTTGTGCATCAAAAATTTCCCATTTATTATGGCATATCCATAATCTTAAAAACATTTAGATCTTCATAATCATTCCTTGAATTCTAGTGAAAAAATGTATGATAATTGAGATATATATTATCTAACCATGCAGTATGTTCCCTAGTAGGCATTTCATAAGTCACCCACATAACCAGACTATTATCCTAAGGATTCCACTGTTTGACTATGTAGTAGATTCCCCAGTTGGACATTCATAAAACATCACCTATAACAGGCCTATCAAATAGTTGTAACTTTTCCCAATGTAGGACCCTATTCTATCCCTTTATGCATTGATTACTTTATATTTTCACCCTTAAATGAGCAGTCATCCATTGAATATTTTTCCCATTTCCTTTATTCTGATATAAAAGTATTGAAGACCGTGGATTACACATTCCTACTTCATATTGAGAAAGAATACTAGAATAACCTAGGGCCACTTGACCGCATACCATCCATTGTTTTCAAAATATTTTGGTCGTAGTCATATGAACGAAAACTATAGGAACCATACCTTTTACGCTTGGGTCATACAATCATAGAGAACCTATTTCATGACTCATTGGATGTTATTACATCAAATAACTCTTCTGTATTATAACACTTTTCTCTAAAAAATACTATATTCTTCAGAATATTCAAATCCCTATAAACATTCATCAAATTTTAGATATAGAATATCATAATTCATTTTTGATTCTTTTCTTTACCATGCAGTGCACACCCCATGTGGCCTTGCCTAATTTTACCACATAGTGGGTCTATCATCCAATGGATGTCGCTATTTTACTATGTATTATGTGGCCAAGTTGGTCCTTCATAGTCCAACCCAACAACAGGTATTTCATGTAGTGGTAAACATGTTCTTATGGGAGACCTCTAATACCACTATCCATTTTTCACATGTCAATCATTGAATTTGGTGATAACTAATTTATAACATAAAAATCTCCCTATCCACAATTGAATATAGTAGCGAATTTCCAAAAACAATTATCAAGAGTAGGGAAACCATAAAACCCTTATTCAAATATGAATTCATTATATTATAGCCCCATAATTTCATTGTTGAATTACTATAAATTTCAAAATATAATGTCCTTGATGCATGAATTTAAACATCATAGCATAATGTCCTTGCAACATGAATTTAAAAAACGCAACCTAATGTCCTTACTGCGTCAATTTAAATTGAACAACACATTATCAAAAAGAACCATTACTAAAAAAATTACACTACATGACACACCAATTTCATGTATGAGTGGATTTGTATTCATTTCTTATGTTATTATATATGATTACTTTAATATGAGATATGTTTATTTGGAAGATCCACCTACGGTGGTCTTGGGACATAAAAATATTGAACTTCAATTGTTAATAAATAACAGAATGGAAGAGTTACTGTAATCTTCTTTAACTCACCATGCAATTTTCACCCAAAAAATCCTTTCATAATTTCACATATAATAGGTATGTCTGCTAAAGGATTCCACAATTTATTATAGAGTCTATGCCGTAGTTGGCCTCCGACAATATAACAATCATAAAAGGTTTTTCAAAATGTTTTTATAATGTTATCTCAAGATAGAACCTCTATTTATGAATACCATGATTTAGATTTTAATGTCGAAAATATTCTCAAAATTTCTCCTTGGATGTATCTATTAAATACCGGAACATTTCAATTCATCATGCCCGGATTGGATTAAAAATTCAAAACTTCTTGCCAATGTTGTTCAATAGAAAATACTAGATTTATTAGTCTGACATGAATTCCATTAAGAAACACTAAAAATTGACTTATTACTCACCATGATAAAAACATAAATTTTCCCTTTTTACCAAAGTCGAGTCTCAACTCACTAGACCTCACTCACTGTTGTTTATGAAAAATCTATTGATGAAAATGAATATGCATATATCTTTTTACGATGACAACATAAAAAAATAGTAGTCATAGAAAAATATAACTCTCAATTATTAAGCCTCTCTCTAATAAATTAAGAAAAAAATAATTGGTTGATGAGACAAAAGACAAAAATATTATAATATTTCCCATACGACTATTGCAGCAGTCAAAATAATATTTCTAAGCCCCATGGCATATGGAAAAATTAGAGTATCCTTATAAACCTGACATGCCTCCAAAACCAACAAAAGATCATCGAGATCAACAATGTTACTTGAAATTAAAATAGAATTAGATTCATTTTGTTATGAATTAATCTAATTATTTTTGGGCTTTTATTAACACGGCAAAAAATGTTTCATGCACTTTATCACAATATTCATCATGTGATTCTCACTCGGACAAAAAATGTCATGTATGAGTTGAATTGTATCTCCAGGCTAGAAGAAGATGAAGCTTGGAATGACATGTTTTAGAAGAATACTCTATAATGAGGGATAATTGGTAATACCACCTATAAAAGTTGGCTATTGATTACCAAGATTGATGATGAAAATATGTTGATGGTTTAAAATGAAGTGTCTCTGTTTATTCTGATGAGATTTTGTGTAATAAAATTTTAAATAAGTGTATATCTTTTCCAGAGAGACAAGTTGAGTAGTATGAGAGACCAAAAATACCCCCAAATCAAATGTTGTGGCACTCAAAAGACATAAATATTTTATAAACTAATCGCATCACCATGCAAGCCATTCGTGAAGAACCTCCATGTAGGATATCTATGTAGGACCATCTACGTAGGTCCATCTACATAGGTCCACTAGGGAATATAAATAGAACACTCCCACTCAATTTTTTAGAGGGTGGCTGAACTCCAAGACTATGAATCCTATATAGGGCTCATGCCACACATTTCCACCCCCCACATAGTCCATAACTACATTGGTGACCATCTATTTCCCACATTCACAATGGAGGGGCCCTCATCCTAGTTTATAGGAGTCCCTCATAGGTTACCCAACAGCATGACCCACCTAAAAATCCCATACATGGGTGAATAACCTAGGTAGTGTACCTAAGATACCCACCTTGACAAATCACATGAATGATCGAACATGGAAGAGCACATACAAGACCCATCTGCATGACCCTCCTCGGAGACCCCCCTTGGCTACCCACCTGGGTGGCACAACTATGTGACCCACCATGGAAAATAATCTATCTGAACCTATTGTCCCATTCCAAAAAGATTGTCCCCCCAACCCCTAATCAAGATCAGTGACGTTCTTCTGTTACGATCCTCTGGATTGGAACCTTACCTACTGTAACTTGACTTAATGAAAAATAGAGAGTCAACCATGATCTTTTTGGGATGAGTTGAAGATATTTTTGGTTGTTCCTTATATGGAACAAACATGCATCCCTAGAATACAATAATTTTAGATAATCCTCAAAACTCCATGAATTAATACATAAGTATCCATACTCCACTTGGTTCATTTCACATGTTATGAGTTGATATTCACCTCATAGATTCATTGAGTTAATTTTGTCAATAAACACATCAACCCTAATCACCTAACTCTTATGGTATTTTGATTCATTATTGAAAATCCTAAAAATGAGTAAACCCACAAAAAACATAAATGGGAATCCTTTGTAAGGGTATCCCCAAAACCATACTCAAATTGGAATCCTATTTATAAGTATTCCACCAATCCTCTAAAGAAATAATCCATTAGTAGATAATGTGAATTTTTTTTTCATAGAACTTTTTCTTCCTTTTATACCCCAACCCGATCATGACTCAGGTGGTATTAGATGTCAACAGTGATCTTAATATCCCTCTACCTCCAAAAAACAGGAAATACTTTGATGTAATAATCATCAAAATAATCATCTCAAAGGGCCATAGTCCCCTGAAATATAAAACAGTAGGGTCTCCATAAGTGTAGGTCCTCATAAATTGAACTACAGTAATTATCATTTTTATATAACCAAAATACGTATGATTCCTTTCTATGTAATGATCTATACCAAACCTCCATTATGATATCACCCTAGGTCATTGATATTTCTCCCATTGAGACACAATCATTCTTATTGGATTCTATATTTACCTCATCCCCTAGTATAATTAGATGGATTGAAAATTAATAATATTGATTCATACTCTAACTATGATACATAGGACACTATTCAATGGGACGAGCTCAAGGGTCATCCTTATAAGGAAATAATCCAAATAATATTTTCCTTAATTCAGGCATCTTCTTTTGGAGTAATAACTGAGTAAATCCCTTTCCCCAATTCTCCATGAGTTATTACATCCCGATAGACCCTATTAAAAGGGAATAATCTTCAATAACAAGATCAATTTTATTTTTATAAATGGTCCATACTCACATTTTAGTCATACCAAACTATGTGGTCTTTGATTTCCATCCCAATGAGATACGTAGGAAGCTTCACTCAACTTCAAACCCAACACCCCAAATCAACGCTATTCTATCTCGACCATATATCCAAGAAGGATGTAATTTTACTTGGAAACCCATATCCCTTATATGATTATTGGCCTTGTTCATCTTAAATCCCACACCATACATTGACTAGGAACCTTCTTCCTAGATGTTCATTTCAGATGATGTTAAACAATATTGTTATGAACTATTCAGATGACCTTAAAATTTATGATTTGTCATATTAAGTGGAACATAAGTATGTGGTCTCTGATTCCATTCACAAGGATATATTGGAATCCCATCTATCTATTCCATCCTATCATAAAAATAAATCTCATCCCTAAGTATGAAAATAAATTGTAGAGTGACCTTCGTATACCTAGATTACATTAACCACTAGTGTGACCCTCTAAGTGTTCTAGAAACCTTCATCATCATAAAAATGTAAAAATGAATCTCTAATAAGTATTTTATGGGATAAAATTGATAGAGAACCTTTAATATACTCAAATAACTACATCAATGAAGAACCTCGAATGCATTCAAATGATTATGGAGGCCACACATTAGAATAATTAATTTATCCCCATATTTTAGACTATTTTATACTTGGGATTTAATTTAGTATTCAAGAACATATATTAAATCTATAATAGGGTCCTAGAGTAGGAAATATCTCCCACCTAAAGGGTTTGATGAGATCGTCCTCCCATCCTCTATTGTAATGCGAGTTCTTAATCCTCATACGTCAAAAAACATAATGAAAATATACCATTAAAAATTAAGTCCCCATTTATATAGATCCATTGGATGTTTTTTCCAACAAATAAACCTGTCAGAAAACATTCAGAAACTGAACACCATTACAGGGTGACAAATATGATGGAAACTGATACCAATAATATTTTCTAATATAATTCTTATGTCATTTGGTAGTTTTTTGTATAATTAATTCATTATACATGGATTCCAATTATAACATGGTTCCACTTCTATTTAACCCGTAATTCAAATATGTTTTTTAATGTATGATAATACCAAATATTCTAAATTTATAAATGGGAAAATATGGCAACATAAAAAACTAGTTGATGTGATTCCTTACGTACCATATGGTACTTTATGTTCTAGTACATGGTATACATTATAAATTTCCTATTATATTCTCTAACAAAGTAGTTTAAAAATCCTCAAATTCATTATAAAACCATCAGAATTGTCTATAAAAATCATGTGAATCTTTAAATAAACTCCCATCAGACTGTTATGCTTGGGGTTCAGTTAGGAAACATAATGTGCACATAGCCAAGATCATTTTAATCCATATTCATCTAAATTAATAGTAATTGACCATTGGCAATTAATATTCAATGCCTTTAGAAACATGTAGGTATTCTAATGTGCCAGTAATTTCAATGATGCCTTACATCAAATTTTTTACAAAATAATTTTTCATATCATACAAATTTTAGGCTTATATATAGTGTTAACACCAATGAATTGAAGTAATAATAACTAAATTAAATATAACCTTATCTGATACCAAATAAGTCATACTAGACCTATATATCGGGTTTCAAATTAAAAAACACAATCCCAAGAAACTATATTTCATATGAATTTATATGAATGAAGATAATACTAGAAATATTAAAACTATTTAATCATTACATATAACAATAATCATGAAATTCCAAAAACTAATAGTTATGTATATTTTGGTATTAGCTAAAAAATTATTTTACATGATTTTGAACATCTTCCTATAATTAAACCATACTAGTCTTCATTATAGACATAAATTAGGTTATAATCATCCTTATAAATGTGGGAATTGAAAAAAATAAGAGGGTGTGATCTTAAATTAAATATATTAAAAATCATATAAATATGTCATAAGTGTGGTTTGATAATCATAATATGATAAAAACAGTATATAAGTAATATACTCTTTATTGAATATGGTTAAATAAGATACATTAAAAATTATGACTGAAATACATATAACCGAAAATAATTTACCATCTTCAAAATTATAATATAGTAGATTATTGATATAATAATAATGGTTTTGGTAAATATTGTTGGAAAATTATAAATAAATGAGTAATGGAATTTGAATGTGGATCACAACATATAGTATGGGTAAGAACATCATGTTTCTTATGTTACAACTAGAATCAAAACCAGTTTTCTATAGTGTATCAGTCATCAAATCTTATATATCGTAGTCTGTTAAGAACCATAACTAATATAACAACATTATTTCATGATAAAATAATAATTACATGTTTCCTTGTGGAGATATAATGGAAAAAATCTATGAACATGTATTTAAAGACCCAATAATTCAAATGGATTTAACAAAGCCTTGTTGTCACAATTACTTCACCTAGAGAAACCAATATTTTTGAAAGGGAATTTAGATGCTGAATATGAAAATAATAATTAGGGGTTATTAATTTATAGGAAATTTAATGAATGGATGAACATTAACAATGATATATTTCATAAACCATTTTCATATATATATTAAAAAATAAAAGTTTACCAGACACCTTCCAAATTAATTTTCAATAATGATTCATTAAACAATCTTCCATTCAAAATCACCTAATCAAAAAAACATACAAAATTATTAAAGAATAAATATTTTGTTTATAGATTAAATCTGTATATAATGAAAAAATATAAGATTATTAATAGGTATCCCATTTTATTATTTTATAATAACATTATTTAAACAATTAACATATAATGAATAATAAAATAAACCTTTGAAAGGTGGTAAAGAGGAATAATATGATGAAAATATATGATACATGTTTAAAATATTAAATGTCAATATCAATTGAATTATGAATCAGTGAATATAAATATAGAGAGATGGTATAAATAACATTCAATCACATTTAACATAACTCTTAACAAATGTTAAATTTTTATTAGAAACGATTCATGTCATGTAAAATAAATAGATTAAATTAAATTGAAAATGGTTTTTATGAGAATTTATTTTAATTATATACAAATATATGTTGTAGCAATATATAATAAAAACATGGGGAATATTGTGTTTAACTAATAAGAATAATATGATAAATGAAATCACATACATAGATGAATAAATACATTTATAACAAAAAATGAGTCGGATAACCACAACGTCCATAAAATAACATTTACGTCCAAATTATTTACATATAAAATTATTTATTTTTATAAAAAATTTATTGTATTATATTTATATCCCTATAATTTTATTATAATAATTAATTATAAATTTATTATTATTTTTTGATTATTTACTTAAATAAATGTTGTTAAACATGATGTATGGAAAAATGTTTCAAAATGTTGAAATTGATCCCAATTATATGATATCTTATCTGTCATACACATATTAATTACAATATTATAACACATTTCCAATAAATTCCCATAAAATTTTATTTTCATTTAATAATATTTTTTTTCTGATATCTGTAAGATCATATTGATTTAGAGAAAGTTTTAGTAGTTTTTAGTGATCTAATATAATTATTTAATAATTAGTTAAAAATTAATAGTTCCATTAAGTTATTAAATATATTAAAATATTAATAAAATATTAGTCATGTAATTATGTTTCTTTAAACATCGATAATGAGAATTTATATCATTGTCACAATATATTTGTAATCTAAACCAAAAGGGAACTTACTATACAAACAAAGAATTATTAAAATGATTTTATAATAATACCATAAATAAAAAAGAATAATGATATTAATTTAATGTTTTAAAATATTAATATTAAAATATTTAAGAGGTACGTGATTAATATATGATAAAAATAACTTAGTTTAAAATTTGAAACTATGTTACCTCTTGATATTCTCATTTTTGGTTGCTCAATTTTCCAAGATAGAATATTATTAATTGAATTAATAAAATGCCAATAACATCCTTCCAAAAACATGACAATAACATGAAAAATAATATTTAAATATTAATATTTTTATGAAACCCCAAAAATGATGATTATATAAAACAAAATACATCTTTTGTTGGAGGTAGGTCACACATTAGGTGACAGACATTATGATTTTTCATATGGTTTTGGGGAAGACACAAATGGTTAAATAGATTATTAAAATAATTTTTTAGAGTAATGATACAAATTCTATTAAATTATTATTGTTTTAATTGGTTTGGTGAAGGAATGATTTGAGTAATTTTAAATGGAATGATGGATGTTGGGATTACTCACGATGAGGGTCTGAGAATTTTCATGATAAACCTCATGGAAAATTATGTACTAAGATAATTTCATTTATCCAAGGGCTAAAAAAATGTATGATTATTCAATGATATAAATAATATGGTGATGGTTATGTATAGGTTGATGTGGGAGGATGGAAGTTCCTTTCATAGTTGAAAAAGATGATTGTTCATTTAAAATTGTTGTTATGTGTTGGGTAAATATGTAATTATACAGGAAATTTGTGACTTATTTTGTTAAATGTGTTTGTGAAAAGTGTTCATAATAATAAATCCTAAAAATGGTCTCCTATAAGTAATATGATTAATTAAACATAGTGATATTCAAATAAAAATAATTTAATCTTATTCACTATTTTTATCTTTGAATAAATATTTACCAAGGTAATTATTATTTAATAAAATATGAGATAATATTTGTTATCAAATTATAAAATTTATATTTTTAATTTATAATTTATATAATCTAATTAAATTTTATAATATTATAATATTTTTTTCACATTGAATAACATAATATTTTGAAGTCATTGTTCTAGAAACTAACTCATAAAAATATTATGTTTTTGAATTGTAATTTCTTATAAATTACAAATTAAAAAATACATATTATATTTGTACATATTTAAAAATTAAATAATAGTAATTATGTTAAAAATAGCTACTTAATTATATTAAACGTGGAATAATATTACTTATTACAATAATGTTTTTAAAATAACTGTTCTTCTATTAAAATTTATATTAACTTTATCCTTTGTAAAATATTTATTTTTCTAAAAATGATATTTCACTAATCATATAATATTAACATTCAAACATAAAATATAAAATAAATTTTATTTTATTAAATTTATATATCTTATAAAAATGAATTTTAATATAAGCGTGAATAAAAGATAATCAAATTAGTGATAAATATTAAATTTATGAATAAACTGATTTTTTTCTATTACATTAAATTTAATAACTATTATATGAATAGTAATTTTCTTCCATTAATTATTTATGAACACAATTTATTAAAATCATCCCTTAAAAGTGATTTAGTTTATTATAAAATTAATTTAAAACCATCAAGAAAACATTTCATTGAAAAAGTTATTATCTATTAAATTATCTTTACCAAAAGAATATAAATTTTTTTATATTCGAATAACAAAATATTAGTATTCCATTTAAAGTAACATATATCTTTACATTGAACCAAATCATGCTATAATAATAATTATAATCACATAATATTGTTTTTTAAGATTATTTATTATTATTCTTGTCAATATATATTTTTATAAAATATCAAATTTTAAAAATTCACAAAATATGTATTATTATCACATATATGTATATAGATTCTTTATATTTCAAATGATCATTTTTGTAACAACCATATTCTCAATAACAATATTTTTAACTTCCATATTAAAATCAAATATAATGATATACTTAAATAACTCATTTCGCCCTACTTATTTTGTCATGTATCACATTAAAAATTTAAAATTTCATTATATACTATTTATTTTTTAGTTTATTTATAATAGTGATGATATTCAAGGGGTAAGATTGTGTAGGTGATTTTAGATATTTAATAATAATTTTCATTTCTATTTATTTTATCATTTTTATTTCTGATCATTAAATACATGTAATAATCCATATTATGTAATAAAATGTTAGATGTACTTATCTATTTTTTATTATCTCTATAAAATTTATTATAGTTATTTTTATATTGATTCATCTGAAGAAAATTATTAGACATTATATTGTTTAAAATAAAAATCAATAATTTTTTTCATGTAACAAGAATCATGATATCTAGTTCCAATAAAAAAGGATAATGATAGAGAATTAATTATTTCATCTCATAAATATACCATATCATAAATATGAAATGAACGTGTATATTGATTCAAGGAATAAAATTCCTCGATTTTATTGAACCCCAAAATTAAGGATTACCACATTATGATCATCACTACATTTATTCAATCATTTATATTGTTGACTAATTTAATCTAATGTATGTTGATAGTACCTAAATAGATTAATGTCAACAGGACTATGTGTATAAGGAGACAATTTTCCAAATCTGAATGGAAAATATATATCATACGATGATGGTAATTATACTTATATAATTCTGTGAGGATACACTTATGTGGATAACATCCCCAACTCATGTGTTTTGTTACAATCATTGAAATAATCGAATTTAGTTCATTTTTTTGGTGGATTTGATTTATTAGACAATTTCAATTTAAAATAAAATTGGTTATTAGTATTTGATGATAACTGTTGAAGATGGGTCAAGTAATGGACATTATGATATAGAATAAATTATTTCATCAATGAATGAAAATAATTATCCAAAAATATTATCATATTTTTATGAAAATTACATATTATATAATTTACAACACAATGACTCAATATACAAAAAAAATTACATGGATTTCAAAATATAATCGTCAATCATGGATAGATCTAAAAATTTAGACTCCCTGATAGGATTAATATTCAACACCAATGTCGTTTCATTTTTAACCCTTGTATGGGAATCATCAAGATGATTTCAGTACACTTCAATTGATTTTGGAATAATTTCAATCCTACCGAAGAAATCCCATATAGATAGATTCATCTTCATTTATTATATGTTTCTCTACATACACCTTTCTATAATATGATTAATACTGTATTCTAGTATATTTTAGATCTGGAGATCATTCCTTGACATTATCCTTATAATGAGACATTTGTGTGGACTTTTCTATATCAAATAATTGATTTATTTTTATCATATAAGAATACATACTAGTAATAGAAAACATTTGTTTGTATAGACATTAATATGTTATAGATTAGGTTCTTCTTTATTAAATTATCACCATTAGTTTACTCATATTGTAGCTTACTCCCAATTTATCATGAATGTTTATGATTGATACTGTTAAAATACATGTAGTGTGTGTATACATCAACATATCTCTTGGAAATTGATTTTTTTTCTAAGCTCGGGATTCTCAGTGAGTTTATCATTTCATCCATATTGAAAAATCGTGGAAATTTGGGGTCGTCCTCATGGTTGTGATATTACTAATGGGACATAGGATAGAATATTTAGTGATCATCCACTATTTTATGAGGCAATTTCATAGATAATATAAGTAACCTATGTCCAAATGTAAAAATGGGTTTTTTTATAGTCACATTATAAATATAATGTATAAAATATCTCTATAATTGTCACTCTAGAAGAATGTATATATCATCACCCATTTCATTTTGTGTTTTTATGTTAATTGTAGTTAGTTCTGTATTCAACAGAATCTTCCCAACTATTAGTATAATCAGAGAATCCTTGTCTCCTACAAGAGCTTCAAAACATATCGACTCATAAATTATTTCCAAAATAGAATCCTATTTAGTGAGTTGATTAAGGGTTTAAAAGAAGGAGGGGACCACATGAGAAATGATTCTAGTTCTCTTCATGCAGTTTTAGGGTGTTTATAAGCAATAATTCATGGGAATATTATGGATCTACATAGATAGAATGGAAAAAAAATATAAATATATTATTGAATAAATGTATCTATATTCTATCTATGTAATCTTATAAATGAAAGTGGTTAAAAAATATAATTTGATATATAATAATAATAATAATATAATATATGATAAATTCAGTTCATCTAGTCCATTTTTAATATCGATAAATTTATACTGTAGGTGTTTCTGTTAATAATTTAGAAGAGGTCTTGTATTTTTCTTTCCATAGTGACATGTTCTATTTGATTTTTCATTAAATGGAATTATAATAGGGTAATATAATGTGAATTTATATCCATTTTTAAAAGTACTATATATATATATATATGACCTTTTAGCAAAAGAGACAAATATAATGGGGTTGATTTTAAAGGAAACTATTAACACCCACAATAAATCAGGTGATTCCACATTTGAATTTTTAATATAGTATTCTTCTTGATATTTCCCTATAGAATCCTCCAGGTCTATGAAACCATGATTAATATTCAAAATTACTGTTTTTGGGAAAATTTTAATGATACTAACTTATATGTGTATATTTATATATAATGTAAATAATTATTAAAAATATAATTTAAATGGATAAACTGAATAATAAATTCCAAAATATCATTTCTATTCCAATGAAAAACCATGAGATGATTTTAATTATGATTCACTCATTTATTAAAAATACCCACATACCTAAATTGTAATTTTGAATAAAATCCAATAGGTTTTATTAAAATCCATTCATCATACATCCTGACCATATCTTAGGTGGTGGATAGTTATACAATAATTATCTAAGAACAACCTGGGGTATATCATGATGATTCTATATGGGAAATGACATTGTAGATTATTTATGAATGGAAGTAAATTTTTTTCAAAAGATGCATGAATTTTTTAGATTTAATTTAAAACAATATGATACTATAAAAAATAATGACCAATTTATTCATATGAAACATCATCATAAGAACAATTTATGGCTCCATGAAATGTACATGGCCTACTATGACCCATTAAAGCTACATAGAAACAATATCATAATGAATTGAAAACCCCAAAATCTCTATATTCCGGATTTTTTGACCATTATAAACCTGGTTGTCTATAATATTTCTATATTGGGAAGAATTTGTGATTCCTATATTATTTTTCATTATTTTAATCTATATCTCCATTATTTGGGAAGTATTACGTTTTATAACGAGTATGTTAAATCTTAATAGGGATCCAATAAATATGAAAGAAAATATTGTATCTTTTTAATTCCCAAACATTCATGGGAATTAATTTTCTAAAATATCACATATTCAACTTCTCTATATTGTTAACCATAGCACATATTCTTTATTTTATGGTTCTTAAATATTATATAGATAAGAGATCAGTAGTTAGGGTTTATGAAATGATATGGTTGGATTATATTTATTCTTATTGATCTCAAATAATATGAAATTATTTTCACCATTATATATATATAAATTTCCATGGATGGGGGAATTTTATGGATGATGGTAATCAATATCTCATTTTATTTATAAGATATATATGATCATGGATAACCCTTTGTATGATTAATAAGGAACTCAAATAAATGTTGTATAATTTATTCTATTTTTTTATTTGACCATAATCTACAATGATAGTTTGGTATTATATGATGTTCTAAAATATTAACATATTATAAATTATCAATCCTAAAATTAAAGATATATTATAATTGACATGTAGTTCATAATTTTTTTATGAACATCTAAAAAATTCACCATATACTTAGTATTCAAAAATGATATCTTGTTTTGATATCATATAAGGAAAAAATTCATTGTCTATGATTCCATCATTATAAATAATGATAATGGGAGGGTAACCATATTGTATGACCATAATATCTAAATACATGTTCAATGGAATAAAATCATTATCAACATTCGATGATTATTTCTTAATTAAAGATTTATTTTTAGAAAATGGAATTTATTTTAAATGTCAGTAAAGCATATCAAAATAGAGTTGGAATGAATGGAAGTTCCAGAGATCCTCACAGTCATACAATTGAAATTAATATTAAATAATATATGGGTAATTTGACTAATGGATTTAATATGACCAAACTATATTATAAAAAACAATTACAATTCATAGTTGATGGGTTTCCCCCTTGCATCTTTAGCATATATTGAACTTTTTCTCTCCTTTATGCATGTCACTAACAAATATCCCAAGAATAGACACTCAGTAACCAACGAGATATAAAATATCATGATCCTTTATTGAGGGTATAATTGGTGGTATGAGTCATAGAACAAAAATCATAATAATTTCAATACATTAGATAATTAAAAATTTATATAGACCCCACCCCTTCAATTTCTGGGACCCCACAGATGATATCCTTGTCGAAAGTTTTTATTATGATAATAGAAATTTGATAATCATCATTAGAAATCCAACATCCATATATGGAAAAGGAACCATCCCTATGAAATTTACTATATTAAAATAAAGATCATTTTCATGAATCTGAGTTCACTAAGGATATTCTAGAACTACCCCTAATGTAATAAACTCAATTAACACCACTCGATGAATAGGTCACCAAGATATCATGTACCTAAATAGAAAGTTGATCCTTACCTCTCCATGGACCATATGGAATATGATTACTTCTAGAGTCTAGTAACTAGGAAGCTCCATCATATGTTATGTTTAAATTAAATCTATTAGTTTGAAATCAAAACAAGTTCATATATTACTTCCTCTCTTATTAGTTCATTAAAAATTGTAGAATTTCAAGGAACTCCATAATAAAACAAACATTCACTACTCAACCCACCTCTATAATAGAATAATTATAATGAAAAAAATTTATTACAATAGATTATAAATAATCAATATAATATGTACTACTATTTCACACAAGAATTTTATATACATATATATGATTTTCTAAATAGGGTTTTCATATGATGTAATATATATAATTGTTTTTCATTTATGTATATAATTTATTACTCAAAAGGAAATAATAGTGAATATATGGTTTTTGTATATTATTATCCTATAATTAGGAAGGTGGGTATTAGGAATTGGGATAATTAAATTACACAAAGTCCATGGAAATACTAAAAAAGAAATGTTATTGATGTGTAGTTATGATCATGATTCCTCCTAGTGTTTTCCATTACATACATCTGTTGCTAATTATTATAAATATATTTTTTTACATTTTCATAGAATAATATGTTAATAAATGATTATATTTAATATCTCCAACAAGGATCATACAATATTCCATCAATATTCTAAATGAAAAAAATAATAAATGATGTTATGTTTGTAAATATAATAGAAATTAAAATAAATAATACATTAAAATAAGATAATCGCATAAGAAATCCTTTGAAAATAATCAATGAAAAAATTTATCCTGGGTATATTTAAAAAGTACTCTTCCAAGATAAATTGTTGAATCACTACTCCATATCGCATATTATATAATTCTTCATAAAACCATTTATCCTTTTTTCATTAAGTTAGGTAACAGTATGTTGCACGAAATAATTTTTTTAGAGAGATGTACTATGATTTGAGAAATGTTGTGATATTCATACATCAGGTTTAGTGAGGGACTATAGTTAAAGAGTGTAGACATAAATGGTTTCATCAATAGAGTATAAAAATTCACCATATTATTGGTACCCTAAATTTATAATCTATCTCTCTAGTATTAATGTTTTTAGCTAATTTAAATAACTCTAAGATGCACACCCATGTATGCCCTATAATTTTCTAGCATGAATTGTTACACCCCATTCTTCAATGTTATTTTTTCTGATTATTTTAAATATGGTTTTATTGTGTCTCACAAATTCCTATGTTTTAACAAAAAATGAAAAATTATTAACAATATAATTGGATATTTTAACATAGTAATTAAATATTGGTGTGTAATACTGAAATTTTGTAATGATAATTAAAATAAAGATGATAAAAATATATGTGTAATAATATTTGGAAATGTATTTTGTCCATAAAATTTACTAATAAATGATATAATGGACTTGTATATTAGTAAAATCATGTTTAAAAACATAGAATATTAAACAGAATATTTCCATAATGAGGCACTGTGTAAGAATGGGATTCATGAGACCATAGAGCCTTAAGAGTGATAAAATAAAATTTTTATCTGTATTATTTCATATTATCAGAAATTTTCAAAAATTATATAATATCTCATGAGTGGTGTTTCATCTAAAAAATAAATGAAAATAATTAGGCCAAAGATGTGCGGTTTACCCTCGACACAACATAAAATTTATGTTCATCTGAGGATTGATAACATAACATCAGTGGGCATTGAATAGAATAACATTATTATAAATTTTTTAAAATAATTAATGGTTATCCGAACCGATGTATCATATGAGAAATAGTATTACAGAAATAGGTACATATTTCTAGTTATAATATATGTGTGGATTAATATTCATTTTGGTCATTTAGAAAGATAACACTAATGTTTTTTTATTAATTTTTAACAATATTTTTATTAACATTAATAATAAATTCCTTTTTGCAATTTATATTCCACACACATACATGATAAACTACATTGAATCACATTTTGATTTATAAATCAATAAAAAATTTATTTTGGTACTTTTTAGTCAAACACACCTTATATGAATAATATTAATGAATCTTAATTAATTATATCATTAAATGTTCAATTAAATTTATGTATTAGAATTATGGTGATAAAATATATCTTTGAATTCATAAATAGATGAGGAACATGTTTTTCACTGTCTGTCTATTTAATTGAGTCATGCAGATCTGGAATCCTATCTACATGTGATAGGTGAAGCATTAAAATTTGATTATAATGTTCTAGTCACGTTGAATCCATCTTTATACTCTCCATGTGTAGGAATTTCATACTTTTGTTTTCAATGTATCAACTTTTTTTATTTATTTTATTTATAGTAGGTTTATACCATTATTCATTTTTAAAAGAAAATGGATGATTTTTATAAAAAATTTGACCCTTAATTATATATGAATAATTCCACAAATTGTTATGAATTATTATAAAATTAATGAAGGGTAAAAAAGGAAAAAATCCATTAGGTAAAACTAATGAATTATCCAAAACATAAATAGACCTGATTATCAAGGGATAATCAGTAAAATATATAAAATGAAATTTTTTCGAATTTATAAAGAAATAATTGAAAATTGTTAAAACAATAATTTCATAGTTTAATCCAATGGTAATTATAAATTTTTAGTACCATCTAATATTCAGGGATAATTTATTCTAATTAAAAAATGATAATTTTTTTAAACTATCAGTAGATAATTATTTAAAAAATAATTGAAAATTTAGTATAAAAAGTATAAATGGGTAAATTTTGTAGAATTTATCAATTTAAAATTTATGAAACTAAAATAAATGGACAATGTTATTTTTTAAATGATAAATTTTATGTTCTATTAAGGAGTAGTAATTATGAATAATAAAGGTGTTGTCAAATTATTTTTGCAGATATAAATTATCAAATGTGGTTTATAATTATTCTTATCGTGAATATTTTGGGTGACTCTATTGATGTAAATGATAATTCAGAAATTATCTAGGATATATAATGTATCATCACAAGAAATGTTTTATTTCACTATGAAATAAAATAGCGGGTTATGGTTAGGGGATAACTTGTCTAATGTTGATTTTCTATTTCATGAAAAATTCTATGATAAGGCCCACAATTTTGATTTTCAACTATTGAGTTTTCCACTCCTATTTTGAACTACATATAGTGGTTTATTATTGCCGATAACATTGATGACATTGAAGTTACTGGTTTAATACCACATTAATTTGTATATATAAGTCTAAATCTATCATATGCGATACTATTGATTAACCTATGGTTGTTTTTAGATTCATGTGGGTTCTTTAGTGGGTGTGGTCTTTCATGATTATGACCATGTATCTAGTTGTAATTTCTAACATTGATCTTGTTGGGAATTGTGATTCCCTTATTTGATGTATATTTTTTATATATTATATATCCAATGGAAACATGATTCATAGAAAATGATATTAATTCAAATACTATAGGATTATATTTTTATGGTTTGGATTTCATAAAAGTGAGTGCGGGTTTCCCTCTTATTGAAAAAGAATCAATGATTTTTAACAAACATAAAATAGTAAAAATTTCTTTAAAATGGAGAGTGGATATCCTTATATATGTAAAATCATTTTCATTATAAAGATGATAAAAGTCTAGGATTCCTATGAATATAGATCATAAGAGATTAAATTGATAAGACAATTGGGGATCAACCTGAAGAATCATAAAGAATTACTGTGATAACCACCATCATCGTGGAGTGAGAAATTGGAATTTTAGACCATGTGGATTTATTATGAATTTCATCAGCTATGTGGTATGAGATATTATACATTTGTTAAAATACATTATTTATTTAAAATCCATTCTAATAATGAGATTAATTAGGTGGGTTCGGTGTAGAGACCCGAATCTTGACGTACATGAACATTACATTACTTTTGCAGAATACTTAGTACATAACAAAAAAACACACACAGAAGGATCGTAATAGTTTAGTGTCTTTGGAAACTCGGAACGTAATCTTCTAATCGTGGTGAAAGATCTTCAATATCTCCCATAATGATCTTCCCTTTTCTTACCTAAAACCTTTCTTTATATCCTGGGGAAAAGAAAACATAAAAGGGTGAGCTCAAATGCTCAGTAAGGTTAAACAAAAGAAAAATCAATCACATCATATTCATAAGAACATAACTTTGGGAAATCCTAACCTGCAAAAGAGAGCATAATTTCATAACATGGGATAAATAATAGTAGTGAAATGAATTCCCAATTATAATAAATTAAAACATGAAGCTTTGTGGCATACACACATAATCATATAGAATCATTTCTTGTTAGTCAAGACTCATTGCCAAGACTATCTTAGTGGACAATGTCCCTTTCTGAACCGAGTCACCCTCGTTTCAGTCCTGTTTCACTGAACCGGTATAACCTACCATTCCAGCCATGTCTATCTCATGAGATATAAAATCTTTACCCAATGCATTGGAGGGAGGTATAGGTCCCACCCATCTCATAATGATACCATTCTTATGTGTGCCACAAAATCATAAATCATACATCATTTCATAAACCATGTAATAAAAATGGGAATCTTAAACATCGTGACATCATAAAACAATTCATATAAGATATAGAAATTTATAAAAATAATTCCATCACAACATGATCACATTAGTGTAATAATAGGGATAAAAACAAAAACCCTTTTTTATCTTAGATGGAAAATAATTTTGTTAAAACACTTGAACTCCATTCTTGAGGAAAATATCCTTTCTGCTTCAAAAATATTTTTACTTTCATAACATGTCATACGACTTTAAAATAAAATAAGTTGATTAAAAATAAACTTGAAAACATGTAAAGGAAGCTTCTTGGAAATAATGTTTTAAAAATCCATTCATGCTGTATAAGTTAAAAAAAACATTCTTCGCGTACTTTTGTCGGAAAAGTCAAAAAGTACCTCGTACGAAAAACGAAAAAAGATTATTTTCTTATCTTTTACTAATAACTCACCGAAGGGTAAAATTTGATTTAATAAATTTTAGGTGTTAATATTACATATTGAGGAAACATGGATTTGGATGATAAAATACACCCCAGTAAATACTTACGAATAAACAATCTCGGATAAAAATGAGATTGTGATATTTCCCTTAACATAAGTCCGATTTGCTTCGTAAGTGTCCGAACCTCATGTATAATGATTTAAATAATGTCATTAACATATTACAGAATCATATTCATTGTTATGATATCATATATGGTTCACTTATGACTTTATATTACCCGTTCATTTGTAAATTCCATGTTAAAGAAGCGTTTTGGGTAAAATCGTTTCATTTATCGTAGGTGTTTGGACTTGTTGTTCTTGACATTATTATTACTTATATCATGATTTACTTACTTCCAGAATATAAAAAATGATTTATATATCATATATATTTAGTATATATATATATTTAATAAATATATAAATGAAATGAAAAACACCGTTCATGGAGATGGTAGTCTGTACGTACGCATGAACGTTGTTTTCCTTTCCTCATTGTCTTGAATGGAAGTAAGTAGATGAAATAAATATAGACATAACTCCAGTAGCCTTATAATGTCATATATTTCATTATTATTTCTTATATATACTTTATAATTATTCTTAAATGGTTAACATGGAGAATGAATCTCATCCCGTCGTGGAGACGGTAGTCCGTACGTACGCACGAGCGATGATATCATTCCCAAGGTTGTGTAATTGTGTTTAAGTGTATGTATACTATTTTAGTATCAATATCACTCTATAATAATCATATATAGTCACTCCTTACACCATTATACCCATCCAATTAAGGAGGTGGTGGAAAATAGATTACACCACGGCGTGGAGACGGTATTCCATACGTACGCACGCGCGGTGATTTCCTTTTTTCGTAGGATGGATAGAAGGTTAATTAGAGGAGTTTAATATTTATAATAACATATCAGTATATAATAAATACTTATGTTATTACTTTATCATGAAGCAACTAAAGAAGAAGAAGTTGAAGAAGAAAGAAATTGAAAAAGATCGGTAATGGATATTATCTCTTTTTGACGCGCCTTTTCTTAACCTCCACTTATGGAACTAAGGATGGTCTTTGAAGAATACCAGGACCTCTAGGATGATACTAGGGAAGTGGAGAAGAGATTTTGGCAGGGTTTGGCCGAGCTTGAATGCTCAATGTGGTGTGAGGAGGAGAGGGAGGAGGTGCCCTTTTATAAGGGAGGAGAGGGGCTCCTTTGGAAAAACTAAAAATATTATTTTATTATAAAGTCAAGTTCGGTTTTAAAAAGCTCTAAATTGATTTATTTCGAGGCTAAGGTGAGGATGGGTCGAAATCCTCTCATCCAATAGAATTTAGACAAGTTTAGGTTCCTATTTTAACCTTATCATTTAGATTTAACATTAAGTTAAATAATTTTACTTTTACCATGTCTTCTTGTGTTCTAATACTATAAGGTTAATAAACATACTATAAGAAGCCAAAAGAACCCCAAATTGTTTATTATTAATAGATATAACCTTATCTAAGTCATTTGGCCGAACCTTGGATTTTTAGGAATAAAATAACAATTAATAATATAATATTTGTTTTAAAAAACTATTTTATGTCAATTTGACACTATTTAGTAATTGATTTTTGTGAAACTCATAATAGAATGATAAGTTCTAAAAAAGTTAATTAAATCAATAAAAACATGTCATATTAACCTAGAAAATTAGTGGAATTCATAAAAAGTCTTAAATTATATTTATTTGGGTATTTATAACATCAATTATGTCAATATTTCATTAATAATATAATTACTGCTTCATCGTTGTGTCATAAATAAATTAAATTATTTAATGTCTAAAAATTACAAATAAAATACTATTATGTAGGAAATCGTTTTATCTTTCTAATGAATATTTATAGTCGAATTTATCTTATGTATAACTCCATATTAAAAATGTTTTAGTAAAACAACTTTGATTTTAACTCTTTTAACCCTTCTTTGAATTAAATAATAATAAATGTCCTAATCTAATCCAAGTGGGCCTAAATGGTCATATTTTATTCCTAAGTTTGTTTTTGTCCGAATTACACTTATCCAATAGAATTAGGACATGTGTTAGGGTAATAATAAAATCATTTTTACCCTTAATTACCCTATTTACTTTTAACCGTGGTAAATAAAAGTAAAAAGTTTCTATTCACCAAAAATTATTTTCATCTCATTGAATCACATTTTACTTACTGACATCAACCGTGTCTCTCGGATTTTTGAAATTCCACTCACAGTAGCGGTAAAAATATGTTTTATGAAAAATTCAGTTTTTTTTTAACTACCACTTAGTGGTTTAACTATTCATCAAAATTTGAAAGTTTTAAGAAAAATGCCAAAATTTCATCCTAAGATATAATTGATATTACGAATTCAAAAATGATTTCTATTTTACAAAATTCCAAACATATAAGTTGCATTAATTAATTTTATAATTAATTTCCGCTGTCACAACAAATAGCGTGTTTTGAAGAGATAATAACTATCAAAAGATTAACACTTGTTTATGTCTGGTGTAAATGTTAAATTACATCCAATGACCAACATTGTATTGAATTGAAAAAATATATTCTAAATATACTTTAAAACCACTCAAATTAATAATTTATCACTATTAATTATTTCTATTAAAAAAGTTGTTTTTAATTAAAATTTAGTAATTTTCACTATTCATCAGAAAATAAAAGTTATCCGAAAAGTACCAAAATTTCACCCTGAGCTAATTTAGATATTACGAATCCAAAAATAAAGTCCATTTTGATAAAATAAAATTTACAAAATTTCAAAAAGTATTTATTACTATTCATAACGGCTAGTTTTAATAATATTTTAATAGCATATTGCTGTTTAGTGGAACTCGTTATTTCGTACTACACACGCTATCGAGGAAGGTTGCGATTGCGTGTAATGGAAGGCAAGTCAAGGATGCGTGTTTTGAAATCTTCTTTTGGTGTAGCATACAACACAAGACATTAATGAAATTAAAAAGAATATTTTTCATAAAATTTCGGGGTGTTACATCCGGGGTTCATAGAGGCATGAAAGATGAATGATGGATTGACACATGTATGTCAGTATATTTAATTGAGAATAATCTATTGTAATTCTTTACATGATTATATATTTTTTTAATATATTGTAAGGATTAATTAGTATTTTCCAACTAATTATGGATCTCATTCACTACTCTAAAATTTTAGATCAATAGTATATTTCATGGCCCGAGATCCAGTGAAGGGAAAGGCCCCTCTGTTCGACACTTGAGAAGCGGAAAACTAGGAATGAGTGGACCAATATAGAATCTCGAACCCCCCCCCCCCCCCATAAATGTATATTTATTTTATTGTGATTTAGTTTCTCTTATTACTCTGGTTTGGCTACCTAATTTGGCATCCCATTTATTTAAAAAACCTGAACTCCAATTATCATATTTCTAATGCCAACATTAATGATTTATTATATAATTTATGGTCTATTATTGACCCCCGTGATGTGATATAGGGGTAAACTTTTTCTAAAGAGTAACATATTCTATTTCTGTTAATAATTAACCTCTTGAATATAGGTTGACATGAATCAGATCACATAATATCCACCTTAGACCCAATTGTCAAGTTCGGTATCTTACAAAATGATATCAAAACTCATTATTCAGTAATATTTTCTTCTATATTCATTGTTATGGGAATGTATACATAGAAGATAAGATGTTTGGGACTCATGTGGTGGAACCTTGATAGTTCATGCTAAATAAATCATAGGGGAACAGTAATTTTCTCTAATATGAGGAAAATAATATTATATTTTTACTATTCGATTAAATAAACCTTGGGGATCAAAATTAGGTAGATATCTCATTTATGAGATTTTAGGTGTGTACATGGATCATGAATAATAATGTAGGTTCGCATTACATATAAATATAAATACTTATCTATCTGTGGTATTGTAGTTATTTAATTAAATTTCATAATATTTTTTATCTATTTGTGATCGTTTCAATTTGTGTGATATATAATTTATAGTATTAATTACATAAACTTGGAAGGTTGTAGTGTTAGTGTATAAAAAGTTACTACAACTAATGGACATGGAAGGAGACCAGGTATAGTACTGTGGGGTAATACCAGTAGGTAGAGGGCATAATATAGGGATACCACTATTTTATCAGATAAACGTATTAAATTTTTTGATGTTCAAATGGTTTTTCTTGTCTCATACATTCCACCTCAAAGAGGATTCATAGGACCCCCAATTATAGAATCTATGATTTTCCCACATCACCACTAGTTGTAACAGGTGATTTACACTAGAATAACCCAACACAAGGACAACTAATACATTTAATAGACCATATTAATCTAGGAAGGTATTGTATTATGCCTATCCAAGGTGGTGATAATAATAAGACTATACAAGACCATTCTAGTAATTTAATACTCTATCAATCGTTGACATTTCAGAGTACTAGTGGCATGTAAGATATACAAGACTAGAAATATTTAATTATGTGAATCATTATTTTTAACTGGACACATGGGGATCTTTACCCCTCAAATACCATTCTGAATATGGTGAAAATCCTGAATTTGATGGAGAGATGAGAGGTTGTTACATGTGTGTCCTTCGAGGAGAATTTCCTCGAGTAGTACTTACAAGGAATAGTCAAATAGCATTAATCCAATGAGTTTAGTGCGTTATAATATAATATTATGTTTTTATCATAATATTATACTCTATTCATTTAATTACATTGATTTATTCCTTGTTATCTTAGTTTGAGCCATAAAAGTATCAGCTTTTTGAAATAACACATCAATTAGAGATCATGTGTTAGTTTAAGGACATTGATTTGACCATATAGACATAACTACTTCATAGGGAACTAACCATTGAGAAGGGAAAAGAAGAAGATAGAGAATAACACATAAATCTATCACAGAATGGTATAAAGGCTATGTTTTGTCTCACATGCTTGGTAGTTTCTAATAGTAGAAGGAAGATATAAATGGAGTATGAGTATCAATGAAGTATATTGATTAGTAGGATATTTTCATCATATTTATCCTCTATTGGAGACATGTGATATAACTATGTGATAATGGGACATTATAATAGTTCTTTATATAATTCATCATAGGAGTGAAACTATTGTTCTGGGAATAATCATCTTTGATTAATATCTCAAACATCTCTCTAAGGGGGTTTATAAAGTCAAAAATGTGGTCGGAGTGGGTAATACTATGAAGGTAAGCATACTTCCCACACTACGACGACTCATAAAAATGCATGTAGTGAGGAGGATGGTCATGTTTCTGTAATTGATCCTTAAAAAATATATTATTATACCAAATTTTTTTCTATTTTCAGTATAATATTGAATACAACATTTCATTAAATTTCCGCACATTATATAAATTTTCATATATTCATATGATTAGCTTTAGGACATGACTAAATAGTATAGTTACTTTTCTCAATCATTGGTGTTTTTCATCATGTTGTTGAAAAATGACGTGAAATCCTATTATACGAGATGTTATTAGATAATGATTTCATCCCAAAGAGACTGATAAGGGACTTCCATTTCACTATGTGCGAGGAATTCATGGTCTACACTATAATAGGGATTCCTAGGACACCATGGAGTGGTAATATAGTCTAGGTGATCGTCAATCTATAAAAAATACCACTTATTACTGATATGATAGATGTAGACATTAGGTGAACTAGAAAATCATTTAGTATGTGATATTGTATGATCATTATAATATATAATATATATTTTTTAGGTTATAGATGCACATTTTAGGTTGTTGTTTTGGTATGGATTACAGATGGCCATAGGTAATGAACTGATATTGAGCACAACATATCATCCTCTGATGGATGGATGGTATGAGGGGAATATATGAAAATAAGAGGATATGTATCAACATTTTCCCCCAAACATAAATCGAGTGTGGGAGGATCACATCAAAATGGAACCATAAGAGTATCTTTTTAGCAGTTTTTTATTTTCATTAATTAAATTTCAAGGGCCTAGTGACAAAATAGTTATGGGGTTGACTATGTTCCTAGAGACCTATGAGTGGGTTTCACTGATATTGAAGAAGGTTATAATCACAAAATTAAGAGTAATATCAAATACCAACCATATAAGGATACATTTGGATTTATCTGTGTTTGATAATGTTTTTTTAGTTACTCCTCTTGTATTAAATCATCATATTAAAAATGGGGATAGATAAAGAAATGTTTTCTAGGTCCATTTGAGCGTAATTAATATGTAGTGAGCATGGAATACAAATTGAACCATATTCTATGTTATTCAAGAATACATGATTTGTTCAATTATTTTCATCATTAGAGACGCTTGCCTAATCATTTACAGTTTCTAAAATATGAAGATATTGAGTTTTTACAAGATGCATTATTTGAGGTGAATTCGAAACAGATAGTAGACCAGAGTAATAATTTCCTTCCATGAAATATTTTATTACTCTTCTTGATTCAATGACAGTGTGGATTAATTATAGAGGTGTGGTGGGAGTATGAGTATGATTTTTGAGTATAGTGACCTTAGATGTTTAAGGAAGACATCTATATTAACTCAATATTGTAGATATGTAAATATTGGGGTATAATTTTTAAATAATTAATTCTTAATGAAAATAAACCCATATATGATAACAAGATATTATTAATTATATTTTAAAATGTAATTTCTTAATAATATATCTAGAGAAATTATTTAATGTCCATGCATATTGTAAATGACTCGTTAACACTATGGAATTTTCAATGGAATGTTTTCAGACTATGGAATAGAGTTAGAAACAGAAACAAAGGGCCAAATTAATTTTTCATCAATATAATAAAAATATTAAATATATTATTAGATGTTCATGATTTTTTTCAATATAATTTAATACTAAAAAAATTGTGTCTAAAATGGGAATGTAGATACCACTATGTGGTTTGTGATGAAAAATATACCATAGGAACTCTATAACATTTTTTTCCAGTGTTTGGTAATATCCAATTTGAAAGAAATTTCTATAATTATTTTAAGATATTCTTCCAAAAAAATCATTTCTCTCCCATACATTGTATCTTATGAAAACTACCCATCCACTATTTTTAAAAAAATTCTGCTTTAACCAAATTTGTTTTCTAAAATTGGTATATGTTTGTAGATTGGTATGACATAAGATATTGTGAAATTATATAAATTTTATTATTAATATTTAATTTTATTTTACTGTTCATCTTTCCTAAACATATATAAAACACCATTATTATTTGAATATTATTTATAAAGCCATTGAATCAACAATATTATAACACATTCCAGTCTTTATCTCATTAAATCACTCAAATTAATTACACCTAGATTTATATTTATTAGAAAATATGGATTATATTTTTCAAAAAAAATTGCTGATAATGTTAACATTTGAAGGTCCAAATAACCAAAAAACTCAGTTATTAATGTGGGTTGGTTTGGTTGAGTCTAGGAAATTCTATAACCCCTATATAAGACATCAATAAAGCCTAGTGACCAAATTCAAGTGTTGTAGAAACATGGCGTCCATCTACATCCTCCCTAGGTGTCCGAATTGCACAAAATTATTTTTACAAGATTTTGTTTTTATTATTTAACTAAACCATTTTTAACTCTCTTAGTTACTAAAAATGGTTGATTAAAATTATAGATTGTAATACTAAATAATTTAATAACAGTACCAGAATTATCAAGTATAATTTATAAATAACTAATTGACAAATTATGAAAAAAATAAAATATGAAATTTGGGGTTGTCTTAAAGATAATTAGAACATATTGTCAATAGATAATCATTAAAAAGTATTAGAAGATAAGTTTTGATAAATTATCAATATATAAATATAATACCTATAAAATTTTAATTCCCACGAATTTTGTGGTGATGATTTCAAAATGATAATAAAATCAAATATTCAAAGGATAATTTATTAAACAAATTATCAGATAAAATTTTAATAATTTCTAAAAAATTAAAAAAAATGATCCAATTATAATTTGGAAAATAATAAAATAATAATTTTTGAAAAAATTATAAAAATATTTTTTATTAAAATGCATCAAATTTTATTTATTTTATTATTTATTATAAGTAAATTTTTTCATTAAAAAGTAAATTATCTGAATACCGAACATTATATTGAATTAATTTGTTGACACATATTATCGAATATGGTTTTATTATTTTTCATTTGGATAATATTGTGTTTTCATGCATTGACCTATATGATAAATCGAAATATATATAATAGAGAGAATGTATAATAAAATGTGACATTATAATTTAACCTTTATAACAAAATACTATATGTATTTGTATCAATGTAACCTTAGAAAACCGCAAGTTTTGAACCATCAATGACAATAATAATATGCCTTTCTTGGAGTAATTTTTTTCAAATGGTGAGGTTTTCACACCATCATTCAAAAAAACATTTGTTTTTTTATTGTATTCATCAAAATAAAAGAAAATGGTAGAAAGTTCCTTACCATCATCATACATATATAAGAGTTTGTCTCTATGATTTCTTATATTCTTGATTAATATGGTATTTTATTAGATTCATGTGGTTTCATGAGAATATATGTCATTGCTTGATTATAACCAAGTTATTTTGTGTTGATTCTAACATAAATATTGGTCTCTTTTACAGTTCCTTTTTATAAAATTTATTCTACAGTGTGTTTTATCTCTTATAGAACCATTAACTAGGGTACAAAATATTCATTTAGAGCACTGATTTTGGGAGTATGGTTTTTCTATTGTCATTCGCGCATAGTTTCCTTATCCCATTTTGGTGAAAAGAATTTATGGATGGTCAAAAAACATCACATAGTCTTAAATTCATTAAATAAATAAAGTTATATCTCCGTAGAAGGTAAATCAAAGTGTCTTACTAAAATAAATCGATATGTTCTTCATACAATCCAAGGTCATTGTTGATTTTAATGATAATATATTTAGGGATCATCATATTAGAACCTAAATTTTTATTAGAAATCCCCCTTATATGTGGGTTGAGATATTTAAATGGATGAATGTGGGGTGTTCCTATGAAAACAACATGTTTTTGGGGTGATCTATGTTACATTGATGAAATTAGTTAAATTATTAACATACTAATTGATAATTAATTAATAATGGTTTGTTGGGGTTTATGATGGTTAAATCAATTCATAATGAATCATTATATATATGGCTTTATGTTTATTTGTGAATATACAAATTTTGTTATATATAATTGTTTTTATATATTTATTATGACCATATGTCATGGATGAACTGGTCGTATCACACTGAGTCTTTGACTCACACCCTATATGAAAATTGTAGAGTGCTTATAGATTTCATGTTCTAAGATCCTATGAATATAAATGTCCTAATGGTGGATAGTTGAACATTGGAACATAGAGTCGGGGGGGAAGAATGGAAAAGACACTGAAGGTCCATTTAGATGAATCTTTAATTATTCTCTATTCATCTGCAATTATCACCCACGTTTATCCTACCACATTTAGAGTTCAATTACTTGTAGGACATTTATAATATTTATTTATTTTCAAAATTCCTAATCTAATGAGTTGTTATATTATTTTTTAATTAATATTTATATCATGACATGATACATATGGTATATTATAATGGAAAATATACTTGGACCCTCACTATTACTTGGTATCCCGATGTGTATTAGGAGGCTCACATGAGATCACAAAACAGCAGGCTCAGACCCAGTGGATCAGGGTGGGATTCAACATTCATATTAAATATGAATAAATAAATTATTTACTTTTAATTGAAAATTTTATAGATGAGTAAAATATATTTATAAATAATAAATTAATTTTAGTAATTCATTTATATTCATGGAAAATAATATTTTCTAAAAAATTATTTCAATTGGTTTTTATAAATAATTTATAAAAACAATTAATTTAAAAAATTAAAAGGAATTTTAAAAAACCTAATATATATTTTAAATAAAATATCAAAAATTATCTTTTATTTAAATTTATTTAGTTTAACAAAAAGATAATGTTTGTAATAAATAGTGAAAATAATGATTTTGAAAAAACTCCTTTTAATTTATTGTAATTACGATGTTAAATGTTTTAAAATAAATGTTTTAATCATAAATTTAGTTTAATAATGTTATTAAAAATGTAACACAGATCATTTGAATCAATATCATATTGAATTTGTTTAATAAATCATTTTATACTTATGAAGATGTTCTCTTTAAAAAACAATTTTTTCATCGAGTCAGGGTGATTAATTTTAAATTAAATATTTCCACTTATGTATATAGAATGTTTATATATAGATTAAATATATTATATAATTATATTCAACATTATATAATAATATAATCTTAATTTTTATTCAAAATTATTACAATTCAAAATAAAAATTAATTAACACTGGTATGGATAAAACTAATTTACTAGGGGTAAAACATATATGATAATGGGAAAAAGGACCTAAAATCCTATATATATAACAATTAGTGGAAATTATTATACCAAATATAAGATAATATCCAATAATTTGACATTATTTATTATTTTTTAATGATAAAAATATTGGTGTACTTTATTGATTTCACAATTTTCATGTTTTCCCTCTATCCCACTTGTAATAGGAACCCCCCTCTCTTATCCTATTAAGAATTATAGAACAATTTTTTCCCATTAAATAACCATATACATTCCTAAATACCATATTTACAACCTATTTTACTTTTATGTTTTATTATATCAATGTAAGAGGGCTTTTATGTAATCGTATTGATGTTATCTGAAAATGATAAATCATTATTAGTCAATAATTTCTATATTATTTCCCCCTAAACTAGAATAATATATTCATAAAATATGATGATATAATAAAACAATATATCCCATATAATTATATTTTACAATTATAATTTAATAACTTATTTTCATCTTTATTCCAATCTAATGGGGAAAAATTTCCATCATGTCAATTTCAAACCACTATCTCATAAACTAATGAAAAACATTTCCCATCATCTCCTTTTATTTATTGATATAAGGATGGATTTAAAATATATATTTTATATTTAGGAAATATTTTATTATTGTTATTTTTCAAATAAAATCATACTATTTTTTATGGTGGAATAATATAATGTCTCTCCCATGGGCGACAGACAATCGACTCATGGAGAAATGTGAGTTATTTTTCACTTCTCTACTGCATGTATGGTATTTAGAATAAATTTAATGAATAATTTTGTATATATATATATATATATTAAATAATAATTAATTTGTATATGTTTATTATTATTTATCTTTATTTCCTTACATCCATTGATAATATAAAAACAATATTCTTGTATATGTATGAAATACAAATAGTATAAGTATATAATTTTATTGATGAATATAATTTTTTATAAAATAATTATATATGATATTTATATGATTATTATTAATGTATATAATGGTATTATATTAAATGTAACATTATAAAAAATACCAAACTATTACATACATGAAAAATATAGTCGTTATCATCAAGAACAATGATTTTAATAAAAATGAAAATGAATGCATAAAAAATGGTATAAGTAAATATAATTTATTTTGATATATATGATAGTTTTTATGAAATAATTGTATAAGAAATGTATTATTATTATACAGCAGTATCCAATGCCTATAAAGGAAGTCAATACAAGAGGTATAGGGTTTTCATCTCACTTTTTTCTCTCGCACGCAAGACCTATATATCACTTGTATACATTGACTAGATTATATAATACCTATGATTTATTTTTATGATAATAAACATAAAATAATGAATAATAAATATCTATATAAATTTCATTCTTAAATTTTTTTTAAAATTCAAAAAACTCAAACGTGGTTATACGTTTCTTGAAAAAATCACATTGTCAACCAAGATTGTTCATTATTATGTTTTTATTATTGAAATCATCTGGTATATATCTTATAAAAATAATTAAATTTATTATAATATATTTATTTAATGTAAATATTTTTTTTCGTTTAATTTTAATCTAGTTATTTATTCAGTATATGAAAATAGTTATTCTATGGAAAACAAAATTTATTTTACAATTTTTTCATATAACCAATATTGTTTATGTCCCTCTTATCTTAATCTATTTTCATGAAATTTTTTCAATTAAAAATTATTTTCTAAATACATCTATAAAAATATTTTTCTTGGGAATTTTTTTAAAATCTATATACATGTAATTTTTTAAACGTATTAGTTTATACTTTTTACCAAAAATTTAAATGGTGCCATCACATAATGTATACGGAATCAACTAAATTTTCAACTATCATGGAAACTAAAATATTTGACAGATAATTTAAAAATAATAATTATTATTTTCAGATAACATGTATTCCTTCATAATTGTAAAAAAATTAAATTATAACAACATGATTCAAAATAGAAGCATATATTTTCATTAAGAATTCATTAATGATATTTTATATACTTTTTATCACTCAACGACAATAATAAATGATTTTTCTTTTGGGGGGGATATGATCAATTAGTAATAATATAATTCATTAATAGGATGGTTTATGATTATTATTGTGATTAAATAATGATTATAAATACAATGTATTTTATATGGGTTTTGATATAATGAATTAAGGAAATGTTTTTGAAACATGATTTAATTCCTCGCATTATGATGTCCTTAATTTCATTTGATATTCAACTACATTTTAATGGGTTATAATATAAAGATTAATTTTTGATCTTCTATGAAAAAAATTCATAAATTTTTTGTTGGGTGGCATCAATATCTATATCAATTCTCTTGGTTTTTGATTTATATATCATGATATAATGATTTGAAACTAGTCAACATACTTTATATTCTATGCTAAATTAGAATATTGTCATGATCCAATATTGGATGTATAGAGACCCAGGATTATCATACACTGATATGAGGTCATTTCTTTAAAAATATTCATCACATTATAAAACAACATGTTTATGGACCATTATGGTGTAGCGTCTTATGTAATATCACAACAAAATGTTCTATCATGGTAAAAGATCATCAACATATTCCTTAAAGGTCAACACCTTAAATTTACCAGTTAAAATGTTTCTCCAAAATATGGGGAAAACGTATCCCAATGAAGGGTGAGATTGGATGCTCATTAATTGCAAATAATGTTTATATGTAAGCATAATTAGAAGAATAATGGTATGGGAACATGATCATGACAAAAATGAAAATAACTTACATATCAAAGGTCATAATCAAAATTATCGATATAAATATTGGTTCTTCATAAGACATGAATCATATAGTAATTGATATCACAATTCATTATAGCACAACATATTATTTAGATAAGGAATTTTGTCACTCACATAAACAAAGAAAATATTATGTAAAGGCTACCAACAATGCCCTCTATAACATGGTAGGATTGATATAATTACATGTGTACTAGAATCAAAATGAAATAAAAACAAAGTTCCCACTTTCCTTCAAGTGTGGGCTACAACCTATGTAACCTCTTCTTTTCATTATTAGGATACAAACCATGTACTCTAATTTTAATAGGCATATGCTACCATACATGAATCTCTCTAGTTTTGGGGCATTGGGCTGTAACTAATATACCCTATTTTTTACGGTTCTATGATAAATCCCATAGAACCTCTTATTCTTGGGGTATGGGCTACATCCCATGTACCTTCTTATTATGTAGATTTGGTTACCACCCTTATTCCCTATTTTTTTACAGATTTTGGGTACGTCTTATGTACCATCTTGTATTTGGAATTGGTATATTACATGTTTACACTCTTACTTCCATGAATTGGGTTATAACTAGTGTACACTATTATTTCCATTTTGGATTATAGCCCATGTAACCTCTTGTTTTCTGGAAATGGGATATAACCTATGTACCCTCTTATTTTCTTTCATTGGATCCAACCAATTTACAAATATGTTTTTTGGTATTTCGACTACGACCCTTTTACTATCTTGTTTGTTGGATTTGGTTAAATCCATGTACCCATTGAGATCATATATAATTTATCATTACCCAATGCATTGGATGGAGATATAGGTCAAACCCATAAAATAATAAAATCATTGTTCTAACTTACACATAATAATAAAAAATTTACCATATCATAACACACAATGACAAATGGGTTTTATAAATATTTTATCCTAACCTATTAAATGAATTATGTATACTAAAAATTTCTTCATATCATAACCTATAGAAAATTGCCAGTTAACATAATCATTTCATAATATAATAACCAATGAATGGAAAAGACTTCCACAATACTTTTATCATGATGTAACCCATATAATATGAATGTCTTTCACAAAAAACGTTTCATTTTAATCAAAAACAATTCAAAAATGAACAATAATTGTGTTGTTTGATCATATTCCAAGTAAATAATAAATAATATTTAAGGATTTAAACAAATATAGAAAATGATTTAGAATGATAAATATGAAAATTTCTTAGGGATAATAATATATCGTTGAAAATAACTTTTTTATGGAAAAAAACATTTTCAAAAAACATTTCATTGAGAACCACTCTGAAATCATATAAAATGAGAATTTAAAATAATTTCAAACATTTCAAGTGGAAAATCTCATTTCATAGTTGGAAGACTATTTAAAAAACTAGAAAATATTTTAAAAATATTTTATTTTTAATATAAATATTAAAACATATAAAGCATGGTTCAAAAATAATTTTAAACACTTTATGAACAAGAAGAATTTTTTAAAAAAACTGTTATTTTAATCTTATATAATGAATATGAATTTATAAAATATTAAGGAAAGTCAATTTTAATGTAATTTTTTAATATTTTAACGGATGCTTAAAATAAATAAAGGTAGTGACAAAAGCTAAATCAATACATTCTAAACATTCTTTTCTCACTATAAAAATCTAAAAGGGTTCTTTGATCTGAAAAAAGAGATATAGATTTCTGGGAAAAAAACCAATTTGTTAAATAGATTAAAAAGTTTAAAATATCTTAAAAATATCATCATATAATATTATTTCATTTTTGGAATACATCATTTTGAAGGAACATAGATTTCTAACTGAAGATAAAGATATAATAGGATTTTCATAAAAACACTTCATTAATTATGATAATTAATAATGATTAAATCAATAGTGGAATAATATAAAGATATTAAGTATAAAAATAAGAGAATAGAATTTATTAGATTCATTGACATATGGATCATAATATTTCATCAACGGAGGCATAATCTTATATAATCCAAATAAATGATTTTATTGTATCAATAAAATCATTAAAATTTGGGGACATTGAATAAAACAACACATGAAAGTATAAAATTAAATGAATCCTAAAAATCATGAAAATAATTTTATTAAGGATATAAAATGTTAAAGGGTAGTAAAAAACCATTTAAAAGATAATTGGTTCATAAATATTCATGTGTCTTAAAGAAGGAAAATTGAGAACAAAATGAATTACTTATTAGGTAACATATGAGGCATGAAACCCTATGAAATTGAGAAAATAAAATGGATAAAAATATTAGCTATAAATATATTTTTATCAATCATATAATAAATTCATTTTATTTAAATACACCACCCAAAATAAACAAGTGGTGAATAAGGAATAAGTTTCGTATAAATAAATGTGAGACTAGAAATCCCTTGAATACATGAGTATATGTCGAATGGAGAACCTTAATAATTAATAGCATAAATTTGAAATTTTAATATCATGAAATAAAATACATTCATGATATAATTTTTTATAGGGATTCATATATAGAATAGAATATGAATAATTTCTTATTATAGAATATATATCACAGAAATTAAACTGAGGTGAGAAAATCCTTATCCAAGGTCATGACTTTATTCGTAAAATTTTAATACTTATATATAATAAATTTAAGTTAATTATATATCTAAAAAAATAAAATCTTATATATAATAAATATATTATTTTATTTTGGTATTATATGACTTGTTTAGTTTGAATATCATGCTAATGTTATGTTTTGGATGACAACCAGATTCATTTTTCATATGTGATTTGATTATTTATTCCCGATCCTCTTAAATAGATAATTATTTAATTACATAGAAAATTTAAAAAATTATTTAAATATATTATATATTTGGTATATATTTATTTATAATAATATTTAAAATATATAATTACTAAATGGAATAAACATTTAACTGAGGCAGTAAGCTATATGTATGCATGAGTGATGAATCTTTTTCCATATCATATTGAAAGAATTTAAATAAAATATATATGTGTATATTATAATTTCAGTTCAATTATAATTTCATATATAGTTTATAAATGGAATAATTGTAGGGCATATGTTGTCTCAACAATAAATTGTATTTTATGATGATTTTGATGTTCACAACTACCCTTTTGTGTTATTATAATGATTTTATTTTGAGTATATTTTAGGGAATTTATATTCTTTATAATTCCTAATTATTCGCATGTAATTAGTTAAACTGTGCAGAACGCTATTAAGTGTATTCTGGAAACATTGTTCATCGTTTGTTGTTTTTCGGAAAATATTGTTCATTTTATTCATCAGAAAAAGTAACATATGCAACAAACCTCATATTATCAGAAAATTATGTTTAATATACTTTATTTTAGGATGGAACCCTTCGTGCAAGAAAATATGAAAAGTATGGTTGAGGAACCGTATGTTAATAATGAACCTTACGTTTGTATCACAAAACATATGGATCATGAACCTTACTTTTCTATTGAACCTTATGTTTTGATAGAAATGTATGGGTGATCAACCTTACATTTGAGAAGAAACACGTATGGATCATCAACCTTGCGTTCATGATCTACTGTATGTTAGTTGTTTTGTCTTCTAGAGAAGGAACCTTACATTTGACTTTTCAACACCAAGAATTTTAAATTTACATCTTTATCTGGGATTGAAGCAACGGTCTCTATGGGATATCCGGATGATTTAAAGCCCGTTACTGACTGTTTCAGAATGACTTTATGATCGAATCAAAGAACTATTTATATTTGATATTTTCATTCCTATTCTTAAGGGGAGTTACGGCATCTCTGATCTGATCTGTTCTTTTTCTTAGGAATCTTTTGCCGATCTAAAAAACCATGCTGATGTTTTTGCTTGTAACAAATCCTTCGGAGTTTTCATATAAATAGATAGATGACTCTATGGTTTATGAAATCAATAAATAATCTGTGAAAAATGATTTTCAATTCTACAACGATCAAGCATCACAGGAATGTTATCATCATCAGAATGCTATCTTTTGATTTCAATGAATATGAAACTCTTTTTATTGTTGTTATTAAAGAATCAAAGATCATCTATACAACCAGATTTCTTTAGACATTCTTCATGGTTTATTCTCTTCTGATTTCAATGATCCATCTTTTATCAGTTGTGTGCTGCTGCAACTATGAATTGAATTTGTTTTTATATAAACAAACTTCTTTTATCTTGAGTATTGGCTGGTCGTATTCAGTCATGGTGGAGTATCAGCTTCTCTCACTAAGATGTGGATTTCGGTTCTCTATTGTAATGAACCAGAAGGCTCTGTTTTATAATGCCTTTATTGTAAGGGTAAAAACTGCCTCTACTCAGTTGTGGAATGGTCTTATTATAAGAGGACCATACTAGTGAAATTCACTATGCCCGCATAGAGGGTGATTGGTGGAGTGGACTAGGGGATATTTGTGCCCTGAACCACTATTAATTGCTTTGTCTTGTTCTCTATTCTATCCACTGCATATTATTTGTTACAGAAACATCTCAAGTAATGTCTACTATTTTGTTAAGACAGAATCAAGGAATAATTTTAAAAGACACAATTCACCCCCTCTTGTGTTATTTTCATAGTCAATATAACCTAACATTTGGTATCATAAGTCGAGCTTTTCATCAGATCCTTAACAAGATAAATGCATAAGATCTACATTAAGATGGAAATGATTGACCTAATGGAAGTTATTTAAATGGTTAATGCTCCAAACATTAATGGAGAGAATTATTTTTGCTGGAAATCAAGGATGATTATATATTTGAATAATCATGGATACAATGTCTACTAAAAAATTCTATCTCTCTATATGATTCCTATGAAACCAGAAACATGAGATACTAGTAAAAAATCTGAATATGATAAAAACTCAAAGGAAATGAATGTTATCATTTTTTGTCTTAGACCAGACGAATTCAATCGTGTATCACAGTTCCCAACAGCCTATGAAATGTGGCAGACAATTCCAGTAGCGTATGAAGGTACTAACAATGTTAGGAAAATGAGATATGAAACAGTGAAATTAATGTTTGATACTTTTATAACGTTTGATGGAGAGAACATCACTTAGATAAATGGAAGATTCACAGAAATTGTCAACAATGTGACATCATTATATGAACCAATAGATCAATATGATCAAGGACTAAAATTTCTAAGAGTTCTACCTACAATATGGAATGGCATATCAGCAGAAATTCATTAATTAGTACCTGTCAAAGATCAAACCATTAGAGAACAGATTGGGTCTTTAATCCTGTATGAAGTTGAAATGCAAGTTGAAGCTGAAGATCACAAGGTTCTAGTGAAAAAGACAAATACTACTTTAAAGGTAACATCTCAAAAGTAGAATAAGAAAATGAAACAATTAGTAAAGAATGTAATAGATATAGATTCATCTGACTCTGAAATAGAAATGCCTCAATTAGCCATAAATTTGTGCAAGTTCTACAGAAAGAAGAAAGTATTCAGAAAGACCTTCAAAAAGGATGAGAAAGATGCAAAGTATGTAAGATGCTATTAATGTAAAACAATTGGGTAATATAAGACCTTATTGTCCTCAATTGAAAGGAGAGAAGATAAAGGAAAAAAATAGATATCAGAAGAATGTTGTCTATGAGAATAGAGATAAGAGAGCAATGAAGGCTACATAGAGTGTCTCAGAAAAATCCAATAGCTCATCTGATTATGATACAGAATGGAAGCCAAATTTGAAGGCTAATATGTGCTTTATGGCTAAAAAAGATGAGGAACAAACTTATTATTCATCAGATTATGATTGTAGTTACTCAAATAATAAAATGGCTTCCTACTGTAAAATGCTTGAAGAAAAATATGATTCCTTGTTAAAGAAGCATAAATAATTAATTCATATTTATAGAACTATTATAAATGAATGATATAATTTAGTTAAACATCATCAAGATATTGTTGAAAAATTCAATTAAACAACTTAAAACTATGAAGTTCATGAAAATAAGATTAAAGTTCTACAAAAAGAAGAAGAAACTTATAAATCTGAAGTTCTTGTGTTTAAAAAACGAGAATATCAATTGAATGAAATACTTGGAAAAAATTCTGTTAAAAGGAAATAATTGGAATTGGTAGTAATGTAGAAAAACTAAAACTATACATGAATTAATTTTTTCCTTGAACCAAAAGAAAAAGTATATCTACTCTTAAATGTTTCTACTGTGGTATTAATGGAAATTATTCTAAAGACTGTTATTTCAGAAAGCCTCAATTATGTTGTATCAATAATGTTCATTACTCAAAGGCTTTATCTAGATTTAATTATAATAACATTGAGAAAACCAAATATGTTTTGATTCCAATTTCTTTGAATGCTAACACTGCAGGACCCAAAAAAATATGGTTACTAAAACAAACTCTTGTTTAATCTTTCCTTATTGGTAACAGGTCAAAAAAGAGGAAAAGACATATGGTATATGTATAGTGGCTGTTCAAGACATATGAGTGGAAACTCATCAAATTTCCACACCCTGAGAATAATAGATGGAGGCCTAGTCACCTTTGATGATAATACTATAGGAAAAATTATTAGACATGGGACAGTTCGAGATCCAGATTCTGTCTCAATTAATAAAGATTTATATATACAAGGATTAAAGCACAATCTGATAAGTATCTCTCAACTCTGTGATGATGTACACTATGTTGATTTTTAAAATAATTTATATTCTATATTTAAGGATTAAATACTTAAATTCAATTCCCCCAGAATAAACAATGATTACACTATGTATTTCAACTTCCTGTGTAAACAGAAATTAAACTATTTAACTTCTAAAATAAATGAGTCATTGATTTGGAATAGAAGACTTGGACATTATAATATATATTCTTTAAATAAATTATCAAATAAGAAATTAGTTTTAGATTTACCCTGTATTAAATTTTATGTTAAAATATTTTGTGATGCTTTACAAATTGGTAAGCAACACAAATCTACCTTCAAATTTGTTAACAAAATTAATACATGAAAACCCTTAGAACACATCCATATCAATATGTTTGGACCTTCCAGGGTAGAAATTTTGGATGGTAAAATATTCTTATATGTTTTAGTTGTTGAATAATCAATATTTACTTGGGTGTATTTTTTAAAACTTAAGAATTACGCTTTTTCTATTTTTGAATGTTTTTTTAAGAGTGTTGAAAATAAAAAAGGTTTTAAGATAGTTTCATTTAGATGTGATCATGTGGGATAATTTTAGAATCAAGACTTCAAATATTTTTTCTCAAACATGGTTATTAAAAAAACCTTCTCTCCACCAAGAACACCTCAACAAAATTGAATTGTTTAAAGAAGAAATAGCTCTTTACAAGAAATGGCTAGGACCATGCTAAATTAATATAGCTTAACTACCTATTTATGGGAAAAATCTGTAAGTACAACATGCTATATTATGAAAAGTGTTTTCATTCAGCCTATATTCAAAAAGGCTACATATGAACTTTCGAATAACAGAAATCCTAAAGAAAATTGCTTTAATGTTTTTGGATGAAATGTGTATATCATGAACACCAAGGATAATCATCGTAAGTTCGATCCAAAAGCTGATGAAGGAATATTTTTAGGATATTCTGATACTTTAGAAGCATATAGAATTCTAAATAATAATTAAAGGATTGTTGATGAATCAGTTTGTGTGAAGTTTGATAAAACTGACCCTTCTAATAAAGAGAAAGATCAAGCTGTTGAGTTCACTAATCCTACTAACACCATGAGACTTGAAAATCTGAAAAATGATTTTGAAAACAATATGAATGAAATTTAGTTCAGTTCAGAAGAACATGACACTGATGAACCTAATAGTGTTCTTCCTAGAAATCTCATAACCTTAAATGATCATCCTTTAGAAACGGTTATAGACAACCTAGACTCAGATATTAAAACCAAAGGAAATGTAGGAAACATAGTTAAATTTTCTGCTATTCCTTCTCAATTAGAGCCTAAATCCTTTGAAGAAGCTTTAGAAGATGAATGTTGGATGTTAGCTATGCAATAGGTGCTAAATGAATTTGAATGAAATAATGTTTGAAAATTACTGGAAATATCATCATGTTTTCCTGTAATAGGAACTAAATGGGTCTTTTCGAATAAGAAAGATGATCAATGTATCATAACTAGAAACAAAGCCATACTAGTAGTAAAAGGTTATAGTCAAGAATAAGGTATATATTATGATGAGACCTTCACTCCCGTGGCTAGACTAGAAGCCATTAGGATTTTTTTAGATTATGCATCTCATATGAATTTTAAATTATATCAGATTGATGTTAAATGTTCTTTTTTAGATGGTTATTTTAAGGTGGAAGTTTATGTTGAGAAACCCCCTGGTTTTGGAAATCATCAAAAACCGGATTCGGTTTTTAACTATTCAAAATCTCTATATGTCCTTAAATAAGCTCTTAGAGGCTGGTATGAAGATTAAATTCATTTCATTTGAAAAATGGTTTTCCTGTTGGTCTGGAAGGCCCAATTATTTTTAAGAAAACATTATGTTCTAATTTTTTTTTAAGTACAAATTTATGTTGATGATGTCATTTTTGGATCAATAATCAAAATGCTTTGTAATGATTTTTTAGAACTTATGGAAAAAGAATTTGGAATGAGCATGATGAGAGAATTAAATTTATTTTTAGGAATTCAGATTTATCAAAAGGACTATGGAATGGTTTTAAATCAAATTAAATATATTATTGATATATTATAAATTTTTGGTCTTGAAAACAAGAAGGTATATTCAACTCCCATGTGAAGCAATATTAAGCTTGATTTGGATGAAACTGGAAAACTAGTGGATAACAAGTTATACAGAGGTATTATTTGTAGCTTACTATATCTTCCTACAAGAATACCTGATATTATGTTCTCTATATGTTTATGTTAAATATTTCAATCAAATAAAAAATAATCTCATCTTATTGATGTCAAAAGAATTTATAGATATTTGAAAGGAACTGTTTTTAAATCCCTTCTCTACCCAAAAACATTTTATATCAATTTTACATCATACACAGATGTATATTTTGGAGGATATAGATTAGATATAAAGAGCACCTTACGAACCTGTCACTTATTAGGAAAACCATTAGTGCCATGCTTATGTAAGAAGAAACACTTAGTTCCACACTCAACAGCCGAGAAAGAATATGTGTCTGTAGGCAGTTGTTGTGCATAAGTACTCTGGATGAAAAACACGCAGATGGACTTTGGACTTAATTTTTTTTAATATAACTATTTTATGTGATAATAATATTGTAATAAATATTTAAAAAATTCCAATAAGTCATTCAAGAACCAAGAATATTGATATTAGACATCATTTTCTAAGAGATCGTGTTCTTAAAATGATATATCATTAGAATTGGTTAGCACTATAAATCAATTAGCATATATTTTCACTAAACCCCAACCCATTGCAATTTTTGATTTTATAAATGGGGAGTTAGGTTTATTTAATTTCTAAAATAAATATGTTTCAATTTTACTATTATTTTATGTTTATTTTTGTGTATTGTACAAAATTTTTTCTCTTCTCTTGTACTGTATTTTAATTAATTTTAGAGGTTAAATGTGTGTTTAAAAATGCATATTCACATAAATATTTTTGTAATTATTACACTGTGACATAGGAAACAAGAACACATGTCATCTGTCAGAAAAACCATTCATCTACCTTCCCACCATTTTCCAAAAAACCTTTCGACTAACCAGCGACCTTCGTATATCATTCCAAACCCGAAAAACTAAACCATCAGATTTTTGAAACATCAGAAATGACGAAGACTAAACACGTTGAAGAAGGAGAACCAAGTGATCCTAAGTGATAAAAGGTTACGCCAAGAAAGATTCTCTTGGGGAAGGGTATTTATTTCGAGTGGCTGGTTCAGACAAAACTACTTCTCAATAAAGCCCAAACTTTTCAAGGACAAGAAACCGTCTTCAGCGACAATGCAATTTCAGAATTCATGTATGAGGTAGAGATGATAAATTTTGGTGGTAGCATGCAGTTTATTTTCAATGAAGAGAAAGATATGTTGTATGTTAATATTGAGAATAAGTACTTATCAATATCATCAACTGAAGTGTCAAATATTTTACATTGTTCGCATGAGGGGTATTTCATTTTTACTTAAATCGATTGGAGATCAGACCCACACCTCAAAAGACATAACGTCTATTCTGTTCAACTCTACAAAAATTAGGAAAATATTTGTAAAATATCTTGAATTCGACCACCAAATTCTGGTAAAGTTCATTCAAATAGCAATTTCTCCCAGAGTAGCGGATATAGAAAAGATCCTCTACCCATACATGTACATCATGTTTCTATTTTTGAGTGATTTTATTCTAGATTTCCCAAGGTACTTATTTATATATTTGTACTACTGCTATCAACCCGATGCGAGGATGACCTTTTATCCATATGGATGGATAATTTCAAGGATCCTATTTAAAAAAGGGATGATTAGGTTAGTAGAGGCAAGATTGAAGTGCTATCACAACAATTTGTTGAATGCAGGCTCCCTAAGAAAACTCAGATTTTTTTGGTGCACCATCAAAGGAAATATTCAACCTGTAGGAGCTAAGGAAGACCAGAGATCAGGACCTCTGGGGGAGAGAATAGCTACTGTAAAAGAAGGGATAGTTGAGTCCAAAACTGATGGGGTTTCTCAACACTTATGGAGAATCTTAGGAATGCTACCCAATAAGAAGAAGAAGAACAACAACAACAACAACAAAAACTTGTTCCAAAGCTTGGGATAATGAAAAGGCTGCAAGCTGGAGAGCAAGAGTTGGCTTCAGGAGAAGCAACATGCTCGGTTCATCTTGATGAATCACTTATGGAGGAAAGAAAGTTAGTGGAATTTAAAGCAAAAGAGCTTGAAATTGTGCCTATGATTGATTATGGAGCAAAAAAATATCCCTTGTTGAGAAGTATCAAGGATCCTAAGCCCAAGAAATAACTATTCACACCGAAGTAGTGATAGAGAAAACTATTGAAGATAGAGCTGAGCAACTAGAACAGATTGTTCAAGAGTCAGTGACTGAGAGTCAAACAAATATAGTAGATCAGACTGTGGGATAGTCAGATCAACATTCTGGAGTATAAACTTATGTTCTAGAGAACCATTCTTTTTTAGATGAAAGATTAGTTGTAAAATTAGTGGATAATTCCATGCCCTTAGTTGTTGTTAATCATCCTGTGAATGTAGATGAGGATATATCTGACTATCTATCATAGCATGTGGAGGCATTAGAGATGAATTATAATAAAATTCAAGAATATAATGCATCTCTATAGCAAGAGCTGGAAGCTGCAAGGAATATCATACAAGATCTTAAGGAGAACACAGTCTCCAAGAAAGAATTTTATGCCTTCAAGGGGAAATGATGGCATAAATTGGCAAGATCATGTCTGAATCTGTGTCTAATACAGACTTTGCTAATATTAAATGGTATTTGGGAAGCCCATTCACCTTAGTGAGAAGTAGTGTTTGTCAGCCTACTGCATCTATATTGGCTCCACCTACCTTCTGGGAACTCATTCCCAGATCTCAATCCATTACATCACTACTAAAAAATATAAATATCAGACATGAATATTTGTTGTTCAACAGCATTCCCTTGTCAGTTCTTATAGAGAACCAAGAGAATTTGGTTGACCAGCTTACTGAATCAGACCCTGGTATTCAATCCTAGTTGAACACATTTTCAGAGATGTTAGAGCAGTTCGTGAAGCAAGAGACCAGTCTTCATGAGTTTTGAATGTGAATATCATGGAGAATCGGTATGTTAACAATGACTCCAGAATGATGATCATTCAACTTGGAGATAGTCTGAAGCAGAAGCAGAGATTATAGTTAGAAGTGCTGAAAGGTATGTTTGAACTCATAATGTATTCTATCCCAACCAATCTATAATCCCTTCCTTCTTTTAACCTTTCTGATAATGACTGTTCATTTATCTTGATTCCATATTTTTTTATATAAATTCATTTATTAATCAATGAATGTTCTCTATTTATATCTATATTATATGTGTTTGAATGTTTGTCTATAGTTCAAAATCTATTTCTGTTTATTTAATTAAAGTTTACTATAACATTCGCTTCTAATTTTTTCAAATATTATATGTGTTCTAATTTATTTATATACTATATTTTTTATATCAAAAAAAGGGGAGAAATTTAGACACTACATTTACACCTATCTATGTTTAAAAAATTTCTAAATTATGTAGCTATGATTATAGTTTTAGTTCATGGGTCTTTTGATCATCAAAAAGGGGGAGATTGTTGGGAATATATTGTCTCAACAATACCCTATATTTTATGATGATTTTGATGTTCAAAAATACCATTGTTTTTTATTATAATTATTTTCTTTTGATTATATTATAGGGAATTTATATTTTTTATAATTCATATTTATTCTCAAATAATTTGTTGATGTTTACAGAATGCTCTTAAGTGTATTCTGGAAACACTATTCATTGTATGTCATTTTTCTGAAAATACTGTTCTTTTTATTCATCAGATAAAGTAACGTATTGAACAAACCTTACGTTATCAGAAAATTATGGTCAATGTACCATACGTTTGGATGGAACCCTTCGTGCGACAAAATCAAAAAAGTATATTTGAGAAACCTTACATTCATAATGAACCTTACGTATGTATCACAAAACGTATGGATCATGAACCTCACTTTTGTATTGAACCCTACATTTTGATAGAAATGTATGGATGATCAACCTTACATTTGAGAAGAAACAATTATGGATCATCAACCATATGTTCATGATCTATCGTACGTTTGTTGTTTTTTCTTCTAGTAAAAGAACCTTACATTTGACTTTTCAATGGTGAGAATTTGAAATTTATGTCTTTATCGGAGATTCATGCAATGGTCTCTACGGAATATTATGACGATTTAAAGCCCGTTACTAACTGTTTTTGTGTGAAATTATGATCGATTCAAAGAACCAATTATAGTGGAGATTTTCATTCATATTCTTAAGGGGAATTACGACGTCTCTGATCTGATATGTTCTTTTTATTGGGAATCTTTTGTGGATCTAAAAAACTGTGCTGAAGTTTCTACTAGTCATAAATCATTCAGAGTTTTCATCTAAAGAGATAATTTAATCTATTGTTTATAAAATCAGTCAATCTTCTGTGAAATCAGTTTTTCAATTCTACAGTGATCAAGCATCATAAGAATGAGAAAATCATCAAAAATCTATCTTTTGATTTCTGTGAATACGATGCTCTGTTCTTGTTTTTGTTCTTAAAGATTATTAGATCTTCTATGCAACTGGATCTCTTCAGACATTCTTCAAGGTTTATTCTTTTCTGAAGACAAAGATCCATCTTTTATCAGTTGTGTGCTGCTACAATTGTGAGCTGAATTTGTTATTCTTTAAACAAACATCTATTATCATGACTATTGACTTCTCATATTCAGTCATGGTTGTGTATCCGCTTCTCGCACTAAGCTGTGGATTTCTGTTTTTTTTTGTAAAGAACAAAAAGGATCTGTTTTATAAAGCCTTTGTTGTAAGGGTGACAAATTCCACTACTCTGTTGTGGAATTGTCTTATGATAAGAGGACCTTACTAGTGAAATTCTACAAGCCCACAGAGAGGGTGGTTGGTGAAGTGGACTACGGGATATTCGTGCCCCGAAAAACTATAAATTACTCTATTCTATTTTCAGTTCTATCTGTAACATATTATCTATTACTGAAACATCTCATGTTGTATTTACTATTCTGTAAAGACAAAATCAAGGAAAAATATAAAAAGATACAATTCACCCCCTCTTGTGTTATTTTCATAGTTAATCCAAACTAACACTAATCTCTTCCCTTATACATTCCATGTATTGTGTGGACAAATTATATAATTTTGGGGAGGAGATATTCCACACATCCACTAATGAATTAATTGTATTCCCAAAAAATGAAAAGTACAACGGTATGTGACTAATAATAAATAAATAATTATGAATACATTATGAATATAATATATATAATATAAATATAAAAATTAAATCATTATTCCTAACATTGAGAGATGGTAAATAGAATGACTAGCATCGATTCACAAGGTGGTTGATCGTCACACACCTAAAAGGTGATTATGTATCCAATTTAATTAATATTTTACTAATTGTTGGTATAAATTATAGAATAAAAAATTTATTATATTTCAAATACTATGGTTGTTATATATTCAAGAATTAAAAAAAATATAAGGTGTCTTAAAATTCTTAAGTCAAATGATTTAGTGGAAGGTTATTACCTCCTCTTTAGATAACCTCTTTTGGTTTACACAAAAGAACTATCTTGGTTTTCTCAATTCCCAATGTGTGAAATATACAGTTAAGGGATGAAAGTTTGGAGTTTATTAGGGTAGGGTTTTTACAAACCAAATATATTGTGATGTGTCATGATGTGAGGGGGTGGGAACCATTTTATTATGGCGGAGGAGTGATATTCTTGTAAACTTAAAATGGTAAAAGATAATGAGAGGTCTCTCTTACACCATGTACCAAAAAATACTGTCCATTATTGATCAAAGGGATTATAATGTCGAAATAGTTCTAAAAAATTATATTTTACATGTGTTTGTTTTTTTGGGACTGTAAGTAAAAATATCAACATAACGTAATAAGGGTTTTAACATAGTCGATTTAATAAATTTTAATTACATTAACTAAAACATTTTATAAAAATTTATGTTGAAATTAAAATAATTAAAAATTTATTATGATTTAAATTAAGTAATCGATTTTTTTCACACATTAAACACAATGGTGGAAGAAATTAATTTAAAATTAATCTTCCAGATGGGATGATTCATTAGGTTTTTAAAAAAATACTTTTGCAATGTTTGAAATGTTTTTATAGAAAACTTAATTGTCAATTATATAAAAATTGACATTTTATTAATTGAAAAAAATTGATCTAAATAATCTTTTTAAACAGAATGGAAATATTATTTATCTATATAAATACATTAAATAAAAATTCAATTTTCAATTAAGATTTAGTATTTTAAACTATTGATCCAAACCTAGAACTTATCATTAAAATATCAAAAATTCAACATAAGATAATTTTGACCATACAAATTCTTAAATGATGTTTATATTTACAAATAAATCTTATACAAATATAAATAATTATTTTTTAAATATGTAATCCAATTAAAGGGTGTAATGATAACTTTTATAAAAACTATATGTCATTATGTGTAAAATAGGTTCTATTCTAATCTCATGTATCGAATAAATTATGATGAATGCTAAACATTTGATATAATATAAAAATTATATATTTCTTTTAAATTATTTATGAAATGTGTATTAATCACATTTTTTATTTAAAATTTATTGATTTTATAAATATTGGTTTCTCGAAAAAAAACTCTAATATTTTAAAAAGGGTTTGAAAATAATATATTATTAATTGGTCATCATGTAATTATTATTATATTCATGTTTAAACTAAAATTATATTAATTAATTAATATTATTAATAACCACTATTCTTATGGATATATGATAAATATAACAATATTTTAATAATATTATTATTAGTACATTGTAGCTTCAAAAGACTACATCTTGTATGTCATGAAGGTTATTAAAGTAGCATGGAATTATGTGTATCATCATAAAAATATTGTATTTGTTGTACCAAAGTATAATATATTTTTTCAAAGAGTGAAATATTAACATGGTTTTGTATTTTAATCATCAATAATTTTGTATATATGGTAATTTTATGTCAGTGACCAATTTTAATTTAATTTAATAAAATTAATTAAGAAACACCGGTTATTGCAGTTTACCCTCCATAAAATTTATTAATCCTTTGATATTATTAGAAGTTATCAAATTTTTAACAATTTATAGTTCCTTTTATAGAAACACACATCATAAAATTGCACACATAAACACATTTCAAATGAAAAGGTTGGAATCGTAACTGTTACCCATAGAAACTAATAAAATGTATTCCACATAAGAGAACATAGGTTAAATGAGAAAACGTGGACATTATATAAAAGTGAAAATAATTATAGGGAGTGATAAATTTCATGTACAAAAATAATTTATGTGAAACCTAGAATATTATAAACAAAAACAATGACCATATTACGGATGAACGTGTCATTGATATCATCAAATTGATAATAAAATTAAAAAATCTCCCAAAGATTACTAATTTACACATTGAGATATACATACCTAATTGAATTCCATTTTATATGAACAATATATCTCTTTGGTAGTGACTTTACGAATTTACAATTCATCTCATAGATTTATAAATGTATGGGATATTTTTTCCCTGAAAATTTATGAGATCTTAAAATTCATAAGAACAATGATAAGTAAGCCAATCTATCTTCAATTATAATAAATTAAAAATGGTTATCATAAGATATAAAATATGAATAGATATGTATAATATATAATAATACTATTATCTCTAAAACCACATTAAAATTTCAAAACTAACCATTTAAAAAATAGTTATCATTGTAACCATTCTCAAAGATGAAAAACCAAAACATTAGAAAAAAGATAAATAAATTTATTAAAATTTTCTTCACATTGATCCCCCATATATCATGTATAATCTTCATATTATCACAAACCAATTCCCTAAATATCATTAACATATATCCTCTTTAAAAATGGTAATGATTATAAACACTTATTTAAAAAATTTCTTCATTCTAAAGGAAATTCAACCAATATTTCGTATATAGTCACTTATTATAAAAAAAATCTATTTTGAAAAATGGGTTCACCCTCCCACTAGTGTAATGTCTATGTAACAGTAAAATATTTCATAGTACGATATCTCGTTAAAGTAATTCAATAGATTTCACTACACGCAACTCCGACTTCAAGCGCACCACAACTTACCAAACTAGTCGTTCAAAAAGTGGTTATGAATAGTATTAGCATCATTTTAAATCTTATATACTATATGTAATTCTAAAATCCATATTATGTGTTTCCAATTAATAATTTAATAACAAATTCATTTTTTAGAAAAAATAATTATTTTTCAAAAAAAAGCAATTTTACAGCCTTTTAATGGAGAACCTTTTTTAAAATCAATAGTTGAAACCTTTATATGTTAAATTTAATTATATAAAATTCAACATTAAATATTGGACATATAAATTTATTTTGGATAATTTTTTCAGTACCTTTCTGATTATTTTCATATTTTGATGAATACTGAAAAATACTATGTTTCAATTGAAAAAAACTTTTTTATTTGAAATAATATATAGTGTTAAATTATACATTTGAATGGTTTTGAAGTATAATTAGATTATATTTTTATCATTTAATATAATTTAGTCCATTATATGTAATTTCACATTTAAATTAGACATAAACACGTGTCAATCTTTTGATAGTTTTTACTTTTTTAAAAACCTGCATTTTGTTATTGCCAACATGAATTAATTTTAAATTAATTAATAAAACATCTATGTTTTTAATTTTGAAAAATAGAATTCATTTTTGAATTTTGAATATCAAAATTAGCTTAGGGTATATTTTTGGTATTTTTCTGAAAACATTCAATTTTTGATGAATAGTGAAAAACAATGCGATATTTTTTAAAAATGATAATTTTTTTTAATAATTATTCATTTTATTTAAATTTATTTTACATAAAAATAGATATATATATATATATATATAATACCTATATATGTTTAATTTAATTCATTGGAGTCATTTTATAATAAAATTAGATGTATAAATATTTAGTGAACTTTTTACCGACTTTTACCCACCTTCTAGAAGCATTTTCAAATTTGCATAAAAAATAATTTTACCAATTCTGTGATTTTAATTTCAAAAATTATATAGACACAGTTGATATCTATATGTGAAGTGTTTTTCAATTAGATCTAAATAATTTTTGGTGAAGAGTAACTTTTGGTTTTTATTTACCATAGTTAAAATTAGAGTAATTAATGTAAAAAAAGATGTTATATTTTCAATAAAACATGTCGTAAATCTATTCTAAAAGTTTATATCAGAAAATAAACAACCATATAAATAAATTATGATCGTTTAGGTCCACTTGTATTTTATTAGGACATTTATTATTATTATATTTAAAGAAGAGTTAAAATTGTTAAATTAATGTTCATTAAATAAAAAATAATAATATAGGGATACAAATAATATGAATTAAAGAATAATTATTCATTATAAAGATAAAAAAATTCCTACATAATGGTGTTTTATTTATAATTTTTAGATATTATATAATTTAATTTATTTATGACACAATGATGATGCAGTAATTACATTAATAAAGAAATATTAATATAACAGATATTATAAATATCCCAATAAAAGTAAATTGAGAATTATGATTAATTACATTTATTTTATAGTTTAATATGACATGTTAGGGTTGATTAGAAAAATTCATTTCATTGTGATAAGGTTTTTATGACTTTTACAAAAACAAAATTCCAAATAGTGTCGAAATTGACATAAATTAATTTTTTAGAAAGTTACTATATTACAGGTTTATATAATATTCCTAAAAATATAAATTTCGGCCAAATGGCTTAAATAATATTATATTTGTTATTAATTAACAAATTTATGTTTTCCTGGAAGTTTAGAGTAATTTTATTAACCATATAGAGTAAGAATATGCGATGACACGATAAAAGATAAACTATTTAACTAAGAGTTAAATCTAAAAGATAAAGATAAAATGGTAACATAAGCATGTCTAAAACCTATTTGTTTATGGTATTTCGATTCATAACTACCAAATTATTGAAATAAATTTATTTCGATCCATTATAAAAAAAATTACTGTATAATAAATTAATATTTAAATCTTTTCTTAAAGTGACCCTCACCCCTCTTATAAAAGGGAACTTCACCTTCTCTCAAATTCAAACCTCCAAAGCCATTTGGCTGAGCCAAACCCTACCCAAATATCCTTCCAACTTCCATAAAATCTACATAGAGTCATTAATTTGATCATAACTCCCTCTTAAGGATCCATTTTGATCAACTCAAAAAGAAACATCCGAAAAGAAATATTAATTTCACCAATCTCTTCCAAGTTCTTTTCCTCTTCCACTTCTTCTTTCTTTGTTGTTTCCATAAAAAATAAAAACTACAGTACCTCATACATACTATGATGTTATTATAAATATTTTAAAACCATATTTGTTATTCAATTCACCCTGTAAATGACAAAGTCACCATACATGTGTATGTAAGGCTTACCGAATCCACGTTGTGGTGTAGTTTGTTATTCAAACACATTATTATTTAGATAGGAATAATAAGGAGTATAAATGGTGTAAATAATAAATATACTATGTTAATGATCTTGTATATATGATATGTTATACAATTATAGATGATATCATCATCAATATAAGGATATTTTCGCTCATGCGTATGTATGGATTACCGTCTCCACAATGCGTCCCACATTCACCATTAAACGATGATTATAAAAATATATATTTTTAATAAGTATGTAATATATGAAATAATTATTCTACTATATATATATATGTATGTATGGAGTTATTTATGTATTTACTTACATATATCTTATTCACATACATTCGTTCGATAGGATATGAAAACGGAAACATCGTTTATGTGTACGTATGACCTACCGTCTCCATAAACGGTGCCTTCCATTTCTTATATCTATCTGTTATAAATATTTTTATTCTAAATATATATGATATATAAATAAATTATTATATTCTGGAAGTATTTAAATCATGATATAAATTATACAATCAATAATAACAAGTTAAAACATATATGATAAAGAAAGCGATTATTACCCAAAATGTTAATTTTACATGGAAGTCATTATTAAAATAGGTGGTATAATATCATAAATGAATCATGTATGATATAAAAGATATTAAAAAGGTTCTATTATAATTTAATAACATACTATGGTCATTTTACATAAGGTTTAATGTACCCTCTACCAAAGGAAATTTCAAGGTAAGGGTTAATTTCACAATCTCTTTATTATTTGAGATTATTATTACGTAAGTATCTACTAGGACATATTTGTTATCCATGTCAATGTTTAATAAAAAATCATTCAAATGGATTATTTTTAAGGGAATTGTTTTACTAAAACATCATTTTTAATGTTTTAAATATTTATTATTCAAAACCATTCTCATTAATATCCATGTTTTCAAAATGGATTTAAGGACTTATTTATATAGACATTAATAATTCAAAAATGTTAATTCCTTTCAAAATTTTCTGAGTGGTATTCGATAGTTTGATTTAAAAATATCTTTTAAATTACTTATTTTAAAAATTATGTGAATTTTAAATGATTTCATGAAAAAGGGATATTTCTCTCAAAAAATTTTGATGATCATTTTCAACTATGTCAACATCCTTTACGATATATATTTTTTGATCAAGGTTGATTTTTTATGATACAAATTTTCCATATTGTATTTATGGTTTTGTGAATTTTTTTTAAAATGGATGTTTTATTTTTTTACCATTCATGGTTTATGGATAAATTATTGAAATTTAGTGTGATAGTTTTAATACGAATGTTTTTGTTATGTTTAAACATTTTAGTATGGGAAATGTATTTAACATAGTAAGTAATGGCTAGAGGTCTCTATATATCTTCAATGAATTAGTAGGTCTCATGAGAAAATTATAAGTGGAATTGGATGAGGTATTTCCTCATTTGATATATTGTTTTTTCCGAGGCCATAATCATTTTTAGATGTCATGGTCGTGGTCTTGACCCAATGTTTCATAATGTCCGGCATTATACATTCAATCATTATTAAAATAATACTAATTGATGATGTGATTATTCAACTAGTAGAATAACCATGACTATGTTTTATTATGGCATTATTTAATCACCTCATATTTCTACCATATAGTGTTCTTGTATATTTTTTTTAAAGCTATGTGTTTTCAATTATTCACTATTCCAAATGTTTATGTTATCTTCATCTGTATTGCTAACCCATACTGATTGTTTGAGTTAACCCATTTCTATGTTTCATTTTTTCCAGGATGTGAAAACAAATATTATAACCTAACTGTAGGGATAGTTTGAGGTATATAAATGTGGTCAAAGGATACAATGTTGTTGTTTTTTTATTTTCTAATGTAATGTAAAACTCATGTATGTATGTTGTTTCCTAGAATACTAAACTGATCTGTCCTTAGGGACGTGATTCCTTGTATCATACCAATATGTTAAAATAATATTATAGATTTGGGTAACATGGGTTAATGTATCAGGCCATAGTACTCAGCCAATGTATCAGTCCAGTGTATTAAAATAATTCATCGGCTCTGGATTAATGGGGTCAGGGCATTACAGTTGGTATCAGAGAATGTTTAGTACAATCCTTAGACACTATATTTAGATAGACACTTATTATAGAACATTACCCTATGACATAATTTGAGGATTATTGTAGAGTAACTTCCTGGAATTTTGGTACATTAGTGATTTTGGGAGTTTTCCAAGCAATATATCCCTGTCTGGATATGAGAAGGTAGAGGCGGATTTGGAAAATGTATACCTAGGGGTAAAACCTAGAAACACCACTATGAGATAGACTCGAATGAGAACTAGTACATGATAATGGCCCTTGATGCACTCTTGGTTATAACACTCTCGGGGGATATGTTTAGTATAATTCACATTTTTCTTAAAAGTCGTTATGAATGATTTTAAAGTAAATAATTCATCAAAGAGAACATTTTATGATTATTGATTATATGCATAATATTATCAATTTACATTTTCTATTTTAAATGATTGGAATAATGGGTTTAGATTCATAAACTAACCTAGTGAATGTCATTATATAGTAACAGTGCCTACTAGAAGGATTGACAATTCTAGAAATATGCATGATCGAATGATTAAGAAGGATCATATCTTTCATAGTATTAATACAACATTTATAAGTGCAATAGTCACCCATGTATTCTCATCATAAGAAGAAAATAGTATCATCTGTTAATAATATTAGCAATTAATTATTTATGTCTTATGTAATTGAAGGGAATCAAGAGAATAAAAGGATGGAAGAGAGAATGATGGATAATTGGAAGAGGGGAAAGATGGATTTTCCCATATGTGATAACTGTGGAAAGAATCACCTTGGTAAATGCTTGAATGGAATAGGAGTTCGATATATTTTTGGAGAAAAATTACACCAAGAACATGATTTCAAGGGTAAGAATAAGGATTCAAATATACTATGCTTTATCTGCAAAATTTGGGACACTGTGCGAATCAATGTCCCGATCATTATATTATACCATAAATGATGTTGTTAAATAATAATCAAGTTATGATACTACTAAATATGAAGAAGAATGATTATATTTCTTATATTGTTATTAAAGTATTGTGTCATTTTATTATTTTATTAATGATGTACATGTCATAATAATTATAAAGTATATTATGATTGTAATTCAGTGCTATTTCATTAAGGACTTCAGATTGTGTAGATCTAAGAAAAGTGGCTCAATAGAAGGTTAATTTTTTTGGAAAATATATGGTTGAGAGAAAGATTAACCATAAAATGTTTTTCATACATAGGTAGTTATTTAGAAAAATATATGATTCATTTGGATAAATTATTTTAGATATTCTTGACTACCTTGAAATTGATTAATGATTTTTATATTCCATCATTGTTGGAGTTTACAACATTTTTGTATAGAAAGAGTATATCCAAAATTCTATAATGAATAAGGGAGAAAGAATGTAATCAATATGGATTTATGTAAATTCAAGGTGTTATAGTGTTTTAAAAGAATACAATATGATGTTATTCACTTATTGTTATGTGGAAAAAAGGATCTTCATTGTGATTACCTTCCTTATAAATATTGGGCTATTAGTTTGGACGGAAGTATTTTGGATAAGTATAAAGGATAGAATGGATTATGTTTTACATTGGAAACTATTTCTAAGGTTAAATAACTTCTTAAAAAAATTTGGATTGTTATAACAGGGACAACAGAGTGGTCAGGTGACAACGTGTCGCGTTCGGCAAGGCCACGAGACTTGAACCCGCAACCAAAGGGCAACAAGGGCACGTCACCTACCACTGGCCTACACGACGTCCTGGATTGTATATTGTATATTTTTTAAAAGGGTTAATAGATGAATTATAAATTTATTTTTTTGGAACCCAATATGGTTAGGAAAAATAGAATATTTTTATGTTCAATTATCTTTTAGAGTAAATGATGAGTTTGTGGTAGATATTAGTTAAAGGATTGAACTCAACTTGCCAAGTATATTTTTTTTCAAATTCTATGAAGAAATTAATTCTTAATATTTAGGATATGGATCTTAAAAACAAAAATATTTTATCATAATACATTATATTTTGTTGAATCGATGATATTTTGAATCATCTGATATTGGTGGCATTGAGGCCCTCAATGTTACCCTAGATTGTGGTTGATGTACCCAATCACTCCCTATAAATATTTATGTTTTTACTCCAATTTTGTGTCTCTAATTGCAAAAAATGTTCTCATAATATAGATTATAATTTGGTGGTGAATTTTTCATTTACTTTTCCCTCTTATTAAGACTAAATTATATTAAACCAATTTCCTATGTGGGTTATCCACAAATGTATATTTCTATTTTTAACATTTTATTTTCTAAGAAATATTTAGAATTGCAATGAATAAATTCATTTAATAATGGGATAATGTAACACCCCAATATTTCATAGTATATTATCTCATTATAGTAATTCAATAGCTTTCTCTACACGCAACACTGAGTCCGACCGAACCACAACTTACCAAACTAGCCATTCAAAAAGCGGTTATGACTAGTATTAACTATATTTTGAGTCCTATATATTCTATATGATTTTAACATCCATATTCTGTGTTTCCTAGACATAATTTAAGAAAGAATTCATTTTATTCAGATAAAAGAAGTAGTTTTTAAAAATTAAATTTTACCACATTTTAAAGGAGAACCCTTTTTAAAATAAATATTTGACACTTTTATATATTAAATTAAATGAAATTAAATTCTTCTTTAGAAATGGGACATAAAATTTTTTTTGGATAACTTTTTTGTACATTTTTGATAACGTTCAAATTTTGATTAATAGTGAAAAATACTTTGTTTTAATTGAAAAAAATTTAATCATTATAATTTATTATGTTAATTTATGAATTTAATGGTTATGATGTATAATCATATTATATTTTCATAATTTAATACAATGTAGGACATTATATATAATTCCACATTTAAATTTCATATAAACACGTGTCAATCTTTTGATAGTTTCTGATTTTTAAAAAACCCATTTTTTGGTTTTGAAAACTGGAATTAATTTTAAATTAATTAATGAAAAATCTTTGTTTTTAATTTGGTAAAATAGAATTAATTATTTAATTCGGAATATCAAAATTTTCTTCGGGTGATTTTTTTTATTTTTCTGAAAAAATTCAATTTTTGATAAAAATTGAAAAACCCTACGTTATTGTTTAAAACAGACTTTTTATTTAAATAATTATTTATTTTATTTAAATTTATTTTCTGTCAAAATAAATATATAATACCTATATAAGTTCAATATAATTCATTAAAGACATTTTATAATAAAATATTATGTATAAAGTTTTATTGAACTTTATACCGTCTTTTAGCCACCTTTTAAGAGCATCTGCAAATTTGATTAAAACGTAATTTTACCACTTCTGGGAATTGAATTTCAAAATGTTTAGAGATGCAATTAATCTTAGTAAGTAAAATGTGGTTCAATAATATGATTTTTTTATGAATATTAAATGTTGACTTTTATTTACCACGATTAAATTTAAATAGGGTAATTGAAGGTAAAAATGATTATATAGTCACCCAAAAACATGTCTTAAATATATTAGAATAGTGTATTTTGACCAAAAACAACATTAAGAATAAAATATGATCCTTTAGGTCCACATGCATTAGATTAGGATATTTATTATTATTTTATTTAAAGATGAGTTAAAAGTGTTAAATTCAAAGTTTATTAACTATACCATTTTTTATATAGGGTCATACAGAAGATAAATTAGACTATAAATATTCATTATATGATAAAATAATTTACTAAATAATCTTATTTTATTTATTATTTTTAGACATTAATTAATCTAATTTATTTATGACACAATGATGATGTAGTAATTACCTTATTAATGAAACATTAAAATAATTTATATTATAAATATCCAATTAAATAGAAATTGAGACTTCTGATGAATTAAAATAATTTTATAGGGTAATGGGACATCTTGGGGTCTATTAAATAAATATTTTTTGATGTTATATGTTTTTTATGACATTAAAAAAACAAAATACCAAATAGTGTCAAAATTAACAAAAATTAATTCTTAAAAAATAATATATTATTGATTGATATGATATTTCTAAAAATATACGGTACAGAAAAAGGTATTAAATAACATTATATCTGTAAATAATGAACCACTTGGTGATATTTTGGATGTTTAGAGTTTGTTTATTAACCATATAGTGTAAGAATACAAGAAGACACTATTGAATAATAACTATTTAACTAAGAGTTAAATCTAAAAGATAATGTTAAAATGGTGAACTAAACTTGTCTAAAAATCTATTGGTTGATAGGATCTTCACACATAAACACCTCATTATTTAAATAAATTCATTTGGAGCAATTATAAACCGAATATGATGGTATAATAAATTAATATTCAAATCTATTCTTAAAGTGGACCTCAGGACTCTTATAAAAGGTCACGTCCCCTTCTCTCAAAATCACACCACCAAATACATTTGCCTCAGCAAAACCATGCCCAAATATCCTCCCAGATTCCCTCATAACAATTTAGAGTTCTTTGATCATAAATCCATCCTAAGAATCCATTCTTATCAACTCAAAAGAAAACACCTGAAAAAAAGAGGTAGTAATTTCACCACCCTCTTTTAAGTTCTTTTCTTCTTCCACATCTTTATTCTTTGTTGTTTCCATACCAAAATAATAAATACATTACCTCATATATACTGTGATGTCATTATAAATATGGTAAAACTATATTCATTATTCTATCCATCCTCTAAATGACAGTCACTATACGTGCGTACGTACGACTTATCGTCTCCATGTCGACGTGTAGTTTATTATTCACACACATCATTATTTGGATGAGTATAATAATGAGTATAAAAAATTTAAATAATAAATATACCCTATCTAGGGTTATATATATATATGATATATCATCCAATTGAATACTATTTCACCATCAATATGAAGATATTATTTCTTGTGCGTACGTACGAATTACTGTCTCCACAACGTGATGAGATTCATTCCCACATTCACCATTCAACGATGACTATAAAAATATATATTATTAATAATTATTTATTGTATAACATAATAATTATATTTTAGAGATATATATATATATATGTATTTAAATATATCTTATTTACTTACATCCATTTAATACAATAAGAAAATAGAAATAGTGTTTATGTGTATGTAGGGCCTACCGTCTCCATAAATGGTGCCTTCCATTTCATATATCTATGTATTATAAATATATATATTATAAATATATATGATTTATAAATTATTACATATTATTGAAGTATTTAAATCATTATCTAAATGAAACGATTATGAATTACATGTTAAAACACGTATGATAAAGAAAGTGATTATTATCCAAAAGGTTAATTTAACATGGAAAAAATATAAAAATGGGTAGTACACAATCATAAATGAATAATAAATGATATACTATATATTAATGTTGTTCTGGTATAATTTAATAACATACTATGGTAATTTTACAAGAGTTCAAACATACCCTCAACCAATGGAAAGTGCAAGGTAAGCGTTAACTTCACAATCTCTTTATTATCCGATAATGTTTTCACGTTAGTATCTACTAGGAAATATTTATTATCCATTTCCATATTTCCAAAAAGAGTTTCCAAAGGTATTATTTTTAAGGGAATTTTTTATTACTAAAAAATCACTTTAAATATATTAATTATTTATTCTTCTAATACATTCTCATTAATCTCCAGGTTTTCAGAAGGTTTTTAAGGATTTATTTAAATGAACATAAATATTTTAAAATTTAAATTCCATTCAAAATATTCAAAGTGGTATGAGACTGTTTCATTTAAAACACTCTTTTAAATGAATTCCATTATAAATTATGTGACTTTTTAATGATTTCATTAAAATATGATATTTCTCTCAAATATTTGTACTGATAATTTTCAACAACATCAACATTCTTTACAGGATATTATTCTTGATAGAGTTTGATTTATTATTATAAAAATATTCCATATTGTATTGATGGTTTTATTATATGTTTTTACCATGGATGTGTTATTTTTATACCATTCATGGTTTATGAATAATTTATTTCCATTTCATATTCTTTTTTTAATAATAATGATTATGTTATATTTAATACTTTTCATATGAGGAATGTATTGGAATTAGTAAGTGATGGGTGGAGACCGCTATAGATCCTCGATGCATCGGTTGGTCTCATGAGACAATTAGATATTTAATTGGCTGAGGACATTCCCAATTTGATATATAGTATTTTTCCAATGCCTTAATCATTTTTAGACGTCTTAGGTGAGGCCTTGAAAAAATGTTTTAGAATTTCCGACATTATACATTACCTTATTATGAAAATAATTTTGATGGTTCATGTGATTATTCGACATGTAGAATAACCATGACTATGTTTTATTATGAAATTATTTACTCAACTCATATTCCTACCATTAAGTGTTCATGTTCATTATTTGTAAAGGCATGTGGTTTAGTTATTCACCATGCCTAATGTTTGTTTTATCTTCCTTTGTATTGATTACCCTTTTTGAGCATTTGACCTCACCCATTTATATGTTTTATTTTTTCTAGGATGTGAATAATTATGTTATTAATTACCTACAGGGATAGACTAAGGGATGTGAATGTGGTCAATGGAGAAAATGTTAATTTAGTTTGTTGTTTTTTAATTTCTTGTAAAACTCATTTATGTATCTTGTTTCCAAGTATAATAAATTGATTGGTCCTTCAAGACTTGATTACAAATACCATGATAATATATTAAAATAATTCACTGGCTCTCGGTAACTACGGTCAGGGCGTTACAGACATGACTTTCATTATTCTTTCTCCACAAAATCCCACATAAAATTATCCACTGTGTAGTTCCCTGATTACAATGATTCACATAATTAGTTGTGATTGAATAACATTTTCCCCTTTAATTTATTATTACAGTTTATTGGAGTTGATCACCATTCATAACCCTATGATTTGGTAACATTCTAGAGTAATTCCCGGTAACATTATAATTGAAATGATGAGTGTGTGAGGTGTGTTCATTGGACATTTCTCATTATCCGCATCATTAGATAAATCATTCCAATCACATCGTCCTATTTCCACTCGATGGACTAACACTTTGTTCATATAACATTAATAAGTTCCATTAAGGATGTCCACTCCATGTTTCATCCTACAAATTATGCATTATTTAAGGTTCATTTACTTTACTATATGGTTAATAAATTTTCCATTTAATCCCATATTCCTTTTCCTGTCAAATCCATGAGATTTATACACAACTCTAACCTCCATTTTAGAATTAATATCACAATTATAATTTTATTAATAGATGTTCATGAATGTAATATAAATGTTCTTTCGATGATTATGTTTTATTCCATATAAGAATAAATCACTTTTTCTTTCATGTAGGATAATAATACACAAATGCTAACGTCCATGCCTTGAAAAATATTATTCATAGTCACAATAAATTTCATCATACATCAATATAATATCAATAAACACCTATTACTCATTGATATAAATAAAAATATTAATGTTCTTATTGACTAATAAGTTCTTGTACTCATCCCGATCCATGTAGTTATATTTATCATGTCACATTTTATTCTTAATATGGTTCCACAATTGATCCACATAACATTCCATATTTTATATAGATAATGTTTCCTTTTAATTGTATGAAAATGGGAGAATTGGAATTTACTATTAATAGGTACTAATAAAATTATAATTAACTAATAGATCAATGAATACATTTGAATAAGTTATGTGCTTCCTCATGAAGGACATAATAAAGGGTTGATTCCTTCTTTGCACATTTGGATGTTCACTACGATCTACAACATGACAAATATGTATGACCATAGAAGTGGGGTTTTGAATTTAAAATAACATAAATTTTTGTTACTCACAAGGATATTAATTTCATTTTCAGTTGTATTTTTCATTAACAAGGTTCCCTCAGGTACAACCTTTGAAAAAAACCAAAAACACAGTGTATAGTGGGATATAATAATTCATGAAAATAACTTATAGGCTGTGAAAATCATGTGTTTTACATAGTTAATTTATTATTTATTAGGTTTATATGAGATTATCCATATTAAAATAATGTTAAAATAAATCAATATGGATCAAAATTATTATTTTGAATTTCAATGTCATATCCCCCAGAAGTGTCAAACTAGTTGTGAAGCAAGGCTTGTTGACATGCACCATTTCCAGATCAACATTACATAAATATGTTGTTTTCAATGTTGATAACCCTATATAAATTGGTAACAAAGACACATCCACTTTTATTAATAATATAGTTAGGTAATATCATGAAATCCAATATCTCAACACATTAGCCATATTACAGGGCAGTTCCATAATCATTGACCCATCATTATACATATCCTTTGAGACAAACCTGGACATATCATTTGAAATATAACTAGGTATCTCACAATATTTTTCTCATCCTAGTTTCTAATGGTTAGAAAAACAATCCTTGGGTACCAACTATATCAACCTATGATTAACATATATAGATATTACATAATATTTTTACGAATAATCAGCACAATACAAAAGAACATTCATATGGGATGTAAAGGTTTATTGTCATTGGAAATGTGAAATAATAATATTATTTATTAGATAATGATAATAAAAATATTACATATATATATGTTACCCAATATTACTCCAGTATAAAATATTTCTTTATACCATGGAAAAAGTTAACATTAGAAAGGGCGAGATCAGATGCTCAGTAAGGGTAAACATTGGAGACATGTATGAATAACAATGAGCATAGGGGTATAAGAAAATGATAATAATTTCAAAAGAACATACACTATATATATAATAACTCAATAAAGAGAAATGGATTAAATATTGAATGTGTATAAGACATGAATCATAAGGGAATCAAGAGAATAATCTGTGAAATCTTAATATATGAATAAGATATAGAATTGTGGCATACACATAAGCCTATAATTTTTTCCTTAGATACCTATTGAGAAAATAATGAAATGTATGTCTAGGGAAAATATCTCATGTACCTACATAGAGTTTGTGATACAACATGTGTACCATCTTATTTTTAGGCATCAGTTAATACACATATACCATTTTGTTTTCAAGATTCAATAATAACCCTTGTACCCTCTTATTTACAGGCATTGGATACAACCATTGCACCAAATTTTTCTCCAGATTTGGGATAAAAATAATGTATAATATTCTTTCAATCATGGGATAAATCCATTTATACCCAACTTTTTTTGGTATTGGCTGAAAACATGTTCACTGTATGGTTTTTTGGGTTGGGAAAACAACCTATGTACCCTCTTGTTTTTTGTATTGGATATACAGCATGTGTACACTTCTATTCTTTGGGGATGGAATAAAACATTTTTACTACCTATCATTCATTATTTGGGCTACAACATGGGTACTCATTTTTTTCAGTCTTGGTAAACAACTTTTGTACATTATTTCTTTCAAGCATTGGTATACAATGCATGTACCATCCAATTTCCATTCTTGGGATACAATTCATTTACCCTTTTATATTGTTTACCATTTATCAATACCCAGTTCATTAGAGGGAGATATTTTTTCCCCCTTAATAGAGTAAAAGAATACATCTATTTTCCACAAGATAATAAAACATTCATCATTTCATGACCCGTAAATGGGATGGGTTTCATAAAAATAATATTGTTACACATTAAATTAGAATAGGTATCTTAAACATTTAATTATATCTTAACATGTTGAAAAGTGACAGTTCTCATAATCATTTCATCATTGAAAACACTGTTAAAGGAAGAAAGTTTCATAGGCACTTTCTTATAGTATGACCTGTATAAGAGGAAGGAGATTAAAAAAATCCTTTTAAGCATAACCCATTAAAAGATATAATAATAATGGATTCCTTAGATCATTTTAATTTTTTATCATAAAATATATAAAATCATTTATGATTAGATAGTGATATTTTTTAAAATATAAAATGGATCATTTTTATGGAAAATAAAATTTCTTTAAAAAGCACATCTCAAGTCAAGAAACATTTCAAAATACATTTATCTGAATAATAAATAGGAAACTTATAAGATATACATTAAAAATGATTTCATAATTTATTAATGAAAATAATAGTTCAATTTAGAAAAAAAGACTTTAAAATATATAACATATTGAAAAATATTTTATTTGAAAATACTCTGGAAAACATATAAGCTAAGCTTTGAATATTTTTAAAAAACATAATGAACAGAAAACACTTTCAAAAACTATTTTTATTGAAAAAAAAATTAAAAATAATAAAATTTAATAATATTACGAAAATATTTTTGGTAAAAATTTAATCCCCTAAACATTTAAATGAATCATCAATGAAATGATGGTCAGGATGGCAGATAAATTTGTACATTCTTAACATTCAATATTCCTTTTAAAGTTGTTACAAAAGTGTCTCAAATAGAAAATGGAAATAAGATTCATTAAAAACCCATTTTTTTAAATGTTAAAAAATGATTTAAAATGAATTTAAATGATTATATGATATTCATATAAAATGTTTAAAAACATTTTTATAAGATATATTTTTAATAAAACATAGATTTCTGACCGAATCGAGGGAAAATGATAGATTAAAAACACTTTATTAATTATAGTAAGTACCAAAGTGTGGAAGATGGAACCATTACATTAATATATCATGAATAACCATTGGATATGAATGTTCATGAGATTACATGATATATGGATCGTAATTTTTCATCAATTGAATCATATTAATAAATAATAATGATAAATAAGTGATTATAATAATAGTCTAATAACACATTGGTATGTTTGAATCAATGTCCCCATAAGAGAATAACATTACATGACTCTTAAAATTGAATGAAAATTATGTATTTTTATGACATAAAAATTCATTGATAGTATATAATGTCTTAAAAATAATTTAAAAGAATGAAAAAAAATGTGTCTCAAAGAAAAAAAATTGACGTGAAAATTACCTTACAGATTTGGTAACATTTGAACTCCAAAATCTGGAAAAATAAATGTCATATAATTTTTATCTAAATACCCATATAATTAAGTATAATAATTATATAATTATTTCATGTAAATTATAATAACTAAAAAATGGAATGATTTTTGAATAATTAATATGTCCTGCGGAAAAAAGTGACACAAAAAACACATTATTAAACAAGTAACAATGAATCATGATCACTAGGAAATAATAAAATAAACTGAAACAAATAAAATATTTTAATAAATTAAATTCATGATATATAATGCCCTAGATTATTATATACACAATTAATCAAGAATATGATGTGAATATATAATACATCTCACAAAAAAGAAATGTAGGATTAGAATAAACATACCTTCAGTCTTAAACATCCTTATACACCGTCAAAAATAAAATATAATAAAAATATTGTTTTTATAAATTTATTAAAACCCATATTTTTATATATAATACCATATATTATTTTATTGTGAATTTATATTAATATTTTAAAAAAATTCATGTTACAGGTACGTTTCATGTAATAACCTCTTTGTTTTTTATATTTTATGACCTATTATTCACGATACTTATAATTATATATTGATTTATTTGTTTCCATTACTAAAAACATGATTTAAATACTATATATATTAATTATTAATGAATTTAAAACAATATATCTAGTAAGGAAATATTAATTGGTATACAATTTTCACAGTGATGGTAGGGCATATATACGGATGAACACAGTTTCCGTTTTCTTATCATTTTGAATGAAAGAAGTAAAAGAAATATATGTATAAATATATTCGAATAAAATTAAACTTTAATATATATCATATATTGTTACTAAACCCATCATTAATTCATTCCAATTAAAGAGCGAACTATTCACATCGTTTTAGGAGGCAGTAGTCCACGCATCCCAAAACGAGGTTATTGTATTTGAAAAAAATTAAATAATGAATTTTTGTGTAATGTATAAATTAAATAACCATAAATTCAGTATAAATTTGTCTTATATAATAAAAATATATATATCCATTATTATTACAAACCATTAATGGTGGTAATGGAATAATGAAATTCATCGGTTAATGAGGGGTAGTCCTCCATACACAAGAATATTGATTGAATATCCCGTTTGTTGAATGTATGTGTCAATTTTGGTCAATAATATTACCAAAAAATATAATTATATTAATTATAATTATTTTATTATATAATCATTCAATAAGGAATATCGATTCAGTGGAGATGTCACGACCCGCCTTCACCAAAAGGAGGGAAGGGTCTGTGTATTGTCAGGCTGTTCCTTCTTTTTGTTGAAGGATAGATAATGACCCCTAAAACCTACCTCCAATAGGTCACAGAGTGGTGACTAGCACCGAGGGTATAGAATAACACACTACATGGAAGGCATTACCCTTTTTATTTTAATAGGATCAAGAGATAAGATGGTAAATCCCAAAAACACCAAAAGCATAAAGTAATGTAAAGTCAAGAACCATTCCAAATGCATGTTACAAAAGTAAAAATCCACAAGTGCAAAGTGACTACAAGGGTAATGTACCAAAGAAAAAAACAGCAACTGTAACTGCCCCAAATGTCCGAGCTAGTGTGGTCCTATGGGATCCCTGAAGTCCTCCTCGAATCTCGAAAGAAGTTTTATATACGTTGGTTGACTATACAAGTACACCCAGTAGGGAAGACCAAAGACACTTGTGCACATGTGGGGGAACATGATAAAGTCCCGTGAGAACCAGGCAACAAACACTATCAAGGAGTTCATCCATTCCACTCACCGGCCAAAATCACCAACCAACGCAAGCAGGTAATATATATAATAAGAGCACATTGATGATTGGTTACCCCGCGCCACTTTCCAACTGGTTATTGAAGACATCCTACGCATCGAACCAATCCTTCCATTCTGTCATCGTAGTCCCACTACCAAACCCTGCCATCACACACCTAGGCCAGAACCGTCACACGTAACCACGCATGCAAACACCTAGGCCAGAACAACCACCTCCATGCCCGAAGACAACTAGGCTAGAAGATCCACTGCCACGCCCGTAGACACCCTGGCCTCATCCCGAAGACACTTGGGAAACCACCTGCCCGCACACACCTAGGCCAACCACAACACTACCCCGCCCGAAGGTTCTTGGGCTAATAATGGACTTCAGGCCATCACAGGTGGCCCAAAGATACATGGGCAATCCAGGAAAGGGAGTAGAAAGGAGTTAATAACCAGCCACGAATAGAAGTGTTGGGAAAAATACCCTCCCCCTTGAAATAGGGGTGTTCGGTACTATGTGCTCAACTTAGGTGGGGCACGAATAAGAAACACAAAAACTACAAGTATCTATATAGGTAGAAATCACTCTCCCAAGTTTAGGTTTTTCTTCAGCCAGCCTAAAGAACACAAATAGCACTCAAGTCCGAGTAACAACTCTCGCCAACAAAAGCCATTTGTATAATTTGTTTTCATGTTTAGTAATAGTGTTTAACTAAGTTCTCTCGTAAATCTACAACAACCAATGAAAACCCCAAGATACAGCCCCATGTCCAACATCCAGGAGCCAAAAGGGTTTCTCAACAACAGAGTATCTCCCTCCAATTCGTGATATAAACAATGTAACCACCCGGTCTTAAAATTCACAACCACGGAATCCATAACAACAGGGGAACCAATCCCCACCCACATCACCCAGCAATCGGCCTGTGAAAGGATATAACCAAACCACTACCACCAACACATAGTAGGTTCATGCCGGTACTTTCATATTTCTAACATTCAACACACTCCATGATTTTCAAATTCTCTATACTTTCACCGGGTTTATCACAGAAATGATTGGTCTTGGTGCTTCGAATTTATTTAGAATAATATACGTAATTAACCAAATTCTTTTACATGGTAAGGGTTATCCACCGCAATAAAATCCATTTAAACATCACCAGAAGCAAGGGTCCGTTAGTGCACAGAGAAAGACCACCAATGACCATGATTTTCAGAAGGCGTAAGCCCACACAATTCAGGAATCATAAATCATGGAAGATGATAAATCAAAGCATCATCGATCACACCTCTACCCCTTAATTATTTATGATCGGTTTATTATCTTCATTAACATTTGGTCCATACAATTCTACAGAATCAAAAGCAGTCCCACCACGCAAGATGCACATAATGGAGATTCGAAGATAAAAACCTACTTGTTGATCAAAGATCGACGTTAAGGCCGGGTGTAGAACTTCACGGATAGTGATGCGGCTCATCTGAATGAAAAGCGGCTCGTCTGAATGAAGTGTACTTATAGCGCAAGGTGATCGAGAAACTAAACCTAGGTAGAACCCTTAGGTTATGAAGGGTGATATACATCATGCCCCGGGCCATTAAGTTATGGAGAAAAAGGAACTCGAAGCCACGTAAGGTGAAGGATCGTGGGTTCACCACGCGGTCATGTCATTAATGTTTCCCTGTAGTTTAAACTGATTCTCACCTCACAAACATTTAATTTAATTAGACGCCATTTATGGGCGTTACTGGGCTTTAAAACAATCTTAGGGGGTCAAAATAGGGTTTAAACCCCAATTTGTTCAAAAAGGAGGTGCTACTGGAAAAACATGAGGGTAGCTGAGAGCAACTGGTAGCTGTGCGCTACATGTAGCCCAGAGTTACTGGTTGCGCAGTGCTACCGGAATCCCAAAGCTAACGGTTTCCCAGAGTGACTGTTGGATCGGAGCTATCGGTGGCCTAGAGCTACCGGTGGCCAAGGGCTGCCGGTGGCCGAGGGCCAACGGTAGCCGAGGTCCACCTGTAGGCGAGGCCTACCGGTCGGCTGTGGCCACCGCTAGGATTTATTGAGAAGGTGGGATCGCCTTCCAGTCAACCAAGGACACCTCAACATCAGATTTTTAAGTAATGGACCCCAAAACTCGGGCCATTACATCATATACTTCTCCAATTATTCTCTCCCTCGAGAAGAGTGTGGTCTGAACAACCACCCTCTAAAGATACATCTCAAAGTAAAACCCCACCGTTCCAAAAGCTAGAACAGAACCCCCTACATCCAGGAACACCCTCCAAAAATCCACAAGGATTTACACTGTCCAACACATGAGTTAGGGAGTCCCTTCCTACAATTCAAGATATTGTCCGCTTTGGACGTAACTGACTTTCCCGCACGGGTTTAATCGCATCCACATTAATGCGTCCTGATAAACAGTCATTTATTCCCATCATACACATTCATGCACACACACGCAAAGAGAACATGGAAAAAATCACAAGCATTCCTTATATATGAAAGCATAAATTACAACCCCAAAAGGATGAGAACAAAACATAAAGTCAAAACAGCTCTTGGTACTGAATGCATAACTGGGCCTCCCGCTCCCATGTGCTCACTTCGAACCCACCATGCCTCCACAACACACGAACCAGGGGAATGGTTCTTCCATGAAGCACTTTCTCCTTACGATCCTCGATCCTGATTGGTTGTTCTACGAAGGTTTCATCATCTTCGACATCTAAATCTCCCCAATCGATGACGTGGGAGTCGTCGTGTAGATATCGACGAAGCTGGGGGCACATGGAATACATCGGGAATCCTCAGTAGTTACAGTGGTAGCGCTAGCTGATAAACAACTTCATCGACCCGCCGCAACACATCGAAGGGTCCGATGAACCTGGGAGAAAGCTTACTCGCCCTACCGAACCTTCGTTGTCCACGCCGAGGGGAGACCTTCAAGAACACGGGGTCTTCAACCTCAATCTCGAAGGGCCTTCTCCTGATATCGGCGTATGACTTTTGTCGGTCCTGGGCCACCTTCATCCTTTCCCTTATAAGCTGAACCTTCCCTATTGTGCTCTGCACCACCTCCGGGCCAAGGGTGCCCGCCTCTCCGACTTCTGTCCAACACACAGGTGAACGACATGGCCTCCCATACAAGGCTTCAAACGGGTCCATACCAATGGTAGAGTGATAGCTATTATTGTAGGAGAACTCTACCAGAGGAATATTTCGCACCCATGATCCTCCTAAGTCCAGAACTCATGCCCGCAACATATCCTCCATAGTCTGGATGGTGTGCTTTGTCTGCCCATCTGTCTGGGGGTGGAAAGCAGTGCTAAGGCATAGCAGGGTGCCAAAAGCATGCTGCAATCCTCTCCAGACTCGTGAGGTAAACCGTACATCCCTTTCCTAGAATATGGACCTCGGAACTCTATGCAACTGCCCCACCTCATCCACATACATCCGTGCTAGAGACTCCACTACACTCGAATCCTTAATTGCCAGAAAGTGAGCTGATTGCGTCAACCGGTCCACTACCACCCAGATGGCGTCATATCCGCCTTGGTCCTTGGGTATTCTAGTGAAGAAATCCATTGATATGTAATCCCAATTTCACTCGAGAAAATCTAATGTTTGTAACAACCCGCTTGGAACATGGTGTTTAGCCTTTACCTGCTGACACACTAGGCACTAGGCCACAAACTCTTCCATTGCTCGCTTTACTCCTGGCCAACATAGTTGTCCCTTCAAACCCTAGTACATCTTGGAAACTCATTGGTGTACCGCTAGGGGTTAGTTTTGGAACTCACTGAGAACATGTCCATGCATTGCCTCTAGAACAAACATCTTCCCTCGGAATAGCATCCTATTTTGACAATCTTCTGTCCACCATTCCGGAGCATTGCCCGGTTCAACTCGATTGCGCATCACATCACACTCTAGATATCCCCACTGAGACTCCTCCACTTCCCACATCAGGGAAGACTGTAATTTCATTTGATATAGGAAACCTATACCACTATACATCCTCACATCCATGTGTAAGGGATCCAACTCCTCCATTTCTTTCCAAGCGTCTGCCGACTCTCGTACTACATCCCTATGCGACCTCCTGCTCAAGGCTCCAGTCACTACATTCCCCTTCCCTGAAGTGTAAGAGATCTCGAAGTCATAATACTGGAGGAAATCCATCCACCTTCGCTGCCATAAGTTTAGGTCCTAATGGGAGAAGATATACCTCAAAATTTTGTGATATGTGAAGACCACAAAGCGTTCTCCGATGAGGTAATGCTGCAATAACATTATCACAAAAATTACCACAACAAGCTCTAGGTCGTGGGTGGAATAATTACGCTCATGAGGACGTAGATTCCTAGACCTTTAAGAGATCACTCCTTATTGTTGCATCAACACACATCTTAGGCATTGTTCTGAAGCATCACCTAACACCTAATATGCCTCCCTTTTTTCTTGTAGTCGTAGCACTGGGCCACTAACCAGCTTCTCCTTCAGATAGTTTAAGGCTGACTCGCACTTCTCACTCCACACGAAGACCTGGTCCTTCTAGTTCAAGGTTGTTAAATGGGATGCAACTCTGGAGAAGTTGGGTACGAACCTCCGGTAGTAACCTGAAAGCTAAAGGAAACTACGAACCTCTACCACATTCTTGGGTGCTTCCCAAGAAACAAGTGCTTCAACCTTTGATGGGTCCACCGCTACTCCCTTCTCGGACACCACGTGCCCGAGGAAGTTCAGTTATCATGTCTAGAACTTGCATTTTGACAACATCCCATAGAGCTGATACTGTCAGAGAACATCCAAAACCATCCTCAGGTGCCCCGCATGGTCCTCCTCTAATCTCGAATATATCAGGATGTCATAGATGAACACAACTACGAGCCGATCCAGGTACTACAGGAAGATGGAGTTCATAAGCCCCATGAACATATCCGGAGCGTTCTTAGCACCGAAGGGCATGACCACGAACTTGAAGTGTCTATATCTGCACCTGAACGCCATCGTCGGGATGTCTCCCTCCTTCACCTTCAACAGGTGATACCCAGACCGCAGGTCGATCATCGAGAACCATACTGCGCCTTTCAGCTGGTCGAAAAGATTGTTTATCCTTGGAAGAGGGTAGTGATTCTTGATCGTTACTTGATTCAGCCTCTTGTAGTCTATGCACAACCTAAGACCACCATCTGCCTTCTTTGTGAACAAGACAAGAGCACCCCACGGTGACGCACGTGGTCGATCCTAACCCTTCTTCATCAGATCGTCAATATGAATCCACAACTCCCGTAGCTCTGAAGGTGTCATTTGGTAAGGAGCCATCAAAATCAGATGAGCTCCCGGCTGCAGGTCTATCCTGAACTCAATATCATGTCGAGGGGGTAGAGTCGTCACCTCCTCAGAGAAGACGTCCATAAACTCACAGAAGTTCTCTCGCACCTCCACCATCTAAGCATCTACTGACTCCACTGACAGCTCGGATAACAAGGAGAGGAGGGGTTCCTCTCTCCTACTTCCCTTATGATTTCTCCGATCCCTAGGATTACATTGTATGGCTTTATCTATAGCAGAAGAAGATCACTGACCGACTGATGTGGCCATATCATCAGTCTGCAACCCCGAAAAACATATAACATGTAGGTCTGACCTCCGGCTGGCGTGCTCTACACCAGGGGCACTAAAATTATCTCAGGATCTATACCCAAATCACGTGCTATACTGGGTGCAACGAAGGAGTTCAAGGCTTCAGTATCGAACAAGTCATAAGCGAGGGTGATAAAAAAAACTGATCGTACCTCGAACGACCTCTGGTCCTACTGGAACTGCTGCCTCTGCAGCGTGCAACATTCCACGCACAGCTCCTCTACCCCTCGGCTTTCGACAACCTCCCCGACCACGCCCTGGTCAAGGTACCTGAGGAGCGCCTTGTGGTCGGCCTCCTCTTGCAACGTCTTCCCTCAGAGGAGCAGGAGCTCGCTTCCCCTGCTGCTGCTGCTGGAAACGCCTTACTGGAAGCTGCTATTGGGGCGGGTGTGGGGGATGTATGCCACTGTCGTTCTGTACTCGGTCTAGGCACTGACTCCAAAGATGTCCATGGATCCCACAGACGAAGCACCACGGTCCTGGGCCCGATGGAAAAGGGCGAGGACTGGGGGACCGGAACTGAAACTGATGTGGCATGCTCCCTGCCAGTCGGAACCTGGATGGTCCTGACACTGGAGGCCTGCTGCTAACGGGATTCCCCTTCGATGATCCTAGATGGATCCCCTCTCATGACACGCCTCCTAGATCGGGCATCCTCTCCACCACTTAGGACTTCTTCTGGACCTCCAAGTACATCGGTAGGTTAAAGGGGGTAACATCATACTGGAGGGAGGGTCGGAGCACCTCCTCTAAACATCTTTCTCGTGACTCCTCATCGGGAATGAGGATCGGAGAAAAACGTAGGTGGTCCTTGAACTTGATTCACAGCTCCCATACTGACATAATCCCCTACTGGAGAGAGTGTAGCTCCTGTCTCTTTTCTGCCATCATCGTAGAAGAGAGGAATTGTGCCCGGAACTCCCTCTCGAATTCATACCATGCCACCATAGCCTCTCTCCACTCCCCCAGGTAGATCTTCCACCACTGATGCACCGCTCCCCACATCTGGCTGATGGCCAGAGGAACCCATTACTCATTCAGGGCCCGAATGAGGCCGAAGGCTATCAGTAGTTCTTCTATCCATCATTTTGTCTTCATGTCGGAGGTGATGCCCTCATACTTCTCGATGGTCTGCCGCTGGAAAGCCCGAAGTGTCTTCCGGCACTTGCCATCCTCCTCGTCACGATCATCTCTCTTCTAATCGGCCAAGGTAGTCTCATGGGCCTCGATTTTCCATACCACACGTGGTCTCCTTCTAGGTTCCATATCTGTAAGGTAAACAAGGAATGCCTAAGCACATGTAGTGCAGAATATTGTTAAAAAAATTTCTTAAAATTTTAATTTATTATTAATTCCCAAGACACCACGGAAACATGAGAACACAAGTCATTATGATGTATGTACCTTCCCTAGGGTCTCTACCCTACAATCAGTGTTGCCTCACTTGGTCGTTCGGTAGGTCTAGAGTCCTTGAATCGGGTCACAGGGGGACCTAAATTCCCGTGTCCAAGCCAGTCTTCCCTGGCCTAATTCACGCACCAAGGCCACACAACACCGTTTCCCTACCATCCCATGCAATCATCACTGTTCCTAACTCCAGACTCCATCCTATCTCTCAACCATCACCTCTGATGCCATTCTTTCATGACCCGCCTTCCCCAAAAGGAGGGAAGGGTCAGCGGATTGTCAGGACCTTCCTTCTTTAAGTTTAAGGAGAGATAATGACCCCTAAAACCCGCGTTTAATAGGTCCTAGAGTGGAGACTAGCACCAAGGGTATAAAATCACACAATACATGGAAGGCATTGCCCTTTTTCTTTTAATAGGATCACGAGATAAGATGGTAAATCCCAAAAACACAAATAGAAGAATGTAATGCAATGTCATGAACCATTCCCAATGCATGTTACAAAAGTAAAAATCCACAAGTACAAAGTGACTACAAGGGTAAAGTTCCAAAGAAAGAAAATCAGCAACTGCAACTACCCCAAAGGACTGAGCTAGTATGGTCCTGCGCGATCCCTGAAGTCCTCTTGGAAACCTGAAAGCATTTTTATATACGTAGGGTGAGAATACAAGTACACTCAGTATGGAAAACCAAAGACTCCCGTGCACAAGTGGGGGAACGTGCTAAAGTCTCGTGAGAAGAAGACAACCAACACTATCATGGATTTCATCCATCCCACTCATCGTCCACACTCTCCAAATAACGCAAGCATGTAATATATATAAAAAGAATACATCGATGTTTGGGTACCCCGCGACACTTTCCCAATGGCTATTGAAGACATCCTATGTATCGAACCAATCCTGCCATTCTGTCACCGCAGTCCCACTGCCAACCCCTCCCCCCCCCCCCCCCCCCCGCACACACTTATGCCACAAACGTCACACATAATCATGCCTGCAAACACCTAGGCCAGAACAACCACCGCCATACTAGAAGACACCTAGGCTAGGAGATCCACTACCACTCCCGAAGAAACATGGGCCTCATCCCGAAGACACTTGGGAAACCACCTTCCCGCACACACCTGGGCCAACCACCACACTACCCCTCCCGAAGGTTCTTGGATAATAATGGACTTCAGGCCATCACAGCCTGCCCGAAGATACTTGGGATATCCGGGAAAGGGATCAGAAAGGAGCTAATAACTAGCCACTAATAGAAGTGTTGGGAAAAACACCCTCCCCCGTGAAATAGGGGTGTTCTTCACTAAGTTCTCAACTTGGGTGGGGCACGAATAAGAAATGGAAAAACTAAAAGAATATATATCGGTAATAAGAACTCTCCCAAGTTTAGATTTTTATTTAGCCAACGTAAAGAACACAAACAGAACTCATGTCTGAGTCACAACTCTTGCCAACAAAACCCATTTGTCCCATTTGTTTTCATGTTTAGTAATGATGTTTAACTAAGTCATGAACCTACTTGGGCAACTAGAAAGCATATTCAAAATCCAAGGAATGAAAACTGTCAAGCATTAACGACAAAATCCACACCCGGTTCTCTCGTAAATCCACAACAACCAAAGAAAAACCCAAGATATAGCCCCATGTCCAACATCCAGGATCCAAAAGGGTTTCTCAACAACAGAGGATCCCACCCCAATTCGTGATATAAAAAATGTAAGCACCCGGTCTTAAAATTCACAACAACTGAATCCATAACAACAGGGGATCCCATCCGCACCCACATCACCCAACAATCAGCCCGTGAAACGATATAACAAAACCACAACCACCAACACAAAGCAGGGCCATGCCGGTATTTTTAGATTTATAATTTTTAACACACTCCATGATTCTCAAATTTGTTGTACTTTAACAGGGGTTATCATAGAAAGGATTGTTCCTGGTGCTTTCAATTTATTTATCTGAATATACATAATTAACCAAAATCCTTTACACAGTAATGGTTATCCACCACAATACAATCCATTTAAGCATCACCAGAAGAAAGGGTTCGTTAGTGCACAGAGAAAGACCACCGACGACCATGATTTTCAGAAGGCGTAAGCCTGCACAATTCAGGAATCATAAATCATGGAAGATAATAAATCAGAGCATCATAGATCACACCCCTCACCCTTTATTCTTTATAATCAGTTTATTATTTTCATTAAGGTTCGGTCCATCCAATTCTACAGAATCAAAAGCACACTCACCCCACAAGATGCTCAGAATGGAGAGTTGAAGGTAAAACCCTACTTTTTGATCAACGATCGACGCTAAGGATGGGTACAGAACTTCATGGATAGCGACACAACACGTCTGAATGAAAAGCGGCTCGTCTGAACGAAAAGCAGCTCGTCTGAACCAAGGGTACTCCTAGCACGGGGTGATCAATAAATGAAACCTAGGGAGAACCCTTAGGTTATAAAGGGTGAGATATAGCATGCCCCGGGCCGTTAAGATATGGAGAAATAAGAAATCGAAGCCACGTAAGGTGTGGGGTCGTGGGTTGACCACGCGGTCACATTATTAATGGGTCCTTGTGGTTTAAACCGACGCACACCTCACAAACATTTAAATTAATTAGATGCCATTTATGGGCATTACTGGGCTTTAAAACAAGCTCTAGGGGGGTCGAAACAGGGTTTGAAACCCAATTTGCGCAAAAAGGAGGTGCTACTAGAGAAACGTGAGGGTAGCTGAGAGCTACCGGTAGCCCAGAGTTGCCGGTAGCCCAGTGCTACCGGTATCCCAGAGCTATCGGTCTCCCAGCGCTACCGGTAGGCCAGAGCTACCGGTAGCCCAGTTCCACCGGTAGCCCTGCGCGACCGGTAGTTCGGAGCTACCGGTAGCCCGGAGCGACCGGTTGCCCGAAGCGACCAGTTTCGCGGAGCGACCGGTGGCCCGGAGCTACCGGTGGCCCGGTGCGACTAGTGGCCAAGGGCGACCGGTGGCCGAGGGCCACCGGTAGCCGATGTCCACTAGTAGGTGAGGACGACCAGTAGGCCACGGCCACCGCTAGGAGTCATTGAGAAGGTGGGATGGCCTTCCAGACCACCCTGGACACCTCAACATTAGATTTGTCACTTAGTAATGGACCCAAAAACCCAAGCCATTACAGGAGAAGGACCTAAAATAGATATTCTTGATGAAGAACATCATCACATTTTTTATAATTCATTTTGGTTTACATGAAAGAAAAAAAGTATTCATTGTTCCCAAAGTATTAATTTTTTGTCTCCAAATCATGAATTCCAATAATGATTTCCCAGAGACCGGTTGGACACATGAACTCAAGCACATCACCCAAAACATTATAGGGTGATAACTGAAGGTTCTGGGCATAGCGGATGCGCGTGGGTGGATGTTCCCACTTGGCTTTTTGTCATTAGCAATGATCAATCCGGGATCAATACGACATTAAACATCAGTCTCCACGGATCAAATCACAGAAAAAGACAAAGAATATGGTTTTTCCCGGAACCACAAATAAGGATCGTTACAGGTTTATTGTAGTTAATTTAATTAATTATAAAGAAATACCTTTTGGGTGTTCTTTCTTTGTTGATTTTCTCGATCACGGTGTCGATGTGATCCGTCATTGCGTCATAGAATCCAAGTGTAGACTCCCTCTAGCGGTGATCCCCACGTGTACCTTGTTTCTATGGACGTCGCCGAATGATTCTCCGGGTGCTAGTGTGGAGAAGCCTTTGCTTGTGATGTCCTCCTTAGATCGTCTTGATTCGATGGAAGAGGATCTCTCTCAGTCATGAGAGCGTTTTTGGAGGAATAGGTTCTTTCGGTCTTGAAATAATTCTCTAGAGATGTTGTGCACAACGATTTTGTTGTGTAGGAAAAGATTTGGGTTGTGAGGATATTTATAATCGAGTTTGAGGTTGTAGAGTTATGACAATAAATAAACACGTTACACATTTCATTTATTTCATTACCTTTTATTGAAAACCCCTATGTCGAATAATTAATTCCTTGACATGCGCTCACGCTGATTATAATAAATATCATTTAAAACAATATTATATCCTCAAAATCCCGACTGGAAAAACTACACAGCGTGTAATAATAAATACACGACGTGTACTTGTTTTTCATTGAAAACTACACGATGTGTATATTAATTGTACACTGAGTGTATATCTTGTTATCCTTTATTCATTTACATTCCAAAATAAAACTACACGGCGTGTACATTTAATAATACACAGCGTGTACTTATTTTATTTTATTTTTCTTTTTCTTACATCATTTAAAACAACTTAGGCGTCCTTGAATAATTATTAAACCACGTACGGGAATAATCTTTATTCAACTTGAGTTACATGGATACACATAGTGTGTGACCCTCTAGGCCTCCTTCTCGTTGGCATTAGGCGGGCTAGCCTAACGTCCAAGATTACTGTCTAGCAACGGGTCAAGGCACCCAAGATAAAGAAGTTGACGCCGCATTGACATATCACCTCATATGAAAGCTTACTATTTCATTTAATCCCTTTGTCTCGATATCTCATCAAGAAGGTTTCATGGCAGTGTCATAAAATTATATGTTTGATATGTCGTTCTTTGACTACCTGAAATAAACTCGTCGCTTACACCATGGCCATGGAATTTAATGCGATAGTTTTATTTCAATCAATGTGCCGAGATATCATCATCCATAAATAGAAGGGACAAATCCTTTCTCGACTTATCCATTAACAACATGTCACTCGTGACGCACCCAACATACCCTACTTCCCGCCAACTGTCTGAGTGACGGTTTTCATCAGTAAATCTAATTGCGCGAGTCATGACATGAGTTAATGATAGTCTTTCAGTCTAAGGACCATTACACACGCTCGCATATAGCAATATCTGATGACACTAAGACATGTAGAATTACTACAAGCAGGTATGTTCTCATAATCTCCCATCTTGGAGATTACCAAGTGTGAACTCCATGAGAGAGAGTCTCGTCTTCTTACGAGTACTCACACATGATGGTCTGTATACTATGTGTCCTATCATATTATGTCATCCAACCGCAGAACTTTATTTAAGAATATTTTTATAGAATTTCAAGGTTCTCATCATAGCGGGGATCTGCTATGACCTTATTAATGCAACAAATATTCCAGTACATTATTATATTATAGTCATGCAGAACAATGAACAATATATAATAAGTCAACATTTATGTAATAAAAGTACAAAACAGATGGTTCTTAGGACACCAACCCTTACAAACTCCCACTTGGACTAGAGCCAACTGCCTACGACTTTTAGACCACTAGACCTCACATGATGATCATATTTCTGCTGAGTCAAGGCTTTAGTCAATGGGTCTTCCACATTGTCTTCTGTTGAAATACTACTCACTGCAACTTCACCTCTCTGAGAAAAATCCCTCAAGAGTTGATACTTCCGAAGTATGTGCTTTTTCCACTGATGTGACCTTGGCTCTTTTGCAAGTTCCAAAACTGCAGTATTATCACAATAGAGTGTGATAGGATCTTTACTGGTCGGTACTCCATCCAGCTCTTGGATGAAGCTTCGCATCCATAATGATTCTTTAGCTGCCTCAGAAGCTGCGATATACTCGGACTCTGCTGTAGAATCTGCCACCACACATTGTTTTGAGCTCTTCCAGCTCACTGCACCTCCATTCAAACTGAAGATGTATCCAGTCTACGACATCATGTCATCTTGATCAGGTTGGAAACTAGCATCTTCATGTCCTCTGATGACTAGTTCCTCATCTCCTCTATAAACCAGCAACATATCCTTAGTACGCCTCAGATACTTAAGGATAGTCTTGACTGCCATCCAATGGCGGTCTCCTGGATCAGCTTGATATCTGCCTACCGCACTTAATGCGTAAGCAACATCTAGCCTCGTACATAGCATAGAATACATAACAGAACCAATCACGGATGCGTACGGGATCCTTTCCATCCTATTTCTTTCCTCATGTGTCTGAGGACACATTTTCTTGGAAAGATAAATGCCATGTTACACTGGAAATAATCATCTCTTGGACTGTTCCATACTGAATCTATTTAGTATCTTGTCAATGTATGTACATTGAATCAGGACTAGCATTCTCTTGGATCTATCACGATGGATCTTGATCCCAAGAATATATGTCGCCTCGCCCAAGTCTTTCATTGAAAATCATTTATGCAACCATTCCTTAACAGACAGTAAGACAAGAACTTCGTTTCCAATTAGCAATATGTCATCAACATATACTATTAGGAAAATTACTGCACTTACGCTAAACCTTTTTTAGACACAGGGCTCACATTCATTCTTAACAAATCCTAATTATGTAACAGCTTCATCAAAACGAATGTTCCCGGACCTTGATGCTTGCTTTAATCCATAAATGGATTTCTACAACTTGCATACCTTGTTGGCATCCTTTGGAGTCACAAACCCTTCAGGTTGTGTCATGTAGACATCTTCCTGGAGGTTCCCATTAAGGAAAGCTGTTTTAAAATCCATTTTCCAAATTTCATAGTCATGGTAAGCAGCAATGGCCAATAGGATTCTGATGGACTTCAGCATTGCAACCGGTGAAAAGGTTTCATCATAGTCAATTCCATGACTCTGTCTAAATCCTTTTTCAACCAGTCATGCCTTGTAGGTGCTGAATTGCCCCTCCATGTCTAGTTTCTTCTTGAATACCCATTTATTACCAATAGGCTTTAAATCAACTGGAGGATCTACCAAAATCTAGACTTGGTTTTGGTACATGGAATCCATTTCAGAATTCATGGCTTCTTGCAACTTGGCAACATCTGTGCCTTCAACAGCTTCCTTGTAGGTAAGAGGATCATCATTGTCAACCAATAATGAGTCACCATCCTCAGTGACAAGAAAACCATATCGTTCTGGTTCTCTCCCCTCTCTCGTGCTCCTACGCAGTTCTTGTGTCTCTGGAATAGATTTTTCTTCCATGGGGCTTTGTGGAATCCGTTCTTGTACCAACTCATGTGTATCTTGAGCCTCGACTTCATTGAAGTCTATCTCTCTCCCACTATCTCTTTTGGAGATGTGCTCCATCTCAAGGAATATGGAATGTCTTGCCACTGTAACCATTTTTTCTGAGGGGTTGTATAGGTAATATCCCCATTTTTCCTTGGGATATCCTATAAAGATACACTTTGTGCCTCGAGGTGCAAGTTTGTTACCCGAAGATGCCTTAACAAATGCTTCACTACCCCACACATGTAAATTCGATAACATGGCTTTGCGTCCACTCCATAATTCGTATGGAATACCATTAATCGATTTTGTTGGTACTTGGTTTAGTATGTGCGCTTCTGTTTGTAATTCATATCCCCAAAAGGATAATGGAAGACTCGCATGACTCATCATTGATCTCACCATGTCCAACAGGGTGCGGTTCCTCCTTTCACTTACACCATTCCACTGTGGTGTGTAAGCTGGAGTGAGCAGAGATAGAATCCCAAACTCCCTTAAGAAATCAATGAAGTCCTAATTAAGATATTATCCTCCTCTATCTGAGCGGAGTTTCTTAATCTTCATACCAAGATGGTTCTCAACATCATTCTGGTATTCTTTGAACCGATCAAAAGAATCTGACTTATACCTCATTAAATAGATATATCCATATCTACTAAAATCATCAGTAAAAGTTATGAAGTATGAGAACCCACCCCTTGCTTCAACTGGAAATGGTCCGCACACATCTATGTGAACTAATTCTAGAAGCTCTTTATCTCTTTTACCATTCCCACTAAATGGGTCTTTGGTCATTTTTCCTTGTAGACATTCATGACATACACCAAGTGGATTTAGTTCGAAAGATTCTAAATACCCATATTGTTGTAATTTTGTCAAATGTTTCTCATTGACATGACCTAGCCGGTGATGCCAAATTTGGGTGTGGTATGAGTCATGTGAATTAACTTTTTTATCAATTGCCATTACTTGGTTTGTGTAGTCTAACACATAAAGGCCGTTATATAAATGTTCCCTACCAAAACAAATTCTATCTTTATAAAAGTAGCAACATTCATTTCCAAACTTGAATATGAATCCATCAGTATCTAATCTGGATTCTGAAATAATGTTTTTCGTAATAGAAGGCACATAATGACAACCCTTAAAAACAAAGACCATCCTGGTAGGCAATGTGGGGTGGTAGTCTTCGACAGCTACAGTAGCGAGTCTGGCTTTGTTTGCTGCTCATAGATCTACCTCCCCTCGATCAATCTTCCTAAATCTACTTGGTTCATGTATTTGGAAACATATGTGAGAACCACAAGCAGTATCTAATAACCAATTAGTAGAAACAGATAGATTGCATTCGATAACAAACGCACCTGAAGCATCCCCTTGCTTCCTTCGCTGGGTGCAGTTTTTCTTCTAGTGGCCCTTCTTGCCACATGCAAAACAAAAAACATCTTGTTCCTTTACCTCCCCTTTGATATTCCCTTTCTTGGAAGGCCTTGAAGAAGCATTGGGCTTAAATATCTTCTCCTTCCCTTTCCTTTTATTTACCATAAGGACAGAAGTCTTTTCATGCTTCATGTCATTGTCCACTTGGAGAATAAGGATAAGAAGATCAGATAGAGACTTCTCAATATTGATCATGTTGAAATTAACAACAAAGTTTGAGATGCTCTGGGGGAGTGATGCGAGAATGAGATCGGTACCCAGTTCTTCATGGAGATTAAACCCTATAACCTCCAAGCGCTCAATGTAGCCAATGAGCTTGACTACATGAGGCCCAGCTGGGGCACCCTCTCCAAGCTTGCTCTGAAATAGAGCCTTGGAGATCTCAATCCTTTCCTGTCTTTCTCTCTCCTGGTATAGACCACGGAGGTGCTCGAGCATGCTATAAGAATCCATGTTTTCATGAGACTTCATGAGATCACTAGACATCGATGATAGCATCAAACATTGAACGTCGAGAGTATCGTTCAAATGTTGATCATAGACCAGGAAATCTTCATCACTCGCCCCTGGGGAAGGAGAATCATGAAGTGAGGACTCCAGTACGTAAAACTTTCATTCATGGCATAGGATAACCCGAAGGCGCCTAAATCATTCCTGAAAGTTACTACTGGTGAGGATATTGTCTTTATCTAGTATTGATCGCTGAGAAAATGTGGTTGATGAGTTTTTCATCTTGATTCTACAATTTAAAAGAGCAGATTTATTAGTACTTTGTTGATTACATTTTTATGAGAAATAATAAATTTTATTAATTCTCCCACTATTTTATCAAGTCCCAATGGCCTTTACCATTGAACTCGGAATGTCCAGTTGCTTTGATATTCTAGTGGCAAGGATCCATATTCCACATCGCATAACCCCAACAAGGGTTGGTCAAGCTATTTGAAGGTATTTCGGTAGGAAGGTTTTTGCCAACTGTGAGCTTACAGTTCCTTGATCTGTTGAGTGGACTCCCCAATCCTAAAATCCTGACTTATATTTCCTCAACTCTTGCCTCCAATATTACACCAAGTCTAGCAAAGGCTACTTATCTTGATGTAATATGGTTAAGTCAACCAGAAACCTTTCATAAGGGCTTCCTTTATAAAAGTAAGTGTCCTAACAAGGGTTGGTCAAACACATGCTTTTATCGAGTCTTGCCCTTAATCAGGTAACAGAAGGCTTGGTATGACTTAATATGGTATTGAGGGATTTTATTCCTTTATGCGTAGTTTCTCATTATCACATGCTTGTTAATATTAAGTGATGCTTGCTTAAGTGATTAACCATGTTCTGATAATGTTTACGCATAGTCCGGTTTTTATTTTATTCCATCTCTTCATGCTTGTTCATTTTATTAATTATGTGATCGCGACAACACATACATAATAAATAAACCATGCAATCAGACAGAAATAAAATTAGATGGATGATCATGAGCTTCTATTTGGTTAGCTTATCTAGCGGTTTTGATAAGCTAACCCTGACCTAGGGAAAACACCTTGAACCTGATGGTTCGTGTTTTGTGGCTCCCACATGTCAACCTTTGTATCTTCTTGTGTCGGTTTCGCCTCAAATTTGGGATTTAAACCGTCTCCTATGGCTTGGGAGATCCTCCATTACATGGGTTTACATTAAAGAAACCATGGGCACGTAAGTCCTACATTTTATTGGAAGACGGCTCGCAGGAGAACAAATTTAAATTAAATAAATTTAAATGAAACCATACACATACAAAGGGTTTTTGGTCTAGCTCATGATCATCCATAGTATGCAATGATATTTACGCATATTTAGAATTCAAATTCTTTCAATCATTCTTTTTTTAAGAAACGACGTGCTCGAATTCAATTAATTATGATCTTATAATTAATCAATTATTTATCCTAAATTCCTTTCTGAATTTCCTTGATATTCTTCTCATCCATATTCCTTGTACGGGTCTTTGTACATTGGAGGAAACCTGGTGAAATTCCATTTCTGGAAAGTGCACGGCATGTAGTTTATAATTACACAGTGTGTATTTTTCTTTTCACCCTTTATCCAAAGTACACGCTGGGGCTTTGTCATGTTTTCTGTACTATGGAAATTCTAGAGTACACGGGGTGTAGATGAATCATACATGGTGTATTCTTCCTTGTTATGTGGTAACTGGCCTGGCGATCCCGTGTACACGGTACGCGGCTTATCCTTGTACACAGTTTCACCTGGATCAGAATGGACTACACGATGTTTTTTTCCAACATACATGCCGTGTATTCCGGTTTCCACGCACTGTTCTATTCTGGTAAACATGGAGTGATTAAAACTTAGGCATAATCAATTCACATGGTGTGGTTTGGCGGACCAGTGCCAGTTCGTTGAACCTTAGTACACGGTGTGTAGTTTTAATTACACGTCGTGTAATCCTGTGTTGTACAGACAGAAAGAGAGGCTCCTCCGGATGAGTTCCTCATTTTTATTTTAATCAAAATTTAAATTAATATGTCATTTCTGTGATATGAATCGAGAAACGAAGGATGAAGAATAGATCTCTTTAATTCATATTTATAGAATGATTTATTTCGAATTGAATCAAATATGAATGCGTAAATTATCAACGAAAATTAAATAACTATAATCAATGTTGTAACCTCCCTCTGATACCATTTGAAGCTTCTGGGCATAGCGGAAGCACGTGTTTGGATGTGCCCACTTGGCTTTTTGTCAATAGAAATTATCAATCTGGGATCAATACGACGATAAATGTCAGTCTCCATGGATCGAATCACAGAAAAAGACAAAGGAGATGGTTTGTCCCGGAACCACAAACAAGGATCGTTACAAGTTGATTATAGTTAATTTAATTAATTATAAAGAAATACCTTTTGGGTGTTCTTTCTTCGTTGATGTTCTCGATCACATTGTCGATGTGATCTGTCATTGCATCATAGAAGCCAAGTGTAGGCTCCCTATATCGGTGATCCACACGTGTACCTTGTATCTCTGGACGTTGCCAAAGGATTCTCTGGGTGCTAGCGTAGAGAAGCCTTTGCTTGCGTTGTCCGCCTTAGATCGTCTTGATCCTATGGAAGAGGATCTATCTCGGTCTTGAGAGCGTTCTTGGAGGAAGAGGTTCTTTATTTCTTGAAATAATTCTCTAGAGATGTTGTGCACAACGATTCTCTTGTGTAGGAAAAGATTTGGGTTGTGAGGATATTTATAATCGAGTATGAGGTTGTAGAGTTACGACAATAAATAAACGCGTTACGCATTTCATTTATTTCATTAACTTTTATTGAAAACCCCCATGTCGAATAATTAATTCCTTGACATGCGCTCACGCTGATTATAATAAATATCATTTAAAACAATATTATATCATCAAAATCCCGACTGGAAAAACTACACGGCGTGTAATAATAAATACATGGCGTGTACTTTTTTTTCATTGAAAACTACACAGCGTGTACATTAAATTTACACAGCATGTATATCTTGTTTTCATTTATTAATTTCATTTCCAAAATAAAACTAAACGGGATGTACATTTAATAATACACAGTGTGTACTTGTTTTATTTTATTTTTGTTTTTCTTCCATCATTTAAAACAACTTAGGCATCCTTTAATAATTATTAAACCACGTACAGGAATAGTCTTTATTCAACTTGAGATACTTGGAGACACATAGTGTGTGACCCTCTAGGCCTCTTTCTCGTTGGCATTAGGCAGGCTTGCCTAAAGTCCATGATTACTGTCTAGCAATGGGTCGAGGCACCCAAGAGAAAAAAGTTGACGTCGTATTGACGTATCACCTCATACGATCACTTACTGTGTAATTTAATCCCTTTGTCTCGATATCTCGTCAAGAAGGTTTCATGGCAGTGTCATAAACCTATATGTTTGATATGTCATTCTTTGACTACCTGAAATAAACTCGTCGTTTACACCATGGCCATGGAATTTAATGCGACAGTTCTATTTCAATCAAAGGGACGAGATATCCACTTCCATAAATGGACGGGACAAATCCATCCTCGACTTATGCATTAACAATATGTCACTCGTGACGCACCCAACGTACCCTACTTCCCGCCAACTATCTGTGTGACGGTTTTCTTCAGTAAATCTAAGTGTGCGAGTCATGACATGAGTTAATGATAATCTTTCAGTTTAAGGACCATTACACATGCTCGCAGATAGCAATATCTGATGACACCAAGAAAACGGAATTACTATTGGCGGGTCTATTCTCATAATCTCCCCTCTTGGAGATTACCAAGTGCGAACTCCATGAGAGAGAGTCTCGTCTTATTACGAGTACTCGCACATGACGGTCTGTATACTACGTGTCCTATCAAAGTTTGTCATCCAACTGTAGAACATTATTTAAGAATACTGTTATAGCATTTAAAGGTTATCATCATAGAGGAGATCTGCTATGACCTTATTAATGAAACAAATATTCCAGGACATTAATATATTATAGTCATGCACAACAATGAACAATATATAATAAGTCAACATTTATGTAATAAAAGTACAAAACAGTTGGTTCTGAGGACACCAACCCTTACAATAACTAGTAGTGAGGGATTGGGAGTGTAATGGGGAGACTTGGACCATGGGAAAGTAGGAATAACATGGCTATAAACAATATAAATCTTGTAAGATAACCATATGAAAATACATACTAAATCAAAAAAAAATTAGTTATAATTTGTAATAAAAAAGACAACTAGAAGGAGTAAAATAATCATTACAATAAAATAATTATGTCATGATTCTATAAAAATATGGAAATTCATGGGATACCATTACAAGAAAAAAAACTGTCTTTAAAAAAACAAGAATGAGAAAAAACTACTACATAACATATTAATCATAGGTCTATCATCTTCCCCCAAAGCTCCATCTTAAGTGAAAAGATAAACCGGGCATCGAAAGCATCCCACTCCCCTTTATCAATACCAAAAATCATAAATTATACATAGGTAGAAAATATATCCTATACATGGAATTGGATATAATATCAGGATTATGCCAACCACGGTGTCTAGTACTTTCCATTTCTTTCCATAAATAAAATTTTGTGATCCATATGAAATAAATAGAAGGGTAGTAAATATGGGAAAAACTACATCATGGTTCGGGTTCCTAAACAGACACTTGTTTCATGTCTCCTACATTGGAATATTCATGTTTTCAGAAAAATAAACCTATTTAGGTAACAATATATATAACTTTTCCAACTATACACAATAAATCTAACAAAAAACATACCACAATATTGTGCTTTTTCTTGAGGTCTCATATCCATGTCATTTCCTAAAGTCTTATAATTGTACTCATGAATCAATAATGAAAATAACTACAAAATTAAGGTAAATGTAATGGATGGATCTCATCAGAATATAGAATCCTTCAATTCCTAAGGTGGAGTCTTGTTCCCATCCCAGATGATCTAAAATAATCCCATGTTTCGTAACGACAACATTTGATATATGTAAATACCACTAAGCCCATCCAAGGAGACCATAACAGTGTCCCATGTATTTCTATAAGATATGGTAACTACTAAGCCTTTCTTATGTATCTGATAAGGTCATAAAGCATCAACCAAGGTATGGTATAACCATATTCCAAAATTTCCATCAATGGTTTCTCCCCTAAAAACTGATATCAATTAGGATGATATGAAATCTTTGGGGATTCCCCTTTCTAGAATACCAAATAATCTCCCTAGATCATTGTGATGTAACTCAATGAGCAAAAATTATCCCTCCATGGGTCCTTAATATGGTAACTACATTCTCTCCCAGCCCGTGTCAAGTTATATATCAAAAAAGGCATAGATACCAATAATTACATTTATGCTTTCTATACAAACAAAGTAATCTGAAAACCACATGCATTCTATTGTGACCAAGATATGAATATCAAGACAAACAACAAGGTCACTATTCATATTCCATGTTTATATGCATTTAAATAATATAAGGAAAGGTATGATGAATAATCTATATTTCATAATCATTAAACGAGTTCTTATCAACAGATGAAACTCAAAAAAATAATCTAACATGCCTACTATGGTCATAAATATAGAAGAATCCACTAAACAATGGCATAGTGAATATGTAATTTGTATATGAAATGAACTATATGAAATTAATATTGTATCAACAAGCCTCCTACAATTATTTTATCAATGTAAATTTATAACATCATCATTTAAAGTTTCTCTAAGAATAACATTCAATTTAAACCATTTAAATGTCTCTAGAATGATAATCAAACAGGGCATCAGCACGTAACATAAGCCATTAGCATAATTCACATTGAATAAACATATAAATTTAAATCCAATACCACTTTGTAAGTCATATTTATTGATGTATTATATTTTCTCACAAGGAATAATGATATCATTGTGGATAGGTACTCATGTAACATTAACTGAGAATTTTACCATGTAAGGCATGTATCATTGAAGGAGACATGATGTTTGTCAAATGTATAAGGAACTACACAATTGAAAAACCACTATGTTCAATATTTTGAATTATCCATAGGGATCCAATTTATGGAAAATTTATCATCTATGATAACTAATTAAACCTTGGAATTATCAAGGTTTCACACACACTAATGACAATTGCTAAAATTTTAGGAAAAAGGAAACAGAGTCCATTTTCATTTGCTCACCCAATGGGGTGGTCGAATCAAAGTCGAGCACACTAAACATCGGTTTAACCAAAAAAATATTTCCAATGGTCTTGAAAATATAGAAAGTCATTTTAATATGCGATAATATGACTCTCTAGAATGTTCTGATGGGAGGAACAATGCCTCAATGCCTAAAAAGACACAGAATGAGATGGAAAAAAGGGCGATCACCCAACCTCATAGTCGTTGTAGTCCCTCACATTTGATAGAATGGATTAATTAATCCTATGGTGGGAGAGTTAAAATATTTCATAAAAACCACAAATAGGTCACAAAATCATGCGTATGGAAATAGAGAAATGAGGGATGAAGAAACCAAGAAATCATGTTTTGTTAATGAGGAAGGTTATTGATAGGCATCAGTATATTCTGATGCAAATGTAAAGAGAACAATATTAGTGGAGAAATCCCAAAACCCCATGAGAGGATATGTGCGGTGTTTATGTGCATGTTAGGGGAGAAAATACTAATTATGAGAGATTGGTAAGAAATGAGGTGGTAAAAAAATTTCATTAAAATGAAAATAGATTATTTACTACAAAGTAGGGGTAACAAGGTTTGCACATGGTTATCCATTATCTTTGCCAACAACATGGAAGGTTATACTTCACTATGGAAAGTCACACTGTTAGGAACACAATTTGCTTAACCTTCCACAAACTGTGTTTTTTTTCACTTTCTTGAACCAAAAACCAGGTTCACGACTATGCACAATGAGACACACGGTTTTAAAAAACACACGACCTTGTTTTTTTCCATTTCCACTGCTCTGGGCTTCCAATGGTACTTGGATTCCTCTAGGATCACTCCCAACCACATAAGAATAATGATAAGGTGTTTTTATGGAATTAGAAGAAAAAATAAATATTCATACCCACATATAATAATGAGATGTTACAAAATCTATTAATTACAACAACTCAACCTCGAGTATCCCTTCTGAGGATGTTATGACGTCATCAAATAATAGTTCCATCCACTATGCATGTACATCATCCTCTCATTACCATATCTCATATAGAACACGTCTAGGTCTCCAAATAACCCAAACTAAAGAAACTGACCTACCTCGATGATCCTTTAAGCTACGATCAATAATTAGAATTAGATTCTCCTCTAATAATGCATCTGCCTCAACCTAAATATTTTTAGGAATAAATCAATGAGATGGGTTCGGATCACAATACCAATGATGACATACATGGAATAAATATTTCATGTCTCTGTACCTATTAGGAAATACAGACATATAACACAATGTCCCAACACGACCCACAATCTTGAAATGTCCAAAATATCTTGAAGATAACTCCCCTTATCTCCTGGTTCATTTATGTCACACAAAATGCCTCGATATCTCACCATGAACTATAGAGGTATATGGAGAAAATAATTATAAGACTTATACCTTGAATGATAAATAGGCACATGCCTTGAACTATACATACATGATCATATTTCTCATCAACAAGATGATGAACTAATAGAGATGCCTCCCCTACCTCTAGCTTGCATAAGGGTGAACAACATAGTCTACCATTGAGAACCTCATATAGAGCTATATAAATTTTTTCATCAAAGGTGTTATTATAGGAAACCTCAACCACAAAAATATGATTCTCCCATGAACCCAAAAAAAATGATATATTATTTTTGAATATACATTGACTTTAAAATTGTTTTCTCAAAATTCCAATCTGTCGAAGTGTGATATGCAGTACATATAAGCACATGTAAACCCACCATATTCTTCATCCATTTCAATAACATGAAGGTGAACTGTCCATATCATAACTAGTCTATTTAATGGGGGAAACCATGATTTCTCTATATATACTAGATATAAATAATATGTAACTCATCAATATAGAATATCATCCAAATTGGGAAAACTTTAGTGCCTTTGGTCAACCTATCGACGGTCGTCCGTACTACATCTCTACCTCAAGGAGATCCCATACATCCTTTCACAGAATCCATGGGGATGTAATTCCCTTACCACTCAAGAATGGATAGAGGATGTAGAATAATATCAGGTTCCTGATGCATTTCATTTACTTACTGAAAGTTGGATCATCGAGTAATAATGACTACTATATGCCTCTTTATACATGGACACTGGCTATGAAGATGCATGACCGAATAAACCATTGTAATCTATAAGTGAACTTATCTATGAAATAAATGATATTAACTCATCATCCCTTCTCATATATCAGATTGCACCAAATCATACCCATGGTAGAACATGGTATCACCACTATCAACATCCTAGCCTGATGGTGGGCTCTCTCTTATGACACTCTCCATCATAATAAGTCCCTCACAGTAAGATATCTATCACATCTGAACCTATTCTAGAAGAGAGGATTCCACTACCAAAGCTACTAGAATATGTTTCCAATGGATCTCTTGAACCTCCATATGCAATTCAGAAAACATAGCTGCCATCATCCACTCACTGTTTGACACTTTAATGGCTTGTGTCTGATTCTTTAAGCTCAAAATATCATCCATGACATTTCCCTTACTGGGGGTAAAAATACTCGAAATAAAAATACTTTAGGTATTCCACCGACATGTACTTAGTCAAATGCATGACCCTCTATATAAAGATATAAATTAACATGTGTCAAAAATATACCTCTCTCCCAATTGATAATTCCCACATCAATGAAGATAATGAATCATTCCTTATAGTTTGAGTTCATTTATAGGATATCTTCTCTTTTGTTGCCTTAACTATAGATATCCATATTCAACGAATCAATCACCTTGTATTAAAAAATCACATAGCCCAATAATAGAATCATAAAAATAATCTATATAGAGTTTTGATGGATCTATTTGAATCCGAATCAGAGCTGATGTGAGTATCCATTTTAAATATAGAAATTCCATGAAACAAGCATCTGACCATATTAATTTCACACCTTTCTTATTCAAGGCCATAATAAAACATCACTACGTAGTAGAATACCAAGATAAAACAGAAATAATAACAAGAAATCCCTATGAAGCTACTTATATCAAAAAAAAATCTTGGTATGATCCAAAAAAACAATGATTCTCACTTTCATAGGGCCAATATACATTGAATCCTAAAATATGATGAAACCGAGGAAGTGTTCATTAATGATCTTGGCGTCGCATTTTCTGAGCGTTGCATAAAGATAGTGCCCTCTCAGGGTATGCAACATGATATAATGATGTATTCATAGTTGTGTCTGGTATGTGAGTACAAAATGATGTTTATATGATGGGTACCATAATGGGATCAAGATATGGGGTGAAAACTTGGTTTATCTTAGCCATTAAAAATTTCTGCACTGTAACACCACAACCCCAGAATCCCAGAGCTGGTTAATTATTTTACTGCATCTTCATGATTGTATAAAATCAAATACAGATGAAATGATAACCTTAGTAGTACTATAAATTTATATTACATATGTGATATACATAATTCATTAGTAATTGGAAAATACAAATAGGAAACAAAATAAGATGAAAATTTCATCTGCATTGAATGCTTATTCAATGATTTTTTCATCATAACTAATGGAATGGAAACAAAATAAGAGTGATCTAAAATGCTCAGTAAGTGTAATTAAAGCATGTAAAATAAATAATAAACAAGACTAAATTAACATTGAATGTTAAATAACTGATAACACATTCCATTCAAATAACTAGATTAGGAAATAACAATATTACATGTTAAAAAATTAACATGCATGCCATCTAAATCAATAAACTGAGAATGAAATGTATCTATAGATATGTTGAATAATAATCACATAAATGAATAATAACTATATCAAAATTATAATAATGCATAACTATTTCATGCCATGTTTCCAAGGTACATGGACCCTTCATTTTCAAGACCATTCATAAGTTTTTTCACACTATATTGAGTAAATACCCTTTTAATTTGACCATCTATTACATCTCATGAGACTACTGATTCACCAAGGGTCATTATATAACCAGGCCCAACCCATGTCATACATGTCCAAAAAATTATTCATATCTAACAATCAATTAAAATAAAAAAATTATTCCATATCAAATATCAATTTTGAATGAAGTATACAAATTTTTTAATTATTCCTCAATTAATCCTATAACAATCATAGTAAACATCTTATGCTAAATGATATATGGTTACTGTAACAATAATATCCATCTTACGAAAATATGGATATTAATATAAATTCCTAATGAAAAATAATTATGAAAAGTTATTATTATAAATAAAATTTTGACAATCACAAATGAAAATGGGGTTTCAATGATAATCATTATGATCATTCTTAATAAAAATAACATTTAAACAATCTAATGTGTCTCGTTACACATTAGACCATATAAAATCATAATGCCCATGAACGTATAAACATATATGAAATATATAATATCATTATAATATGATATTCAGGATATAATTAGTCAAATTGTAGTATAAATGTTGTATAAAATGATCTAAATGTATAACAACTAGTATGTCTCAATGGAATATAAATTAAAAAAAACATATTACCCTGATCATGCACTTGTTATGTGGTATTTATCCTACTGTATAGTGGTTAAAAATATTTTAATAATTTTTATTATAAACATAATCATATTTATAATATCATTTATCATCATCTAATAACAAATTTTTACCAATTTGTTAACAATATTTCTTTATATTCACTAATTCAGGAGTTAGTTTCCGTGTTAACTCTAGTATGTTTAAACTTGTTATATGATTCCCCTATTAATAAGATAGTGATATCATAATATCCATAATTTATACCATGAATTAAATTTCATATTTATTCATTATAAATATATGTCGTGTAGTCTATACTGTTTGGAGAAAAGAAATAGATTTCACCACTCATGGAGAGAGTATGTCGTACGTTTGTATGTACACGACATTAAGTTAATTGTCATATTAAATAAATTAAAGGTAAATGATAAATATTTATATTATATTTAAATTATAATATTATTTATATATATTATATCCATTTTTTAAAAAATAATCTTTAATAATATCCATGTATATAATGAAAGAGTCACATCACATTGAGGTAGCGGTAGTCTATACTTCCACGAATGATGTAACAATATATATACAAATTGGAAAGTTCAAGGGTACGTGTTACAAAAGAATTAAATAAGAATATATACATATTAAATATCATATATTACATATATAAACATATTTTCTATCATAATTTTCACCAAAAGATTTGGTAAAGGAAAATTGGACAATCCTCGTTTTGTGATGCAATGTTCGCCATACATAGAAACTGTATGCTCATTACCAATTATATGGATGATTATGTAAGTGTTAACTTAAAACATATAATAAAAACATACTAGTATATTTAGGATATTGATATATATATATAATAATATAGTAATATGATTTTATGGGTTGAATAATGGATAAAAATGTAATATCATAAGGAAATATGTTACTAATTAATCAGGTGAATTCTTTTGATTTGTAATTGTTTTTACCATTGACGGATTTCATTCAAAAGGAAGTATTATATGATTAGGTTAGGGATTTGTAGTAGTTATACATGAGTTATTTTTCCATCCACAGTGGCTTTGAGGGGTGAGAGGATGTGGGGTGAGGGGATTCCTTTTTATAGTGGAATAGGAGTGACATTTTTATAGTATTTTAACAATGGAATTCCTACAAAATTTTACATGTTTCATGTGGATACACAAATGTACCAAATTAGTAAAAATAATGTATAGTGTATATATATTCCCACATAATAGCTTTTGGAAAAGTTAATAGGATTATTTGGTCATTAAGGTTAATGTTTAGTTCCTTATTAAACATAATTTATCCATGATAATTTGAATTTATTTAAATTACATCGAGAAATATTTTTCATAAAATATTATGTTAACCATATTATAAATTATAAATTATATATTCCAACTATTGAATCAATGTTTCCAAATTATTATCATAAAATTTGGTGAAATTTATTTTAATTTAATCTCGTAGATTGGATGACAATGTGGATTTCTAAGGATAAAACGTCAAGAATATTATTATTATTTTTATACTCAAATTGAAAGTGAAGTTGATTTTAATGACCTAAAAGGAATAATATATTAAATTATAATATATATAAACGTTGAAACCAGTATAAAACCCAAATTATTCTTCTAAATATGTTAAATGAAAAATAGTTTGGAACTAAAATTATTTATTTGTCACTATTATTAAATAATAATATGTTTTTGAAAAATAACAAAAATTCCCCCTAAAATTTATTAGGATTCAATTTGAAATGTATTTTTTATTTTTACAAATTAAATAATTTAATGTTAAAAAATCATATTTGAAATGGGTTTTCAATTAAAAAGCGATAAAATTTCGATTTTAAGAATATATGTTTATAAGTGAATTTTGGTTTATTTTTGTCATATTCATATAAAAAATTTTGGATGAATATAAAAAAAATTGATTGAATATATAAAATATATATATCATTAAAATAATTATATATTTTTAATTAATTATCTTTATTAAAAACAAGACATATTTTGAAATATAAAATTAATAATATTTTTTTTAAAACCAATTTGTTCTTATTTTCGTTTCTCATTAATTGGTAGCTAATGAATTGATTTTATATTTATATAAAACATAAATTTTCATAATTTAGTTAATAAAATTAATATCTTATAAAATTATGGCTAGGTTATATAACAATCTATTAAATAATAATATTTTAATAATACATTTTGATTAGGTGAAACTCAGTCTTGGACATAACAATATCTATGGAGGATGGTCTCTATTGAGTGAGATTCAAGATAAAATTATATTGAATGCATTAAAATATGAATAATATAGTATATTTATTTATGAGAGTAATTTATTATATTAATATATTCCCTTTTAACACTTGGTGTTTCATGTCATGAACACTATTTATTAAAAAGTTTAACTTTTGAATATCGGGGTGTTAAAGACATGTTGTTAAAAAAGAATGGTGTAACCAAGTACTCGTACAAGCCATAACTTCACTGGAATTTTGTACGTGGTATACCTAATGGGCTCACATGAACCCGGTGATAGTCCAAAATCAAATTGATATTAGATAAATCTATTTTTCCTCTGATATGGTTGGAGAGATCATATATATAAGTCCATGGATAATGGTTCTTTAATGTAAGTGGAATCAACCATCTATAATCCACACAAGATAACATGTTACCATCATCCCTCTTAGAGAAATTAATTTTTGAACATTATGGCGATGTGTTGTGTCAGATTAAACCATTATCCATAATATCTATGAGCTTCTTTTTGACATCATGAATCTTTAATATCTGCATCCTACATGAATGAATGGACATCGGAAATGAACCTGTCTCTAGATCAATGATCAACTAAACCTATCTCTTAAGAGTTAAGTTATAGATAGTTTCATGGAAGACATCCCTAAAATGATCCCTTGAATTAGGAAATTCCACGAGCTGCATTCCCTTGTCACTCAACGAACAACTAGCTAATTGAGATGTCACTCTGGAAAGACCACTATGCTTGGGTAAATATTGATCATTTTGGATATCCCACTCACCCTTGTGTATATACTCACTACCCTCGGGTGATGTGAAATACACTCGATGATAATAGAAATCCACATGGGCATGATAAATCACTAGCCAATCCATACGGAGAATGGATTTGAATCCAGTCAACAGGAGGATGATGAAATTATAAAAGAAAATATAACCACATATATGAAAAACTAAAAACTTACAATGTAATATTACCTCTTTTCATACCCATATAGGATATTTTAGAGACATAAAACTGTTTAATTACTAAATATGATGTCTAATGATTTCCACATATAATAAATATGAACGAATGTGTTGATCCTGTATCAAGTGGAATGAAACTAAAGTAGAAGTTTTCATATATAACTGATAATTGTAGATGGCCCGAAAATTGATCTTCACATTCTTGTTGTAATGCATACAAATGGATTATACCATAACCCTAAGATGTATCATGATAACCTGATTAGAGTCTATCTACTATCACTAATTTTCTGAAACCTGACTTCTATGACCATGACTGTTTCTACCAAAACATTATCATCCAATAGAGGAACAAATATGAGCATATTCTGGTGCCTCTGATCTTATACCTGATGAAGGTACTGGTACAGATTCCCTACCCCTACAATTTTTTATTCAATAAGATTTTCCTTATGAAATTTCCATTCCTTCTGGTTTTGAAAATCACCAACACCTTATACTTAAGAAAATCTATATTTCACTTCTATAAGAAAAATTACCTTTCCAAAGGAATTTACACCTACCATGTTTTTGTTACTCATAACAATAATTTTCTTAAGTATACGAAACCAGATTCATACCTAAAACCTCATAATCATATAATACATAGATATAAAGAATTCTATTTTAGGATTCGAATTCTGGATACATACTCTAATGAAGTTCCACTCCGAATTCTGGATACGAACTCAAATGAAGTTCCACTCCGAATTCTTGATATGAACACTCATATAGATCGACTCTGAATAATAGACTCTGAACATCTACTAGTTCGACTCTGAACTTCTATGAGTTCGACTCAGAACATCTACTAGTTAAACACTGAACATCTACTAGTTCGACTCTGAACCTCTATGATTTTGACTCTGAAATTCTACTAGTTCAACTCCGAACATCTTTGAGTTTGACTTTGAACTTCTATGAGTTCGACTTGTAATTTATATGATTTCGACTCCGAACTTCTATGAGTATGACTTTGAACATTGTAAGATAATATTATGAAATCTAGTGAAACCAGAATCTGAATTTCCTTAGAAATTCAGACTCTAGATTTCTATAGAATTCAGGTTCTGAATTCTTACAAAACAGAATCTGACTATCTCTTTATTATAGACATCGAATTTAATTTTGGATAGACTCCGAACTTTTTATTTTCTTACATTCCAAAATTCATTTTAAAATATACTTATCCTTGTTTCATTAAAAAACAATGGCGTGCTTTTAGTTATTAACTAACCGTTGGTTGAGTGACACGTGTATAGGTCCCTCCAAAATTCAAGGAGAAATATGACCGTTGGAGGAGGAAACCGACCGTTGGAGCTCCGCCTATAAATAGGGGCTCATTTGAAAAGAATAAACAACTTTTTGAATTTTTGGTGATCAAAACATCCTAATGTGATTTGTAGAGAGATAGGATCTTATCAAATCTCAAAGCTTTGTGCAAAAAGTTTGAACAACTTGTTCAATCTTTGCCTTGTGCAGACTTGCTTCATGAGACTCTGATTTTTGCTGATTACAATCAAGGGCTTCCAGGGATAGGAAGACATAGGTTTCAAATACTTGAGGTTGAGGGCTTCCTTGATGAGGAAGACAGAGGTACCGACTACCTAATAGTTGAGGGCCTGCGGGGATGCAAGACAGACTCCGATCTTCATATCATGGGCTTACCCTGGTGTGGGTAAGACAGACTTTCTTGAAAGAATAAATCAAGGGACCTTTATCCAAGGTTGTTGGATTCCCTTCTCTTTGGGTTAAAAGAGATATTATTTTTTACTTGTAGTGTAACTACTTTGTTTCTCCACTGAATTTTGTATTATTAAAGATTGTATAACCTTATTATACTTCCTTAATTGTACTCTTATATAGTTAGATTCTATACGCTTTAAGGTATAATCTTAATCTTTGTAACTTTTGTTAAGTTTCATTTCTGAAATCACTTTTTTGGAATTTAGCAGGTGATTATAACTTATAGAGGTCTTGTAAATTATCTTGATTAACATTTTTAAAGATAAAACATCCTATAAATTCTCATAAGGTATTTTAAAAGGTACAATTCACCCCCCCCCCCCCCTCTTGTATCTGAGAATCTCATTCTCAATTCAATCGTACGTTTGGTATCATAGATTTTATCAAACTCCGAGTCATACAATCCTAACAATTGGTATCAGAGGATTTGGTTCAATCTGAATTAATCTCACGATTAGTTTTAGAAGAGCATTCTTGGAATTTCTTTTTCATATTCATATTTCTAGATTCATATTTCTCGGATTCATAGTTCGGATTCAATTTTTTCTTAGATATACATTTTTTCTTTCTTAGAATATTTTCTCTCATTTACAAACATATACTTTTAATAAGTTTTTGTGCCAAATTTTTTCTTAACGATGACAGGCTTAATTGTTGGTTCTATTGACAATTTAAATCCAACTAGACCTCCTATATTTTATGGTAATGATTATGAATATTGGAGAGATCGTATCAAGACTTTCATTATCAATACTGTAGTAGATAATTTTTTTATGCTTACTAGTGGATACAAAATTCTAGATAAGGAAGTTAGTGCCTTTACTAATCAGGAAAAGCATGAATACCAACTCGACTATAAGGTATAAAATACATTACTTTTTTCAATGACTAGAAATTTATATAGCCAAATTTCTTCTTGTGAAGCAACAAATTCTATATGGATGAAACTTGAAGATACTAATTTCGGTACATCCAAAGTCATAGAAACAAGAACAACTAAATTGATAGCAGAATACCATGGTTTTAATTTTTTTTATGGTGAAACCATATGAAAAGTACACCAGAGATTCATGACTACAGTGAATAACCTACAATCAATGGTAGATAAGGGTTTGGATGATGAATCTTTTTTAGACAAGATCGTCGACACATGCCCATAGAGTGGGAATCCAAGAGGACATCAATCAATGAAAACAGAAAGGTCACTCAAATTTCTCATGATGAACTATTTTGAACTCTTCTTAAACATGAAACTAGAATGAAGAGAGATGCTAACAAAATAAAGAAGAAGAATGTGAATGGTAGTGTTTCTTTAACTACAAATTCAAATCACATGAAATCTAAGACTCCTGAGAGAGTAACTAGATCCAAATATAATAAGGTTATTATTCAATATGTATCTAGTGAGTGTGAAGTCTCATAAAATGAGTTAGATAATCTTTATCGAAGGATGAACAATATAGGTGGACAAATAAATTTCTAATCCAAGTATAAGAAGAAGGAAAGGAAAGACAAGAAAGATTCATAGGTCACATGCTATGAATGCAAGAGAGCTGGACAAATAAGAACGGATTTCCCTATGCTCAAAAGAAAAGAAAGAAAAGAAAGGAATTCTAAAAGGAACATAAAGAAGTATTACAAGTCCAAAGCTAAGAAGGTTCTGAAAGCTAATGACACCTGGATTGCCCATGGTTGTGACTCTTCAGATGAATCTTTTGATTATGAATCATCTGGACAGAAGAATCTAGGTCTTATAGCCATGCTACCTATTGATAATCATTGATTTATTTCTATGCTACACAATTCTGAATAATTGACCACTGTTTCTCAAAATGAAATATAATAGTAAATATTACAACTCTTCTAATGAAGAATCTTCTTCTGATGAAGAAAATACTTTACCCACCTATGAAAAAGTTTCTAGGTTTGCTGAACTTCTTGAGATTTGAAACTCAAAACGCATGAAAAAGCATCATAAAGAAAATTCTAGGAATACTATTCTTACTAATGAAATATCAGATCATTCTAAAGATCTTGATATGAAAAATGCTTATTTTGAATGTATTTCAAAAAAACTTAATTAAGTATGTTCTGAAAAGAATTAACTTTCAAAATATCTAGAAAACGTAATTTCTAAGAAAGATGTTTTCGAGCCTAGCTCTAGTTCAAATGTTTTTGAAGCTAAGAACTTAGTTATCAAAATCAAATCCAAAATATTTTCCTTGAGTATGTGTTTGACAAGCATTACGCATGGTAAGGAAAATTTTGATAAAATGTATTCACAAATTCAACCTCAAATGAATACTTCTGGTTTTGGTTACACAAGTTCTAAAACAATTTTTAGTAAAAACTACATTGTTCCTAAAATTGACCCATTCTGCACTATGTGTCAATGTGGTGGTCACTCGGAAAAGAATTATACATTAAACAAAACCTAATCTTTAGGATTTCATAAGGATTATTTTTCTATGAAGATGTGGGAACCCAAAATATTTCTTTCAGAAATTTCCAGATCCAAGCATGTCTGGATTCCAAAAAACTAACCTTTTCTTAATTTCTGGAAAATATGGAATGTACCAACAACAATACTTGGTACATGGATAGTGGATTTTCCCGGCATATGACTGGTAGTAAAAGATATTTTGAAAAGATTATCAAGATGAAATGAAGAAAAGTAACCTTCGGAGATAATGCTCAGGGAGAAATTATTGGTATAGGTAACATTATTCTTCTTGAAAAAACATTGATTTCAAATGTTTTGTTTGTCAAGGTTCTTAATAACAACCTCATTAGCATATGTCAATTATGTGATGAAGGCTACCATGTGAATTTTAGGAATGATAAGTGCCCAGTACACAATTCCAATGAAGAATTTACTCTTTCTGCCCATAGGAAAGAGAATGTTTACACACTAAACATAGAAGAACCTAGGAGCTAAGACATACCTTGCCTTAGAGCAATAGAAGATCATTCTTTGTTATGGAATAGAATATTAGGACATTTTAACCATGGGAACCTATGAAAACTCTCTAAGAAAGGTTTAGTTAAGGGTCTACTAGAGCTTAGATTTGATTCTTCAAACTTTTTTGACCTTTGTCAATATGGAAAGCAACATAAATCATGTTTTAAATCAATAAGTAATGTCTCAAAAATGATGCACTATAGTTGGTGCACATGGATCTTTTTGGTCTAACACAAACTGGAACCATTGGGGGAAAGTACTATGTATTTTTTTTGGTTGATGATTACACTAGATTTACGTGGGTCTATTTTCTAGAAATGAAGTCTGATGCTTTTTCTTATTTCAAATTTTTTAGAGCCCAAGTCAAAAATGAGAGAAACCTTCCATTGAAAACTATTTATTGTGATAATGGAGGAGATTTTCAAAATTCTGATTTTGAAACTTTTTGTAGTAGAAAAGGTATTACTCAAAACGTTTCAGCACCCAGAACACCTCAACAAAATGGTGTTGTTGAAAGAAGAAATAGAATTCTTCAAGAGATAACTAGAACCATGTTGAGTGTGTATTATGTCGCTAAACATTTTTGGGATGAAGCTGTAAGTACTTCTTGTTACATTATAAATCAAGTTTTGATTAGACCTTTTCTTAATAAAACTTCTTATGAGTTATGGAATGGTATAAAACCTAGACTTTCCTACATTAAGGTTTTAGTATTCAAGGTATTAATTCTGAATATTAAAGATAACTTACATAAATTCTCACCAAACTCTAATGAAGGAACTTTCTTAGGCTACTACACAACCTTTATGGCTTATAGAGTTTTTAACAAAAACACTTGTACTGTTGAAGAGACAGTACATGTCAAATTTTATGAAATTGATCCTTTTTTTAAACAACCCCAACCTACATATTATGATGTGTTTTCAAAAACTGATTATCAACCTTTGATAAGAAATTCTTATGATAAGGAAAATGTTCAAGAATATACTTTTGAAACATTTAACCCAGAATATTTCCTACCCTATGTTGATGAACAGGTTTAAAAAAACCCAAACCAGTCATTTCTAAAGAATCATCCTGGTGATAGTATCATTGGTTATGTGAATCAACATGTAAGGACTAGAAGTTCCTTAAGAAATGAAATAGAGCAACTATCATTTTCTTCCTAATTAGATCCAAAAAACACTAAGGAAGCTTTAGGTGATGAATATTGGATTAAAGCCATGAAAGATGAACTAAATGAATTTGAAATGAATAAAGTCTGGACCTTGGTTGAAATACCTAAGGAAACTTCTGTTATTGGAGTAAAATTGGTCTTCAGAAATAAATGTGATGAAAATGGAATCATCATTAGAAATAAATCTAGATTGGTTGCTAAAGGTTATAATCAACAAGAAGGAATAGACTGTGAATAACCCTATTCTCCAGTAACTAGAATTGATTCTATTCGTATTCTTCATGCCTTTACAACATTATTCAATTTTAATCTTTTTCAAATGGATTTGAAATGTGCTTTCCTTAATGTTTATGTTCAAGAGGAAGTTTTTGTTAAACAATCTCCTGGATTTGAAGATAAAAAACATCATGATCATGTTTTTATACTTACCAAAGCATTGTGTGGCCTTAAACAATCCCCACGAGCTTGGTATGATAGACTTACACGATTTTTGATTCAAAATAACTATGTTAATGGAAATGCAGATCCAACCCTTTTTATAAATAAAGATAAGAAAATTTTTTTGAATGTTTATATTTATGTTAATGATATTATATTTGGTTCAACTCAGTAATCTTTAACTGATTCCATTGTGGATCTAATGAAATATGAGTTTTAAATGAGAATGATGGGTGAGTTAACATTTTTCCTTGGTTTTCAAATTTCTCAAAAAGCAGAAGAAATCTACATATCCCAACATAAGTATATTAAATATCTTCTTAAAAATTATGGGTATGAAAACTCTAAGTGTATAAGTACTCTTATTGGTACCTCAAACACACTTAATCTTGATGATGTTGGGAAAACAGAAGATCAAACATCTTTTAGAGGAATGATAGGTAGTCTACTTTACATGACAGCTAGTTGACTAGACTTAATGCGTTCTGTATGATTATGTTGAAGATATCAATCCAATCCTATGGAATCTAATTTGAAAGAATGGAAAAAAGTTTCTCTACTTAAAGGAAACCATGGATCTAGGACTACTTTATACTTCTTGAAATGAATTTTTTTAAAGAGATTTTTAGATGCTGACTTTGGTGGATGTAGAATGGATAGAAAGATTGCATCTGGAACATGTAAATTCTTAGGAGATTAATTAGTTTCTTGGTCTTGAAAGAAGAAACACTCAGTATCACTCTCCACTGATGAAGCTTAATATGTAGCAGCTACAAGTTGTTGTGCTCAAGTGTTGTTGATACAACACACACTCACATATTATGTATTGAGTTTTACTAAGATTCATATTCTTTGTGACAACGCAAGTTCCGTTTCCCTTAGTAAAAATCTTACAAATTACTCCCATGAAAAACACATTGATATTAGGCATCACTTTCTTAAGGATCACACACTAAAAGAAGATATCATTCTTCTGTTTATCGGAATGTAAGATCAACTTGCTCACATTTTAAAAAAATATTTATCCTCCAAAAGATTTGAATACATTAAACTGAAGTTGGGAATGATAACCGTGAGGTAATATTCCTTCATTAACTTCTTGTTGAACCATTATCTTTACACTAATAAACTCATTTTCATTGGGGGGGTACATTTGTTTCTTAGCCTTTCAAAATATTTCATAATGAGTGTTTCAAAGTTGATCGTAATGAGCCTTTCAAAATTTTTCGTAACGAGCCTTTCAAAATTTTCGTAATGAAGTCTTCGTACTGATAATTTTCGTAATGTAGTTTTCATACTAGAAATTTTCATAATGAAGTTCTCATACTGATAATTTTTGTAATAAATATTTCATATTAGAAATTTTCGTGATGAAATTTTCGTAATGAGAATTTTCATAATGAGAATTTTCGTAAGGAAAATTTTCGTAATGGGAATTTTTGTAACAAATATTTTCGTAGTGAGTTTTTCGTAGTGATTTTTTCATAGTGAGTTATTCGTAGTGAGTTTTTCATATTAAAATTTTCTTCAAGAAGAATATAACCTATCTTGAATAAACTTCCTAGACAATCAGGAAAGTATGACTTCCTTACTCAAGTTTTCATAATCATATTTAGTTGCTGGTAATTTTTTTTATAAAATTTCTCGGATTTTCTTCTTCAATCTGAATGTTTTTGTTAAAAACCTCAAAAGATCAGATTCAAGATTTCCTTACAGGTATGATTTCACTCGTCAAATTAGATCAGAGTTATTTTCAACCGTTAGATTGATTATGGAAGTTTAAAGGTAAACTCCATCGCCTATATAAAGGGGACCCCCATTTGTGACCCACATTGAGCTCCAAGATCTCACGTCTTGAATATCTTCATCAATTCTTAAAGCCCATTCTGAATCTCTCAGATCTCCTCCATTCCGAATGTATGTAGAAGCCTCTTCCCAAGATATGTCTTCCATGAAACCAATTTTAAAATATCAAGTGTAAAGATAAAAGTTGGTCTATCCGAACTTTTACAAGTACGATTATATCATCTCTAAGAACATCAAATTTAATGGTTGGAAAGATGTATGTGTATCTAAGATAGGTGTTCAAGAAGTGGTCTATTCAGAGTTACTTGTAGAGTTCTATGAATCAGAAAGCTTCAATGAGAAAGGGGGAAGAGAAAAATTTTCTTTTAAGACTTATGGGAATAATTACAAGCTTACTTACACTAAGGCATCAAGCATGGTGGGGCTGGAATATGATAGAGAAGCTGAATTTTGCTCACACAAACTTTTGGATGTTCAAGGTAGTTTTGTTAAGGTAATGGCCTTGGAGTGTCTTAGACTTAAAGATGACAAAACATCAAATATTTCTCATCTATCCACTAACAACTGGATTCTGCAGTTGTGGGTTCAAGGGTTTTTCATTCCATGAAGAGGGGATAAAGATAACCTAAAGAAAAGTGATATTTACATCTTCAATTTCATGGTAAATCTAAGAAAAATCAATCTGATGAGGCATGTTCTTATAACAATCAAGAACATCAAGGAGGGAAATTTGAGAGCTCAAATCATCATATACCCTTCCTTACTATCAAAGTTGATAGTTCGGTGTCTATATTCATTCAAGATTACATGTATGTATAAGGCTCGGAATTTCAAGGTTATGCTTGTTAGTGATGATACCTTGAAAATGATGACTATTCCCTATTCCAAGGGAACATGAGATTTTTATAATTTGTTAGAGAAATAGGCTGAATCCAATCTGGAAAATGAGGAGAATGTTGATCTAGTGAAGAAGGTTGGTATGAATAGGAAATTGAAAGAAGTGGTAGCTGAAGGAAAAACCCCTCAAAGAGAAGGAAACCCAATATGCACCTCCCAAGCAGATGAAATAGAAATCTTATCCAGATTAGGACACTGCTAAGTGGAGGGAAGATAAGGAGAATAGGAAAGAAGGGGATCCACAGTTCAGATTGGACCCTACCGAGGCTAAGGACATAACAGAAACAGTTGCTGATGAGCCTGAGAGGCACGAAAAGGAGAATAAGATGAAGAAGAAAATGTATGAGACTGAAATTGTTCAATATCGTTTCAAAGCCAAAGAAATATCTTCTGAAAAGATTCATGTTTCAGAAACATTTGGTGTTGACCCATTACCAGAGACCCATAGAAAACATTACTTCACTCTAGAAAAGTATAAAGGGAAAGAGATTATTGAAGGGGTAGATAAAGGAGTTGATGAAGATGTAGAGGAAGAATTTGTTGAAGAAATAGAAGAAGTAGTAGTAGTAGAAGATGGAATGCTGATCTAGATGACTTGATTAAACAAATTTAGGATTATCAAGAGAAGGAAAACCAATAAAAAAATCTACCACTCTGAACTTCTGAGGCCGAGTCCTCAATGTTGGTCACTTAGGGAATTGGAGATGAGAAAGATGTTAAGGGAGATTATATTTAGGAAAAAGAAAAGGAGAATGAATTTTCTGAGGAAGAAAGCTATGAGAAGCACTTTCTTAAAGAAGGAGTAGAGAAGGAGAAACCAGATGAAGACAAGATTGTTCAAGTATATGAAAGCGTGGAAGAATCTCTTGGTGAAGAAACCATTCTGAATGTTGAAAAAGGTAAGCAAGTGATTATGGACACCCCAACAAAAAATGTTATAAGGAAGAAAGATGGTGGTGGTTCTTCAAGAAGGATGCTGGTGGAAATTGAAGAAGAACAATCCCCAAGCAAGGTGCTTCATTCAGAATCATCAGCAATGGGTCGTGATTTTATTGTTGAATCTTTGAAGAAATTAGTGTAGACTATTCCGATCTCTCCAAACATAGACTCCAGAGTCCAGAGGCTGCAACATAGCCTAAATCAGAAATCAGAATCCTCATCCATGCTGATGTATAAGTGTGTGAAGATCAAGGCTGAGCACAAAAATTTTCTTATCAATTATGAGGTCCATAAAAAATCATGCAGCATGATAACTTTATGGTCAAATAAAATTGACGAGGATTTTTCAGAGCATGATCACTTTCAAAATGATGTTAAAGAAGATCATGAAACCGGGGATGCAAAGATGAAGAATCATTAGGATAAACTGACCCTTGAGAAAAATACTCAGAATCAATAAGTGATGGATTTGAATGGGAAGCTCAACTCAGTTGCTCAAAACTGGAAAGAGGAAAGAGATATTCGTATTGAGATCAATGAGAAACTGGGAAAGCAGGATGAATTATTGAAGATGCAGGAAAATGCCATGAAGGCTTAGGAAAAGGTCCTGAATTCTCAACAGGAATGGATTACATCTTTGAAGAAGCAAGCTGAGGTGGACCAGAAATACATGAAGAAGCTGAAAACCCTGTTGAATAAATTAATCCCCAAGGAAAAGGAATACAAATAACCAAATCCTATTTTTTATGTTATGACTTTCCATGTAAAAATTATTCCAAATCTAATGAAATCTTTGGTTGCTTGTTTTGTTTGCATGTCTGTACTAATGTTTCAGGTACTTTATTTCTTTTCTATTCACATTAATTATTTTTTAAAATCAAAAAGGGGAGAAGGAAAATGAAAAACTCAAAATAGGGAGAAGGAAAAATTTCTAAGTCAAAAACTATCCTTATGTAAGGGGGAGTTTCTCATTGCGATGTTTTTTATTCCCATGATAATGAAAACGTCATTCCAGAAATCCAGAATACAATCTGTAGAGTTCCAATGACTAAGGGGGAGTTAGTTTTATTCACCACCATCTATGAACAATGATAGATAAGTTTAAATTTCAAAGTATAAAGAAATTTTTCAAAGCCATTATATTCTTTTTAGAAAGGTTGTTTGTGATTTTCAAAAAAGAGGAGATTATTGAGTCAATAAGGATTTCCTTATGACTTTTCCATTCCTTATTGTTTTGAAAATCATAGTCACCTTATACTAAAGCAAATCTATATTTCACTTCTATAAGGAATATTTCCTTTCTCAAGGAATTTACCCCTACCATGTTTTCATTACTCATAACAATATTTTTCTTAAGTATAAAAATCTGTATTCATACCTAAAACAGGGGAATCATATAATACTTAGACATGAAGCATTCTGTTTTAGGATCTGAATTCTGGATACAAACTCTAATTAAGTTCCAATCTGAATTATAGATAAGAACTCTAGTTAAGTTCCACTCCGAATTCTAGATACGAACACTCATATAGTTCGACTCTGAATTATGGACTCCAAACATCTACTAGTTCAACTCCGAACTTCTACTTGTTCGACTCTAAACATCTCTGAGTTCGACTCTAAACTTCTACTAGTACAACTCCAAACTTCTACTAGTTCGACCATAGACTTCTATGAGTTCGACTCCAAACAGCTACTAGTTCGACTCCGAACTTCTATGAGTTCGACTCTGAGCTTCTATGAGTTCGACTATGAACTTCTATGAGTTTGACTCTGAACTTCTATGAGTATATCTCTAAACTCTGTAAGTTCAGATTCTGAATTCTAGTGAAACAAAACACCGAATTTTCTTAGAAATTCAGACTTCGGATATCTAAAGAATTCAGGTTCTGAATTCTTACAAAACAGAATCCGAATATCTCTTTATTATAGACTCCGAATTCCGTTTTTGTTAGACTCCGAACTTTTAATTTTCTTACATTCCGAACATCAGTTTTACTTATACTTATACTTTTTTCATTACAAAATGATGTCATTCTTTCAGTTATTGACTAACCGTTGGTTGATTGACACTTGTACAGGTCACTCCGAAACTCAAGGAGAAATATGGTCGTTGGAGGAGGAAACCGACCGTTGGAGCTTCGCCTATAAATAAGAGCTCATCTGTAAAGAACCAACAACTTTTGGAATTATCGATAATCAGAACATCCTGATGTTATTCCTAGAGATAGAGGCTATTATCAACTCTCAAAGCTTTGTGTAGAAAGTCTGAATAGATTGTTCAAACTTTTCCTTTTGCAGACGTGCTTCATGCGACTCTGATTGTGGCTGATTACAATCGAGGGCTTCTGGGGATAGGAAGACAAAGGTTCCAACACCATGATGTTGGGGGATTCTTTACTGAGGAAGATAGAGGTGTTGACTACATGATAGTTGAGGGCTTGCGGGGATAGCAAGACATACTCTGATCTTCGTATCGAGGGCATACCCTGGTGTGGGTAAGACAGACTTGCTTGAAAGTATGAATCAAGGGACATTTATCCAAAGTTGTTAGATACCCTTCTCTTTGGGTTTAAAGAGTTATTATTTATTACATGTAGTGTAACTAAATTGTTTTTCCACTTTATTTTGTATTATTAAGGAAAGTATAACTTTCTTATACTTCCTTACTTGTACACTGATTTAGATAGATTCTATTCGCTTTAATGTAGAATCTTATTCTTTGTATATTTTATTAAGTTTCATTTCCAGAATCACTTTACGAAATTTAGGAGGTGAATAGAACTTATAGAGGTCTTGTGAATTATCTTTATTAACTTTGTTAAACATAAACCATCATATAAATTCCCTTATCGAATTTTGAATGGTACAATTCACCCCCCCCCCCCCACCAACCTCTTGTATCTGAGAATCTCATTCTAAATTTGATCATACATTTGGAATCACAGAGTATATCATACTCAGATTCATACCATCCAAACACATTTTGTAGAAAATGATTTGTATAATTACTATAGATGACACATCATGTCACATGCTTGAAATTCTATTAGGTTTATAGTGAATCGGGTATTATTGTGGAATAACATTCATAATTGGTGACATACTCAGGGAATATCAGTAGGTGTCACTAGGATAGAATATCCCCCACTTTCTCCCTCAAATCATTACGTTCTACTCCCTAAAGAATCATCTCTTTAATGTGATATAGAACTGAACATGATCACATGGACAAATTATTTATGATTTCACTTTTTGATCATGTTCATCGATCACTATATCTATAAATGTATTCAACTGAAATATTTTCACATGTGGGTATACAATATAACAATGTATATACTCAAAATTCATTTTAATAGTAAATTCATCACTTTTTAGTTATGGATAAAAACACTAATGATCAATTAAGATATAAGAATACTCAAGAACTTTCATGGACCCCTATTAAAGATGAATGAACTCCCAGGCTTGGTCCGCTATCATGGTCTTCAGAAATATGTGATCAACGAAGGTCATCATTGAGTCTTCTTAGTTCATTTCAAATTAATATTGTCATTGTGATACAACATCCCACCAAATATTTGTAGAGGTTTGATGGATGTAAGAATAAAGATTAACCCTACACTCTAGATGTGGCTCAATATGGTCTAACATTGATATCATTGCTTCTATCGATGAATCTGTGTCACGTAGACCACCATCCTCTGAGCATGTGGATGGATAATGCTGCTGAAAGCCCCGTGTAATTTCTACCAATGTTTGGTATGGTTGGGGAGAACCCTAAATAGTATGTGTAATGAATAAACAAATATCCTCGTAATGAACATCAGGGCTCTGTGTAATATCAATAGGAGGTTCGTGGGGAGGTACAATAGGAGGTACAATAGGTGGATCACTTCCCACCACCTCTATAGTGTGTCAATAATCAATCTATTGTCATTCATCATGAGGGAGTCATGGTGGAATATCTCTTCAGTTTCCACACACTCCTTAAAAATTATTTATTACATATTGAACAAGAAGTTAATGAAAGAAGGTAAGGAATGATTGGTACAAGGCCATCCTGAACATAGCACAATAGGTAAGGAAATCAAGAAGATGATTAGGGAATTGAATTCCTCTGACCATAACACAACTGACATACTACTGCATGATACATGACTATATAATATGAATGGACCTCAAAGTTTCACAACTAATTCATCCCACTAACCATACCATGATAAGGTCAAAGACACACATTACCATATAATTCAGACAGTATTATTTACATGTGGTTTTGATTTTATATTTGTGGATTTAATTACCAATTTTTATATTCACTATGAATTAATTTTTGTTTAGTTTTATTTTCAAAAGGGGATTCAGAGACGATAATTTTTAGTTAACTTATTATTATATAATTATATTTATATATATATAAATATTATTTTTCATAAAAACAGATGATAATTAATATAGGGAAAAAAGTTACTAGATCACAAAGCATCTCTAATAATATTTAGGCTTCTTTATCAATACAATTGATTTTCCCTCTCATAATTGAGGATTCATTTATAGTTGTTATACTTCACAGAATTTCATATATGTATCAGGAATATTTATTAATTCTAAAGAAAATTGTTCGTTGAGTTTTTATTATCTCCAACTCATCATTATTCCAAAAATTTAATTCCTCCCATATGTGTGTATTATATACCCTCAGTGTTTTTCATTAACCCATGGAATATTAGTGGAATCTTTAAAGACCCTTAAATTTCCAGGGAATTTTCTTTTTCTTAATTTCATTGCAATTTTACGAGACTGCGGCTTCTCACGGCACCTGATTCCGAGGCCCGGTGTGCCCGGAATCATGTTCCGATATTTAGCTCGGGTACATTCAGTGAACGAACGAGCGGGTTTTCTAACTTTTGAACCGGTGATCAGAATCAAAATCTGAGGGCACCAATGGAACCGCAGCACCGGTAATTTATTAAGAAGACCTTTTCCGAAGGTGCATTTTCTCGAGAGAAGTTATTTAAAATTTGAGGTGTAAGTGAAGAATAAAATAAAATTTGTAATCCAATTTTATTTTTCTTCTGTGTAGATTTATCCTTTGTGTGGATGTTGGGTTGGTAACATCCCTTGGGAGAATAAAGGAGAGGTGGGGCCCACACGAGCCCCCACCTTTTCACATTCCCCATAACCCCTTGAAAATCCTCCTTAATGTTGTGACTTTACCTCTTCTCTTTTAATGAATGCCAACATACTCTCAACTCAATTAATTTAACACATTAATTAATTTAATTAGTTTTGAATTTTAGATGTGTTGGAATGTGTGAATAAATTAAGACAAATTCTTAATTTATTTTTGTTTATGGGTTGTGTGGGGAAATGGAGGGGATATAACTCGTCTTCTGTGTTGGAGAACACAAAGAACGTCAAGAACCAGATGAAGAATGCTATCACCGCAAGGAGTGAATGACGTGCTGTTCTTCTTCCTTCTCCGCAGCCAGTGAGGGACACCTTCGTCGAGGAACGACGACGCGCCGCATCCTTCATCGGCCGAACACCGACGATGGTTACAGATCCTCAATCTGCGACGCTGTCTTCCATGACGCCATCTTCCGCGACGCCTTCTTCTGCGACGTCCTTTCCCCGCGACAACCCTCATTTGACGACCTCATCGACGTAGGGGTTTAATATTTGATCAAGTTTATTTAACTAACTTCCTTGATAATTGTTGGCCGCTTACTATCATTATAACGGGAGGAGGTTGGACCACACAAACATAGCCGACCCACCTCCCCCCTTTCCTGTCGTACCCGTTGTGGCTCGAACGAAGGTGACGCGGTGTCGTCGCACCGCGCGGAAACAAAGAAGAAGTGCAGTGCCGGCGCGTCGCGCCGTTGCGCCGCGCTGGAGAACCACGAAGAGGCTGCGGACGATGCGGGGCTGCGGTGAAGGGGGCGAGGCACTGTCACGCTGCGCCGGTCGGACAAGGACGCGGCCTTTGCCCGCGGTGGTGCGGGGAGCGGCGGCCGGAACCGCCGGCCGCCGGAGCAAGGAGGGCGGGACCCGCAGAGGGGTTCCCGTGGTGACACACCGGCCATCCAAGCAGGTCTGTTTCAAAGAAGTCGGGGGTCGTAACCCTCGGCTGGAAAAAGGGAGCGGCCCCCACATGGGGGGTTGCAGCTTCAATCAGGGGGGCAGCGCCCCCCCCCCCTTCCTGCAATGGCTCGGCCAGCACGAGCTGGCGGTGCGGGGCACGACGCGCCAGGCCAACCGGCTGCCCAGGCCGGGCTGGGCCGCACCCTATATGGCCGGACCCGGAACCGGGTCAGGTCGACCCAATTCGGGCCAACTGAGGGGGTCTCGGGCCGGTTCGGTCTTGGCCCAAAACTCCCTAAAACCGGACAGGTTTGCTTAAATGCCCATAACATGGACTACAGACCTCCGATCGATGCAACTTCAGGTGCAATGCGATCCTTGGACCAAGGCGGTCATTTCGGTATATTACACTCAAGGTTTCAAAATTTTTTGGGTATGGTGGGGTTGGTTCGAACCCGAAACCAACCGGGCTCTCGGAGCGGAAACGCTTATAACTTGAGCTCCGGATGTCCGATAGACGTGCCCTTGACTTTTTTGGATTCATCTTGATGAGACGGAACTTTTGGCATACTTCTCCTGAGGTTTAGACACAGTTGGATAGTGGTTGTGTTGGATTGAACCCGAAATCCAATCGGGCCCCTAGAACGGAAAAGCCGATGACTTTCAGACCAGACGTACGTTTGACGAACCGTCAGCGGCGTTGGTGATAACGTTGGGAAATGGACCCTATGAGTATACCATATGAGAGTTCAGGGTATAGTTGAGATATTTCCGGGTTGCTTCGCACACGAAACCAACCGGGCCCCTGGGACAAAAAGGATAATAACTCACAGACTGGGTGTCCGATTGAGGCGTCGTCTGTTGCATTGAGGCCCCCATGACGAGGAGGTCCTTAGAGATACTTATTCATGGGAATTTGTGATACTCGGAGTATCTACCTATAGCTGGTGGAGTGGACCCTCCCGGAGATGAGCGTACGGATTACAAAGACCGTGTAACCGGCTGAGACCTGACGACTGCTTGACCAACTCGACTTGGAGTGAGTCGGCCAACCCAGTGGACAGAGAACTAATATGTTTGGGTTCAGAACCACGATGGATGGAGCACCTGGTAGCAGGAAGCACACCCACGGTAATCGACAAGAGGAGTACCTCTGTATGCTATGAGGGGGAGCACTACTGTGTGAGGTGGCAGACCCATGGCGGAGGAGAACTACTTTGTGAGGTGGCAGACCCACGGTACTCGACAGGAGAAGTACCTCAGCAGTCTAAGGTTAGTGAGCAGTACCTCAGAGTCGTGACAAGATCAATGTACTCGTCAGAGATGGGGCTCTTTAGTAGTTACGGTTTTGATAATCAAGATCCTGATTTGAGATGAGTCGATGAGCTTTGTTTTTACCTCATGATTGAGGTGAGTCACTTGATAACTTAGGTATATGTATGGGCTTATACCTAGGTAGTGGGTATCCGTTTATATTATAACCTTTGTGTTTTCTCATTATTGAGATGGTTTACTTGATAACTTAGGTGTAAGTATGGGCTTATACCTAGGTAAGGGTTATCCATTGAGATCCTTCGTTGTGGTTATCCTTGTTGGATTTAGTGATACATTGAGGGTCTCGAGGTCCCTACTGAGTATCGTATACTCACATCTGCACGGGCTATGCCCGCACCTCGTTGTGTTGGTTGCAGACAACGAGCAGCACTGATAGAGGCCGAGTGTTCGAGGACAAGACGATACCCAGAGGAGGAGCTCACGACGAGTCAGTATCCGGAGGTGGACTTCACGAAGAGCCGATACTCAAAGGAGGTTGACGGGAAAGAGCGTTGTGGAGGCTATCTGTACCTACCCTTCAGGTAGGATCCGTGGCGGAAGTTCCAGGAGTTGCGCTATCTTTACCTACCCTTTAGGTAGGATCCGAGGTGGACGAACGAGGAGCTGCTTCTATTTTTCTTCCAGTTTTTTGTCTATCCTATTGTACTTTCGTTCAGTTGTAGTTGTACTTCAGTTGGGTTTGTATTCTGGCCCACTTACTTTTCAGCACTTTCTTTTGTACTTATTTTATTACTTCTGCTTGTAATCGGTGGTGTTTGTTTACTTTTATAAAGGCAATGCCTTCCCAGTTATCGGGATTTATGCCTTTGGTGCTAGTCCCCAGCCCCTGGCCTATGGAAGGTGGGCTTGGGGTAGTCACAGCATGGGCCCCGAGGATGGGTCGTGACAAATTGGTATCAAAGGAGTCAGTTCTACCGCAGAACTTAGGACTCAGATATTTTTTTTCTATGAAGCAATAGTGTTAAGGGTATTAAATGTGGATTTCAGTTCAGGGAGTCCAGTGTTGGTGTGGCGGCTGACATATCTGTACACTAGGACCCTGACTACTGATTTCTGACTTAGTGCATGAAAACACTGATTGCGTGTGTGTTTCAAAAGTTTTCTTTATGTCGGCTCAAACCAGGTCACCTCACCAGGTTTAAATCATTTGAATGTGTCACATCTGTTCTAGATGTCTCTACGCAGTCAGTCTTTTGGAGTTTCCGAGGGAGTACTCGATGACGGCCCTCCAAGCGTCGAGGCTCTAGTGTAGGGCCCTTTTTACTATGTTGGCACCCTCGGGTGGTGTACCAGCAGCACCACCACTAGTTGGGAAACAGATGCCACCATCCATACTAGCGAACTATGCACACTAGTAGAGCATGTTGCACGAGTTCCTGCAGGAGCGTCCTCTGAGGATACGAGGCGTGGCAGATTCCCAGACAGCAGAGCACTGGATGGAGGCGATTTCTAGAGTTTTCCGACTAGCTGAGACATTGGTAGAGTGTATGTTGGACTTGGCTACTAGTGTTTTCCAGTGAATGACCCTGAAGATGTTCCGCATAGTGATGGGGCTTCGGTATGTGGACCAATGCCTGATATAGTGCCTTCGGGATGTGTGCCACCTATACATCACTACCTGATGGTCAGCAGTTATAACCAGCGGTACCGGTATGTGACAAATGTAGACTTACTTCCTTACAGGTGTTCCAACATCAGATACCATCAAGTTCTGAGGCGAGCCTGAATCACAGGCAGCTGAGGAATGGATTGAGGAGGTGGCTGAGTGTTTTCTAGAGCTTATACAGCTTCAGTAGGATGACATGTCGGTAGCTGAGAATTCATCGGGGCGTACCAAACCATTCCTGGTACTCGATGAATGTGATGCGATCGGTGCTTCAGGGCTCGGACATCTGAGCCAGCACCTTTTCTCTATGAATTCCTACTTAGGATAGGGTGCTAGAAAGAACCATTGTGGTTGAGAATTATTTTGCTGAATGGATGCAGTCAGTGAAGGTTAGCAGTTGGAAAGCTGGAAACTGGCGCTAGTCTTGGAGACTCGGGCGTGTAAAATGTTTCAAGTAGAAGAAGTAAAAAAGGGCATATGAATCTACAAGGCGGCAGATATGGAAGCAGAGCAATGAGAGCAGCATGGGGTGGTGAACATTTTGACATGTTGCAACCACCCGCCCTTGTAATTACCACTAGGCTTAGGGAGATGGGGGCGGGGGAAAGAGTAGATGCATGCGGTCATGGAGTGCGACCGAAAGGCTCTAAGGATGATTCGAAGTATGGACTATGTCTTCTACTAGATGCCGTAACAACACGAAATTGATACGAATCATTCATTATTTCCACAAATCATGTCCCAGACTTGGAGTTTCCGGTAAGCCGTAGACCTGACCCTCACATCTGGGGATACCTTTTGGAGGAGACTCTATAATCACACTTACACCGACAGTGTGATCTGACCCATGAGGTGAGATTTTCGGTTGTAATCTCTTGGTGGCAGCGTCGAGGCCATATGATGTTGGTCTGAGTATGGATTGGATCCACAGTTCATACACGGATTGACTGATTATGAAAAAAGGTTGTGGTTTATCTACAACGTTGGTATCAGGTTTTCCTTGGTCGGAGAAAAGGAAAACCCAGGCAGCACGGGATGGAATCATGCATAAGAGGGTGCATTCGATCACACAGGAGATGGCCAAAATTACCTTCGTGCCAGGATTCGCTAGAGTTGTGGCACCACTTCCAGTAGAGCTGACAGGAGGCCCCTAGAGTTCGAGGATGATGACCACGTCCTTATACGGGTCTCACCTTGATGAGGTTTATGGAGAATTGGTTGAGCCAGTGATAGATCTACGAGGTTCAACGGACCTTTCTAGGTCCTCAGTAGGGTAGGCGAGGTGGTTTACCGCTTGACCTTTCTACCTCAGTTGCACCGGGTGCACGATGTCATCCTCGTATCTTAGCTAAGGAGATATGTGCATGACCATTCACACATCGTCGATCGCAAGGAGTTGGATGTCGATGACAGGGTGACTTTCAAAGAGGTTCTAGTGGAGAACGAGGTTCAACAGGATTAGGTCCTACGTGGACGGTCGATTCCTCAGGTGCACTTTCACTGGCAGCTCGGGAACCTCCAGGAGAGCACATTGGAGCGGGAGGCTCTGTTGCATGCTCAGTAACACTTTTGTTTCCATAGTTTTTTTATAGCTTTACAGTGATGTAAAGCCCTGAGGTGGGATTAATGTAAAGACCCATAAATTTCAAGAAATTTGTTTTTTCTTAATTTGTTTGGAATTTTACGAGACCGCGGCTTCTGACGGCACCAGATCCGAGGCACGGTGTGCCCGGAATCAAGTTATGAAGTTTAGCTCGGGTACGTTCAGTGAACTAACGAACGGGTTTTTCTAACTTTTGAACCGGTGCTCGGAATCGAAATCTGAGGGCACCGATGGAATCGAAGCTCCAGTAATTGCATAAGAAGACCTTTTCTGAAGGTGTGTTTTCTCGGGAGGAGTTTTTTACAATTTGAGGTGTAAGTGAAGAATAAAATAAAATTTGTAATCCAATTTTATTTTTCTTCTAAGTAGATTTATCCTTTGTGTGGAATTTGGGTTGCTAACATCCCTTGGGAGAATAAAGGAGAGGTGGGGCCCACACGATCCCCCACCATTTCACATTCCCCATAACCCCTTGAAACTCTTCCTTAATGTTGTGACTTTACCTCTTCTCTTTTAATGAATGCCAAAACACTCTCTTCTCAATTAATTGAAAAAATTAATTAATTGAATTAGTTTTGAATTTTAAAAGTGTTGGCATGTGTGAATAAATTAAGAAAAAGTCTTAATTTATTTTGGTTTATGGGTTGTGTGGGGAAATGGAGGAGATAGAACTCGTCTTCCTCGTTGGAGAATGCGAAGAACGTCAAGAACCCGACGAAGAACACCATCACCGCAAAGAGTGAATGACATGTCATTCTTCTTCCCTCTCCACAGCCAGTGAGAGATGCCATTGTCGAAGAATGAAAACGCGGCACATCCTTCATCGTTCGAACGCCGATGACGCTTACGAAGCCTCGATCCACGACGCCGTCTTCCGTGAAGCCATCGTCCGCGACAATGTCTTCCGCGACGTCCTTTCCCCGTGACAACCCTCGTTTAACGACCTCATCGAAGTAGGGGTTTAATCTTTGTTCAAGTTTATTTAACAAACTTCGTTGATAATTGTTTTCCACTTGCTATCATTATAACAGGAGGAGGTCGAACACACAAACACGACCAACCCACCTCCCCCTTTTTCTATCGTACCCGTTGTGGCTCGAACGAAGGTGACATGGTGCCGTCACACCGCATGGAAACAAAGAAGAAGTGTGGCACCATCGCGCCGCGCCGTTGAGGTCGAATGAATCCGTGGTTCTGTCGCGCGGCGCCGGAGAACCATGAAGAGGCCACGGCCGGAGCGGGGCCACGGTAAAGGGGGCGCGGCACCATCGCGCCGCACCGGTCAGACAAGGCCGCGGCCTTTGGCCGCAGTGGTGCGGGGAGCGGTGGCCAGAACTGCCGGCCGCCAGAGCATGGAGGGCGGGACCCGCAGAGGGGATCCTGCGGTGACACACCGGCTAGTTTCTGAGAATCCGGGGGTCGTAACCTCTGGCTGGAAAATGGGAGGGCCCCCACGTGGGGGGTCATAGCTTCAATCAGGGGGACCCCCCCCCCCCCTCCCGCAATAACTCATCCAGCACGAGCAGGCCATGTGGGGCGCACCGCACCGGCGGGGCCAGGCCACGCCCACCGTGCTGGGCCGTGCCCACCAGGCCAGGTCGCACCCTATTGGGCTTGACAGGGACCCGGGTTGGGTCGACCCGATTCGGGCCGACTGAGGGGGCCTCGGGCCGGGTCGGTCCAGCCCCAAAACCCCCTAAAACTAGACAGGTTTACTTAAATGCCCATAAAATGGGCTGCCAACCTTCGATCGACGCACCGTCAGTTGCGATGTGGTCCTTGGATCGAGACAGTCATTTAGGTATATTAAACTCAATGTTTCAGAGAAATTTGGGTACGGCCGGGTTGGTTTGAAACCCGAAACCAACCGGGCCCTCGAGGCGGAAACACTTATAACATCAGCTCCAGACGTCCGATAGACATGCCGTCGGATTTTTTTTGATTCCTCTTGATGAGGCGGAACTTTTGGCATACTTACCCGAGGTTTGGAAGTAGTAGGATAGTGTTCAGGTTGGATTGAACCCGAAATCCAACCAGGCCCCTGAACGGAAAAGCAAATAACTTTCAGACCGGACATCCGTTTGACAAACCATCAGCGGCGTTGGTGATCACGTTGAGAAACGTTCCCTATGAGTTTACCCTATGAGAGTTCGGGGTATAGTTGGGATACGTCCGGGTTGGTTCGCACACGAAACCAATCGGGCCCCTGGGACGAAAAGGCTAATAACTCACAGACCGGGCATCCGATTGACGCACCGTCTGTTGCGTTGAGACCCCCATGACGAGGCAATACATTGAGATACTTCTTCGTGGGACTTTTTGATACTTGGAGTATCGACCTGTAGCTCGTGGAGCGGACCCTCCCGGAGACGAGCGTACGGAGTATGGAGACTGTGTAATCGGCTGAGACCTGATGAATGCTTGACCGACTCGACTTGGAGTGAGTCGACCAGCCTAGTGGATGGACCACTACTATGTTTGGGTGCAGACCCACGGTGGACGGAGCGCCTGGTAGCAGGAAGAAGACCCGCGGTACTCGACAGGAGGAGTACCTCTGTAGGCTATAACGGGGAGCACTACTGTGTGAGGTGGCAGACCCATAGCGGGGGGCACTAATTTGTGAGGTGGCAGACCGGCGGTACTCGACGGGAGGATTACCTCAGGAGTCTAAAGTTAGTGAGCAGTACCTCAGAGTCGTGAGAGGATCACTGTATTCGTCAGAGATGGGGCTCTTCAGCTGTTACAGTTTCGATAATGAAAATCCTGGTTTGAGCTGAGTCTATGAACTTTTTGTTTACATCATGATTGAGATGGGTCATTTGATAACTTAGGTACATGTATGGGCATTTAACTAGGTAGTGGTTATCCGTTGATAGCATAACCTTTTTGTTTCCTCCTGATTGAGATGGGTTACTTGATAACTTAGGTATACGTATGGGTTTATACCTAAGTAAGGGTTATCTGTTGAGATCCTTCTTTGTGATTATCCTTGTTGGATTTAGTGAGACATTGAGGGTCTCGGGGTCCCTACTTAGTATCGTATACTCACCCCTGCACGGGCTATGCCCGCACCTCTTTGTGTTGGTTGCAGACGACGGGCAGTGCTGACAGAGGCCGAGTGTTCGAGGACTGGACGGTACCCGGAGGTGGACCTCATGACGAGTCAGTATCATGAGGTGGACTTCACGACGATACGATACTCATAGGAGGTTGACGGGCAAGAGCATTGTGGATGCTATCTGTACCAACCCTTTAGGTAGGATCTGTGGCGGACGATCCAGGAGCTGCGCTATCTGTACCTACCCTTCAGGTAGGATCCGAGGTGGATGACCCATGAGTTGCTTCTATTTTTCTTCAAGTTGTTTGTCTTTCCTGTTGTACTTTCGTTTAGTTGTAGTTTTACTTTAGTTGGGTTTGTATTCTGGCCCACTTACTTTTCAGCACTTTCTTTTTATACTTAGTGTATTACTTCCGCTTTTACACTATGGTGTTTGATTACTTTTATAAAGACAATGCCTACCCAGTTATCGGGATTTACGCCTTTGGTGCTAGTCGCCAGCCCCTGGCCTATGGAAGTCAGGCTTGGGATAGTCACAACATGGGCCCCAAGGATGGTTCGTGACATCATCATTTGAGAAACGTTATCCTACTTATCTCATTGATGTCTTTAATGGGTAAATTTTTTATTATGTCATCGTGATAAATAGTAATTAAAAAGTGTTATCCATGATATATATAGTTGTGTTTATTGATAGTGGGAAATGGTAGTACCAGGGAGTACAAGAGTTATGTAGAGAAACTATATCAGTTAAACATAGTGTATGATGTAATCTATCATATCCATACAATTATTAGTGATTTGGGTCCCCTATGATTTGGCTCATGGTCCGTAATCTTGTGGAACCCCCAAGGGAGGTTGTAAGAACAATATATTTTAAATAACATCATCTATAACTACATAATATGCCCAATTGATTATTTCACATGCATAACCTTAATTTAAAAGTCCTGAAAACGTTGTTTTATATTATTAATTTATTATAGGAATAATAAACCTTATAGAAACAAATTCATTAATCATCTTAAAATACATATATTTATAATAAAAATAAAAATTATGATTTAATATATAAAAAATATATCTCTTGGTCAAATTCTAATCTTTTAAGTGTCATATATTTTAACCCAAAAATTATATTGAACACATTTAAAATATTCTTATACATGATCTAAGATATTTTCATCAATTATGATTGAAATGTTCAAATAATAATAATAATAACACGGTAATTTTGAAGATTTTTTTCAATAATATTATTTTTCCATTAATTATTGATATTCTAATAAGAAATTATTTAAATATATTAATTTTTGTTTTAAAAAAACAATTTTCTAATGAAAAAAATTATCGTACGAAAAATTTTAATGTGTTCCAGACAAAATTTATATTTAGGTGGATAGTAAATAAATAAATTTTTACTATAACAATACATTTAATGTAAATATCAAGATAAAATTATTACATATATACATATAAACATATTTTATGATACAAACATATTTTTTATGTAAAATGATGAATTTAAAATCACTATGTCGAATATATTGAACCCATGTGTATTTTTTTTTAAACGTAAGAAAAAAAATTTATAATGAAAATTATTTATATTTTAATTACTCTATCACTATGTGAAATTATATTATGGGATTTATTTAAACTTATATATCCTTAATTTATTTTCTAAAAAATATAAATATCATTAAAATGAATTATTTATAACTTCTTTTGAGAAGAAAAAATTTATTTATAAAGATAAAATTACAATAAATACATGTTATTAATCATTAAAAATTTATTGATAAATTAGTATTAACAATGTTATATTTAAATATAACATGATCTCATTGTATCGAATTTTTCAACTCAAAATAAAGAGATATCATAAAAAATATAGACATAGTATCCCTTTATGTATCTCTCAAAATCCTAGAAACCTTGAATATTCTAAAACACTCATTAAAGGAGCCTTTATATTTTATCCAATAGAGGAATTCCAAATAGTTATTTAATTCTTCCAAATATCATCTCTTCATTATATTCTTCTTTTATTCTCTCAATGTTATAATGATTATTATTTAAATTCATTATCATATATTGGGTAAATTCATTATAAGGATTGTAGTGTGATTTATATAATATTATTGTGTTTAATTAAATTTTCCTCCTCTAAAACCTCATTAATATTATACATAAATTAAAAATGTTAATCATTTAAGGGGATCATCATTACAAAACCTTTTTTGGGTAATTAGTATTTTTTGTTGTAATTTAATTTTCAATATATCTTTCATTTATTCTATGAAGCCTCTATAATTTTTTATGCTCTATAGATTATAAATATTCCAATAAAACTCACATAGATTGATGAATTCCATTGAAAAATATATATCATTATTATAAATAATTTTCATCATCCTAAAGAACAATTTATAATATATTTCCATGATTTGTCTTCACACCATTTTTACCCATTATATTTAGAAACATATTTATTTGTTATTACATGTTACCCACATCAATAACTTATCATTATTTTAAATTCATGTTCTAATTAAAATATTACGATGGTGATTTTTAAAAATATATTTTCAAATATTAAATTGTATTTTTTATGACTGTATGTTTTATCTTCCACTGCATGGTTGCAACAAGGAACCATTATATTCACTTTATAGATCCGATATTTAATAATGTTTCGTATTTATTTTTTTTAGTTATTTCACATAAATGTTTTGAAAATTTAATTTTAATGTGAAAAATAACTATTTATGATTATAATAACCACATTTAAAAAAACTCCACTAAATGATCCCCAAAATTATGATATTTATTGATAATAAGATTTTATTCAATCAGTAAATATGGTTTTCAAAAATACTTGATCACTTTTTTATTTTTAGAACTGAATAAAATATTTTTATATACTTTCAATAAAAAATGATTTAAATTAAATATGACATCTAGAATATTAAATATATTTTGATGACTTTTTTAATGAATTATAATTACATTTATTCCATGCCTTCAACATGTTTATTTATGAATATTTATCATCTAATTTGTTACAAAAAACTAATTATTTGGTTTTCTGAATAATTTATTACCTCCAATTTCTTAGATTTCAAGAAATAATTATTAATGATTTTTCAATCATTTTAAAATGGGTGATTTCCTGACATTTATAATTTATTTTATCCAGAGATCATAAAAAGATATTTTTCAATTATGTCAACCACTATAATGATGCATATTTTTCAAAATTAATATTTTTTTTCGAAATAAACTATATTTATTCAATATGTATATTATATAATGTTCTCGTAATAATTATAAATTACTCATACCACATTTACATGAGTTTAAATAAGTAATATTTTAAGTATTAATGTTTTCTTTTTATAATGGAATACACATATATAGAGGTTTTTAATTTTGATTCTTATAGTCTTATATAGTCTATGAATTGGTTAAGGATTCATATTTCATTATGTAGTAGTGGGAAAAAAGTAATGAAGATAGATACATGATTGAAAATAAGAAATAAAGCCACATAAAATATCAGAACTAATAATATATTCCCCATCCACAATGGAAAAATAAATGGTTATGATGTATCCATTAATTGGGAAAAATAAGATATGATTGATCTAAAATGTTATGATTTATAAGATTAATATTTAAAAATATTGTTATGATGTATTCATATAATTTTAATAAATTGTTCATGATTATTATGTCACAATAATTTTAAATTGTTTGTATTTATTCATTTGAGATTTCATGTCCTTTTATGATGAATTTTAAAAAAAATATTATTATCATACATTCAATTTTAAACAATATTTCTCCCATGTACATTTTTTTGTTGGGGTTACTTATCTTACCATAGATTATAGGTTGATTGTTATATCACATACATATCATTTATGTTATCCCCTTTCAAATTATTTCATTCAAATTATTATCAAGATGAGTATAACTTATAAAGACTCATGAAATTGGCTTATTGTGGTTCTCTTGCTAGAATTTTCAAATGTATTATAAAATAATATTCATAGTTAGAATATCCTAAAAGATTTTAAACATCTATTTATTGGATTTTATATCTTTTAATATAATTTGGTACTCATATTAGTGATGTAATGTACTGTTATGTTTTTATTGGGTCATTTCAATTGATATCTAATCCTATGTAAAAATTATGAGTATTTTCTACTCTCAACCTAGATTCTCTAGTTGTTGGAACCATGATAAATTTTTGAACCATTTATAGTTATTTATATAGAATATTTTAGTTATTTTAAAAAAATTGATAATAAATTTACTAAAATATATAAGGATAACTCAAAATATGGTCCCAATCAATGGATTAATGTTTTTTTTGTGTTCATTTCCATGAAATTGTATCCCTATTGAGATAGTGTAATGTTAATGTAGATATGGCATGATAAAACATTGAGGTAAGAACCCAAAAATGATTGGATGGTTATCAATATGATCATCACTCATTTGATTTTGAGAGGACCTATGATTATATTCATTCTTAGAAACTATTTTGGGAAATTATTTATTTAATTTTATCTATATCTTAGTAACATTATAAAGGAATAAAATTTAATTGGATTATATAGCATATAAGTTGGTACGTTATATATAATAAATGTAAAGGACCCTATAGATCATATGATAATCATATGGAATTGTTTGTTGATCAAATAATTTTATAGAATAACTTGAATTATCATATATTGAAAGAACTATTTCAATAGATAAGAGAATATTAGATTGAATTTTTATATTAATATAATCATGTTGTCATGTTTTATTGAATATTTTGTGGTCTGTTTTTTTAGTATTTTGATTTCAAAAATATCATTAACATAAATGTGACATGGTTATGTCTAGGAAAAAATTGTTATCCGTATTGATTTTTAGGATTTTTTTGGAAAATATGTATAAAAACCCAGTCATAACATAAATAATCATTACATTTTAATTTTCAAACACTTATAACATTTCACAAAAATATTCCCAAATACCGTATTAGTTTAGTGCCTTTGAAACATGAAAAAATAAACACTTGTATTTAATTAAGATAAATTATCTCCCACTAGGTTATTCTTGACTAGAACAATTCGTAGATCATCAGTCATAATACATATCTACATAACCTAGGGGAATGTAATCCCAATATGTGGGGGCTCAAACTCATAGAAAGGTAAAACATAGGAGATATATAAATTTAATCATCATAATAGGGTCATGAGAACACATTCCAAGAATGAATATAATAGAAATGAGATGTGTAAGTGTTCCATACATGTAAAAATAGAATATATTATGTCAAGAAAACCTACCATGCCATTCATAACATATTAGGTTTTGGATATTACATGTGTACCTACATCAGGATTGGGATAACAACTCATGTACCCTTTTATTTTTTGTATTGGGATATGACCCATATACCCACATATATTTGGGACAACGATACAACCCTTAGAAATTCTTGTTTTTGGGCCTGGTATACAAATCATGTACCTTCTTGCTTTCATCCATGGTAAAAAACCTTTGTACCCTTTGAGATCCATTACCATTTATCCTTACCCAATGCATTTTTGGGAGATATATGTCCAACCCATCATACAATAACATCATACATACATGTGACAAATAACATTCATCATATAATCACTCATGAAAATATATAAATTTCTTTAACATAAAATCATAACCCATGAAATTAATTGGTCATAATTTTCAATTATTCACATCATAATAGATGTAAATCAGAATGGTTTTATAAAAATTTCATCAAATCCTAACCCTTTTATTAGATACAGGTTTCACAAGAATATAACATGTGAAAGATTAATGGGATTCAGAAACATAAATCCCATGACTGAAAAATGTGATTCCATTACATCAATTTATCAACACATATAATATTTTTCAAAATAATATAAATCATACCTTTGAATCATTTCAATGAAGGTTGTGAGTAAAATAAATGGTTATCATATTAAATAGAAAATGAATTTGAGATTTATTTTAAAATCATTTCTTGAGTAAAATATTAATTTTTCAATGAAAATGAATATTTAAAACATAAATTCATTTGAAAACCATTTCCATGAAAATAATCCTGAAAAATTATAAAAAAACAATGAAAACATTTTGAAAACATTTTTATTTTGAAAAATATGTTGAGATGTTGTAAAATATTTGAAAATAATTTTTCTTGAATTCAAGTAAAATAGGCATGTAAATGTTCTGAAAGAATAATTATTCAAAAAATATATTAAAACATGTAAATAATTCATGAATACATAAAAAATAATTAGTAAAAAATAAACTCAGTTTAGAATTTTTTCTTAAAAAAAATTTATTTGAAAAATTTTAAAGGATTCATTGACAAGCACACAACATTTTTTGAAAATATTTTTCAGTGAAAACCACATTAAAAAAATTATTTTCCTGAATATTAAGAAATAAATTTTGTAAAAATAATCATTTAAGCATCTAATGGAATCTTACAGGAAATGACAATCATGATGACGACTATGTTTGAACAAGATGAACATTCACTGTTAACATAAATGAACAAAAAAATGTCTTGATTTAAATGTGATAAGACATTTCCTTCTGAAACTATTTTGATTAGGTAAGAAATCCGTAAAAATTCCCTTTAAAATAATATGATAAAATGAAATCTTTTTGAATTTTTTTTTTAGAATCATGGTTTTTAACAAACATATGGTTCCAAACAAACTGAATGATATAGCCCCATTTTCATAAAAACCTTTCTCAAACTATCGTAAGGAAAGAAAGTGTATAAAAAAGGTACAATTACAAGGATATACAATGAATATCCATATGTTAATAAATTTAATGTGTTTTCATGAGATATTAATAATATGATTTCATTAATGGAATCACAATCAAAAATAATATTGATAAACAATGTTATGATTTCAATAAAAATATTATCACTTTGTAACTCTGAATAATAATACACACATAATAAATTGATAGTGGATGATGTTCAAAATATCATGTAATTAATTAGATTAATGACATAACACGTCAAATAAACATTGAAATAAATTATATATGTGTATAACAAAACATGTTTCCCAATGAAGAAAAAATGAGACAAAACTATCATACAAATTTGGTATCATTTGAAACATAAATCCCATGAAACATATATCATATAATGGATATGTAAATACCATTAAATTTAATAATAATATTCATATATTACATAAATCAATAATATGCACTCCACACATATAAAATTTGTGCTGTTTAAAAAATGCATCTCACATAAATAAAAAAGTGATATGCACTCCCCTTACCTTGTGTCTTTACTCTCATCATACTCATTATAAGATACTATATACTAAATAAATGTATAATATAAATGTATCAATGAAAAATATTTACATATCTAATACCATATATTGTTTTATTATGACATCTTATTTCATTGTTTTTTGAATTTCTTTGTAATGGTTTTAGATCATGTAATATTATATTTGTTTTTTACTTGTATCTTAAGAAGTTGTAACTTTGGAATTTTTTATTATATCATGATTTAGGGAATGTAAAATATAATATAAAAACATGTATATTAATTATATTTTTATTATAAATATCTATTAAATATAAAATAATGAATATGAAATACACAATTCATGGAGGTGGTAGGTCGTATGTACACATGAACGTTGTTTCTGTTTCATTGTCGTATTAAAAGAAATGAATAAAATTAAATATAAGTATTTATTTATAAATTGATATTAAAATAAAAATTTTATTTCATATATATCATATAAATTCTCTAAAATCATCTTTTATATATTCCATGTACTGTTTTAGAGAATCATATCACTTTGAGGGGGCGGTACTCCACACGTCCTCAAAAACAATTATCATATTTACACAAGACAGAAAGAATAAGTGTATGTTAAAAAAATTATAGAAAATTTAAAAACTATAAATATCATATATATCATATATAAAGTTATTTTTCGATACAATTTCAACAATGATAGACAGTAAATGAAGAATGAACAATCATAGTTTTCTAAGGTAGTAGTTGATTGTACACGTAAACAGTATGTTTGTTGCCAATTAGATAGAAGTTTGTGTTAGTGGATGTATAAAATATAGAATAATAATATCCTAGTATATTTAGGAAACTATTTTGGGAAACAATAATGGAATAATAATAGTTTTGGGAGTTTATTATTTAAAATAAAATAATAGAGTGTAACAAGAGATGTTGGCTTTACATTGGGAAACACCTTTTGGTTTTCAATAAAGGGATTACTTGGATTTCATTCATCCCAAATAGATGTTTCAATGTGCAAGGGATTTATTTTTTGAATTGTATTGGAAATATTTTGGAAAATCCTATGAGGTTTGAGGTGTGTGAATAAGATGAAGATTTGGTGGTAATTTATAGGTAAGGGAGGGGACACAATTGGCATTTTGGAATACAAGTTATGTGCACTCGCGTATTTACCAAATGAATGTCATCCAAATACAAAAAAAAAAAATTTAACAATTGAAATTTAATGGGATAAATATGTCCATACAATGAGTGTTCTAAAATTTTAAAGGTCATTATGACTTTAAAATTATATATTAGACCCTTGTTAATACAATTTTTTCTTAATCGATGTAAATAATTTTGATTACATCCAATACAGTTTTTATTATAAATATAATTTAGCCTTATTAAAATATATAATTATTCTAATTGAAAATATTAAATTATTTCTTCCAAATTCCAATTCAATAATTGGAATATATTAAATTTAATTATATCTTGTAATGAGATGTCCTAGTGGATTTAAAAGTAAAATACTCCAAATGTTCGGTATGTTTTTATAGTAAATTTCAAAGTTAAATTGAGTAAAATGACCTAAATTATATTTAGTTATAATACTATTATATAATTATTCATTAAAAATAATTTCAAATTTAATTTAACCTCATAAATAAATTATTTGAAAAATTATTTTGAAATATTATTTCAGTATTTCTCAGAATTCATTAAAATTTTAATCTTCCAATAAAAATACCACAAAATTAACCTAAAACAATTTTTATTTTTTCATATAAAATATTATATATATTTTAAAATATAGAATCTAGAAGAATTTGAAAATTTTTATTTAAAATATTTTCTCCATTAAAAATTAGTAAAAATAAATTATAAAAAATAAAATATTTTATGAACTAATTTGGGACTGTTTTAATATTAAGCCTATAAAATATAATGTTTGAATATAATAAATATCTTATTTAATAAATAATATATTTATTTCATTAATATACTTTAATAATACTAACTGATTATTTAATTAAATAATAATATATTCCTCTATAGGAAATAACTATTCATATACATTTATAATTCATTTTCAACAAATGAATTAATTTTTTTTGTTAAAAATTGATTAAAATAATTTATTTAAACCTTTTCATATATATTAATTTAACTAATGTGTTAAATTACATAATATATTGATAAAATTTAATTATCATTATTCGGTCTTCCGTGATACACACACCATCATGGAACGTCATTGTTGCATGTAACACATGATATCCTGAATTATTAAAGTAGAGAAAGATAAATTTTATGTTTCATTGAGTTCATTTTTAACATTATTTTTTTATAATTCAACCCAAAAAATAGAGTAACGTATTTCTATATTTTCATGAAATGAACAATATCAAAAAGAATAAATTAAATTGAAAAAAATTCAAAAAATCAGCTGGTGTGACATTATAGCACCGTTAAATTAAATTCAACCCTCTAAATTCAAATGGGTTATCAAGAGTTTAATACATCAATGTGTCATTCCTAGATATTCACATAAAAAATATGATTACTAAAAAATCACTCAAAATGAAATGATGGAACCACAACAGTTACCCAATAAAACATATAATTAGGTTTCCATATGGGATAACATGGTTTTGGAGTGATGAATGTAAATAAAGAATAAGAATAAATATTTTTTAAGTACTGATTGATGGCATAAATAAATAACATGTGAATGATCAATTAAAAGTTATGGTCCTCAATGTCAAAATATTGGATGATTTAAATCCCATGTGTTCAATAAATATTATGGAATTATGAAAACTCATTTTTTCATTATCATATAATTGAGTAATTATTTTATTAAATATGAATATAAAGAAACATAATTACATTTTTATAAAAAATATTCCGTTATTTTATTGTTCTGTTTTATATTTCGAAATGATCTATTACGTCAAGAAATTTATGTTTTAGAAATTTACTCTGTTTCCAATTGTAATAAAATAAAAATTTAGCTGATCTTTGAACGTGTAAAAGAATGAAATGTATAACTATTTATCTCAATTAATCCTTCAATGTCAATGTGGTTAATAAATTATTATATAAAAATTAATATTAAAATTATTTTTCTTCCTAAATATTAATTTAGAAAAAAATATTATAAAATTACTAGGAAATTTTGTAGGAAATTGGTTGTTATGAAACCCTTATCATGATTCGATCATTAGTTCAAGTCCCACTACCTTACAATACATGATTTGTTTTCACCCAATACACAATATATAAATTTTATTAAAATTAAACAAATATAATATCAAAAATATATATGATAGAAATCCTTGAAATAATTTCAATAACTTAATAACGTTTTAACAAAGGATTTTAATAAATTACCAATAAACAAATACTACCTATAATGTTTAAAATAAATATTTCAGGAATGGTTAACCATACAACCCTTGTAATAGATAAATAGCGAAAACATTTGAAGTAATGTAACAAAATCCTCCTACCATTGATACCAAAAATATCACAAATAACCACTTGGTTGGAACATTTTATACATATGAACACCCTTGATGATTATTCCCTTGAAATATGGTAATAACCGGAATTACCATAAATTAGGTTTGAAAACAAGAATTCTTTATTATTCTAATGATTAATTGATACATTTTTAAAATCCATGAATTTGAAATCATAATAATTTTTGACATAGAAAACTCTGTCAATAATCAATTAGAAGGTAATATTTACCATTAAATTTATATATTCATATCTAACATATCATTATCCAACGGTCTTTATCTCAACATTAGAAATTAAATAAGGGTTACCTTACCCTAATCAAAACAATCACATTTTATTACCTTCATCACCATACAACATTTTCTTTTCAATAATTAATGAAAAAATAATCTAAAAATACTTAAAAGTTTCATAATTCATATAACATAATATTTTAATTCTGTGACATAAATACTTTATTCAGTAAACTTTCATAATAAACCATTACTAATGATGCATCAACTAATTACTTTATACCTTTTTCCTAGAATAGGAAATATGATTCATGATTCAAGGTTTCTAAAACATAATCTATAGAGTATTCTTATTCATAATAGAACCAATACTACAAGAAAATTGCATACTATTCACATGTCGTTTGTGTTATCTTTACCTTTATATGTATAACATATATTCATAACAATATACCAATTCCCTTTATGAGATTTATTATTGTGAAATAGATTTTCATAATCCACATACATCCCACATGTTAAATATTCAATGTTAACCACGTTCCATATAGTTCACTATATTTTATTATACCAAAATGTAAAAGTTCAGAAACCCATATCATAGAAGAAACATACATAATCTAGAAAAATAATTACTTATAGGTTGTTTAAATCATGACATATAGTTCTTTAATATATGAAACCTTATGTTTATTTTAGGTTATTGATAGTAATATTCTATATAAATAATTATTGACGTTTAATAAAGTATTTATGAATTACCAATGTATATCCATTGTGTGTGTTAAACATGGTGTGCAGCGAAGCCCATTGGTGTGTACCAAGTTACACCGAGTCAATATCGACATACATTTTCAATGTCGTTTCCCCTATGTACATTTTTACTAGTGACATTTCTAATTATAGTTTTTAGACATGTATGTATTTCATGGAAACCACCCACAATATCAATTTACCTCAATATAAATTTTTTATTTCCAAACACTTTTATGTTATGTGAGAACACTTACAGCAGAACTGTGTCATCACCAATGTATATTAAATTTTTATTGAGAAAAAATTTGAGCTGATTAAAATCAAAATCCCTAAACATTATCATGGGAATATAGTTAACCTGAGTCCTAGGATATCCCCTCAATATGTCTTAATCATGTTTTTTCAAATATCCCTAGGCTGTATGTATTCATCTGGGATAATCTTCCCAATATAGAAACCTTTAACCATGATTAATTTCTATATATCAATCAATTCACATTTCCCCGTTGTAGTTTCTATTCTAATAATTATTCCCATCATTTGGTTGATTAATTCTTGTCATGACTTAATATCCAATACTTAACCCACCATTCCTTCATCTAATTGATATATAAGATCCATGTGTTTCACCATAAAGGAAATATATTTTTTAGAGTCAAATGGAGTGCCACCATACGCAGATACCTTATAGGATGTGCATCTCACACCTCCTTAAGAAGATTCCTAGGTGGAAAAGAATCATCTTCTAGGGGGGAAAACATCAACAATGGGAACCTAACCAACCCCTTCTTGAGATACAGAATCCACCCTTGTACGGATGCCAATACCATTAGCTTCCTTCAAAATAGGTTAACCATTACTTTTGGACCTAGTAACACGAAAACTATGTATGTTGGAGTAGTATATCATTAGGTTCATCCATTGGGTATCCTTGATAAATTTTCATGAATTTGTAATGGTGTTACTTAACTACTTTGAAGGGTTCTAAGGTATTTCTCTTAAATTTCCACTTCTAGGGACTCAACAGGGGTGTCCAAAAATCAGTATATATCCATTTGATAAACCTCCCCTCCCACATAGGTATCATCACCATGGTTTTATGTCTTCCCAATACCTTCACCAGGATCATGATCCTCACTATCCCCCTGCACAACAAACTAGTTTTGAGAATTAATAGAACTACCTCCAGATTTAACATTCTAAGCATTGGATGGGTTGTCCTGTTTGGCCCCCATTGAACTAGATGGACCACATAGTTGTGAAAAGCCAAAGACCATGTATTGAAAATTCATTAGAGTGTTATCCAAGACCAAAAATTGTGGATCCTCACCCATGTCTATATACTCATCAAATGCCTCATTCACAGTATCTTCCTTGAATGGAACCCTGTACATTACCATACAAACATCCAAGTTAACCTCCCTTTCATTATTCCCCTCCAATTCCTAAATCATACATAGTTTCTTGCTAACCTCATCCCTCCCAACCTAGAGCATAAAATAAGTGATGGAAATGCCAAAATACATTGTCAGACAGTTGAAAATATTATAATTTTTTGGATTCAGTTGACATTCTTTTGGTGCCTTCATGGGAGCCTCCACTATATCCCCATCACACTCATGCATAAGAAGCATGTTAGCACCCCAATAAAGATTAAAATTCACTAACAATTTTTTGAACCCTAGTTTAAAATTCAATGGTACTTTCACTTTCTAATGTGGTTGATTATACACTTCCTCCACATTCATTTTAAGACCTTATGTAAATTCATGTGGTCCTGACTCTATCCGAGTAGTAGGAAGAACTTCCCCATGAAGAGAATGGATATGGAGGAAAACATATGATATGTTCCCCAAGTGTTGACATGATGAGAACCAGTCTGACCATGATACAAATATCACTGATTGTCTACACCATTACGCATCCCCCATTCTAATCTAAATAAACTCTACAAAAAAATATAAATGTCAAATTACACACACATATTTGGGGATATATAGTGAGAGACTGATTTGGTTCATCTATCCATGTACATGCATTTCCCAACAATATTACCTTGAATTCAAATAATGTAAGGGTTTTGAAAAGGATGAGTAAGTCCAGGAAAACATACCAAAAAATTCGTAGTCAGTGTATCCCATTTCCTATGGAAGTTATAGGACCATTAGAATATGTAGAATCGATATTTGTTGCATATGAGTGGACCTTTAGACCATGAAATAATCAGGTCATCCTCTGATGAAAATCAAACCATAATATTATGGCAGTCAAGAATCCTGATGGTTTGACATTCTTGTAAACCCCATGCACCAAACACAAACCTGAAGAAAGCATCGACTGAAGGGCGATGGTTCCTAATTCATGCTACCATTGTCCCATTGAGTACCACTAAAGCTTCCAAGAACTCAGATAATGGAAGATAACGATTAGGAAATCCCATATGAAGATCATGAACTTTTAGGAAAATATCAATTATAGGGAAATGAGGTAGGAAGATTATGTTGAAAAAGTAGATAAGGTGTTCCAGACTCTGATGGGTCCCTCTGCCATTATTGGGGGAGGGATCGGGTCTGCAGTCATCACTACCTAGATCCCCTTGAATCATCGAGCGCCTGATGCCAAACACTCATACCACCAAAGAAGATTCGTATCCATCATCCATTACCAAAATTACTATAAATTTAATTAAACATTATCAATCCCTTATTCTTATCCATAGAGACATCCCTACTGTATCAACATAAATATATCTATGTATCTCACTAATGTCTTGTCACCATACCTTCTAATTATTAAATTAATAATTTATTTTAGTCCAATTATAACAACTTTGTATTAATATATGTGGTCATTGCATTATTTTTTAAGAATACATAAAACAATAAAAAATTAGAATCCCTTTGACCTTATTGGTTTAGAGCCTTTGGAAACCCTAAAACAAAAACAATTGAACTTAAGTGAGATACGTTATTTTCCCCTAGTATTTTATTAACTATAAAACTTCTTAGACACATTAATCATAATAAATATCCACCAATCATGGGGGGATATACATAAAAAATTGAGTGAGGTCATATTCTCTATAAGATTATATTATGAAGATATGTAAATGTAATCATGAAAATAAGGGTATGAGATCATGATCCCAAAAAATTATGATATTCACCAGTATATTGCTGATCATATACATGAATCAAGGAATAATGTTTATCAGTTCATTATAAATTAATCCATGGGAATTAAAAAATATAGTCTATTAAATATTAAAATAGGATTGCGAAATTCATGTTTGGAATTCAAATAAACATTAAAATTATTTGTTCAAGGCTACCTATAAATACCTTCATAACAAGTTAGTCATGTGATATGACCTGTGTACCTACATTAGGTATGGGACAACAACCCATGTACCCTCTCATTTATAGTATTCGAAAAAAACAATTGTACCCATTTACTTTCATGAATGGGAAACAACCCATAAACATACATATTTTTTGGATTGGGATATAAACAACGTATCTTCTATTTTTCGGGCTTGTGTTAAAAACTATGTGCCTTATTGTTATTAGGATTCATCTATAACCATGCACCAATTTTTTTGGATTTGGCTAGGACCCATGTACCCTTTTATCTCATATACCATTTATCATTACCCATTTAATTGGATGGGGATATATTCCCCACATTTCACAATAAAAATCATACATATCTATTCCAAAAACATTTATCAAATCATCACCCATAAAAAATGATGGGTTTATAAAAATTATATAATAACCCATGGAATTAATTGTATACCATTAATATTTATTCACATCATAACTAATGGGAAATAAATAGGTTTCATAACCATTTCATCAGTGATTAAACCTATTAAAGTAAACCTATTTATAAGTATATAAATTGTAAAAGGGAAATGGGTTTCATACACACATGACCCCTGAAAGCTAACTAAGTTTCATATACAATATTACATTAAACAAAATATATTTTGGTAAATAATATGAATGGAACCATTGAATAATTTCCCATAAGGTAATGAGTAACATCTATGGATGTCATCTAAGATAGAAAATAATTTGGAAATATATTTTTAAACCATTTCTAGATGAAAATAAAATTTTATTTTTGAGAAGGACACTTTAAAACAAAAAAACATTAGAAAATTATTTTCTTGAAAATAAGTATTAAAAAAATAATGAAATATTTGAAAACATTTGTGAAACCATTTTATTTCAAAATATATATTGATATCTACAATACATTTTGATACACATTTTCCATAATAAAATTATAGAAGAGGCTTGAAACGTTTTGGAACCCGTTTTTTCTCAAAATGAAATGAAACATTCAAAATAATTCGTGAATTTTTTTGAAATTATTTTTTTAATATAATACATCTTTGAAAACCATTTTTATTAAAAAAATATCATTGATATTTTTTTAAAAGGAATCATTGATAAAAAAATTATAACCATTTCTAGTGAAAAAAAAATTAACATTATGAAGGTTATAAATCTTATGAAAAAATATTTGATAAAAAATATTATTGTAATGTCATAATGTAATCATCATATAAATGATGGTCATGATTGTTGTTATGTATTAACATTCTAAACAATACTATTTACCTCAAATGTTTAGAAATGTTTCTTGATAAAAAATTCCAAAAATATTCATTATAAAAAATATTTATAAAATAAAAAACTCATATAAAATATTCTTTTATCATCATATGATAAAATTATAATAAATAGAAATCATTTTAGAAATTAAATTTTTTATAGAATATGGATTTCTAACAGAATTAAAATATATAATCACATTTTATTAAAAATAATTTCGAAATTATCATAAGCCAAAATGAGTATAAATTATCACATTAAATGGATATGAAATTAACATACTTAATATATGATTATTAATTATATTTATTGATATATGGATACTATTATTTCATCAATCGAAGAATTATCATAACAAATAATGATAAATGATAAGAATGTTTCAATAAACATATTATCACATGGTATCTTTGAATCACAATACTCACATAAGAAAATAAAATAACACGAATCCTAAAATATACTTAAAAGAATTATAAAAATGATATAAAATTTAAAATACACCATGTAAAAAATAATAAGGTGTATAACCAAACATGTTTCACAATGTATGTAAATTGAGACAAAACTGTCCCACTGATTTGGTATCCTTGGAAACCTAATACCCATTAAATAATAGTCATAGTATTTCTATGTAACGACCCATAAATTATGTACTAAGAGTCATATAATACATCCATGGGAATTATACACAATAACAAAATGAACTTACTAGTGATTTACACTTGTATCAAATAGAAATAAATAGTTAGATGAAATCCCCTTATCTTGTGCCTGGAATCACATCACACTCATTAAATCATCCTATATAATAAATATATTATTATTAAATATATTTTAAAAACCAAATTATTATATAGAATTACATATATGATTTTATTTCTTCTTTATATAACCCTTTTATTTATAATTATATGATAATGTTTTGCTTTGGTTAATATTCACATTATTTTTCACATGTTCCTTATTTTTCTATATCGTTTCCACCTATACATATATAAAGATTTCAATAATTTTCACCATTATATAAATATATTTTATATTAATTATATTTTTATTATAATATATATATATATATATATATTAGTATAAAAATTTAATACACCATTCATGGAGATGGTAGGTAGTACGTATGCATGAATTATACTTTCATTTTATTATTGTATTGTACGAATAATGGAAAATGAAATATATATATATATATAAGAAAATAATAACATAACTATATAATTATTTTTTAATTTATGTTATCTACGTTTACAAAACATTTCTCTAATAAATTCTATATTTTTTTGAATGAATCTAATCACTTTTAGCGGCGGTATCCCACACTTCCTCAATGAAACAATTATGTTTTCACAAGATGGAATGAATAAAAGAATTTTATAAATAAAATATAAATAAGAATAAGGTCATTAAAATATTATATAAATCATATATAAATATATTGTCTATCATAATGTCTACCATGAGAAGAGGTAATGAAAAAATGAACAATCATTCTTTTTTATGGCAGTAGTTCGTTGTACATGTAAACAGTATGATCGTTAACCATTAGATAGAAGTGTATGTAAGTGTAAGTAGAACCATTATCATAATAGAATCCAATTATATTTATGATACTGTGTTTTTTATAAAATAAATGAACAATTAATTGTGAGGTAGTGTAGAATGCAATATAAAAGGAAGGAGTTTGATAAGGAATATTACATCTTCTTTGAGTAACTCCTTTTGGTTTTAACCAAAGGGATACCTGGGATTGCTTTATTACAAAATGGAGTCTTTAATGCATAATTAAGGTACTTTTTAAAGTTTATTAGTATAATAACGACCCAAAATATGTGATATTATAGGTTATAACAAGAGAGATTGACTTTAGCCCTTTTTAGGGTAGGGAGGGACCCATTAGGAATTTTTTAAAACAAGTTACGTGTATCCATGGTTTTATGAAAAAAATTCATAGCAGAAAAAAAACTAAATTATGGAATTTTTATTAATGAAATATTTCCAACCAATGTGTTTTGGACATGTTTATAGGTCATTTAGGGCCATAATTTGTTTTGTTTTATTCCCTTACTAAGCACAAATTTACATTAATATATGTAATTAATTTTTACTATGTTCACTAATATATTTTGTCAAAAAATAATTTAACATTATATTAATTTATAAATTATTCTCATTTAAAATATAATACCAATTTTTAAAATTTAAAAAATCAATACTTTTATAAATTAATTTAAATTTAATCCTATATATGAGATGAAAAAACATGTTTTTTAAGTATGAACCTCCAAACTTTTACATATTTTTATCAGGAATTTCTATTTATAATTTTGTTTAATTATATAAATTCAAGTAATTGAAATAATTTTTCAAATTAAACATTAAAAAAATTTATAATATAATTTGTCGTTATAAATAAATTATTTGAAAAAAAATTGGATTAAATTTTAGTATTTTTTATTATTCATTAAAAATTTAAATGATACAAAAAATACCAAATATTTACCCTAACATAATTTTAATGTTTCACATTAAAATATGAATATTATTTTGACATATATCATCTATAAATTTAGAAAACTCTTAATTAAAATAGTTTCTCTATTAAAATGAGGTAAAATTCTTTTATAAAAAATTAGTATTTTAAGTATAAAATCGAGGGTTTTTATCTTAAGACTATGAATTTAAATGGATAAATTTTAAAAATATTTTATTGAGTATATAATATATAAATCACATTAATATGACAAAATTATTGTAATTAATTTAATTTATTATGGTAAAACAACTTCGGGGGAAAATAATAATAATATTTTCTTTTAAATTATATAGGTTTTCATATTAATTACTAATTCATTTGTAACTAATGAATTCAATATATATTTTTTAAAGCCAAATAATTTCATAATATAGATAATGATTTTCATAAATACTAAATTAATGGATAGGTTTTATTTAATAGTATTTTAGTAAAATATCATTATCATTATTAAGTTTGAGGTGTTACACAATAAATTTAAGAAATTCATTATTTCCTTAAACAAATGATATCCTTGGATTTCCATGTAATTAATGATATAATTTATATTTCATGTAGGGCATGGTTAAATTTGTTTTTTAAAGTAAATCAAGCCAAAAATAAAGAATACACTATTTTTATTTTTGCATCAAATGAAAATTATCCAAAAGATTAAATTAATTTGAAAAAAATAATTCAAAACATCTTTGGGTGTTATAATATGGTTATTAATATACATATATTCCCAAAAATAATTAAATTCTATTCACTATATTCTAACTCATGATACTGAGTTGGATATTTTTTAAAACTTTTCCCTCTTTTAGAAACGCTTATATACTTCCACGACTATGATTAAATTTAGAAATTTTGAGGATATAATTTATTTAGGTGAAAATGAAACATCCAATGATTTTGATAAATATTTATCCCAAAATTAATAATAGGTTCATTTTTTACAATTTTTAACACTAATATAATGTCATGCATAATATGAAAATAATATAGGTTAACACTATATCATGATAATTATCACATAGTACACACTATATCACAATAAAAAGATTAATTATTGATAATTTTATTTAAAATTTATAAATCCATAAATACAAATTTAAAATTTTTAATAAATCTTTTAATTCCACATTGATTATTTTTTATTGGTTAAATTTTGGTAATTTGTGTCAAATAAATTCGTTTAAGGTGAATAGTGTGAAAATATAGATATTAGGAAAATATAATATAAATAAATATGACACTCATTGATGATTATAATAACAATTAATTTATAAACATTGTATGATGTATAATTATATGTTTAAAAAATTATAAATTTAATTTACATAATCTATTATTAATAATTTTGTTAACAGAGTAGTAATTTCCATAAAAATCTTTGGATCTATTATTTTAATTCAAATAATTTTGTTAAAATGAAGTTTTGTATTTAATTGAATGAAATTAATATTTTTTTGTTATAATTAATTAATTAATTATTTTTAAATCAATAACACTGAGAAATGTATCTCAATCCTAACTTTTTTGGAAAAATAACTTTTTTCTAAAAAAAAAATTTCACATGATACTGGCACTAATAATAAAATATAATTTTGTATTAATTTTATAAATGGAGTAAAATAAAATAATTTTATTGTTCTAAATCATTACCTTCAAATATAATAATATGGTATATTTAATTTGTTTTTTGTAATATTTAATTACTAGTATCAATATTAGTTACTTTGAAAAAAACATTTAACTTTCAATACAGAGAACATTTAGATAAATTTTTTTATTTTTAGATAATTTAATATTACTATTTAGTCACTAATATAATATTTAGACAAATTAATTAATAAATATACACTTTTTTAAATAATCATTATTTTTAAATAAAAATAATAAAATCAAACAATTAAACATCGCCATTTTCAAAATAGTTTTCACCAACATTACAATTCACAATATAAAAGTTAATTTTTTATTTAGAATTTATATTCAGTTAAATAGAGTATAAATATAGATTCAATGACTACAATATAATAAAAAGTGTAATCTTATTTATTCAATATATTACATATTAACATTATTAATATTTAAACATTTATAATAAATGATAAAATGTGTAATATAATGTGGATAAACATTTACAAAACCAATTTTACAAAATTAATATAAAGAATTAATTTTATATTCACTAATTTTATTCCTATGTGTCTTGAAAAAAATTCTCCTAGACTACTATAGAACACCCACTTTCATGTAAGTAACTTTTTCCAAATGATTTTTATGTATGTAAAGTGTTTGGGTGAAGTTGGAGAGGTTATGTAAGACTTTTGCAATGTTTTCTGGGAATTTTAAAAGGTTAATGGTTTGATCAGAATTTTTTGAAGATGTGAAGGTACTGTATAAAACCGTGTGTGATGAAATAGTTAAGTTTTGGGAGGCGCGATATTTGGCCAAACTGTGTGGCCATATAGTTGAAACCGTTAAATGTTGCACTGATACATTTTTTACGATCGGTGGATGGAATGTCTAACCATTAGATTCCTTTTTAATGCTAAGGTCTATTCATAATCAGCACATTATTTTCATTACTGTGCGACTAACCCTGCACAATTTAAAAATTAGATACATAAAAAGTTGATCGAAAACGTTTTCACCTAAAATAATCTCATTTAGCTCCAAAAGATCTGTTATTCAATATTATTTCCTCCCAAATACATTGGAAAATTTAAACATCAAATTGGAAACAATCTAAAGGAATTTATTTATGTTTTGAATCCATATTCCCATGGTATGTCATTGTTTATGGTTGTTTTTCATGGTTTTTCATAGATATAACTCCCTCCATCCCTCTCACTCTCAGTTTCATATATTTAGTATGATGTGGATATATATTAGTTTTGTTTATGAAAATCATGTATATAAATTTCATTTTTAATTATATGTTAAAATATTTAAGGTGGGTTATGGAGATTAAACCCAGTTTTGTTGGAATTTTCATGTCATTATTTTTTCCCCAATATTTTTAAGGCGGGTGGAATCACTCTCGAATGCTATTTTTATACCAAGAAGTATTATTTTATATTTTTAAAAAATTTATAGAGAGTTTTTTGTGCAATTATTATTGGAAACCATATTTTGTGGTGTTTTATGAAATTTAGAAAATTGGGTGTTTTTTGGAAAGTTAAAATGGTTACATCATTATAAAAAGATGATTTTAAATAGGTTATTTTTTAGAAATAAATTAAATAATTGTTTCTTTTTGAAATGATTTTTTAAAATGAGTTTTAATATAGTATGGTTATATTGAAATGGTGTTTTTGGAATGGTTTTTTTAATAAAAGTGTGGGTTTATTGAAATGGTTGAATTCATTTGGAATTTTTTAATTGGCATTTGGTTTTATATAATGGTTAAGAATTTATAGAATGGGAATGATAATGGTTGTGAAATACATCCATCAAAGGGATGGTTTGTAGATGTGATGTTCCACCATCAATGGTAACATGAATGTTATTTGGTTGTGTGGTTATGTGGGATTGTATGGTTATATTAAAATGGATTGGATTATGCAAACAAAAAATTGATAAAATTAAATTACTTTTTTAGTTTCTTACTTGGAAAATAGTTTTGGTTTGGTAAATCTATTCTCTTCTAGAAATTTTTATATATTTTAATACGAATTATTTTAAATTCTTTATATAAATTGTTTTATATAAATGTTATAACTTTTTCTATCTAGTGGAATGATAAGGGATGTTGTTTGAGAAATCATATTTTGTTTTAGTACTTAGACATGAATTGTAATATATATTCCTTTATAGATATAACTTATCTAAAAAATGAAATGGTAAAGACTCACACTTCAGTATGGGTACTTCATGTTTCTTGGGATGTTTGACGGTGTTATAAAGTGGAGCACTTTTAGAGGTATAGAGCTATGTATTTGTGGAATTTGGGTTTTTTGTTTTTCCTTCTATTTTTTACTTGGGTTTTATTCATCATCTATTGTTGTACTCTTTGTTAGTTTGGTTTTTAAATAAATTTTATTACATCTATATTATTTACATTTTTATCAGGAATCATGTTGAGGTATTATATTGTTTAATGTTTAGTTGGGATATTTTATATTCAAAATAATAAAGTCCCCTAACTTTTAATGAATCCATTGTATGTTATTCCCATCCTTTGTTGTCTCGTTGATGTCGCTTAATGTCGTTCAGTAATTCGTCCTTGACTTAAGCCAATGATGAAGGGCAAGATGTTATAAATGGTATCAGTTGTGGCCAGTATTTCCCCCTTGTTTACATGTTTTATCAATAATTGTACTTCCAAATTTTATAGTGGATCAACTGGTATTAGTCATGGTTCTTCCAAATATCCTTTTGGAACACATTGTATCAGTTTATTTGGCCCTTGATTAATAAGTGATCGTACGTTTTCTTAGTATTTCGGTTGAAATTATTTTTTATCTATTCCTTGCTTCAGTTATGTAGAAAGTTATAGGATTATCAGAACATGAAATGTATAGAATAAAAAGATATTTCTATAATTTTCTGTTAACCTCTGAGTTACCAGTGAGTTGGTAACATATGTGTTTTGGAGACACATAATTGAATTGAAATCTCACTGTCATTATTTTATCTAAGGATAAGAGCATGAAATTAATTATAGAAATGAATTCTCAATATTAGTGTATATTTCACATTGAGTAATGACTTATGATATTGTACAAAAATATTTATTTAAAAAAAATTAAAATTTAATTCTAATGTGAGATTTTGAAAAATGGATTTGTGGAAATATTATAAAAATTGATTGATTTTTAATATCATGGTCTAATTTTCAAAATGATTGAACATTTAAAATGTTTAAATTTTTAAATACTTTTTTATAGTTATGATGTGGTAGAATTTGGAATTATAAATCCTTTATTTTTAGAGAATGATACCACTAGTGATTTTTTATTTAAAATTAAACTTGGTAGGTGTCTGAGGGACTAGTCAAAAGAGGTTGTTGTGACGTGTTCTCACCTAATCAACAGGTGAACCAATAGTTGGTTCAAAGAAAGGTTTAGGATTTTTAAACCATTGAGTGATGACTGTTTGTAGATACTATTTTGATAACATCTGTCATATATACAAATTCATGTAGATTACATGTGGTTTTCTTCTAAATTTATGGTTAAAACTCTAACACTAATATAATGATAAAGAGGGAAAACTATTCTCAAGTACACGGAACACAATATTATTGGACCAATGGTTCAATTATCCTTCCTCCAACCCCCAAATTTAATATCTGGGGTTTTCTGTTTGGTTCACTAAACCACATGAACCAATAGTTTGTGACACAACCAATATCATTCCACAATGGTAACAAAATGGATAATCTTCATCTCTATTGTCAATGTACTCTGATTTCATGTGTTTTGGACCCATATCATGTGTCACAAGAATCATATGAATTTATGGGGGAAGGGTTGAAAAATCATTATCATCAGTAAAATAGATCTATAAATAGTTATTCCAGGAATACCATGAATCCCAATCATATACAATATCAATAATGAAATATTGAAAAATGTGTTACGAGAAAAAAAATTTATTGATCCAAGAATAAGATTGGGGAAGATCAGTCTGGACCACCAACATTGAATTGTATGATTCATTTAAATTGTACCTTTATACACATTTTCCTTGATATGGGATTCTCTCATTACATTATTTATTCTCATGATTTTTATTTTATAGGTTTAATTATTGAGATGATTTTTTCTATTTTGAAAGATAAAACTCATACCGGTCAAAGATGATTTTGGGAATTTATGGGTAGATAATGTTATATAACTGTTGAGAGATATGTGTTTATATAGTACATTTATGTTCATAATATAGATTTTGTTGATGTAATCCTATGTATTGACTGGTTGATAATGATTAAGGGTCACATTTATTTTTTTGTAAGAATGGATAATTTCATAACTGATAATGGTGTCGAGCATCTCATTAGTGGAGAATTGAATATAATGGAAGATTAAATGGATTGATGTAACTATATGTTTGAATGATATCATAGTAGTGTGTTGTATGGATTCTGAAATCGATGGAATAGATCAAGGATAATATCTTTTCAAAAGTTATTGATCAGTTTTATGATGTTTTCCAAAAATAGTCATTGGGTTTCAGCCCACGAGATAAGAGTATATTATGATTGATCTTATTTTTAGGACTTGTCCTATTTACCATCCATCTTACCATATGTAACCAAATAAATAAATGTAAAATAAAGGGTAGTTCGTATAGCTATAAATCAAGGGGTTCATTCAATTGACCGGTACTCCATGGAAAGAACCTTTTTCTGAAAACAGTTGATGGAACATTAAGGCAGTGTATAGATAATCAAAATCATTACCAAGATACTACAACGAATCATTATCCACTTCCTCTCATTCAATATCTATAAAATTAAATGAGGGGATCTCATTTGTTCTGTAAAAGTTTCTTGTAATCCGGATATCACCAATTGTGGGTTCATGTAACATCCCAGGTAAATAAAGAATATGACATTTCATATTTATCCATATTTGTGAATAAAATATTTAAATGACTTTAAAGGGGACGCTATGCTCGATGGCGTACCCAACACGCAACAACGAGTTTCTTGGGAATCTTACGTTGCACTCTAATAATAAAATAATATTATTTTAAATGGTAGTTAACATGTAGCCGTTGTAATGGCGGGAATGGATAGAAATAACTGAAATATGAATATATATGTTTTTAAATGTTTTTACAATTATCTAATAAAGGATAGGGGCTTAAAATACGGAAAGAATTCGATTTTAGGCATATATGCCCTAGTTTTCACTAAAGGTTCACTTATCGCCTTTTGATGGCGAACTGTCATTAAATATAGTTTTGATCACTCTTATACATTCTTTTGGACCAAATAAAACTCTTATTAAGAATCGGGACATCAAATTTTACTTTGTGTAAATTTTTGGTATTTTTCTGATAAAGTTCATTTTTTAATGAATAGTGTAAAATGTTGTGTTTTAATTCAAAACCTCTTTTTAATCTAATTTATTTATATGATTAGATAATATTTTGAATTGTTTTTAAAGTTAAATTAGAAAATATTTTTACCATTTAATCCAATGGTGGTCATTGGAATTAATTTCACTTTGAAATTAGACTTAAACTAGTGTCAATCTTTTGATACTTATTGTTTTATAAAAACACGCTATTTGCTCTGACAGCGGGAATTAATTATTAAATTAATTAATGTGACTAATATGTTTTGAATTTTGTAAAACGGACTTCATTTTTGAATTCAGAATATCAAATATAGCTTAGGGTGAATTTTTGGTAATTTTCTGAAAAACTTCAATTTTTGATGAATAGTGAAACCACTAAGCGGTAATCAAGCAAACTGATTTTTCAGTTAAATGAAATTTTACCACTAATGTGTATTGAATTTTGAAAATCCGACATACATGGTTGTCATTAAGAAGTAAAATGTGGTTCAATGAGGTTATAATAATTTTTTGGTGAATAGTAACTCATTAAGTTCTTAATCGCGATTAGTGGTAATTAGGGTAGTTTAAGGTATAAATAATGCTTTAATAATATAAAATGACCTAGACACATGTCCCAACCCTATTGGTTATGTCATGGCCGACCAAGACAAGCCATGGCCTAACTTGGGGACCCCATGGATCCACTTTTGTTGGGAAATAACATAAAATACTTTTTATTTAATGTTAAAGTGAAAATGACACTAACATAGTATGTTTTACTAAAACAATTTTTATGTGGGGTTATACAAGTCCAAATTTCGATTATAAATATTCATTGGAAATCTAAAAAGATTTCCTATATCATAGTATTTTTTTTATAATTTTTAGACATTAAAGAAATTAAATTATTTATGACATAATAATGATGCAGCGATGACATCATTATTTGACAATTTAATTAAAATGGAAAGTTAATGAAAAATCTACAATATACACATGGACAAAACCAATTGGATGAGTGGATTTCGATGCCTTATCACCTTATCCACGAATTCTATCAATGTGGGACCCTTTAGAACCGAAAAGCATTTTCAAATAATGTAATATTTCATTGCTTTCCAAAAGTGCCCCTCCTCTCCTCTTATAAAAGGCCCCCACCTCTACCTCTTTTCCCACACCCCTCAAGCCTTTGGCTCGGCCAACCCCTGCCCATTTACTCTCTCAACATCCCTCTCCTCATCCTAGAGGATCCCCTTTGGGCAGAATCCTTTCAAAGGAAGCCTTTAGGCTCAAATCAAAAGGAGATTACACTTTTAAAGGTAACTCATTCTCTCTTGTTCATTTGTTTTATTTTGCTTCTCCAAACCTATAATCTCTTTTTATTTACTTCTTTGGTAACAACACCAGTATCTTCAATATACTAGGATGTTGTTCCAAGATTTATTTTAGCTACACTCTCACACAACTACATCAAATGGTTAAAGAACATACGGTTTCCGTGGACGGTGAAATTCTGCCTCCCGAAACGATGATTGTTCAATACTCATTTAACACCTTCAAAGGTGGCCATTATGATGTCACTATTTTTATATATGATATATAATATGTTTATGTTTTATTTATGCTTCTGTATTTTTCATTTTTGTCTTACCTTTGTGGCTTCCATTATGGGTATACGCGATATCTTCATTTAAGGAAGTGCGGACTACCGCCCCCTCAAAGTGATTTGATTCGTTAAATACCATATGTGGGATGTATAAAGGATGGAAATATGATATTATATATGATATTATACTGGAATTATAATATACCTTTATATCATTATTATTCCATTCTATAAAATACGAAATAGAAATGAAAGTAGCGTTCATGCGTACGTACGGCTTACCGTCTCCATGAACGGTGCATTTCATTTCTTACCTCTAAATGATTATGTAATGTTATAAATGCATGCATGTACTGGATATATATGAAATATATGATATCTACATAATGAATACAATTCTGGATATAATAAACATTTGGCCACACGAACAACATGTAATTGTAAGAAGACCACTTTCGACTTAAGAACCAAATATCGGCAAAACAAATATTATTAACTTAAATGATTACATAATGTTTATGACAAGGTAATAAGTGGTATAAAAGTAATAATGAACTTGAAAAAGGGTTCTTAAGGAATTAGAAATTAACTCAAGTTTATTATTCAGGAGATTAAAGAATGATCGAGTCAAGTCGGACCCGAGGTAAGGGATCCTGCAACTCTCTTTCTCTTTAAGTACACTCTTTTATGTCATTTCTTTTAAGCTCATCTTTCTGATGATTGGGATGTTATTTTATATTAATCCTACTGTAATTTTTATGTTCGTGTGATGAGAGACCCTATTCTCTCTCATCAATCCATTTTGGAAGTTTTATGTGGCGCCGTTAGGCTGCCGAGTTCTCGTAAGGGATTTTTCATCTCACTTTTATTCTCGTGAGATTTACGCTACTTTTGCCACAAATTTCATTGAGTGGTGTATGTACTGCCCATTATTCTACACTTTGTGTAAAATACTTTCGTTTATGAGTATTTACATCAATGATCTATTGTCCCACTTTCATGGGGTGTATTTTTTGAAAGATACCCAAGTCGGTAAGGGAACCTTTCACCCCCCTCTTTTTAAAAGACTTCTTTTATTGGGTCTTTTAATTTACATATTGATACATTGGGATATGTTCTCATGTATCCTTAATGATGTAAATTTTGTGTCCAAGTGATGAGATACTCTTTTTATCTCTCATCAACTCATTTTGATGTGACGCCGTTAGGCTGTCAAGGGAACTTCTTAACCCAATTTCGATTTCTTTGGGTTCGACATGTAGTCATTGAATATGTCATCCATTCAATATGTGTGAATGACATTTTATTGTTTTACACTTAATATCCACTTATATTGGGTGTATTGATATTCTTCACACATATTTTTGAGATTGATTTGTCCTTAATTTAAGGATACCTTCTTTATAAGGGATTTCATCACATTTGACATTTCTATTGAGGGTTCATTGTTGTTATGAACCAATTCACTCTTATATGGTGTATATACTGTCCTTTGGAGTATTATATCATGAATCCATTTATTCTCATGATATTATAAAGTTCTGACTAAACGTCATTCCTCAATTATTGTATTCAAGTGTCTCTAATTTTGGTAAAACCCCTTTAACCAAAATATCATTTTAAATGTTTTAATTATTCGTTCTTATTAATATCCATGTTTTCAAAGTGGTTTTAAGGATTTATTTATATGGATATTAATGGTTTAAAATTTTAAAAGCTTCAAGGTGGTATGGGACACTTTGATTCAAAAATATCTTTATTAAATGTTTTAAATGGTTTTGGAAATGGTTTCTTTTTATATGGATTCATTATTTCAAAATACTAAAATGTTATGTTGTGTTTGAAATGTGGAAATGTTTTGTTTCCTTTATGAATATTTTATGTGATACGTGTATGTTATGGTTCTTGGGCATTGTTATGAAGAACGGGTGGTTCCGTGATAAACTAAGGGCGGGTGAGCCCGTTATAGCTCTCCAATGCATTGGGTAACGCGAAGGAGTGAAACGTTAAGGTTTCTCCGAAGAGATTTAGGGAATATACTGTGATGGGTATTCCAAACGTAACCAAGAGGGTTACTCCCTATGTAAGAATGTTATGAATGCCTCAAGTTACCTTTATGTCTTATGATTTCTATGATTTATTCATGGTTTGTTGAGGTATGTTAAAGTGCCTTTGTTTTATGGGTAAAGTATGAATTCATTCTTATGTATATATGAACTCATGTTTCCTTTCCATATTTTTATAACTCTTACTGAGCTTTTTATGCTCATCCCAAGTTTTTGAAATGTTTTTCACAGGTCAAGGGAAAGGTACATGATGTGATGATAGTGTCAAGGATGTGTCAAGAAAGAATCCGTGTTATATTTTAAATATGTTCCCGTTGATGGGAAGAATGAATGCTGACTTTTATGTAACCACTTTGTTTAAATGTGGAATGTAATGCAAGTTTCATGATCTAATTCTCTAAAACTCTAAACCTGAAAAGATCCTCAATGTGTAATCTTGTAATAACTCAAGATTAAGTAAGGTTTAAGGCTGGGGCCTTATAGTTGGTATCAAAGGTCGGTTTAGATAACTTTAGAGGTTAGGGTATTCTTTAAGCATAAGTGACATTACCATAATGGTTAGAATTTCAGAAAGAGTCCTAATTTTAGATAATGTGAATGAGTAAGTATATCTTAGAGTCTACCTTCCTCATTAGTACATGATGTTTTTGTTGATATACTCACACTGACATTTATGTTTTTAGTGAATGGATGGATCTAGCAGGCACCAAAGTGACAATGGGTTTGAAGGAAACTGTGGTGGTTCTCTGATTATGATACTAGATGAGATAGGGGATTCAATGAGGAATCTCATAGTTGTTCTAAACCAACTATCAAGGATCCATGATCAATCACTTCAACCTTCGTGAGTTCTCTAATGCATCATTTACGAGATGGCCAACTCGATGTGGAAATTCAGGTAATAATTATTAAGGTAACCATTAGGGTTTATATGATCCTTACTTTTTAGGTAATTATGGGTTACTCTATGATATGATGGAAAAGGAAAGGAATGAGATAAACTTGAGGTTAAAATATGTTATGAATATTTTTGAAGATTTTATCTCATTTTGGGGAATGTTTTGAGAATTATATAGTTTTGGAAAAAGGACAACACGCAGACCGTGTGACATCCCATCGCGTCGGACAAAGCTGCGGGAATCGAACCCACAACCAAAGTGCGACTGGTATTTATCGCCTACCACTGGACTACGTGAAGTCCCTGGTTAGTTTGACTGATTATTTTTGGTTATATGATTTTATGAATTAAGAGTAAGTTGATTTTGGGTTATTTATAAAAATGATTAACCTATCATGGAGGATATGTGATTAGGTTAATTACTTTTCAATACTAGACTTTAGGAGCAACTAATGTTGTTTGGAGATAAATGTTACGATTTAACATGGAAGACTGTGTGACTAAATCCTTCAAATATTTGGGTTTCAATATTATATTAGGTTTACTTTGAAGAATTTTATGGACAAATTGTTTATCGGATGGTCCTCGTTGAACTTTGGGTTTTGTTGGACAAATTTTGGAGATTGAGAATAGATTTTCTTTTTATAAGGGGTTATCCTTTTCTGGATTATCTGATCTTGTACTAAACTTTTTGGTTTTGGCTCTGGTTTAAGCCTAAAGACATAGGATGTACATAGTTCTCTTTTGTGGATTAGGTGATTCTCTAGAAGTTGATTATAGTACTCTTAATGTGAACAAGTCTTCCTAAATACTCGTCTTTTGGAGAAAATATGAGTTTGTGAAAGGAATATAATAAAAGTTGAAAGTCAATATGATAAGTGATTATGTTTCCTTATGAATAAATTCCTCAATAAAAAGTAACTCGAAACAAAAATGTTGTATATTAACTTTTCCTACTGGGGAATCGAATACCGTTTAACCCATCACAAGTTTGTGATTTTCTCATTGTTAACTTTCTCCTAAACATGTTTTCTATCACTCTCCATAAGAACGTGACCCTATGTTTTCTCCTCCATGTCCATATTTTCATACTTGGAATCCTAGTATGGGTTAACTCGAGTGACCTTTGTACTTATCTTTCTTTATTTTAAAGTGTTTGTTTTACCGACTTTTGTTCCGATGTGGGACTTTCAAGGATGTTTCCAAGCGCAATTTTAAAATTGCGAGGACGCAATTCCCAAAAGGGGGGAAGGATGTAACATCCCAGGTAAATAAAGAATATGACATTTCATATTTATCCATATTTGTGAATAAAATATTTAAATGACTTTAAAGGGGACGCTATGCTCGATGGCGTACCCAACACGCAACAACGAGTTTCTTGGGAATCTTACGTTGCACTCTAATAATAAAATAATATTATTTTAAATGGTAGTTAACATGTAGCCGTTGTAATGGCGGGAATGGATAGAAATAACTGAAATATGAATATATATGTTTTTAAATGTTTTTACAATTATCCAATAAAGGATAGGGGCTTAAAATACGGAAAGAATTCGATTTTAGGCATATATGCCCTAGTTTTCACTAAAGGTTCACTTATCGCCTTTTGATGGCGAACTGTCATTAAATATAGTTTTGATCACTCTTATACATTCTTTTGGACCAAATAAAACTCTTATTAAGAATCGGGACATCAAATTTTACTTTGTGTAAATTTTTGGTATTTTTCTGATAAAGTTCATTTTTTAATGAATAGTGTAAAATGTTGTGTTTTAATTCAAAACCTCTTTTTAATCTAATTTATTTATATGATTAGATAATATTTTGAATTGTTTTTAAAGTTAAATTAGAAAATATTTTTACCATTTAATCCAATGGTGGTCATTGGAATTAATTTCACTTTGAAATTAGACTTAAACTAGTGTCAATCTTTTGATACTTATTGTTTTATAAAAACACGCTATTTGCTCTGACAGCGGGAATTAATTATTAAATTAATTAATGTGACTAATATGTTTTGAATTTTGTAAAACGGACTTCATTTTTGAATTCAGAATATCAAATATATCTTAGGGTGAATTTTTGGTAATTTTCTGAAAAACTTCAATTTTTGATGAATAGTGAAACCACTAAGCGGTAATCAAGCAAACTGATTTTTCAGTTAAATGAAATTTTACCACTAATGTGTATTGAATTTTGAAAATCCGACATACATGGTTGTCATTAAGAAGTAAAATGTGGTTCAATGAGGTTATAATAATTTTTTGGTGAATAGTAACTCATTAAGTTCTTAATCGCGATTAGTGGTAATTAGGGTAGTTTAAGGTATAAATAATGCTTTAATAATATAAAATGACCTAGACACGTGTCCCAACCCTATTGGTTATGTCATGGCCGACCAAGACAAGCCATGGCCTAACTTGGGGACCCCATGGATCCACTTTTGTTGGGAAATAACATAAAATACTTTTTATTTAATGTTAAAGTGAAAATGACACTAACATAGTATGTTTTACTAAAACAATTTTTATGTGGGGTTATACAAGTCCAAATTTCGATTATAAATATTCATTGGAAAGCTAAAAAGATTTCCTATATCATAGTATTTTTTTTATAATTTTTAGACATTAAAGAAATTAAATTATTTATGACATAATAATGATGCAGCGATGACATCATTATTTGACAATTTAATTAAAATGGAAAGTTAATGAAAAATCTACAATATACACATGGAAAAAACCAATTGGATGAGTGGATTTCGATGCCTTATCACCTTATCCACGAATTCTATCAATGTGGGACCCTTTAGAACCGAAAATCATTTTCAAATAATGTAATATTTCATTGGTTTCCAAAAGTGCCCCTCCTCTCCTCTTATAAAAGGCCCCCACCTCTACCTCTTTTCCCACACCCCTCAAGCCTTTGGCTCGGCCAACCCCTGCCCATTTACTCTCTCAACATCCCTCTCCTCATCCTAGAGGATCCCCTTTGGGCAGAATCCTTTCAAAGGAAGCCTTTAGGCTCAAATCAAAAGGAGATTACACTTTTAAAGGTAACTCATTTTCTCTTGTTCATTTGTTTTATTTTGCTTCTCCAAACCTATAATCTCTTTTTATTTACTTCTTTGGTAACAACACCAGTATCTTCAATATACTAGGATGTTGTTCCAAGATTTATTTTAGCTACACTCTCACACAACTACATCAAATGGTTAAAGAACATACGGTTTCCGTGGACGGTGAAATTCTGCCTCCCGAAACGATGATTGTTCAATACTCATTTAACACCTTCAAAGGTGGCCATTATGATGTCACTATTTTTATATATGATATATAATATGTTTATGTTTTATTTATGCTTCTGTATTTTTCATTTTTGTCTTACCTTTGTGGCTTCCATTATGGGTATACGCGATATCTTCATTTAAGGAAGTGCGGACTACCGCCCCCTCAAAGTGATTTGATTCGTTAAATACCATATGTGGGATGTATAAAGGATGGAAATATGATATTATATATGATATTATACTGGAATTATAATATACCTTTATATCATTATTATTCCATTCTATAAAATACGAAATAGAAATGAAAGTAGCGTTCATGCGTACGTACGGCTTACCGTCTCCATGAACGGTGCATTTCATTTCTTACCTCTAAATGATTATGTAATGTTATAAATGCATGCATGTACTGGATATATATGAAATATATGATATCTACATAATGAATACAATTCTGGATATAATAAACATTTGGCCACACGAACAACATGTAATTGTAAGAAGACCACTTTCGACTTAAGAACCAAATATCGGCAAAACAAATATTATTAACTTAAATGATTACATAATGTTTATGACAAGGTAATAAGTGGTATAAAAGTAATAATGAACTTGAAAAAGGGTTCTTAAGGAATTAGAAATTAACTCAAGTTTATTATTCAGGAGATTAAAGAATGATCGAGTCAAGTCGGACCCGAGGTAAGGGATCCTGCAACTCTCTTTCTCTTTAAGTACACTCTTTTATGTCATTTCTTTTAAGCTCATCTTTCTGATGATTGGGATGTTATTTTATATTAATCCTACTGTAATTTTTATGTTCGTGTGATGAGAGACCCTATTCTCTCTCATCAATCCATTTTGGAAGTTTTATGTGGCGCCGTTAGGCTGCCGAGTTCTCGTAAGGGATTTTTCATCTCACTTTTATTCTCGTGAGATTTACGCTACTTTTGCCACAAATTTCATTGAGTGGTGTATGTACTGCCCATTATTCTACACTTTGTGTAAAATACTTTCGTTTATGAGTATTTACATCAATGATCTATTGTCCCACTTTCATGGGGTGTATTTTTTGAAAGATACCCAAGTCGGTAAGGGAACCTTTCACCCCCCTCTTTTTAAAAGACTTCTTTTATTGGGTCTTTTAATTTACATATTGATACATTGGGATATGTTCTCATGTATCCTTAATGATGTAAATTTTGTGTCCAAGTGATGAGATACTCTTTTTATCTCTCATCAACTCATTTTGATGTGACGCCGTTAGGCTGTCAAGGGAACTTCTTAACCCAATTTCGATTTCTTTGGGTTCGACATGTAGTCATTGAATATGTCATCCATTCAATATGTGTGAATGACATTTTATTGTTTTACACTTAATATCCACTTATATTGGGTGTATTGATATTCTTCACACATATTTTTGAGATTGATTTGTCCTTAATTTAAGGATACCTTCTTTATAAGGGATTTCATCACATTTGACATTTCTATTGAGGGTTCATTGTTGTTATGAACCAATTCACTCTTATATGGTGTATATACTGTCCTTTGGAGTATTATATCATGAATCCATTTATTCTCATGATATTATAAAGTTCTGACTAAACGTCATTCCTCAATTATTGTATTCAAGTGTCTCTAATTTTGGTAAAACCCCTTTAACCAAAATATCATTTTAAATGTTTTAATTATTCGTTCTTATTAATATCCATGTTTTCAAAGTGGTTTTAAGGATTTATTTATATGGATATTAATGGTTTAAAATTTTAAAAGCTTCAAGGTGGTATGGGACACTTTGATTCAAAAATATCTTTATTAAATGTTTTAAATGGTTTTGGAAATGGTTTCTTTTTATATGGATTCATTATTTCAAAATACTAAAATGTTATGTTGTGTTTGAAATGTGGAAATGTTTTGTTTCCTTTATGAATATTTTATGTGATACGTGTATGTTATGGTTCTTGGGCATTGTTATGAAGAACGGGTGGTTCCGTGATAAACTAAGGGCGGGTGAGCCCGTTATAGCTCTCCAATGCATTGGGTAACGCGAAGGAGTGAAACGTTAAGGTTTCTCCGAAGAGATTTAGGGAATATACTGTGATGGGTATTCCAAACGTAACCAAGAGGGTTACTCCCTATGTAAGAATGTTATGAATGCCTCAAGTTACCTTTATGTCTTATGATTTCTATGATTTATTCATGGTTTGTTGAGGTATGTTAAAGTGCCTTTGTTTTATGGGTAAAGTATGAATTCATTCTTATGTATATATGAACTCATGTTTCCTTTCCATATTTTTATAACTCTTACTGAGCTTTTTATGCTCATCCCAAGTTTTTGAAATGTTTTTCACAGGTCAAGGGAAAGGTACATGATGTGATGATAGTGTCAAGGATGTGTCAAGAAAGAATCCGTGTTATATTTTAAATATGTTCCCGTTGATGGGAAGAATGAATGCTGACTTTTATGTAACCACTTTGTTTAAATGTGGAATGTAATGCAAGTTTCATGATCTAATTCTCTAAAACTCTAAACCTGAAAAGATCCTCAATGTGTAATCTTGTAATAACTCAAGATTAAGTAAGGTTTAAGGCTGGGGCCTTATAGTTCAGAAGGAGGATATTCCAACGATATCTTTTATAAGTATATAAATTCAATTTTATTATATTTTTATTCCATTAGGTCTTACAAATTAAACTCCAAAAATTATGAATTTTATGAATCAAATATTTCAGAGGAATCATTATTATTTTGGGGATGTGTTTTTGGATGAAATATTGGAGTATTAAATGAAAATGGATGATCATGAGGAACATGTGACGATAGTGCCAGGAATCATTGGGGATCGTATATTATTTATAAAAACTATAAAAGTTTTATTAATATACAATGAATATGTTTTATTGGGCATGCAATCTAAAAAAGATGTTTATTTCTGGATCTATAAAATATAGAATTTCTTATCTACATGTAATTAAAAAATAATTTATTTGAGATAAGTAATTCCCTTTTATATTCGGGTTATTATCGACACATTATTAATTATTTCTCATGAATAACTCATCCAATTATTTCATTGAAAAGGAATAATGATTAATCACAATGCAATAAATAATGTTAGATGCCCTTTCTAGACCATAATGTTTTCATTAAATCAGCACCAACATTGATATTTCATTAATAAAAATAAGGATATGTGGTGTATTTTTATTGCACAAGATCATATTTCGGATGTCTCATCTTGAAGATAATTAAATTTTTTGCTAATGGATCAAGGAAGTTATGGTTTCCTTAGAAGAACTACTCAACACATGATTTTGAGTTAGCTAATGTCACCCATGCTTTGATGTCATGGTGGCATTTCCTTTTTATTGAGAAATTGACAATGTTTATATATCATAATATCTTGGTTGATATTTTCTCACCAATATATTTGAAAATAAGTATTCTATGATGGATTTAGTATCCTAAAATTTTTCACATTGACTTGATGTATTCACCAGTTAAGGGAGTGTCTGTTGCACAATCATTGAGTAAAAATTATGTTGCTCGATTTGCAAAAGTATTTTTAGACAAGTGGTAGTTGATGTCATTCATATAGAATATGAAAATGGAACATGAATAACAAGTTGATGTTGTGATTTTAATTCTCTTTTCATTTTTTAATAATTTTTTGTATGTGGTTAAATAGGAAAATTCACATATATCTGGTTGTGTTTCTATGATGACAAAACTCTATGGTTGGGATAATACTGAGGGATAGTAACTATATGGATATTCAGTGTCTTGGATATAAAATTTGATATAATTAACTATTTTTTTAATGAAAAAATTATTCATGGTTACCACTATTCTGGATATTATGTTCATCCTACAATACATATTATATATTATGAATTTAAAGCACAATTTTGTAATTTCTGTATGCAAATGATGTTGGTACAGTTTTTTTTGAGATGCTTAACATTTCTAGAGGTTATGTCTAGTAATTTTAAATGTGTAGGTATGTTGAGTATTCACAAAGAAATTTTGGGAAATGGGAATAGATGGTTATGTATTCTTTTATAAGTCTCCCAAGAGTGGTACATAAAAATGATTACATATGGGTGATAGTGGATCAACACCCAAAGTTAGCAAATTTAATTTAAATTTTGGAATATTTTAAATTTGATGACATGTAAAAACATCTATATCCAAGAACTGGTAAAGAATAACGGTATTCTAGTTTCAATAGAATATGAAAAGGTCACATGGGTTACATCTAATTTCATGAAATTCTTAATTAAATATATTGATACTCAGTTGAAAATGATTACGTCATATCATCCATAGATAGATGATAAATCCAAAATGATGATACAGACATTGGAATACATACTAAAAGAATATTTAATGGATTATGGTTGATCATGAGTGTTCATGCACTATTAGTATGGATCTCATTCAATAATAGCTATCAGCCCTTAACACATATGTGTCCACTCGAAGCATTGTATATCCATCCTTGAAATTCTTCATGTTTTATGGGTTGAAACTAGTGAAAATTCGCCAACTTATCCAAGCCTTCTAAAAAATTCAATAGTGAATATTTATTAGATATAGAAATAAATAGATACGATTCCAAGTCATCAGAAATTATATGAAGGTCATGGTCATTGGATGTTGTCATTCGTCCTGAGTGATCATGTGTTTTTAAGGATCCATTCATGGCTTAGAGAACATCATTGGGGGATGTATGTATAGTTATATCCTCGATACATAGGCCCTATGAGACACATATTAGGATTATATAGGGGTTATATCATTTATATTTTCACTATGGTTCTATTTGGTGTATTATTTGTATCATTAATCTTAGTTGAAAATGTATCATCTGGATCCTGACCATGTGATTTGAGGGGATCAATTTGACCACAAGCCACATACTTCATCGGTGGACATGCCAGTGAAATGTTTTTATAGGAATGAAAATTTATTGAATGGAAAAAGAATATGGCTAGTGTGATTTTAAGGATACATAGTCATATTTCAAATGATACTCATCAATAGGAGAAAGAGATGATCGAGTAATGGATAACATACTTTCAGAGAAATGATGTTTTTTATGTTCAATGGATGGAGAGACCAATGATATAGGGAAAGTATGATCCATTTTTAAATTTTTTCCATTTTCATTATTATCTTTTATGTATTAATAGTTTTTTGCGATGATAGGGTGGGTTTGGAAGAATTTTGTAAAGTTCTTGAGGATTTTCTAAAGGAGAAGGATATGTGCACAGTATGTGGAAAATGTGAACCTCCTACAGCTGACTATAGAAGGTGAAAATTGGTATTCAAGATAAGTGCATGGTTAGGATCATATTTTGGCCAAACCATGTGACATATTAATGAAAAACCAGGTAATTTGGAATAAATAGTTTTTTCATGGTTGGCACATGGTTAATGCATAATTTCCTAACCATTAGACAAACCACGCACTATTTAAAAATTGGATCCTTAAAATGTGTATCTAAAATATTTTCACCTATAATCCACTAGTTTTAGCTCTATACTGACCCTATCAAAAACATTGATCTTCTTAATGGTTTGGGAGGCTTTCCACATGGAATTGAAAGCTATTTGGAATAATTTCATGGTGCACTGAATCCTAATTCCCTTGGTAAGTCCTCATTTATGGTTTTTTTGTGGGATTTATTTGATCTAGTTCCATATATCTCTTGATTTCATATATGTAGTAAATTTTTTATGTACATATGGTTTTTGATTCCAATCATGTTTATATTTTTTAGAGAAATATGAATATATCAAAAGTTGGTTTTTTAGAGATTTAACCTGATGTGGTGGGTGTTTTGGTCTTTTTTTAATTTTATCTATAAATTATAAGGAATGTGTCTTCAATATCCACTCCCTTTCCAAGAAATGGAGGTTTTAATTTTAATTTGGTGTTTTTGGAAAATTTATGGTTATATATTTGTGCAATGATTTGGAACCCCACTTTGTGATGGTTTACATAATTGTTTAAATTGGGTACTATTGTGGAATGTGAAAATAGTAACTAGATTTTACGTAATTCCTTCTAAAAAGGATTTTTTTTAATATAAATGTTTTTAAAATTAGAAGGATGGTTTTATAGAAATGATTTTTATGAATGTTTTCTGAAAATGGTTAGTTTTATGGAATTTTTTTATTTGTATGGTTTTTAATAAATGGAATGTTTTCTTTAAATGGTTAAATTGGATTTGAAATGGTCTTATTATTATATGGTTGGATTAAAAGTTATATCATGAATGGAGTGGAATTGATATGGGTAATGAAGTACTACCATAAATGGGATGAGTTATGGAAATGAAGATCCACCATCAATGATAACACTAAGCATGTATGGTTTGTAGTTATTTGGTTGTGTCTCGTTATGTGAAAATGGAATGGATTATGCCAACATGAAATTGAGTAAGGTTAAATTAGATGTTTGGATTATTCCTCGAAAAATAATATTTGGATTAGATAAATTTTTTAGTTATGTAAATTTTTTATATTTTTATATGAATTATTTTCATTTGATATATAAATTGATTTATATAATGTTATAACTCGTTCAATCCTAGTGGAGTGAGTAGGAATGAAATTTGGTAAAATTGTACTGAGTTTCATTACACTCCCCTACATAAGAAATTGTTATACTTTTGTATATATCATTTAAAAATATAGAGGAAAAGGTAATTTATCACACTTATCTAGTTGCTCTTTGTTAAAATTATGATGTATTATGGTATTGGAGCTCAGAGCATTTTGGAGTTATGGAGCTATGCCTTTGGTGTATTTGAGTTTTGTAGGGTTTGTCTTATATTTTTTACATTGAGGTTAGTCGCCTTATGGTGTGTTACACTATTTTAGTTTTTTTTATATTAATGGTATTACATTGAGTTGATTTACATTGTCATAACATATCATCTATAGGAATACTATTATTAAATTTTTGGTTGGGTTCATAAATCATAAAAGGTAAAATCATCACAATATTTTAATAAATCCCTTGAAATTTATTTTCATCCATGGGAAATGTAGGAATTTAACTTAATTAAATGTTTGAATTCTCCTACACTATATCCATAGAGGAGGGTAGGGATTTAACATTAACTAAAATATGCCTCATAACCCTATTAAAACCCATGTGACATCATTCTTAACCATAACCTCAATTTTTTCCCATCAACTAAGCTGTCATATTCAACTATAAGAGGATCCCACTACAACTCATATCACCACTCACCACTCTATTGTCATAAATGATGAACAGTACATTCCTACATTCCTAAAATACCATACCAACTGGAACATATGTTTATAATGTTCTTTCCTAAGATTTATGATGCTATATTTAAATATGAGGGTTTTTAAATTCTTCTCTCTCTATTTTAAATAAAACATTATTAGTATAATACATGTTACCCAACTTTTCAGGATAAATTTTATAATATAATATCTCCCATTTTATATTTTAACAATGAGATATTATTTATACCAACTAGTTATAGTAAAATTCCTTTTATTTTATTATACTGACTTAAGGGTTCTCATTTAAACCCTTTAATTTCAAATTAATAAATTTTACTGTACTGTAATAACGGTTTTAATTATAATGCATTATCACCAATTTGGTATGTTGGAAATGATATCTCCTCTCATTAATTTTTTCTACTAATAAATCATTTTGTAATAAAATAATATAAAATTTAACATCATGGAATTGTAATTTTCAAAACAAAGCCATCCATATATGGATACGATAATTTAAATGTAGTTCTGCATAGTTTCAATGTGGAGTTGTAACTCTATAAAAGGATTGTTGACTTTTAACTCAATAATGATTCTTTTGAATGAGGAGTGGGCTTATATATACACACTAGGCCAAAAAATACCCTAAGATATGATTTGGATAATTCACATCTACATTAAAGACAATAATGATTGATTTTCCAACAAGATATATGGTATCCTACAAATTAAAATTGTTAAAATCAATTGCTATATTATATTGATAAACTATAACTATAAAATAAAAATATTCAACAAAAGTTTCATTTTTATTTTCTAATGTAAATTAGTTATACATTTAAAATACAACATTAATTATTTTTTAATTATGTAATGTTTAACAATAAACCTTCATTCTAGAGATAACATATATATATGTTAACATATTTAATAACATGGAAAATGCTAATGTTTAATATCAATATCAATGTTATGGTTAGTGAAATGGCCTTGAAATGATGGTGGTGGGTTCCTATCATTATGTGACCCCTAATACATCATTTCGTATCATAATATAAATGGATTGGTTTTTGGTGTATGCCTATCAAATTAAAGCATGCTGACTTCCTTTTAGCCTCAATAGAATGAAATATTTCTTTGAAAAATGAATGATAAAAAGAAATCTTTCTTCTCTAAGGCCTTAATATTTATGATTAATAAGCCTAGAATTTTTTATTTATACATTATGAAATTACTTATTGTTGTTGAAGGAATTATTTTTATTTTTATGATATTATTACATATTATAATTTTTCAATATTCTAATTATATGGAATTTTTATTCACTATTCACTTGGGTATCACGTGTCTACCTATTATGATAGTTGTTAATGTATATGTACTCTTATTAATATTTTGATCCAAAATATCTAGTGTTTCCAATTCCCCATGGTACAAAAATGGTATATAAGATTAATTTTAATGATCCACTTAAAGGAATGGTAATTTTTCATTATTTTTGTACTATATGATAATCTTCCAATGTAATAAACAAATCCATTATGAACATATAATAAAAACCATGGACCCACATACATTACTAAGGTCCATAAAAAATATTATATACATTTTTATCCATGATAAACATGATCATATTTTCAATTTCAAATACACGAGACATAATGTGGATTTTTAGGTTCACATAAAATCCCATCAACTTACTATATTTAGATTTTAGTAAAAGTTTTGGATATTATTTCCAAAAAAGATTGAAATTTTAATAGAGTATCCATTTTCTCATTAGATAATTTGTTTATAGAGATATAAATTCATTGATCAAGGTAACACCAATATATAGAAATATGAATTTACTACCCTTTTTAATCATTATTAACCACAATGAAATATACATTTAAAATATGGGATGAGGGAAAAAATTAGAAATTGATAAGTATGAAAAATAAAATAATCTCCTTAGTTTATTTATAAAATTATAGAAGGTGTAATAGAGTGTTATTTGAATATTAAAATCTTGGATCTTGAAAAGATGTTTACAAACAAATGAAAAAAAAATGTTTCCTAATATTTTGGGATAAAAATATCTTTATGAAATATTAAATTAAAATTCATAATATTTATGATTTTATATTAAACAAGAGGACTCATGAAAAATATTTTCCTAAACACACATATTTTTCCCATAATGTGAATACTCATTCCTTTAAAAAATATTTATGCATTACATTATAAACTAAATTAGTTTCCCTGAATACACATTTTGAAGAATATAAAACTCATGTTGGAAACTAAGGACATCATGAATACAACAAACTTACATAAACCATATTACAAACACTTATAAATTGAATAACCCACATCATTAATTATCATAAATTCTATTTAGAAAATAGTCATTACAAAATTTTCGTGAATTCTATATCTGGATTACTTATAATTATAAATAATAAAAAATAACCACAAAAAACATGAAACCAATAATATTTTTCATTTCCATCCTCAAAATAATTAAAATATACTTTTTAATGATTAAATAAATTATTTTCATGAATTCATATGTCCCATTACATTAAATATATTAATATAAAAATTCCTATAAAAATGAAAATAATGGGATTCCATTTTTGAAAGAAAAGAAAATAATATGGATTCAAAACATAAAATATTGGTTTTAGTGGAAGTAATATCCATCAATGGTGTTTTTGAAAAATTGAACATTCATTTAGACTTTTGTAAAAAAAAATCAGTATTTATAACTATTCTTTTGAACACCATTATGTTTAAATTGAAAAAGATATAAAACCTATTTTATAACTTTTCCCATTTCTGAAAAAATATTTTCATAAAGTATTATAAAATTATGTTATTAGAGATAAAATATTTATAAAACAAATCATAAAAGCATGTAAAAATGTATCAACGAAATGTGTTCCCTATATAGTTTCTAAAAAATTGCATACAAAAAATATCTTCATGAATAGAAATATTATTTTAATTATATACCATTTTAATACCTACTAAATTGTTTTCTTCATTTATATAAATTATATCCTTGTTATATGTAATTTCATTATCGATTAATTTCATGTCAGGCTTTTTGAGGACATTATGTTCATTATTTTCAAAATACTTTTATATATAGACCACGGTAAGATATTAATTTTATCCAATATTCAATTAATATAAATCCTAAATATTATTATTTAATAAAATAAAATTATATTTTCAATTGATACATAATATTTTGTTATAAAAATCAAAATAAATCAGCATATGAGGTGGTACTACCAATATATATATGAGCAATGTTTTTAAATTTCATTACATATTAATTAAAAAATAATCATTAAATATTACCTTTGTAGAATCATTATCATTATAAAAACAATAGTATCATTCATTATATCCATCACTATGAACTTTTATGAGTGTAAATTATTAGATAATTAATTACCTCACTGCATGGGGACTATATTCTATATGTACAAACATTAAACAAACAATTTTTATTGATTAATATTATATATATGATAGCTTATTTATCTATAATTTTAATTTTTTAATAAATATTACAAATATATATTAAATACATTACTATAAAAAACCCTAAAAGGTGGTGATGAATAATGAGAAATAACATTTTAATAAGGTAGTAATATACACATGTGGATGACTTATGGTTTCATTTCCCAGTCTACGAAAACATAAATGAATAATGTTATGTTAATAGAATTATAACAACTCAATATATGATATATATTTATATTATTCAATTGAATCATGAGTTTGAATAGAAGGAGTTATAAGAATAATTAAAATTACAATGATCGTTTGAGATGATGACCCCCTCCATGATATACCACTGTTGGATCTATCTTTATGTTCATTGGGAATGACATTTTAGATTAAGAGAACCAATATAATTATTCTATTTATTTTATAAATTATATTTTGGGTTGGTTTTTTGATATTCCTGGAACATTAATTATGTGGAATAGATGAGTGGTTGTGTCTCTATATAATAGAGTGGAGATGAACCCTTTGAATTAGTTTAGGTATAAATATTATAAGAATTTATAATTATTTTTATGACTAATAATAGTAAAATATTTATAATTAATGGTGGAAATTATTAACTACAATATCAATAAATAAAACATTGAAATTTTTATTTGATTTTATAATAATTATTCATTATATATAACTTATTTTTTTATCATTTTATCAATAATCACGAAAACATACAAATTTACTATCTAGTAGATAATATAGTTGAAATAAATAGAAATGTGACAATTAAGAGGAAATTAAAATTATAATAAAATTTTTCACATTCACATGGATTTTGAAAATATTTTTAATGAATTATAAATAATTAAATAAATTTTTATTTAACAATAGGTACCACTAAATTCAATTCTAAGGAAAATTAATTTTTTTACATTAAATACATAATGTCTATACTTGGAATAATATGTACACAAGAAACTAATATTTTATATTTACTTAAATAATAATTTCAGTATAATAATTAATCTAAATTTAATTATTTACAATGATTTTAAAACTATTATAATGATTTTACAACTATTTTCAAAAATATTCTTCCATTGTGGTGTAGATTTTATTAAAAATTTTTAATAATTTGAAAATTGAAATTGAATTATTAATTTAATATTAATTTATTTGAAATAATTGTGACATTATTTATGGTTCAATATATATACACACACATCTATTCCATGAAAAATTATGTATTGTGTTACTTTTCTTTTTCTAACAATATGCAATAAATTCAAAAGAATTTCAACATGATTCTTTTTATATTAATTTAAAATTATTTACAATTATTAAATATAATCCATAAAAATAATATTAATGAAAACAGTAGTTTAAATACTTATTCTTTCTAAAAGGTTTTATTTAATTAACCAAATTTTAATTTTTATGGATTTTTCGAGAACTATTTCATCCCTACAAATGATTTTCTTATTTATCATGAAATATGTTTTAATAAAAATATTGAATTATTTATGTAAGATATTTTTATTATAATATAATATATGATTCTCAAATTAAATCTTATAAATAAGAATTTCATATATGTTTCTTAGATATATCATAAAAAATACCATATTTGATAAAAAAAATGTGTTTTCCACAATTGACCAAAATTTCAATTCATCCAAAAAATATATTAAAATAAAAAATATATATATATTTTATGAATGAAGAAATTAATTCTACTTCATATAATTATAATACTAAATTTATTTGAAATTACTATTTATATTAACTGAAAATAATAAATGAAAAAATAATCTCCAAAAAATGAATTCATCGGTGAAAAAAAAATTTATAGAAAATTATTAATCTTGTAGAATCCAATAAAGCAAATATTATTATTTTCTTATTAAAATAAATTAATAAAATTTTAAAATTAATTTTAGAATAAAATTTATTTTTTAAAAAATTGAAAAAAATAATAAATTTCAATAAAAGTTTTATTTTTAATATTAAAAAAATTAAATCTCAAAAAATCGGTACATTTCACCATAACATATTTTTTAAATTTCTAATTATAAGGTTATATTTTTTTATCATAGATGGTTTATAAAATATGAAAATTTTAATCATAATATTTCATGACAAAGGGAATATTTAATTTTTTAAAATATGATTAGTTTTTTAAAAAATTTAGTAATTAATTATTATACATCAATCTAAATATTATATATTTATAAAAAAACATTGTAAATTTTCTCAATAATTTTTATTCATATTTATACACCAATTAATGTATGGATCATAATATACACATTTAAATGATAATATTGTAATTATATATCTCAATTTACATAATTCACAGTGTTGCGTGTCATGAATGCTTAAAAACATAATATTCATTCATTATAAATTTTTGAGGTGTATCATTTTATAAACTTAAATAAATTACTCTAGGTAATTTTATCGCATTCCTGCAAAAATGGAGTAATGTAATTTTTAAAAACTAAATATAATGGGTAATATATAAATAATATAATCATGAATTGAGAAAAAAATTTCATATATAAAATTAACTTTATTGATAAGCCAAATATTTTAAGATATATAATAAAAACTATATTTTGAAAATAAAAAATGGGAAACTAGTTCACATAAAATAAATAAATAAATCAGTTTCTTTATGAGATAAAATTAGTTTTAAGTATAAATAATGTCATTGAATAGAAATATAATGGCCATATAATGATATATAGTGATAGATAATTATATCGATAAAATATTAATAACCATTATATCATAAATCATATGGGGATATTTAATACCATCAATTGATAACAATTTTATGTAAAAGGATATCATTTTTAATAAAATATATTCTTCATATTGTGGGCTTATTATTTTTCTATAATGATAATTAACACAGAAAAAAATATGACTCTATTCCACTCAAAAATACAAATTTTATCATCCTATTTTTCATTGTAGATCATTCACTTTTATTTTATACAGTACACTAATAAGTACATATTTTAAATAAATTCCCCCTCCCAAATCACAAAAAGAAATTTATATTTTCTCACAAGATATATAAAGAAATAACTTGTCATATCGCTTCATGTTAGACATTAATCAGTCCCAAAAAAGTTAGAATAGTATATTATAATTTCTAATATGAATATGAAATCATATAAAAATGAAAGTTTAATCTATAATTATTAACATACAAACTCAAATATTTAACATAATCAGTTGATAAGTAACAAAAATTAAATTTCATCAAAATATTATCGAATATGATCAAAATGATTAATAAAAATAAAATCATAACATAGTTATCTGATATTAGTTTATCATTTATCTCCAATCGAATTTTAGTCACTCATTATATCATACTCCAAAAATAAATATATCTATAAATAATTTAATCTCAAATATATTCTCATAATTTCATTAAACATTCTTAATTATAAAAAACATAACAAATATTATATATTCTTTCAAAATATACTTCAAAAAATATAATCACATCTCAGTAAGAATTATTTTTATATAATTTAATCATATATTTTTTCTAAAATACTGAACATCATAAAAACATCAATCCAAAAAATTGAATTCAATATATAATGTATATTCTATATAGAGGATAAATCTTATTGTATAAACATTTAATGACAATTTTATCCAAATTATCCACATTTAATAGAAAATAAAAGTTCATTTTAACACTTAAGGTTATATATACCATTTATCATTTGACTTCATGACCCCCTCCTTCCAAAAGATACCCCTCAAGAGCTATTAATGATGAAAGAGAGATCAAGACCCCCATAGTCTTGCCTTTAGTATGTCGTAGGTTAAAAACCAACACCCTTGGTAGACATATCTCAAACAATTGGAGGTATTTCCCTTTTCATAGTAACCATGATAGAGAGATAATGTGTTTTAACATCAAACAACACCATTACATGTATATGAATATATCAACACAAACAAAAACCACCCCACAGGCATGTTTCAAAAACCAACTGAAACAAAAAAATACTATCCAATGTAAAAATATTAAGAAAATATAAGAATTTACACAACAACAGTCTCAAATGTCTGACTGAATAATTCCTAGCATGGTCCAAATAGTCCCCTTGGAAACCTGAAAGCAGTTTTATGTGCATTTTCTGAGAATACATGTTTAATCAGAACATAGAATCCAAAGTCTATTGTGCACAAGTGGAGAATCCAACAAATTCCCCTATGAGAAAACAAGAGGAAACAAAATTACCGATAAATGTATTCTAACCACCCTATCATCACCAAAGTAATGCTTACCAAATAATACATGTCAGGTAAGGTACTATAGAGAACATTGATGATAGGGTACCATGAAACACTTTCCCACTAATTTGTAAATCTCACACCCTAACAGCAATCTTCCTGGTGATATTACCTCTTATAGAAGAACCACATCAAAACCCACTAACACACACCTAGGCCCCACAACTACGTCTCACCTACATATTCTTGGGACTCACACCACATCTAGTAAAAAATACACATGGGAAAACATAACTCACATACACACACTTAGGCCCCACAGACTACTACATTACCAATTAATCATGGGCTATCACCACCTAGAAGATCACGTAGGGAAGGGAGTGATCCTATCCTTCCATGCTTCCGTTGGGCTGTTTGGGAATGACACCCTCCCACGTGATAAAAGAGGTGTTTAGCGCATAGTTCTCAATGAGGGTGGGGATGTGTATTGAAATCATATAATTTACAATAATGTATATGTAGGTACCAAAAAAATAGCCCATACTATAGGTTCTCAAGAAAACAACAACCCCATAACACTGCCAATTTTGCTGCTACCTCTAAATGCAATATTGAACACCAGTAAAAGTCACATATAAAGTGGATAAATGAAATCCATCCACAAAAAAAACAAAATTAATATAACCAAAGTCACCTTATTTTAAAAAAAAATATTCTTTATTAATTAATCCATTAATTAAATCCATCCTTACCTAGGAAACTACCAATCATATAACACAACAATCTACATAGAATATCCCATACTAAGGAAATAAGAACCATAGTTGAGAAACTGACATCGTATTTCCACTATGTTCAGCATCCATACCTACCATTTCCATTGCCATTTTTTAATGTAATTCCACCTGATCCTTCCTCTTGACAATAAAACCCCCCCAACATAATGTCAAACCCCACATAAAAACTCATACAAACCAAATAAACAACCCCGATGTATAACAACACCACACCCAATACCCCCAGTATCATAAAATCATAACAACCTGAACCAGCAACCTGGTTTCTCAAACACTACAAATACATTCTAAAATCAGTCAATCTCCCATATAGATATTTCATTACACCACTCGTATCAATAAAGGAATAGTCATGCTCTCAACCCCAACACCACAAAACCACTTGAGGAAAAATAAAAATAAAATCCACACACAACATAGAGCCACATAAACATAGCATGGTGTATTCATATTTAGAAAAAACTCAATCATTAATTCCACTTTGTTAAATAATGAGTTATCACAGAGAATTTTTGATCCTGAGGAATCCATTTATTTAACTAAATATACTTTGTTATCTAATTTAATAATTACATTTATTCGACATATGATCACTAAAAATCCATAACAAATCAACATGATTGAACAAAAAATGACCACAAACGTCCATGATATTCAATTGGAATATAGATCATAAACATCATGAAATCTATAATAATAAAATAGAAACATTAATCAAATTAACCAAATCCTTGTATATTAGTATTTAATAGGTAATTTAGCATTTTTAATCTAGGATTCTTCTATTTTTACATGGAAACATTCATATACTCAGCTCGCGTGATACATAGTTATGAGAGACATATGAAATACCCTCATGGAATAACACTTGATCAAAAAATCCCCCTTGTGAAAAAACATAGGGGAGTAAGAGAAGGGGGAATGAATCCAAAGGGAAATTAAATATTAATACCACAATAAAACACATGACTCCATGGAGAAGAAACAATACAAGATCACTAAGAGAAAACATAAGGGTACAAGGATGATAGAATCATAGCTTTATAAAAAGTCTAAATCCAACATTAATGGAAGGGAGACATTTTAAAAAATAAAAAATTTCAGATGGGGCCAAGACCATGTGTCATGGAAATTTCAATGTATCTAATATGTTATGATATTTGAGACATAATTAATATCCATTGGAACAATTTCATTAATAGTAAAAATAATGTTCAAAATTGATTTACGCCAAAGAAAATGTAAGAGTGGTGATACTAGAAAACAAGAAAAGCTAAATTGACTCATCGTTGGGTGATTCACTAACATGATTCACTAACGCGACCCACTGACACTACTCACTGACACTACTCACTAATTTCACCAACTGACACCACTCACTGATGCCACTAACCGATGACAATCCATGTGGCCACTCACTGCCAGCAAGTCAAAAATGTGAACCACCAACAAAATATACTGAAAGATATTCACCAAAATGACCCACCAATGTGACCTACAAATATCATGCCATCAACATCCCATACCGACGTGACCTACCAACTTGACCTACCGACATCGAGCCATGGATGTGAGCTACCATCATGACCAACTGATGTGACCTACCAACCTGATTCACTGGCACAAAATAACCACCCATACTACCAATGCGACCTACAAATGTGGAAAACTGGTATGACCTACTGACAACATGTCACTTACGTGAGATACCAATGTGACCTATGGATGTGAGAATCCGATGCAACCTACCATCACTACCTACAATTAGAAAACTGGGATTTTAAAAAACTCTTGAGATGGTATATTTTTGCCTCTTAGAAAACCCCAATCATTGGATTTTCACAAATGAATGGAAAAGTGTGTGTCAGTCCATTACTTCATATACCTTTCAAACTATTCTTTCCCTCAATAACTCGAAACCAAAATTGATGATAGAGGGTTATAAACAACCAAACCATAATATACCTCTCAAGGATCATGATATACTTGAAACACCACTACGAATTGGGAATCCCATTGTCCATTGGTAAAAATACTTATGTTGATGGATAGGTGGAGTGAAACCTCAACAACCAATAACACCACCTCTGACATCCTCTAAACCAATGAACACCAAAATACCCCACAGAAGTTCCAACTATACTTACACACGAATTTTGGAATCCCATCCTCCATGTCATGATACTATGCACTCTGGGTTAAACTTACTCACTTGAATGGGTTTAATCGCATCATAATTAATCGTTCTTGATTAAGAATTTTTCATTCATTTTTCACATGTTTGGACATTAACACACACATTACAGAACAAAGAAACAACTCATCTCATAAAAAAGGTTCAAACATCACTTTAAATGGAAAAAAATATCAAGATAGTACTCAAAAAAACTATATGTACTGGGAACACATATGTGGTTCTTGCTCCCATGTACTCCCCTTTATGCCACCATGCCTCCAAAACACACAAACCGAAGGAATCGTCTATCTATGAAACACCCTCTCCTGACTATCATGGATCTCTAATGGTCCTTCCAGAAATCTCACTTTATCTTCAATTCCTAACTCAAACCATTCAATTATATGGCAGTAATGGTGAAGGTATCGATGAAGCCATGGGATGTTAAACACATCGCGAACTCTCCAAAACTACGGTGGAAATGCCTACCAGTATTCCACTTGTCCAACTCATTCCAATGCCTCAATGTGTTCGATGAACCTAGGGGAAAACTCAATCTCTCTACCAAACTCTATTTCATACGTTGATGGGAGAACATCATGAACACATGGTCCATAACACATGGTCTCCTACAAATAACATAATAATTATTCATATCATGTGCTACTCTTATACTATCATGAACAAGATGGAACATTTAAATCATGGACTCTACCGCCCCATGACCATGAATAGTTGCCTCCCAAACATCTTTCCAATGCAAGGGTGAAAGAAACATTCTCCCACACAACATCTCAAATGGATCCTTTCCAATAGAAGAGTGATAGTTGTTGTAGTATGGGAACTATTCTATGGAAAATTATTGTACCCAATATCTAAAAAAGATTAATATGCATGCACACAATAGGTCATCTTTCGTCTTGATGGTTCACTCTATCTAGCCAATTTTCTAATGGTGGAATGAAGTGGTGTGGTGTTACTGAGCTCCAAAATCATGATACAATCCCCTCTAGAATCACAAGATAATAAATTTATACCGATCTTGGGTGATGGATTTGGAACTCCATGCATCCGAACCACCTCATCCACACACCTCCTAGCTAAGGAATCCACTGAAAACAACTCCTAAATTTCTAAATAGTGGGCCAATATTGTCAACTGATCCACTACTATTAAGATTACATCATAACCTATGTGATCCCTAGGTATCCATATGATGAATTCCATTGATATTTCATACCACATCCACTTGGGGACATCTAAGGGATAAAAAACCCACATGAAACATGGGACTCGTATATCATCTACTTTAAAACTAGGTACCTTTCCACACAATCTGTAACTTCCTTCCTCAAACTGATCCACTATAAATACCCTCCCATTCCATGAAACATCTTGGAAACTCTTGGGATCACTACTACAGTTGATCTTTGATAAACATGGAAAACTCCCTCTCACATTACCACTAGAACAAATAGATTCTCATGAAACATCATCTGGTTCCAACTATCCTCTAGCCATCCTTCAACATCATATCCATGGTCAATGTAATCACACATCACATCTACCTATGACTATCCCCAATAATACACCTCCACCTGCTATATCATAGTTGACTGCACCATCATATGAAACAATAAGCCTCTACTGCCACCCAATACCTCACCCAAGTTCAAGGCTGGAAACTCTTCCATCGACTTCCAATCATCTGTATACTCCCGAACAACCTCCTTTTTGCGACGTCCATCTCAAATAATTATCCACAATAATACCCTTACCTAAGTTGTGTGAGATCATGAAATCATATACTTGATGAAAATTTATCCACCTCTATTGTCTAATGTTCAGAACTCACTGAAAAAATATATAACACAATTTATTGGGATCTGTGAAGACCACAAATCACATCCAAATGAGTTAATGTCTCCAAAACATCTTCTTGAACATGAATTATTCTAGTTCAAGATCATGGTTTGTGTAGTTATGTTCATGAATATGTATGTTTCTAGACCCATAAAAGTACACTACCTACTGTTGCATCAGCACAAATCCTAAGACCATATTGTAAGCATCACAAGAAACCTCAAACAACACTCAATCCTAGTGAAATTAGAGCACTAGAGAACTGAACAACATCCCAATAAGATATACACATACTACCTCTCACTCCTCACACAACACAAAAGCGTAGTCTATTCCAGTCTGGGATGTCAATAGGGATGCAAATCATGTGAAATCGGGTAAAAACATTTGGATATATCCCTCCATAATGAGAAAACTATTTAACCCCAGCATATTAATATGGCCACAACCTTAAACATTACTTAATCTTGAGCTGATTCAAGAATACACATTGAGGATCTTTTCAGGTTTAGCGTTTTAGAGAGTTAGATCATAAATCATGCATTACGTTCCAAATTTAAACAGGGCGGTTACGTACAAGACAATGTTAACTTTTTTCATCAAAGGAGACATATTTAAAATAAAACATGGATTATTTCTTGACACTTCCTCAACACTATCATCATATCATTTACCTTTTCCTTGACCAAAGAAAAACATTTCAAAAACATGGGATGGGCATAAAAAGCTCATTAAGGGATATAAAAATACGGAAAGAAAACCTTAGTCCATTTATACATAGGAATAAATGAAATCATACTTCACTCATCAAAACATAACCACTTTAACATACCTAATGAAATCATAAGATTTATGAATAACTCATAGAAAACATTAGACATAAAGGTAACTTTAGGCATTCATAACATTCTTATGTAGGGAGTAACCCTTGTGGTTACGTTTGGAATACCCATCATAGTATATTCCCTAAATCTCTTCAGAGAAACCTTACCGTTTAACTCCTTCACATTACCCAATGCATTGTAGAGTTATCATGGGCTCACTAACTCTTATTTTATCACGGAACCACTTTTCTTCATATAAAATTCCCAAGAACCAAAACATAATCGTATCATACAAAACATGCATAAAGGAAACATAAAATTTCAACATTTCAATCACAAGATATCAATACAACACAGTGATATAATAAAAACATTATCAAAAACATTATCAATACCAAAATAAAAGAAATGTAAAACATGGTATTTATTTTTTATTTAAAAAATGTAATGGCTCGTAGAGGATCCGGAACTCAAATAATGGTCACGGCGGCGGAGAAGTCGTTGTCGCCGCATACGTAAGACAAAAACATTCCCTTTTTTCATTTAGTAAACTGCATCATATAAAAAGATTCCGTTTGAATAAATGTAAAAGTTAAAGGGGTTTATACACTATATAAAATAATGTTGTGTATAAAATAAAATATGCCTCAATGAAAGGATATTGGGATGATGTCCCATACCTCGTGTCAGACTTAACTCGATCATTCTTTAATCTCCATAATAATAAAATAGAGTTAATTTATACATTATTAAGAACCTTTTTCATGTTCATTATTAATTTTATATCACTTATTACCATTTATGAACATTATGTAATTATTTATGTTAATAACGGTCGTTTTTTCGATCTTTGGTACCTGAGTCAAAAATAAACTTCTTATAATTACAAGTTGTTCATGTGGTAAAATATCCATTATATCCAGAATTATATTTATTATGTAGATTTCATATTTATAATATATATCACGTATATACATGCATTTATAATATTACATAACATTTAGAGGTATGAAATGAAATTCACCGTTCAGGGAGACGGTAACCCGTATGTACGCATGAATGATACTTTCATTTCTATTTCATATTTAATGGAATGAAATCATAATTATATAAAGGTATATTATAATTACAGTATAATATCTTATATAATATCATTAACTCCATCTTTTATACGTCCCACATATGACATTAATGAATCAAATCACTTTGAGGGGGTGGTACTCTGCACTTCCAAAACTGAAGCTATCGTTTTTACCCATAATGGAAACCCTAAGGTTATGCCATAAATGAAAAATAAATAAGAATAAAGAAAACATAAAAATAATATATATCATATATAAATATAGATACATCTTAATGGCCACCATGAAATTTGTTCAAAGATGTTTGAACAATAATCGTTTCGTGAGGCAATAATTCGCCATCCAAAGAAACAGTATGTTCTTTAACCATTATATGGAGGTGTGTGTAACTGTAAATCAAATAAATATCATAAAAATATTCAAGTATATTTAATATATTGGTGTTGTTACATGAAAAAGGACTAAACAGAGTTTACGGGGATGGAGAATCAAAATAAAACAAAAGAACACAAGTAAAGACATTACCTTCAAATCAGGCAAATCCTCTTGGTTTGAACCAAAAGGGTTTTTTGAAGAGATTTCTGCCTAAGGTAAGGCTTATCAGATGAAAAGATGGATGTGAAGAGATAAAATGAGTAGATATTTTCTGAGCCAATGGATTGAGAGGTGTTGCTAAGGTGGTAGAGGTGGAATCCTTTTATAAGAGGGAGGAGGGGCACTCTTGGAAATTCAAGAA